>JAJHZJ010000470.1:8966621-9566621 GCA_023548195.1 Bettongia penicillata ogilbyi | reverse complement strand
ATGTAAACAGTTCAACTTTAGTAAGTCCCTTATGATTTCTCTTTGCTGTTTACCCTTTCATGCTTCTCTTGATTCTTGTGTTTGAAAGTCAAATTTTCTTTTCAGTTCTGGTCTTTTCATCAAGAATGCTTGAAAGTCCTCGATTTCTTTGAAAGACCATCTTTTCCCCTGAAGTAATATACTCAGTTTTGCTGGGTAGGTGATTCTTGGTTTTAGTTATAGTTCTTTTGACTTCTGGAATATCGTATCCATGCCCTTCAATCCCTTAATGTAGAAGCTGCTAGATCTTGGGTTATCCTGATTGTATTTCCACAATACTGGAATTGTTTCTTTCTAGCTGCTTGCAAGATTTTCTCCTTGACCTGGGAATTCTGGAATTTGGCCACAATGTTCCTAGGAGTTTCTCTTTCAGGTGGGGATAGATGGATTCCTTCAATACTTATTTTGCGCTCTGGTTCTAGAATCTCAGGGCAGTTTTCCTTGATAATTTCATGAAAGATGATGTCTAGCCTCTTTTTTTGATCATGGCTTTCGGGTAGTCCCATAATTTTTAAATTGTTTCTCCTGGATCTATTTTCCTGGTCAGTCATTTTTCCAATGAGATATGTCTTATTATCTTCTATTTTTTTATTCTTTTGGTTTTGTTGTGTGATTTCTTGATTTCTCATAATGTCCTTAGCCTCGATCTGTTCCATTCTAATTTTTAAAGACCTCTTTTCTTCAGTGAGCTTTTGAACCTCCTTTGCCATTTACTAACTCTGCTTTTTTAAACATTCTTCTCCTCATTGGCTTTTTGAACCTCTTTTGCCAATTGTGTTAGCCTATTTTTAAAGGTGCTATTTTTTTCAGTATTTTTGGGGTCTCCTTTAGCGTGGTGTTGACCCACTTTTCATGCTTTGCTTACATCTCTCTCATTTTTCTTCTCAATTTTTCCTCCACTTCTCTTACTTTATTTTCAAAATCTTTTTGAGCTCTTCCATGGCCCTGAGACCACTGAATATTTATTTTGGACATTTGGGATACGAAAGCCTTAACTTTTATGTCTTTCCCTGATGGTAAACATTGTTCTTCCTCATCTGAAAGGATGAGAGAAGATATCTGTTCACCAAGAAAGTAACCTTCTATAGTCTTATTTTTTTCCCCTTTTTTGAGTATTTTTCCAACCAGTTACTTGACTTTTGGCTCCTTTGGCAAGAGTAGGGTATACTCTGGGAATCTGTAAGATCTCAATTCCTCCAAGGTGGCACAATCAATCGTGTACACTGGTCTGGGAGTAGGTAGATATTTTTGTGCCCAGAATCTTAGCAGAGTTTCCTCTCCACAGCCACCTGGCCTCCAGTTCTGCCAAGCCAGCACTGGAGGCTGATATTCAGATAAGCTGCATGGGCAGGGCCACCATTCAGTGTGAGATAAAGATCAGCTCCCTCAGGGCATCTACACAGGGCTGAAGTAATAATTAGCTCCTCAGTGCCCCCAGGGGTTTTACAATTCAACAATGGATGCAAGCAGCTGTAGCAGCTGCAGTGGGAACTGCTGTCACCTGCCTGATGTCGCCTCTGTGGCTGCTGCCTAAGGCCAGAGCTATGGGAAGGCCCTTCTCCCTTCCTGACCAGATGTAAAAACCCTGTCACTGATCTTTAGCGCCTGTGGGTTGAGGGATCTGTGAACCACTGCTACTGCAACTTGATATTCTACCCCTGAGGGCTGTTCCTGAGCCTTGCACTGCATAGCCAAGTCTGGACTGGGCTCTGCTCTGTGTTTGGTGCAACAGACATTTCCTGCTCTCCTTTCAGGTGACCCTGGACTGGAAATCTCCTCCACTCTGTTGTTCACCACTTCTGCTGCTCCAGAATTTGTTGAGATTCCCTCTCTATAGGTATTTTATGGGCTGTATGGAGAGAGCCCACATATGTGTGTCTTTCTACTCCTCCATCTTGGCTCTGCCCCACCCCCACCCCCAACTACTTTTTAAAGAGGCTTTTGCACTGAAGGAGCATTACCTTACTTTAAGTGAGTACCTGAAAAGGTATTAGCCTAAAAGGTCAAGATCTCCCACTGCATCCTGGGTCATCTCAAGTCATCTTGATGAATATCTGCTCACGTGATTCAGATGACTCAGGAGGAGAAAATGAGACTGGTGACCTTGCACAACCCTCCCTCACTCAAAACAAAGTCAAGTACAAGTCATGTCATCATTTCTCTGATGTCACAATCCTCCTTGAAAATGAAGGACAAACACAACAACAACCCATTTCAACAATTTACTGCTGCATAGCTCCACAAAATGTCCCCAAAGCACCCTAAAGTTCACATGACCAAAATGTAATTCATTATCTTTTTTTCCCAAAAAATTGTTTCAACAGAATTTCCTCATTTCTATTACAGCTACCATCATCTTTTCCTTCAAGATGTGCAAATTCAGTCATTCCTGACTTTTCTCTCTCAGCTTCCATATCCAACTCTTGCCCATTGCCTCTCCACAATATCCCCTGCGTAACCTCATTCTTTCCACTCTCCATTCCCCATTTTCCACCCTATTTCAGGACTTCATCATCTTTCACTTGCACTGTTGAAATGGACTCCAAATTGATGTCCCTGTCTCCAGTATCTCCCCTCTCCACAGCTGCCATTAGTATTCCTAAAACACACAGATGTGACCAATTCATCTCCTAGACAAAACACACACAAACACAAAATAAAAGCAACAAAAAAAGAAAAGCAACAATGCTTTTTCTTTTGCCTCTAGGACAAAATGCAAATATCTCAGATTGTCATGTAAAACCATTGAGGCTAATACCTTTTCAGATACTCACTTAAAGTGAGGTAACGCCCCTTCAGTGAAAAGGCCTCTTTAAAAAGTAGTTAGAGGACAGTCCCTTTAAGTAAAAAAGAAAAAGAAATAAGTCAATACCAACCTCTTTAGTCTTAGTCTCTATAACTTCCTTTCAGGCACTCTCTCTTCCTATCCAGCTGATACCTTAACTATTTCCTGTTACAACATTCACAGTTAAAGGCTCCTTCTGACATATCCCATTGCCTCCCTATATCATCTTGTATAATCATTTTGCTCTACTAATACCCACTGAGGCTATTTGCTCAGAGTCATAAGCCAGTCATACAACAAGATTCTATGATGGGCGTAAGGTCATGAGGCTCTCTCCATCAGAGGCATCAGGAAATGTGGCTACTGTATGTTGAACAGGTGGCTAGAAGTTTGCCCATTGACTAATCATCACAAGTGAAAATGAATCAAGGGCTCCACACACTCAGGAAAGATACAAAGATGAATGGGAAAGATGCTAGAGATACTTTAACTGATGTTAGAAGGAAAGTTGGGGTCCTTTAGAGAACTGAGGAATGAGGCTGGATGTGTCCTATTTCCTTTCCATGAGGCTGCCTGGGGAAAGGTTGGGGAGGGGTAAATCTCTGCACTGGACCCTCAGGCAGGGGGAGGGCATTCCTGGGCCAATACTGTACAAATACAAGTTCAGGAAAGAGTAAGAGATTTGGAGTCAGAAGACTAGCTAAGAAACATTGAGCAAATTTCTTATTTCTGTGGGTCTCAGTTTCCTCAAAACACCTTAGAGTTAGAAGTCCTCCTTTCAAAACCATTCCTGACTTTCTATAATATAGACATCCATTACTTCCCAAGCCAGTCCATTCCAATTTCAGATTCCTCTAGTTATCATTTCTTCACAGTAAAAATCTGCACCATTTCACTTTCTTTCACCGTTCCTAGTTTTGTTCTTTGGTGCAAATTGAATATTAAACCTCTCCTCCCCATGAAAACCTTTTAGATATTCAGGGACAGCTATCACATCTCTCCTAAACTTTCTCTTCTCCAGAATAAATATCCCCAGCTTTTACAATTGACTTTCAAGCACCTTAGTCACCCTAGCTGCCCTCCTCTGGATATCCCCAGCTTATCCATCAATCAATGAGCATTTGCTTAATTTTCCGTACAAGTTAGCAAGTAACTATACCCACTCAGAGAAGAGCTCTGATCAGTTGACACTACTTCTGTTAGCCATTTTGCCTTGGGGTCACTATTGTTGTTGAATATAGCTATTTAGTGTGGAGAGGATGTCTCTGATCAGGTCATTACTCTCTACCACACATTGTCGTCACCACTCTCACATCCTGTCTGTCTCTTCTCTTGAGAATTTCATAATCATCTAAATGTCAATGTTTGCTGTGAGATTGCATCCATGAAGTTTTATTGCATTTACATAAATGGAAGAAAGTGCTGGTTGTTAGAAGGTCATAAGATGCACAAGTCTTCAGTAGTAAGTGATCACTGCTATTGCTGTTTCCAACTCCATTCTTCCCAAGGACTCCCTGCCATGTCAGGAAGTCTGAACGTATTCTAGCAATAAAGTTGCTCTCAATTCTATGCTTGTCCTCTTGGCTCATTGATGATATGGGTCTCCAAGGCCTCATAAAACTTTTCTTTGACCTCATCAGGGTTTGTCATGGTGGGAACATAGGCGCTGGTGATGTTAGCATAGCATTTTCATGCAAGTGGCAATCATATTGTCACGAGCCTGTCATTCACTCCCTTTGGTAGACATAGACTTGTTTACTAGATTAATTTTGATTGCAAAACATATGCCAGCTTCATGATGTGTCCCTTCATTTCAGTGACTCCGTAAAAACATGTATTCACCTCCAACTTCAGTAGGCTGGCTTTTATTTGCCAACCTTGTCTCACTCTGGACTACAATTTAGATGAGAGACCTGCTGAGTTCTCTCACAAGAGATGATCATCTTTTAGGTCTATTGGATTTTCTGTTATCTACAAGTGTGTGCACATTTCATGTACTGAGGGTGAATGGAATCTTCTTTGCAGAAGTTTTTGTACATTTTGGTGTGTGTCAACACCAGGGTGAGCTCCCAGCTTGCCATAGTGATCAGAAAGGGTTGAGTTAGCAGGTGATTTTTAGGGTACCTTTTCCTTACAGCAAGAGATGAGCATTGTGATGCATAGAAGGCTTCTCAGATACCCAGGGGGCTTCCAAATCCCACGGCTACTTCCAGTGAGAAGAGTACCGCTTGGCTTGTGCCACCTATGTGCTGGACTGTGACTCCAGCTCCCAGGGCATCCACACCTGCTGCTGCATCACTTGGCTGTCACCACAGGATTTTGAGATAAAGAAAAATGGTAAAAATAGCTTGGATAATGTCTTTTGATTCATGTATAAGTTGAACTTAAGCGAGACAGAGTTGTCAGCCTCATTCTCTCTTCCAAAGTCATCAGAGTCCAGTGGAAGTTCAGAGTCAAGATGACTGGTGATGGCTGGAGTGACCTTGCCATCTTCAATGTCTAACAAAGTTCTAAGCACTCCACAGTGTCTGTTCCAGCTGCATTCATGGACATTGAAATAAATTGTTCTCATCTGCCCATTCCACCAAGGAAAGTCTTCACATTCTTGGTATAGAACCTCCTCCCCAATTCACCAGCAAATTTGGGATCCCCCAGTTACTCTTAGCTGTCTACCAGAAGGGTTTACCAGGTTGTGGCCACTGCTCATTCTACAGCTTCTTCGAACCACAGGAGAGAGTTAGGTGGATCAGATGGACATCAAAATCGGAAAGCTGTCCTGAAAGGGGCTTGTCAAACCTCACACCAGAGGTGCTAGTCTTCCCTGAACACACTGTATACCTCAGGTGCCATTCAGTAAGAAGAGCAACAACCAACAACAATGGTGACAGCTACCACTGATGTAGCACTTTAATGTTTGCAAAATTCTTTCTACATATCATCCCATTCGATCCTGACAATGAAGGCACAGGTGCTCATGTTATCTCCATTTTACTGGCAAGGAAAATGAGGTTAATAATAACTAGCATTCATACAAGACTTTAAGGTTTGGTGAAGTCCTTTATAAATATTATCTCAACTGATTCAGGGAATTCAAACTCAGGTCTTCCTCACTTTGAGACCATTATGCTATTTGACCTCTCTGTTACAAGATTATATATTTAGAAATGGAAGGAAACTTTGAGGTCATTTAATCCAAAACCTTCATTAAATGACTTGACCAAGGTCACGAAAAGTGGGAGGGGAGGAATTTGAATCCCAGTTTTCTAACCCCAAATCCTACCCTTTTTACACTGCTTTCTATTAATTAACAAACTTTCATTAAGCTTCTACCATGTGTCAAGCACAGCATTTGTGGTGGCAATCAAATTAGAATCTTTTGCTGTTTTTGTTTTATCAAAAGTGTCTCTGATTGAATAATGTGATTAAAGATGTTTCCCACCTATTGATGGCCCTGCCCATTGTGGAAATCTTGCTTAGGGGAGTTGCTTTGTAGGAGGATCCCAAGTACCTTTTGTTTTTTTCTATTGAGGTGCTGGGTCAGAGGATTATGCCCTCCGGTTCTAAAAAGTGTATAAATACTCTGAAGGTGAGGTTTTACTTTGGGACTTACTGACTAGAAGTGTTTGTTTGGTCAGATGAGAACTCTGGGAAACTGCTAAAGGAGTCTCCTGGCTTTGAAAACTCAGATGTCAGTGCTTCCCTTTCTGGAAACTATGGTCAGATAGTTAGACTTGTCTGTTGAATTATGGTCAGGAAGAGGAAGTCATGTCTGTTGATTTCTTTGATTTCTCTGTATTATCTTTGAAGTTCAGGGTGCTGACTCCCCTGAACTAGGTGAATAATATACATGCTTGGTTAAAGGAATGATACATGTACTTGATTAAATTAATTGCTAACTCTTCGAAAGTTGCCTTTCGTTTTCTCAATGCAGATTTGAGAACCTGTGATAGCAGGCCCCTCTGTGTATGTTGGGGAGCTTACTCTTACAATGCTAAGGTCTGAGTATATAAAACCAAAATGAAATAGTCCCTACACTCAAGGAGGTTATGTTCTCTTAGGGAAAATAAGCATGAACACAACATAAATAAATACCTTATATATGTTCTTTCAGGGAGACAGCCAGGGAAGGTAGGCAGTGCAGTAGATAGAGAACTGACTTGGAGTTTGGAAGATCTCAAACATGGCCTCAGATACTTACTAGGTATGTGATCTTGGGTAAGACACTTAACCCCTATTTGCTTCAGTTCCTTATCTGTAAAATGAGGAGCCACTGGAAAAGGAAATGGCAAACCACTCCAGTATCTTTGCAAAGAAAATCTATGGAGAGGTCCATGGGGTCATGAAGAGTTGAACATGACTGAATGACTGAACAACAGAAACTAGAGAGACCACATGATACAAAACATTTAAGGCATGTTCCAGGCCAGTACAGGGCCTGCTAAAGCTTTCTCCATAGTCTCTCTCTGTATTTGTTTCTGTCTCTGTCTCTCTCCCTCTCTGTCTCTGTCTGTCTCTCTGTCTCTGTCTCTCTCTGTCTCCATCTCTCTTACACACACACACACACACACACACACACGTACACATGCTCACAGAAAATGACAAGATTTTGCTGCCCCATTTCTCAGCCTCTTCTGTGGCCTCAATTTCCTCCTTGAAATGACCAAACACTGTCCCTGTCCAGTAACACATCCTTCTATCATGACTCTCATTCCCCAAGAGCAGCCATATGTCCCTTCCACCACTTGCACACCTGCAGCCTTCCTCACCCTGACACTCTTGAATGTCTCTGGGAAAATGCAGAGGCCCTCAACAACTCCCGTCTTTGGCTGCCTATGCAGTTCAGGTTTGAGGAAGTAGTTCAGCCTCCCAGTTCTGTCCTGTCCCAATCTTCTGACATTTATGAACTCTGCTGCTGTCTGGGAAGTGTTAAGACCTCCATGGAGCCAGCAATAAAGACAGTTCCCTGCATAAAACATTAAGTGATTCATCAGAAGAGTCTCAGTGATCACTGCCTTCTTCCATGGCAGCTGGCACTGAATAAGGTTGTATCTTCTATGTTGTCCTGCTTACCCCTGACCTTCCCATCCTCCACAAAATAACTGTGTGTGGGAGTCAGGTGACTTTGCCCCTGAGTTCTTTCCTGGGGCTTTTAATGAGCTTTTTGGGTCAGTTCAATCCTTTGCTGCTTCTGTTCACCTATGAAGATGTTCTCATGATCACTAGCCTGGCTGCCCTTCTCTTGCCTGAAACCCTGAAATTGCCATTGTCAGATACCACTCAGGAGGTCTAGAGCTGGTTAATGGACCCTGCCCTGGGCAGCTCCAAAACATATTTGGGAGAGAGGGCAGACAATAGGTCACCCTGCAACTGTGACAGTGTTCTCCATAGACTTGGTACAATCAGTCACTCTAAAGAGCATCTTTCTAAAGGGATGAGAATCTATGGAGGCCTTGATAGTTAACATTTCCTCTGAGAATAGACAGTAGCAGCATGATGAACCAGCTCCTTTCTATTTGGGGAGATAAAAATATACACATATAATGTTGGGGGGGGGGGGGGGTGGAGCCAAGATGGCAGAGCAGAAAGAAGGACCTATAGAAGCTCCCCCATAAAGCCCAAAAACACCTATAAAAATGACTCTAAACAAATTCTAGAGCAGCAGAAGCCACAAAATTACAGTGAGAAAGAGACTTACAGCAAAAGACAGCCTGGAAGGCCAATAGGATATATTTATCACACCACGTGTGGAGCAGGCACAACCCAGTTTGGGCCATGCATGCAGCATGGACAGGACTTAGATCAGGCTTTGGGGAACAACTGGCAGCTGCAGTTCCCACATTATTCAAACCACAAACACCAAAGACAGCTTCAAAGGTCATTGTGAAAGTCTTTTCCTCTGGGTTAGAAGAGAATGCAGTCTGGTCCCACCAGCAGCAGCCACTGCAGCAGCAGCATCCATTTTTGGAGCCTTCCACCTAAATCCCCTGGGGCAATTGAGCAACTGATATGAATCTGAGCCCTGAGTCCAGACCTGGGGTGGCTGGTAGTGGAGTTAGAGACAGTTGTGGAGAAGGAATCCTACTCTCAGATTCTGGGCACAAAAGTTTTTGATTGATCCCAGACCAGTGCACAGGCCAGGAGAGGAGTAAACTCCTCTCCTTTGATTGTGCCACCTTGGAGGAACTGAGAACTTACAGGTCCCTAAAGTACACCCTCCTCTTGACTAAGAACTCAAAAGTCAAGTAACTGGCTAGGAAAATGCCCCTCCAAAAAGGGGAAAAATACCACCACAGAAGTTTACTTTATTGCTGAAGAGGTATTTTCTTCCATCTTTTCAGACAAGGAAGAACACTGCACAACATCAGAGGAAGTCAAGGCTTTTGCATCCAAAAATCTCCAAAATAAATATGCAATGGGCTCAGGCCATGGAAGACCTCAAAAAGGATTTTAAAAATCAAGTAAGAGAGGTGAAGGAAAAATTGGGAAGAGAAATGAGAGAGATGCAAGAAAAGCATGAAAAGTGGGTCAACATCTTGCTAAAGGAGACTCAAATAAATGCTGAAAAAAATAGCACCTTTAAAAATAGGCTAACTCAATTGTCAAAAGAGGTTCAAAAAGCCAATGAGGAGAAGAATGCTTTAAAAAGCAGAATTAGCCAAGTGGAAAAGGAGGTTCAAAAGCTCACTGAAGAAAATACTTCTTTGAAAATTATCATGGAACAGATGGAGGCTGATGACTTTATGAGAAACCAAGAAATTACAAAACAAAACCAAAAGAATGAAAAAATAGAAGATAATAAGAAATATCTCATTGGAAAAATGACTGACCAGGAAAATAGATCCAGGAGAGACAATTTAAAAATTATTGGACTACCTGAAAGCTATGATCAAAAAAAGAGCCTAGATATCATCTTTCATGAAATTATCAAGGAAAACTATCCTCATATTCTAGAACAACAGGGTAAAATAAATATTGAAAAAATCCACTGATGAGCTCCTGAAAGAGATCCTGAAAAGTGAAACTCCTAGGAATATTGCAGCCAGTTTCCAGAGTTCTCAGTTCGGGGAGAAAATATTGCAAACATCTGGAAAGAAATAATTCAGGTACTGTGGAAATACAACCAGTATAGCAGAAGATCTAATAGCTTCTACATTAAGCATTAAGGGATCAAAGGGCTTAGAATATGATATTCCAGAAGTCAAGGGAACCAGGATTAAAACCAAGAATCACCTACCCAGCAAAACTGAGTATAATACTTCAGGGGGGAAAATGGTCATTCAATGAAATAGAGAACTTTCAAGCATTCTTGGTGAAAAGGCCAGAGCTGAATAGAAAATTTGACTTTCAAAAACAAGAATCAAGGGAAGCATGGAAAGGTAAATGGGAAAGAAAAATCATAACAGACTTTCTAAAGTTTGACCTATTTACATTCCTACATGGAAAGATAATATTTGTAACTCTTGAGACTTTTCTCAGTATTTGGGTAGTTGGAGGGATTATACACACACACACACACACACACACACACACACACACACATATGTATAGACCGAGAGGACATGATGACTTGAATAAGAAGGGATGATATTCAAAAAAATGAAATTAAGGGATGGGAGAGGTATATAATAGGAGGAGAAAGAGAGAAATGGAATGGGGAAAATTCTCACTCATAAAAGAGGCAAGAAAAAGCTTTTTTCAATGGAGGAGAAAAGGGAGGAGGCAAGAGGGAAAAAAGTGAAGATTACTCTCATCACATTTGTCTTATGGAGGGAATAACATACTCAATTTGGTATGAAAATCTCACTTACACTACAGAAAAGTAGGGAAGAAAGGGACAAGTGATATCCAACCTTGACTATTAGTATTCCTTCTAGCGCTAAGTACTTTGACACCAGTTTCTCTTTCTCTTTTTTAGAACTCATTTAGAAAGAATGAAAGGCATAAAACAGGGGAAGGACGTTGACAGGGAGAACAGGCCAATCCTGAGAGGCTAAAGTCCTAGAAGGAGAGTCAAGCAAGGAGGCTGGCTCTTCCCCAGGCTCAGAAAGCTGATGTTCTTTCCCTTAGGAGCAGCTAAACTTGGGGAGAGTGTCTTGAGCAGCATGCAAGTTCTCACTTAGAAGATAGGAACACAGTGAATCTTGGATTTTCTTCTCCCTGTTCTTTACTCTTTTCCCCAGCTCCTTCCCTCTATTGCCTAAGAGCTCTGAGAAAAATTGATTCTGAACACAATCTCAAATGTGTCCTCCTCAATAATGATTGCAAGCCTTAGCACTGAATCTCTAGCCCCAGCTGGATCCCTCTCTCCGTGTCAGCCCCTGGCCTTTGCTTCCTCCACAGCCTTAAGCTTCTTATTCCCCTGCTATGGCACAGGAGACTGAGGATTTGGAATGAGAGCACCTAAGTTTGGATGCTGATTCTTCCCAGGTCCTGCCTGTGTGACTTTTGAAAAGTCATCCTCCTTATGTATCGCTTTTCTTTATCATAAAGTGAAGAGGGCATGCTTGGACCAATGACCAAACCTCTGGGCCTTTCCCAGGTTTAAATTTTTATATATGATCTGTCACTTTCATTACTCTTCAAGGGAGGCCCTTCCCCAATAGATCTTGCACCTGTGCCTTCCTGGTATGGTAACCCTGGTCAGGGTCCTAAAAGGGTGCAGTATTCCCCTCTCACCCCATGGACTTCTTGGTAGAGAATGAAGTAGAAGAACAGGGCATGAGTTGCTACTTTTTATTTCTAAGACCTGGTGAACTTCATTACTCCTCTCCCCCAAAATAAGGGAAAAGGGAAGGCCTCTGTCTTTCCTTTACCCTCTGCTTACTGACCTCCTAGTTCTGTCTTGTATGGACCCTCAACCGACCCAGTCTGCATTCCATTCAACAATCATTTATTCAATAAATGTTATATTCCTTCCCAGTAGAATTAAGCTTTTTGAGAAGAAGAAATGTTGTACTTGGCACCTAGCAATTGTCTGGCAAGTAGTAGGTGCTTAACACATGAAGTGTTGATTGATTGAATGACTGATAGATGCTCACTGTGTGAGAGGTTCTATTCTGAACACTGGTGATACTAAGTCTTAAAAGTGGTCCCTGTCTCTAAAGAGGATCAGAGGATTTGGGGCTAGAAATTTACATGTATGAAAATGGGCTTGAGGAGAGGTAGAGATATGGACACAGGTAAGCATCACTAAGATAAGGTATGATGGGAGTAGAGGTGAGACCCAGGCCATGGCTGTAAGGAGATTCGAGAAAGGAGAGGATACTTTCACCTGGAGGAGCAAAGGAAGATTTCCTGGAATAAGTGACATTTAAATTGAGCCTTGAAGGAAGAGAAGCATTTCCGGTGATGGTTATGAGTCTCAACTAGCAAATACTGGCGATAGGTTTGAATACCCAGAGATGAGAAAAGATGGGTCATGTTGAGGGAAGCATGGCTTGACCAAAACCCAGATGATAGAAGCATAGAAAAGTGGAGGAAGATCCAATTATTGGTGCAAGTAGTACAAAGGAAACTGCCTGGGAAAACCTGGAAGACAAGGTTTGTCTTCTTCCCTCCCTCTGTGGCTAGGATGTGGAAGTGGTGATCTGGGATAAATAACATCTGAAATCCTGAATCCCAAGACTCCTTGCTTCCCTGGAGTTCTTTCCTTGGCCGTCATTCTCCCTTGGTTAACCATATTTGGTGTCATAGCTTACTATCTTGTAAGCTTAGGCCAGTCTCCTCCCTGCTCTGGGACTCAGTTTCCTCATTTGTAAAATAAGGGGATTAGACTCATTGACCTGGAACGTCCCTTTCTGTTCTTGACCTGTGATCCAACAATCTTTCCCAGCTCTCCTCTACCTCTATGATCTGGATTCTTGAGATGGTCAGTTTCTCTTTCACCAGTATGTAGCCCCAGATTCCAGCTGTTCATCCTTTATGACCTCTGATTGGGAGTTTGTGCAGGGCCCAGAAACCTCTGGGGAAATCACCTTTCTGATGGGGGAAAAAGGCCAATGAAGGAGGGCCAGGTGTTCTGCCCATTTACTGCTTCCCTGCCAGGTCTGGGCCTTGTGTCACCAGATGAAGGAAGCATTCTTTCAGGGGAGGGATTCAGGGAGAGGACAAGTGGCTGCCGGCAGCCACTTGATCTTAGGCAGACTAACTGGTACAGCAGCTCCGCTTGTCTCTGGATACTTACCTTCCTCACACCCAGAGCCCAGTACCCTTGGTTCTCCTTTGCTAGTGGTGAAGTGACATCTTAGAGTTGTACCCCTAAACATCCCCCCACAACTTAAAAAGAAAGACAAGCACTTCTATAATTGAGGGACTGGATCAGATTGTCTGGAAAGTCCCAGATGTAAATCTCATGAGTTTGTCCAAGGTCACAGGGCCAGTTATTGGCAGAGCTAGGATTGGGGAGGAGTGAGGTAGGGATCTAATGTAACTATTAACAGCTCACAAGTTTTTAATATATTCCCTTTCCATTGGATATTCACATTTGAATAGAAGACAAACCACCAAGAAATTAATCTCTAATGGTAGAATTTCAGAGCAGAAATGAATTGGTAGGGGAGAGATACTTAGGTAAGGGAGAAAATAGCACTTAAAAATGGCACAGAGAAGCAGACATAACAGGACCTTGGTCTAGAAGTCGGATTGGTGATCCCAGGGAAACAGTGAGGGGAATCCTGAAGTGAGAAACAGGATCTTCTTGGCTCACAGTAGCTATTAATAGAGGGACATTGCCTCCAAGGTCACTGGTGAGCCAAATCAAAAAGCGTTGTATCATTCCTTATTCTCTGTCCCTCTGTGGCTTTGCCTCCACAAACCTTTCTGTTTACTCCTGGAAACTTTGCTCTTCTGCCTATCCTAAGGGCTGAAGTGGATAATGTTGGTCCTGGAGTCAGGAAGACATGAGTTCAAATCCAACCACAGACACTTAGTAGCTGTGTGATCTTTGACAAGCCATTTCACCTCTGTCTGCCTAAGTTTCCTAATAAGTAAAATGGGGATAGTTATAGTCCCAGGAATAATTGTTGTGATGATAAGATGAAGTGATCTAAGTTTTTAAGTACTTTAAGTGTTTAATAAGGTAATCTAAGTAATCTAAGGTTTTTATAGCTTAAAGAGTTAAGCAAATGCTAACTACTTTTTTTCTTTGACAAATCTTCTCAGAATGCCAATGTGAAACTCCATGTCTTCTGTTTCCCCTCCGTGGATATTTTCTTAATTCCTGTAGCTTCTAACAATCTATTTTCAATCTAGCCGGCCACTCTTCTACTTTAAAAGCTTCAGTGGCTCCCTACTTCATATAGGATAAAATAGCAACTCCTTGTTTGGCACTGAATGCCTTTATTTATCCGAATCTGGAGGGGTGGTTTAGGGACCCAGTGAACAGAGTACAATCCTTAGAATCAAGAAAACTTGAGTTCAAATCCTGCCATAGACACTCACTGTGGGACCCTGGGTAAGTCAGTTAGCTTTTCTCAGATTCAGTTTCCCCATATGTAAAATGAGGTGTTTGGATGGGCCCAAGTTCTCTTCATGCTTTAAATTCTGTTATATGACTTTGGACTAACTTCACTGACTCTATCTGGCAGCCAAACTTTCCTACTACATGAAATTCCCCCTCCCATCTCAGTGACTTTGTACAGACTTTCTCTTATTCCTGGAATGCAGTCCTTGTCTCTGATTTTTAGAATCCCTCACAGGCCCACCTCAGGCACTGCTTCCTGAAGGAGCTATATCCTCACCCCTTCCTGACCTTTTCCACCTCCTAGTTCTCCTCCCCTTGTTACTCTGTATTTTCCTTGTGCATATTTTATATTTATTCATCTGTGTACCTCTTGTTTCTCCTGCCTGAGAACAGCATGCCACCTGTTCTCAATTAATGTTTATTGAACGACTGATAGAACCCTGGCTCACCGAACTCTGAGTCATTCAAGCCTGCCCAGGCCTATGGATTCCCAACACATGACCTGAGAGCATTACCTGGTCCCTCTCCAGTGTGGTGGCTGCTGCCTAACACCCTCTCAATAGCATTCAGAGGTTTCATAGGCTTGCAGAGCTAGAAGAGATGTTAGAGTTCATTGAAGTCCAACAACTTCATCAAAACCGAGGCTCAGACAGGGGGAAGCGACTGCTGAGATCACACAATGAGACAGATTTAAGTGGCACCACAGTAGACAGAGCACAGGGCCTGAAGTCAGAAAGAACTGAGTTCACATCCCTTACCTGAATGATTCCAAAAAAGTCACTTCACTTCTATCTGTTTTGGTTTCCTCATCTATAAAATGGGAGTGATAATGGCTTCACTTCCCGCAGTCTTCCATAGGGTCTACAACTATCATCATCCAGGGTGGTTGGGAGGATGAATCTCGTTCTTATCCTTTCATGTAATAGACTGCCTAGCAATGAGTAAGAGCTGTTGGTGAGTGGAATGGATTATCTCAAAAGGTAGTGAGTACCCCATCACTGAATGTCTCTAAATGGAAGCTGGTATTGTCAAGACAGCAGGCATTTTCAGTCAGGTGCAGTGTGGATTAAACTGAAATTTCTTCCAATTCTAAGGTTTTCTGAATCTTAGGTATAGTATGAAGGACTCTATGTTTGAGGCCACTGGATCTGGTTTGGAATCTCACCTGAGCCATTCATTGCCCATATGATCTTAAGCCAGAGTTCTTAACATTCTCTGTGCCATTTTTTAATGTGTTGTCATCCTCCATTAGAATGTAAGTTTCTTGAAGGCAGAGGCTGTCTTTCTTTTTACTTGTATTTGAATTCCCAATGTTTAGCACAATGTCTGGCAGATAGAAATTGCTTAATAAATACTGGTTAGCTTGTTCATTTATGCTGGATGACTTTGGTAGCAAACACCTTATTATGATCATGGCATTAAAGGCATTAAATAAAATGTACATGATTACAAAGGAGACTGATTATACTGAAATAAAAATTATATTTTTCCCATCCAAGTTTAAGCCCTGAAATCTGTTTCACAGACCCCTGGACCCCAGGTTAAGAACACTTGTCTTAGAAGAGAAATTAGCTTTGTTATCCCCAGACCCAGAGACAGAACTGGGAGTGGGGTGAGAGCTATGGAGGGCTAGATTTTGGCCCAATGTTCGGAAAATAGATTGCATAAATTACGTATTTAAGAAACTTCTTTCCTTCCTGGGTCTGTGTACCACAGACAACTTTGACTTTCTAGTAATGCCTATAGTTCTTTTCTGAGTCACGTTTTTAAATGCATGAATATAAACATGGATATAGACATATGTACACATATGCAAATGTTTATATATATAGATATATTTACACATGTACAATTACAAGGAAAACCAATTCCATTTAAATAATTATCAGAGGATTAAATATAAAACAATTTCACAGACCCCCAAGTTAAGAAGCCCTATTCTTAAGGTTCCAAATCTTATTTCAGAGTTTATTATTTTATTAAAGGTGATAATGAAGACACATATACAAGGATTACTGAATATAGCTTATAAGAAGTTCCCCCCAAAATATAGTACAAGATAAAAACATGCAATTATCTTAAATATAAACTAACCTTGATGAGATTCCTAGAGGAATTTACACAGAAGCATTAAAGAATATTTTCTAAAAGACCACAGTTGGTTAATGTATTGCTATTAACAGCTGCAGTTAACATTTCTGGTGTGTGGTGTGTGCTTGGTATTAATAAAACTGCATGACAATAAATTTTGTTCAAATTGCAGGCAGTGCAATAGATCGATATCACTGAAATCACAACAAAAGAGAAATTACAATAATCCATCCTTGGGGTCAGGCATAGAGGTGTTCAGATAAAGGTAAGGGAAAGGATGGGTAATGCAAACACAGAGAGATACCCTGAGCACTTCAAAGCTTCAAAGAGAAATCAATTTTCACACTAAGAGAACAGATGCATTTTGATGTAGTTTCCTGATTAGATACCGTTTCAGTGATGTTTGAATAATGTGAGAAGCTGTCCAATGATTAAGCTTCTTCCATATCTCAAGATGAACTGTGAGGGCCATCGATCTCTAGAGTAACTCTGGTGTACACAGTTCTAATTATGAAACTTCCACCTCCTTGAAAGCCCAGGGATGACATGACAAAGAGATTGTTGAGGAGTAGATAAGGCTATAGAATCAATACTAGATGAAAGAATATGATTAAACATATCTACTGTCCATTCCATAGTGCCCAGAGAAAAGGCAAACCAATCTAAGTCTCAAACAAGTTAGAGAAAGTGACACACTGGAGCAAAAGTATGAGACCACTGTAAATTGTTTTTGGAATAAATATGAAGGTTTCAGAGTTCCTTAGTCAGTGGTGTGTATGTGTGTATGTGTGTTTGTGTATGTGTGTGTGCATTTGTGCATGTGTTTGATGTGTGTGTACATGTATGTGGTATATACATGATTGATATGTGGGAGCATCCCCATGCTTTGTGTTTGTGATGTGTGTGTGTGTGTGTGTGTGTGTATTTGGGGGAAAGAAAAAATATATCCTATTAATATATTTCTAGTTCTCTTATCCTTCCAAGCGTCAGTGTGGCATAGGAGACTGGTTCAAAGTGTACCTTGACAATTACTAATCATTTGGTCATTGGCAATTTATTTGACTTCTCTGAGTCTCAGTTTTTTGTCAGCTAGGTAGCAAAGTTGATAGAGAGCTGGGCTTAGAATCAGAAAGACTTAAATTCTTGATTTAACATCTAGCCTCAGACATTTCCTAGCTCTGTGACCCTGGATAAGTCACTGAACACTGTCTCAGTTTGCTCCTCTGTAAATGAGATAGAGAAGGGTATGGCATTAACTCTAGTATCTTTGCCAAGAAAAGGACTCTACTCTTACATCCCATAACTGCGTCCCAGTTAGGATACTCTGAGATCCAGTAAAAGAGACCAATGACTGGCCTGACACGTAGCAGGAGAAGCAAGAGAAACAAATATACCAAAAACCCAAAACTGAAAAAATGTTCAGGAGGAGAAAATAGTAAACAATATCAAATGCTGCAGAGGTAAAAGAGGAGCTGTGAGGAATTACCATTAGGTCCGGCAATTAAACAATTGTTCACAATTTTGGAAACAAGTTTTAGTTCAGTGATGAGGTCCTAAGTAAGATAGTAAATGCTTTAGATGAGAGTAAGAAGGAAAAACTCAAGGACCATATGGACAATATTATAAAACACATTCCACACAAATATAAAATATTAGAAAGAAATTCATCACTCATGGGTTGACAGAACCTATATTTATATATATATATATATATATATATATATATATATATATATAGTATGCATATATTTGAAATGACAGTCCTACCTAATTGACATAGTCATTGCCTACGAAACTACGAAAAAATTATTTTATACAACTAAAAAAAATCACAATAGAACTCATCTGAAAAACCACAATATCAAAAATACCAAGGGAATCAATGAGAAAAAATGAGATTGAAGGCAACTTGGTAGTAACAGACTCAAAACTATATTACAAATGGAAATCATCAAAACAATCTAGTATTGATTAAGAAACAGAGTAGTAGATCAGTGGAAAAGATTAGGTACACTGGTAGTAAATGACCATAGTTATCTTGCATTTGCTAAAACAAAGACCAAGCTTTTGGAGTAAGAATTCACCATTTGACAAAAAAAAAAATGCTGGGAAAACTAGAAAGTGAAATGGCAGAAAGTAGACAGAGACAAATTTATCACACTGTTTATCAAAATAAGGACAAAATGGATAAATGATTTGGACATAAAGGTATAGTATAAGTAAATTAAGGAGCTTAGGATATTTTACCTGTCAGATGTATAGAAAAAGTAAGAGTTTATTACCAAGCAATAGATAAACAGGATCACGGAAAGTAAAATGGATGATTTTGATTGCATAAAATTAGAAAATTTTTGCACAGACAAAACTAACAAAATTAACATCAAAATTTAATTCAAGAAACTGGGAGACATTTTATAGTAATTTTTTTCTGATAAAGGTCTCAGTTCTCAAATATATGTCAAAATGAATTAGATTATAAAAATATGAACCATTTACCAATTTATAAATGGTGAAATGATATGAACTGGCAGTTTTATAAGAAAAAATGCATTAATGTATTTACCTTTTCAAAACCCATCCTTTTCCTTTCCTGTCATGTTAGTCAATCTGATAGGTATGAGGTAGAATCTTAAGAGTTATTTTATTTTGTAGTTCTTTAATCAATAGTGATTAAGGTTAATTTTTCAAAGCACCTGTTAAAACATTGATTTCTTCTTATGAAAACTTGCTTGTTTATATCCTTTAACCATTTATTAATTGGGAAAAGTCTCATATTTTTATCATTTAACTTAGTTATTCATTTTCTCCCTTTAAAATGTAGGACTCTTTCCACTGTACCAAACTGCCTTAACTCAGTAAAACCTGAATTCCAATACCATCTGGGACACTTAACTGCATGTGTGATTCAGAGCAAGTCACTTGACTAAGACAGGTCCCTCATCTATAAGATAGGGATAAAATAGTAGCTACTTTCTTGGATTGTTGTGTGGATAAAATGAGATAAAATTCGTAAAGATCTTTGCAAACTTTAAGTTATTATGCAAATGCTAGCTTTCATCATTTTTTATCCTTTGGTCATATACCCTAGATCTAAACTTTGTAATTGCATACTAAAAATCTCATTGAAGCCTCTGAAGTCTTTAAAAAAAAGTTAAGCTACAGAGTTGGCTTTTTTCCAGAAATTGAAAGATATCCTCTTTTTTCTATAATCCAAAACATCAGATCTCATCAAAATAAAGGGAACCATCCTTAAAAATCAAAAATACTTACACAGAACTAACTAAAGCTCAACTAATTTTTGTTGGATTGCATCAATCCAACCCCTTTATTTTCCCTAATGAAACTGAGGCCTCAGAAACTGAAACCTAGGGAGGTTAAGTTTTTGTGCAAAGTCACACAGCATATCTCAGAACCAGGATTCAAACCTAGAACTGCTGATTCCAAATGCAGAACTCTTTCTACTTGACAATATTTTCTCTACTCCATTAAATGAAAGTAAAGGAAATACTGAATAAATATTAACAGGTTGTTCTTAAGAAATATAGCTATAGAGAGGAGCAAAGAATACTAATGTCTCCCCAAATATCAGAAGCAGCCTGGGGCTGTACTTTCAAGTAGTTTGTAATGGGAGAAAAGTAATATTTTCCTAAGTGTGTGCATGCTATTAGCAGCTGCCAAAAAGAACCATTTGATTCTTCAGGATCCAACTGTTTCCTCCTCTCCGGCAGACACAGAAGCTTTTATTCTGCATATAAAACAAACCAGAATTAATAAAGCCTCTTTTACACAGCATGGTTATTAGCCCTCAAGGCACAGAGAGTTTATTCTATTTTGTGTCTTTACATTTGGAAATCCTTGCCCTGCTATGAATGCCCACTTATACTTCTTAGTTTTTCTATAGGCATAATTCTTTATCTTTTGTAATGTTTTTCCTCTGAGAAATCACTTCTCTCTTCTCTCCTTTCTTTTCAGCTAGGTATCAAGCAAGTACTATTATCACTTGATCCAGAGTGGTTAGGTCAGGAACCTTCCAACAAAGGAGTAATGGGAATGTAGAGATTGAAATAGTCAGAATTACTGACATATTCATGAGTGCAACTTCTTAAATCTTGTGAATTCTACCAAGTCTTGCATTTTATTTGTCTATTCTAGTCAAAACCAGTATAGTCAAAGTTACTTGGCATCTGTTTGTTCTGAACTGTCACATTTATAAGAAACTCCACTTTCTTTTGCCAACTCTAGTCCAGTCCAAACAGTTCTATATTTGACTGGAGGAAAGACCTCCAGACAAGTTAGGTAGTCTGCTTTATTTCCCAGTCAGATCAAGGATGTGACTCAAGAAGGGGTGCTGTAAGTTTCATTTGAGATAAAGGATGTAAATCACTCATGTACATTCCAACACTACAGAGATGACAATTGTCATTGTTGCAGAACTTTAGTGGTTGCTGTTATTGTTACGTTATGATCACCAAGCCACTAGTCTGGTGATGCTTTCATTTTCTCACTCTTCTGTTATACTTTGGCTAAACAGAAGCAATATTTTTAGAGTAATACAGAATTGTGCTGGTAAATGTTTAACAAGTGTGCTCTAGGGGAAAAATACGTAGGCCTATATACTTTTAAGTTTAATAGCCAATATTAACATTTTCTAAGGTCTAGACAATCAGGAAAACTGTATTAAGCCCTGATTTGTGGTGGCTACTGTTTTCTAATTTTAAAGGCCCACATTGAAAATTTATCAAGTGGCCAGTTAGATCTGTCTCCAGAACACCCTTGGATCCAAGGGTAATAGTGAAGAAAATATGTACTTTTGTCTGTTTCCTGAGCAGATCAACTGAGGAAAGTAGAAAGAGAGGTCTATGGATACTGTAGGGGTTGACCAGCAGAAGCAGCACCAGGTGCAGGTCACTAGTACTAACAGTCAGAGAAGTGGTGCAGAGGAGGTGGTAGGAGCAGGAGTGTCCAGAACACAGAGATGGTAAGGGAACTGAATTCCTAGTCAGAAAGAGATTCCAGAGGATCACTGTACTAGTACTGGGTACAGGACTGGGTTCCATTTGACAGCTCCTTTATTTATTATCCAATTTGGTATGAAGGAGTGATTGTGGTTCAGAGAGATCAGCGGTCCCATCTGAATAAGAATCAGAGTGTAGACAGGAAGGTAGTGACCAGACAATTCCATGGATCGTACTAATCTAGAAGCAGTGATATCTTAGAGGGTTTTAGATGTAAATGTGAAAGCTCAGGCAAGTCTTCTACTCTAGAGGAGAGCAGAATCCACTCTAACATAATGAAAGTCCTAACAAAAGAAAAGTCCTGAGAAATGAGCAAGGAGCAAAAGAACTTTACCTTTAAAAAGCTATTATGGCAGCAGGGAATCTAGAGACAAAAATTCAGAGTAAGACAATGACTTGAAGATATCTATTAGCAAAACTTCAAAGAGAAAAAAAAATGTAGATGGGACAAAATTCCAACAAGAATTCCTAGAACATTTAAATAAATTTTTAAAAAGACCAAAAATGTGATTATAAAAGGGAAATAAGAGTGCTAATGGAACAAAAAAAGAAATATTGAGGAAAGAAATGAGAGGAATATAAGAAAACTATGAACAGAGAATTAACAGCTTGATACAAGAGATACACACACACACACACACACACACACACACACACACACACACGTACATATATACCTGAAGGAAATAACTCCTGAAAAGTCAGAACTGGCTAAATGGCAAAAAAGTTATAAAAACCTCACAGAAGAAATATGCCTTAAAAATAAGAAACAAAATAGTCAAAGCTAATAATTCCATAAGACATCAACAATCAACAAAACAAAATCAAAAACTAAAAAAAAGGCAAACTGTAAAATAACTCATCAGAAAAAAATATAATATGCACATTTCTTTTTGAAACCAAGAACAATATTATCTATAATGACATGAGAAACCTTTCCAATAAATCAAGGGAAAAGCATGGATGTTGATTATTACTAATATTATTCAATATTATAGGTAAAATAAAAGCCATGGGGGGCAGAGCCAATATGGCTGAGTAGAAAGATGCACCTACTCTAGATCTTCCCCCACAGCCCATAAAACACCTGTAAAGAATGATTCTCAACAAATTCTAGAGCAGCAGAAGACATAGAACATCTAAGTGGAGGAGATTTCCAGCCCAGGGTGACTTGGAAGGCCCATGGGAAAGGTCTCTTGCCCCAGACAGGGAGCACAGCACAGCACAACCTGGGCAACATGGCATTTGGAGGAGACAGGTGTCAAAGCTAGTTTCAAAGGTCAATGAGAGGGCTTTTCCACCTTGATGAGAAAGGAATAGTGTTCCCCCCCTAGCCACAGTGCCAGGTGGCAATGGTGGTAGCAGCAGCAGCAGCCAGTGGCCTCCTAAGACAGCAGCTAGCCTTTGTTGGCACAATTAGCTTAAAGCCCCTGGAGGAATTGAGCTGCTGATCTGAATCTCAGCTGTAAGCTCTGCCAGGGAGTAAACTCCTCTCCTTTGATTATGCCACCTTGGACGAACTGAGAGCTTACAAGTACCCAGAGTATGCCCAATTCTTGACAAAGCACCCAAAAGTTGAGAAACTGGTTGGGAAAATGCCCAAAAAAGGGAAAAAATAAGACTACAGAAAGTTACTTTCCTGGTGAATAGGTATTTTCTCTCATCCTTTCAGATGAGGAAAAACAGTGCTTACCATCAGGGGAAGACATAAAAGCCAAGGCTTCTGCTTCCCAAACACCCAAAATAAATATACAATGGGCTCAGGCCATAAAAGAGCTCAAAAAGCATTTGGAAAATCTAGTAAGAGAGATGGAGGAAAAATTGGGAAGAGAAATCAGAGCAATGCAAGAAAATCATGAAAAGTGAGTCAACAACTTGCTAAAAGAGACTCAAAAAAAAAATGCTGAAGAAAATAACACCTTGAATATTAGGCTAATTCAACTGGCAAAAGAGGTCCAAAAAGACAATGAGGGCAAGAATGCTTTAAAAAGCAGAATTAGTCAAATGGAAAAGGAGGTTCTAAACCTCACTGTAGAAAATAGTTCTTTAAAAATTAGAATGGAACAGATGGAAGCTAATGACTTTGTGAGAAACCAAGAATTTACAAAACAAAACCAAAAGAATGAAAAAATGAAAGATAATGTGAAATATCCCACTGAAAAAACAACTGGCCTGGAAAATAGATCCAGGAGAGAATTTAAAAATTATCTGACTACCTGAAAGCCATGATGAAAAAAGAGCCTAGATATCATCTTTCATGAAATTATCAAGGACAACTGCCCTGATATTCTAGAGTCAGAGGGAAAAATCAATATGGAAAGAATCTACTGATCACCCCCTGAAAAAGATCCAAAAAAGAGAAACTCTTAAGAATATTGTAGCCAAATTCCAGAGTTCCCAGGTCAAGGAAAAAACATTGCAAGAAGCTAAAAAGAAACAATTCAAGTATTGTAGAAATAAAACCAGGATAACAAGGTCTAGCATCTTGTACATAAAGGAATCAGAGGGCACAGAATATGATATTCTAGAATTCAAAAGAACTAGGATTAAAACCAAAGATCACCTACCCTGCAAAACTGAGTACAATACTTCAAGGGGAAAATAGTCATTTAGTGAAATAGAGGACTTTCAAGCATTCTTTATAAAAAAGCCAGAACTGAAAAGAAAATTTAAATTTCAAACACAACAATCAAGAAGAGCATGAAAAAGTAAACAGGAAAGAGAAATCACAAGGGACTTACTAAAGTTGAACTGTTTACATTCCTACATGAAAAGATAATATTTGTAACTCTTGAGACATTTCTCAGTATTTGGGTAGGTGGAGGGATTACACACACACATACACACAAACACATATGTATAGAGAGAGAGATACAGAGACAGAGAGCACAGGATGAGTTGAAGAGGAAGAGATCATATCTAAAAAATAAAATTAAGGTGTGAGAGAAGAATACATTGGGAGGAGAAAACAAGAAGTGGAATGAGGCAAATTATTTCTCATAAAAGAGACAAGAGAATGCTTTCTCATTGGGTGGAAAAGCGGGGAGGTGAGAGGGAAAAAGTGAAGCTTACTCTCATCACATTTGGCTCAGGAAAGGAATAACAGGCACACTCAGTTTGGTATTAAAATCTATCTTACACTACAGGAAAGTAGGGGAGAAGGAGATAAGCAGGATCGGGAAGATAATTAAAGTGAGGGCAAATGGGAGAAGGGAGCAATTAGAAGTAAACACTCTTTGGAGAGACAAGGTCAAAAAAGAGAATAGAAGAAATGAGGGGCAGGATGGGATGGAAGGAAATATAGTTAGTCTTACACAACATGACTTTTATGGAAGTCATTTGTGAAACTCCACATATATAACCTATATTGAATTGCTTGCCTTCTTAGTGGGGATGGGTGGGGAGAGAGGAAGGAAGAGAAGTTGGAACTCAAAGTGTTAGGAACAAATGTTGAGAATTGATTTTGTGTACAACTGGGAAATTAAAAATACAGGTAATGGGTTATAGAAATTTATCTTGCTCTACAGGACAAGTGAGAAGATGGGGATAAGAGAAGGAAGGGGTGTTGGAAGGGAGGGCCGATTGGTAAAAGGGGTAATCAGAGTGCAATATATTTTTGGGGTGGGAAGTGAAAGAGAAGGGGACAAAATTTGGAACTCAAAATTTTGTGGAAATGAATGCTGAAAACTAATTTTGAAAAAAGAAACAATAGCCATGACAATGAGAAAAAAATAAAAGATTGAAAGAATCGGTATAGTCAATGGAGAAACAAAATTATCACTTTTTTCTGTTCTTAGAGAACTCTAGGAAGTCAGTTAAAATTAGTTGGAAGATATGAAAAATTTAGCGAATTTTCAGGACATAAAATTCACACAAATCATTAGCATTTCTCTATATTGTCAACAAAATCCAGCAGGAAGAGATAGTAAAAAATCAATTTGAAATAACTGTTAACAACATAAAATACATGGGAGTATACTTGCTAAGACACATGCAGGAATTGTATGAATGCAAATGAAAACATTTTTCATACACATACATACATTTGTGTCTACAGGTAGACATCTCTAGGATAGAAGGGGAAGAAAAAAGGAAAAGAAAACTTAGGTGATTTCATTATATATTTGAAGGGAATAGTGAGTTATACATGATAGATTTGCAATTTCATGTTCTATCATATCTTTTTTTACCATACTATATTATAAAAATTTTTGTTTCATTCCACAAATTCAAAATAAAATAAGTAATTAAAAAAACAAAACAAAACAGCAAGAGATTAGGTACACAGTATACATAAACAAATGAGCTCACAAGCCTAGTATTTGATGGATCCAAAGAGTCTCCCCAGTTGTGGCATAAACTCAGTATTAGAAAAAAAAAAGAAAAACTTCTGGAGAAACTGTGCCAAAGCAGTGTGGCACAAACTAAACATCAATCATCTCACACCATGTACCAAGATAAGATCTAAAGGGGTACATTGTTTTGATGTAAGCCATCATAAGTAAATTAGGAAAGGAGAAAGTATCTGTTGGAGGCAGCTAGAGAGTATTTCTGATGAAAAGGCAAGCCATGAATAGAAAATTTGACATTCAAACATAGAAGCAGAAAAAGGTAAACACAAAAGAGAAAAAGGGAATAAATAAGGTTAAACTGTTTACATCACTACATGGGAAGATAAGATTGAAACTTTTAAGAACTTATCCTTATTAGGAAGGTTAGAAAGAGTATACATAGAGAGAGGGCACAGGTGTGAGTTGGAAGGAAGAAGAAAATTGGGGGAAATTATCTCACATAACAGAGGCACTAAAGGACAAACTTTTATAATGGAGAAAACAGGGTTCTAGGGCAATGCTTGAACCTTCCTCTTATCAGAATTGGTTGAAAGAAGGAATAACGTGTGCACTCTGTTTTGGCTATTGAAATCTATCTTATCAAATTTGAACTCTTAGAACAGGATTAAATGAACTTGAACTGGGTAGATTACTAACCTCTTTGATACTGGTTTCCTCATTAGTAAATTAAAAAAAATTTAAAAAAGCACAAAACTCCTAAAACACAAGCTCACAACTTGTTTTGAGAATCAAGTGAGTTAATGTATGTAAAGTATTTCATAACTCTAAAGTGCTGCCTTATAACAGCTACGTAAAGGGAAGTCATTAGCATTTCTACTAAGAGGCAGCTAGATGGCCCAGTGGATGGAGTGATGGGAGTGAAATCAGGATGATCTTAGTACAATTCTAGCCTCAGGCACTTACTAGCTGTTGTGACCCTGGGCAAGTAACTTAATCTCTGTTTGCCTTAATCTACTGGAGGAAGAAATGGCGAACCACTCCAGTATATCTGTAAAGAAAACTCTTGGCTAGTATGGTCCTTGGGGTCGTCAGACATGACTGAATGACTCAATAACTATGAATGGACACTTTGTAGTTGATAGACCTAGGAGTGTTTTTCAAGTGAAAACTAGAATTCATTCAGAGCTTTAGAGTGTCCTTGTGCTATAAAGAAGTTCATTTTATTCCCTACATGGCTAAGCAGTCTTTTCTATAACTCATTAAATTTTTGTGGTGCCTGCATTTTATCTTGAATCAAAAAAATGTGTGTGAAATTACTTTGAGTTTTTTGTTCTTACTGTTTTCACAAATACGGCTCTATCATTACAAAGTTGAAGCCATCAAATATTTTCCACAGTTTTAGTTTATTCTTCAATTTACTTTAGGATAAGGTAAATTTCAAAGAAGTTGATAATGATTCAATGCCGAGTGATTTTTTATTTTGTATTTGCTCTAATAAGGTTATCCTACTTGGTAATAATTCACTTGTCATAGAGAGATACAAGTTTGTACAAAGAAAAGAACATTTTGGTCGAAATTAAGTGACTTGATTTATTTTTTCAAGCCCTATGAGATGAGAGATTATCTAAAGATCAACTCATTTTAACTTAGATGGCATTTACTGTAGCTAAATATAATGAGCTATTTATCTATAAATTTCCACTGAAATCAATGGAAGTCATGGATAAGGGTCTAATGGCAGAATCTGGTTTCTTGGCCTCTTTCAGATATAACTACCAAGAAAACAATTGAGAATCTAAAAGAAACTCACTAAATAATTAGAGTACATACACTGAACAGAACTGCAATAGCTTCACATATTTGAATTTTTCTTGACCAAATAAGCTTCAAAGTTATAATCTCAGGCTGAATATCAATATATCCTCCACTGTACACAAATATATAGAAGAGAATTTACAAGGAGAGTGGTTTTATTATGTGAGCTGGGCTTTCTTTTCTTTTTTTTTTGATATAGTCATTCTTTATTTTATAGGGATATTTATCCCAGGCCCCATTTTTACTGTAGTGTATGCAAAAACAATAATGTATTTTCCAGTTCAGCATACCTGTGATAACTTTATAAACATTCATGAATCAACACCATTGCCTGAGGGGACATGAGCTATATTAACAATGGTACATCATTATCTTTATGTTCATAACTTAGCTGGTTTGGTCAGAAGATTGCTGTTATATTTAACAGCCTGTGAGGGCCATGTTCTTCAAAATGCTACTGAAGTTCCCTAGTTCCTATTTTTTTTCTTCACCTTCTAAGTTAAAAGAAAAATTCATAATAACCATGACTGTCTACCTAGAGAGCTGTAACTAAGGCATGAAAATGGTTACTTTGTACAGGATTTCATAATGCAAAGGTGAGGGGGGAGTAGAGCTTGATCTCCAGGGTAGTGCGGACATGGTGCTCCACAAATGTTGTACCACATGATGTGACCCTCATTTCTTCTGTAGCCCCAGCGTCATTACTCCTCTTCCCTATAAAGCTGTTCTTCTTGGGACCTAACTTTCTCCCAACACTAACAGGGTTTCAGATTGTACTCCCAGGAAAATGAGCTGTGGCCTACGCTAACTCAACACTGCTCTTGAACACAGTGTCCTGTGTGCTGCTATTGACATTAATTTTTCCCAAAAATTTTCACACTATTTCTCAAGTGAAAGAATTCCCTTTTTAACATCTGCCCATGGAATGTTAACATTCCACTCCTCAGCGGCTTGAATAAAGCAGCTAGGATTCCTTTTTAAAGCAATAATCAGATCCCTTCCCTTTATCTCCTCTGACTCTTCATCCTTTCTCTTTTCTCCCCTTCTTTGTTCCCTCCCTTCCCTCACCTCTCTCTACCTTCCTTCTTCTTTTCCTCCCCCATCTCCACCCTTCCTTCCATTGTTTCTCCTTCCTTCCTCCCTTCCCCTGACTAGAAGATTCTGTGGTAGAGACAGCCCAAGGAGAACATGGAGCCCACTGAGGTGGACATCAAGGGGCTGTACCAGGACATGTTCTCCAAAATGGTCACGTACCTGATGGGCAGGCTGACAGCCACCAGTGAAGACTATAAAATTCTGGAAAATATGAAGAAACTGATTAACTTGAAGTATCTAGAAATGAAAGATATTGTAGTAAACATAAGTAGAAAAACCTAAAGGATTTAAACCAGGAATATGTAACACTTTAGCCTTATCTGGATCAGATCACTTTAATTAAGGAGCATGTAGCTGCTCTGGCAGCTTACAGATCGCATGCATATTCAAAGTAACTGGAAGTAAAGTATGAGACGTTAGAAAGGCAATGAATGCACAACGACTTTACAAGAATGTTGTATAAGAGCTGAAATAAGTGGATGGAGCTTATCATTATGTTTCAGTTCTAAAAGGAAGCAGTGCTGCTGATCCAAGGAGAATCCTAGCCCCCACTTGTAGCTGGATGTGTAACTCTGTCCACCCCTGATGTTTTCTTAAACCTATACCCCTTGGAACCCCATCTTATCATGTGCTTCGTAATGTACCAAGGCTCAGAAATTAGAATCAATCACACGTAGAGCAGACACGGATGACAGGCTCTCATCTCCCTTCCTTCCTCTCCCTCAGCCCCCTCATCGCCTTCATAACCTGTTCTTGATCTTAAATAATAAATTTAGACATATGACTCTCAAAGAAAAATGTATTTTTTCTTAATAAATCAGTGACACTAAAGGGGCTTAAAAAAGAAAATATTTATTTTAATTTAATTTATTTATTTTTAGTTTTCAACATTCACTTCCATGAGTTTTAAATTTTCTCCCCGTTTCTCCCTGCCCCTCCCAAGATGGCATACAGTCTAATATAGACTCTACATATACATTCTTATGAAGTATATTTTCACATAGTTACGTTGTAAAGCAGAATTAGAAAAAATGGGAGGAACCAAAAAATAAATACTTCAAGGGATTAAAAGAAAAAAAACAAAAAAACAAAAAAACAAAAAAACCAAAACACAATGTGTTCTTGCCAGAGTCAGAGCCAAGGTGGTGGAGTAATGCAGGGACTTGCTTGAGATCTCCCTCAAATACCCGCAAAAATGAATTTGAACAAATTCTAGGGCAATAGAACCCACAAAGAGACAGAGTGAAACAAATTTCCAGCCCAAGACAACCTGTAAGGTTGGAAAGGTCTATTGCACCAGACTGAAAGAGGAGCGCAGTTCAGTGCAGAACACAGCAGCACATATGGCCCCAGCGAATCCTGAGCAGGCGTCAGGGGGCTAAATCACAGGTAACCGTGGCAGTTTTCAGACTTCTCAATTCACAAAAAAATCTTAGAAGTTTGGTAGGAAAGATCTGTCAGGGCTGGGTGAGGGAGGAGCATGGTCTGGTCCCAACTCCGGGGTGGTAGTTGTGGCAGCAGCAATGGCGGTGGCTGTGGCTGTTTCCATAGCTCTAGGTCAAGGAGAGTGGAGGGATCCAGTGGCTCATCAGAGAGGGATTTCAGGGATCTCATTGCTGGAACAGAGACAGGATTCTCTTGCTTTGTCTGTGCTTGAATCTGGGTCACAATCAGAATGCACACTGACTTGGGGTGGCAGAGAGGGGTCTGGGGGAGAAATTTGGAACTCAAAATCTTGTGGAAGTGAATGTTGAAAATTAAAAATTCAATTTTTAAAAAAAGACGTCTTTAAATTTTAAAACTCCTTTAAGGCCAAATCAGTCAGAACTTACTTTGCTGTGTGACAAAAATGAACCTAAAATATCATTTAAAATTCTAATTCACAGTATTCTCAGGTAAACCAAAATTCTGAAATCATTCCACTTACTTTTTGACATTCTCCTAAGGTTTCAGGAGATGAAATTTGAAACAATTCTATATGGTAGGTAATGAATTCAAACACCACAAAAAATTATTTCATTAATGTTACTGAAGATCATAGATAGAGAGATGATAGATATTCTGCTAGATAGATAAATAGAGATATAGATCTGGAAGGAGCCTTGGAGTTCAACCCCTCCTATCTGAATTTTAAGTTCTCCATGTCCTTTCTCTCTAGAGGAGTCATTTTTTTTTTCCATCTCTACATTTCATTGGTGGATATTTGTGGTTCTGAAATGATCATCGGGTTCCCCTACTGATATTTTGAAAATCTGAAGTACTTACCTGACACTTATATAAAATGTCAGGAAATGTCAGCAAAATTCCAAACCAACTACATAAGGTATATATAATAATATGTATCAATATCTTTATATATTAAAATATGTAGTATATTTAATAATATAACATAATAATGCAAATATATAAATAAACATATATATACATATAAACACATACATATATATTTGTATCCATTTAAATATGCAGATAAACATATATATGTACATATATATGCACACATATGAGTTCAATAAATTATTTGTCACAATCACACAATATTTTCAAAGTATCTAGAAGGCATGAATATTATCTAGATATGTTCAAATGATATCTCTTGTCTTGTCAGTACTTTTTGTTTCACAGAGAATATTATCTGGAAGGCAGAGATTTTTATTTTTGTCTCATCTTTCTCTCTAGCATCTAACAGAGTGTCTTGCACATAGTTGTTGCTTAGTAAATGCTAAATCTAGTACTACTATTCCATCACGGACTTTCCAGAACACCTTCGATTTCCTACTATACTGGACCCTGAGGGAAGGTGGCAAGGGGGCAGGTCAGGCCAACTACATCTGTCCCAGTCTGCTGCCAGCCTGATCTCCTGATCAAAAGAAAACATTTTCCCTTTGAACTCAGGCCTTCAATCATCTATCATATCTAACCATTGAGGGAAGAGGAAGAGGGAAATTTGCGGACATCGGAGGACTTTCTGCTCCTATTGTGGAGGATCAAACTCCTTCTCCTGCTGGGCCATTTCCTAATCTTTAGACTTCAGAGAGAAGATGAGTGGTGAAATGAGATCAGCCATCTGACTGTGTCCCTTCCATCTTGTTCTACACTTGTCTGCTGTCTGATTTCTAGTCTGTCTTGGGAAATGACACATTCCACTCAATGGTGAATATTATCATGCCCGTTGATAACCTACACATCCCAATGATTCTGAACCCCTGTAGGATCATCATCTAGACCCCATTACCCATTCTCTATCATTCAATTCCTCATTCTGATTAAGATCAATCCTTACACTGTAAAGTTCCAATCAAATCCTTCCTGTTCCTTCTACTGTACCCTTAGGAAGGTCTGTTGCATAAATAAAATATTTCCATTCATCTTAATTTTTTCTCTCCTATATTTTTATCTTCTTTGTATTACTAAAATTTGTCTCCCCAACTAATGACACAGCCACCCTTCCCAGTACTGACAGCACCTTAACAAATTCTCATTGCAGCACAGATTGAAGCGAAGAGGTTGGAATATTCCTTGTTCCCCACTGTCACATACAGGTTCTCCCTCTCTCTCCTTCATTGAGTAACCTTTCCTACTCTGAGAATAACACTCAGTCAAAATCTTCACAGCTGTTGTTTACATACCTCCAGGGCACTTTCTCCTTCCTTCCTCAATGAATTAAGTACATGTCTCATAATCTTTCTCTCTTCCCTAACTCATGTCTTCATTCCAAGGGATACACCAACATATATTGCCTTTATCACAAACATCCTAATTACTTAGTTCTTCAACCTATTCACTTCCTAAGATCTATTTCTTCATCCCAGTTCAGTCATGCACAAAGAATATGTGATCTTCTGTGATATTAGTTTAAGAAAAGACCTCAGTGTCTGATATCTTATCCTGCCAGCTGATCTTCAGAATCTTTCTAAGGTAATTCAAAGAGAAATGAATAAATTTCCTGGCATGGCACTGGCATATTGTCCATGTTTCACAGGCATACAACAATGAGGTCAGCATAGAAGCTCTGTACACCTTCAGTCTGGTAGTCAACCTAATATATCTTCTCTCCCACACTTTCCATCAGAGCCTCCTAAACACTGAGTTAGCTCCAGCAATGCATACATCAACCTCATTATCAGTGTGTACATCCTTGGATAGTGCAGTACCAAGGAATGTAAACTCAATCAGAGTACTCAAAATTTCTCCATTTCATGTAACCAAAGGCTCCATATATGGATGGTGTGAGGCTGGCTGATGGAGCACCTGTGTTTTCTTATTGCAAACTGTTAGACCAAAATTAGTGTAAGCAGCATGGAATCTATACAGATTTTGTTGCATCTCAGCTTCAGAGGCTTCATTGCGTGCATAATCATCTGCAAACAGAAAATCATGTACCAGCACTCACTCCAATTTGGTCTTGGCTTATAGCCTTTGCAAGTTGAAGCGTTTACCGTTAGTGCAGTACCTGAATTTGATACTGTGTATATTTATTGAAGGCATTTGAAACATGGCTAAAAATATTATTCTAAAAAGCATAGGGGCAAGCCCATAGCCTTATTTCACTCTATTTGTGACTGGGAAAGCAAGACAGCATTGTCCATTATCCAGAACCCAGGATGCTGAGGAACTTCTCTGGGTAACCAAATTTTGGCATAATTTCCCATAAGCCCTCACAGCTGTCAGGATCAAAGGCCTTGGTCAGATCTATAAATGTTGTGTATAGACCTCTGTTCTGCTCCTGGCAATTTTTCTGAAGTAGGCAGGCAGAAAACACCATATCAACCATTCCTTGGTCCTTTCTGAAGCTACACTGGCTCTCAGATAGATGATCATCTTCTAGGTGAAGGATCACCCTACTAAAGGGGACACTGGCAAGAATCTTCCCAGCAATGACTAAGAAAGAAACTCCCCTGTGATTGCTACAGGGCAGTCTATTTCCTTTATGATTATGCTGATAGTAACAATTCAAAGCACTTTCATGATGTCCTCAAGGCTATCTATGGGCCAAAGACCTGTGGAGTATCTCAATCACTCAGTGCTGAGGGAGCCACATTGATTAGTGATAAGGCCGGGATCCTAGAGAGATGGGCTGAACACTTCCATAGTGCTCTCAACAGACCTTCATCAGTCAATGCTGAAGTCATTGACTGTTTCCCTCAGGTTGAAATCCACCCCTCTCTAGATGAAGATCCAACTGAATAAGGGATTTTGAATGCTATTAGGTTCCTTTTTGTGTGACAAAGCACCTGGTGTTGATTGTCTTCCAGTTGAGATTTACAAGGTAGGGGGTCCACTGATCACAAAAACACTAATTGAAATATTTTAAGTTATGTGACAAGAGGAGGTTATTCTCCAGAAGTTCAACGATGTATGTAAGCAGGCATATACAGAGAGTCAATGGAAGGTAACCTTAGAGGGGAAAGCTATAGGAGGACCACGAAAGATCTCTTGTACAAAGTGGAATCCTAGGGGAAGCCAGGGATTCTAAGAAATAAAAACAATGAGAGTATCCCAGGCAAGGTGGACAACCAGTTCAAAATCACAGAAAAGAGAGCTAGAGAGCACCATGTGAGAAGCAGAAGGTAAGCTGGTCTGACTAGATGACTTATAGCATGGAACAGAGTAATAGATATGAACACAAGAAAGATTAGAAAAGGCCAAGCTATGAGGACACACAAATGTCAGACAGAACATTTTGTAATTTGTCTGGAAATAATAGGGAGATATTGGAGTTTTTGGTTGGGGAGAAGATGGCAGAGTCAAATCTATGCTTTAGGAAAATCACTTGGACAGCAGAAATTGCATTGGAGTGGAAGGATGAAATGAGATAAACAATAATCCAGGCAAGGGGCAATCGAGGACTGAGGAGGACTCTGGTCGAATGAGTGAAACAAAGGACACGAATATGAGAGATATCATGCGATAAAAAAATGGCTTGATATGTGGGGCTAATGAGAACGAGGAACTGAAGACAAAGCCAAGGTTATAAATGCAACTTCTTAGACCCTCAGTTTTCTCGTCTTTAAAATGGTACACACACTTTCTTAACCTGCTTCACAGGGAAGTTGTAAGAAAAGTGTTTCTTCACCTTAATGTGTAATAGACATGAGGACATGGTTCCTTGACAATCCCTGATTCTCCTAGTGAATGACTGCTCTCCTGCACTTGCTTTCCTTCCATCCCAATCTCAACCAGTTCAACATATGACTACCCTTTGCCCTTGAATGCCTTGCTCCCTTCTGTTTTCACTGGGGAATTTCTTACCTCTAATACACTCTGATCATTTATTTTCTTTTCTGCTCTTGTTGCTAAGCTGTTGTACACTGCTAGAGGACATAAGTAATTCATACTAACTAGCTCCACAACAAATTTGTCTTGTTGAACATTAATTGAACTCTCACTGTCATGCAGTATTTCTTCTATTCATCATGTATTTGCTCCAAAGAGGTGATTCCAAATGTTATCCTCTGTCTTCAACCTTCTCAAATCCATCTCAAATCATCTTTTTTTTCAATAGATGACTTTCCCTCCTACCATTTGTCATAACCTCCTTCATCACTTCTCTCCTACACCTTAAGGTCTTATAGATACTCATACTCCAATGTTAATATATGTCAGGTACCATGTAAGTGCTGGGCAGACAAAAATAGGAAAAGGGAATGTTGCCCTCTTTGATCTTTATTGAAGGATTCAGCTCTATTGCCCATCAATCCTCTTGGCTATTCTTTACTGCTTTGATTTCCATGAAACTGCCTTATCCTGGTTCTTTGCCTATCTTGTACTAGCTTAACAAGGTCCTTTCTTCTTTCATTGTCATCCTTCCACCACTTAGGTAAATGTCTAAGGCTCTGTCCTGAGTCCTCTCTTTTTTCTCTCTTTTATTCTTTCCCACCATTGTCTTATCTGTTTCAGATCTATAATGCTATGAATTTACATTAATTCTTAAAGAATTTTAACTTGTTAGATCCATTCTAATGTTCTAATCCATCAAGAAATGTTTATATCTTGACTCTGTCAGTTAGGCTTTTAGCTATCTCTCCCATTTAATTTCTGCAAATTTGGTGAGCATAACAGTTATTTCAAGCAGAGATTCCTGGAGTCCTCCACTCGATATCTATTATCAAGTTGATATTGGGACATTAAAAACTATTCTTTAAGTTCCTTTAGTCATATAACTTTGAATCCATATTATCTGTGTCATGGATACCTTTGGCAATAGGATGAAGCTATGGATATCCTCTCTGGATATTTTAAATGCATTACATAAAATACAAAGAAGGCCAATTCCTTTGAAATAGTTAACAAAATGCTAAAAAATTATAAAACAGCTTCTTGAACCTAAGGGTAAGAATATCTTAATTTTGTCTTGTCAATATTTCTCTGTATTTTAATGAAACTAACATGAAATACTTTATCAAATGCTTCACAAAAAATCTGTTTTGTTGTTCACTTCTTTTTCAGATAGGTCCTGTGGTGTCATGGAGTGATGTCTTGACTTACTCGTGAATTAGATTTAAGAGAACAAAGCCATCATCCTCTCTCTTCTATAGTGACTGAAGTCCAGTGAAAGACAAAAGTTGGGAATGTTGATGATGGCCTAGGATGCATGGGATGATGTTGGCATCTTCAATATCTGACTAAGCTCTAAGGACTCCATGGTCCCTGCTGCAGCTAAATAATTGTTCTTATCCACCCATTCTGCCAAGTGACATCTTCATACATTTAGGGTAGACATCCTCCTACCTCACCTACCTAGATGGATTTGAAGTCTGTTGGCTACACGCAACCTGGGTTAGCCTGTTGACTGAGACAGTTTACCAGGGTGTGGCTGCTAGATGTGGTACAAATTCTTGAAATCACAGGTGAGAGCTGGGTGGTAGATAGACAATAAAGGTGGATGAACAGCCCTGAAAAGGGTTTGGCAAGCCCTCATTTTAGACTAGTCTTCCATAAACACTCAATCCATCTCTACCAAAAACAAATGCAGCAAATTGTAGCTATAACAGTTTCCATCATGTCCAGGTGTAGTAATGCTGCCTGAAAGAAAATTAAGTTAGTCTGACTCACGGGGTTCTTTATGAAGTCACTCAGTCTTTACAATTACCATTTTCTTTTCTAGCTATTCACTAACCATCACTTTAATGATTCATTCTAGGATGTTCATAGGAATCAAAGTCAAACTTTCTGATCTACAGTTTCCACATACTGCTCTCTTCCCTTTATAAATAATCAAGACAATATTTGCCCTTATCAAATCCTGTAATACTATTCTCTCTATGGTTGTTCAAATATCACTGACAATGGCTTAGCAATCATATTTGACAGTTCTTTCAGTATTTGTGGTTCATCTGAGCCAGGTAAGTTGAATTCATCGAGGGCAACTATTGCTTTCTTGGCATCTCCTTATTTATCTTTCCCATCAATTTAGCCATTTTTATTCTGCCACTGCTAGTGTAAAAGTCATTCCGCTTGGTAAAGTAAACAGATTCAAAATAAAACTTGAGCATTTCTGCCTTCTCTTTTCTCAATTATGATCACTTCCATCCTCCCAGAGCTTATTCACTCAGTAGAATTTTAATCTATAGAACCTTATTTACACTTTCAAGGAACCCTTTGAAATTTATTTTCCTTAAATGCAAGATGAATATCAAATATTTTTCTCCTCCATCATAAACTCTTGCAAGAGGTGATCATTTTTCTCAAAGGTTCTCATTATTTCTACCCATCATTCAGTTTGTCCCTGTCAATGAAATGTATGTATAGAATATTCCCTTGTTGGTTTGTCCATGTTTGAAGGATTAAAATATTGCTAAGACAAATCAGAAGTTAATAGCTATTCTGATTTTGGTGGAGTGAAAGCTTCAAAAGATACTTGTATAAGTAAAGTCTCCTATCATTTGTACATGTTATTTTTGTGCCAGGCTTCGAATTTGTCTCCTGAGCGCATCATTGTTCATTTACTTAATCTATGCATGTCACAATAGAATACATCAGTGACAAAATAATTTTTCCTTCTTCCTCCATTGACCTTCACCCAAATACTCCCCTCCACTTTTTTCTCTCGCTGATTCCTGGATTTCTTCATATGAACATATTTTCTTGGTATACACAATTGCCCTTCCTCCTCCATTTTAAAACATCCTAATACTTTTGAATAAAGGTAACCCCATCCAGAGCCATTTCCTATTCAGGATTTTCATCTCCCCAGATATCAGTAATAGTTAGGAGGATAAAGACACTTCTACAGTAGAATATTTATTTCTGCTTGCCTAAACTTTAGACATTTGTGTGGAATGATGACATCTGTGTCCATTGACCCTATTACCTCAGAGGCAGTTAAATCTAAACCCTTTGATGAGCTCATTCCACCAAACTAGTGCATCTTGAACCCTATACAATTCAATCACCTCCCTCCCATACCATTTAGCATTAGTAATAACATTCTTTCCATGGCACTTTCCATTTTACAAAACATTCTATTTGCCACAACCTGTGAGGTGAAAAGTCCTATTCCAATTTGATAGATGAGAAAACTGAGACTCATGTGGATTAAGCAAATTGGCCTAGTAACTCAATTCATTTGTCTAAGGTAAAATTGAGAAAATATAAATTAATATGTAATTCTGGAGAATACAAAAATGATGGGAAATATGACAAAGCTTAGAAAATCACGATTAAGCTTGTCTGGTATAATCAAACACATAGCTCATGTAATTTGAAGATTGTCAGGTGTGAACAGCAAGAGTAAAGGTAGAGAAACATTGCTAAGGATACCTATCAGTTTCATGGTTCAAACATTCTGTCCCATGCTTAGTTGGGGAGAGGGGATTTGGGTGGATCAGCATAAGGAATAAAAGATGTCAAATTGGCTGATCTTTGACAGAGGAATCTTTGAGAGATCAGGTGTTTTGGTCTCAAAATCCTTTGTGTTCCCATATGCATCCTGTTAAAAGAGGAGTTCAGGGTCTTGGCTTATATACTTTCTTTGTCAAGTGTGTAATTGATAACCCAACTGGATATTTCACTGCTTTCTGGTAGAATTTTAGTTATTGGGAAATATTTAGGCATAATATGAATGCTTTGGAATCTATTTTCTTTAATCTTAAAGTGCACATCAGATTTTCCCCTCCTCCATTATCAACTCTTAAAGGGAATGATCATGTCTCTCAAAAATCTCCATCATTTCCATCCCAATATTGAGGTTGTCTGCATTAGTGAAATTATTTAGCCCCTAGTCACAAACTTATAAGATTTAGGGCTCTGAAGGGCCATAGAGGTAATTTAATCCAACTTGTTCATTGTTAAGATGAGGAAACCAAAGCCCTGAATGATTAACTGGTTCAAGGTCACATAACAATTTAGTGTCAGAGCCAGGATTTTTATCCATCTTCATAGTCCACACTCCAGGACGCTTTACACTATACAACAGTGTTCAAAAAAACAACAGCCACAACAGACATTTATGTTAACAGTACTTTAACACACTCAATGCATTTATATATATATATATATATATTTTCTCCATTGAATTTCATATGTTCTAGAGCATATTCTCTCTCTCTCTCTCTCTCTCTCTCTCTCTCTCTCTCTCTCTCTCTCTCTCTCTCTCTCTCTCTCTCTCTCTCTTTCTCCATCCCTCTTCACAAGTGAAAAAGCTAAGCTTTTACATAGCTTGTAAGTATTACAGGTAGAATTTAAACCAAATTTGCTGGACTCCAGTCTGCTATCCATGATGATATTGCACCTCTCAACAAAGAAAAAAAAAGTTTAAAGGAGATCTTGGAAACCATGATATGTGTCACAGAAGGATTCTGAGTGCTAGGTAACTTACCTCTTCTTATTGAACTCATTTATTCATCTTTAGGGAATGACTGACTAATGACTGACCCTAGGCCTTAACACCAGAGTTGATCATCTGCCCCTAAATACCTCTGTCACTGGGCCTCCCTGAGGAAATGTCAATGGGTCTAAAATTCATTTTTTTGCTTTCTAAGGACTTTTCAATCCTCAAGAGATTTTTAAAATTATGATTCAAAGAGCCTTGGCAGAGGCAATATCTATAATAGTTCCCAGTAGGTATTAGCTTAATAGAACATTGTCTTGTATTGCATCTTTTGAGTGCAAGGCTAACTGAACCACAGAACAGATGGGAACAGAGAGGAAATGATGGTGAGTCGAAAACAGGAAGAGAAGGGCTGAAAGATGGAGTTGGTTCATTGGACCATTGATCTTGAGCTGGAAGGAAATTGGAGTAGTCATCTAATTCAAGCCCCTCATTTGAAAAGTGAAGAAAGTGAGGTTTAAGGATATTGAATGTCTTTCCCAAGGTCACACAAATAACAAGTGACAGAGCTAAAATTAGAAATTGTGTTTTCTGAGGTGACAGCCTGGACTCTTTCTACTTCCAAAGTCTAACAGCTTTCTTCACTGTGTTTTCTGCTATATATATATATATATATATATATATATATATATATATATATATATATATATATATATATATATATATATGTTGATGTGTTAATGTAATCTTGGCCAATTATTATTAGATATAGTTGTAAATCATAAATTATGTGACTTATCATTTCCAGCCTAAAATTATATATAAGCTTTCACGGAAAAGTATTAGTGTAGAAAGAAAACTGAGATTTATCTTAAAGATGACCTTTTTAAAAGCACTTTCATAAAATCTTAGATTTGGAGGAGACCTTGGACTTGGGGTTTCTGAAACCCAATTTTAGTTATATTACACAAAATTACTGTCAGGTATTGCCAAATAGTCACAGCCCCCCTAAGCTTTGTGATATAAACAACTAAAGATAAAATGGGAGGACAATCCTGTACGTCTTTCTATAAAGTAAGAATTGTCACTGACATTCTAGGCTCAAGGAGGTAATCTGCCTCTGTCTCTCCCTGAGTTACTGTAAGAAAGAACCATTTCCATTCTATTTCCTTGTTTGAAGGTAGTGATTCCACTGTCATTACAGACAAAGAATCAGATTGAAATGTTGCCTCCCTAATTGTTTCTCTCCTCTGACTTCTGTCTATTCACTTCACAAACTGATAAAAAATAATAATAGCAATAATCTTTCTGTTCTATTTGGAATCACAATAAAAAGTTATACTACTTGTCTCTACAACATCACCACTCCTCTTTTCATACTTAATCAGCTAAGATACCATAATAAAAATAATATCTATTATTGCTGGAGGGCTGAACTCAAAATCACACAAACATGGGTTTAGATCCTGCCTCAGACACTTAGTATTGGATGTCACTATTGGAAGTCATGTAAACTCAATATGCCTCAGTTTCTTTGACTATGTTGTGGAATATCTGAACCAGGAGGAAGGTGGCTTCCTCAGAGTACTTCGCCATCTCCAGGTCCATAAGGCTAGAAATCAAATAAAGTGAATACACAAAATGAAAATAAAAGAATTTTATTAACAAGCAAAAGAGGCTTGCTTACTCATAGTCACTTCAGTTTCCTGGGGCACACATCTTGTTTTATATAGCTTTATCTGGAGTGATTAGAGTACACAGTCTACAGACCCTTTAAAGAGATAAGCTGTTCTTTAAGTAAGTCAGTTTCCTAGTTTTCAACTAGGAAAAGATTCTAGTTGCTTGTTGGGTACAACATTCATGGCATTCTGTAAAGCTGAAGAGACCATGTCCACAGCTTAGTGTAATCAAACCTAGCATAGTAGAAGTAGTTGAATTATATTTTCTATTTTGGGGGTGGGAGGAATAAAATGAGAGATGAATATTGTTTTATTGGTGCCAATCTTCATCTTCACAATGAATGCCTTGCATTTATATTAGAGTTTTAACAGCAGTGTTTTTTCCAATGATAAAAATGAGGAGGGGCACCTGAAAAAGAGGAGACAGGAATGTTGCAAATGTGTCGGTACATGTTCAAAATGCCAACGTTCTGTTCTTCTGATTTAATCTGAGATCACAGGATGACTTTTCATCATGGATAATAGCTTTTACAAAGCAATTTGCTTTGTGGATAACCTCTTTTAAACAAAGAAAAATGCCAGATGATCCCTCCATCAACTAGTATTATATTATGGCTGAATAAAATTCAATAAAGATGTTTTAAAAGTCAAATATGAAAACTTACATTGAGAAGGAGAAAGCATTTCTCTATGTAATAAGATATCTCTGGTCCCACAGAAAAAATATGACCCTAGATAGTCTTTTCTTCATGCAAAAGCTATTTCATCCCTCAAGGAAATATTTTATCATTTAGTTGTCAGCAAATCTTTTAAATGTTGTTTTAGGGGAAAATAATGAAATTATGATGAAACTGTATTTCAATGTTGCCTTTATATTTTAGAAAGTCTTTTCTTCCAAGAGGATTCCACTCTCTCCCCTCACCTCCAAATCATTTTATGTACCATTACAAATATAATTTCCCTAACCCAAAGGCCTGACTATGTTACTTACATGCTCAAGAAGCTTCAGGAGATCACTATTGCCTCCTCAATTTCCTCTACTGGGTATTTAAAGCCCATCATAATCTGGCATCAGCCTGATTTTTCAGACTTACATCACTCCCTTTTACCCAATTTATATTCTAGCTAACTTTTCCTGCCTGTTACTGCTTGAACCCAACATTCCATCTACCCCGTGACTTTTTCAGGCTCTTTTCCACACCTGAAATACAAATTTTTGTCTCTTCTCCCTCTTGGAAGGTTTCCTATCTTTAAGGTTGAGGTAAGATACAATGTCAGTACCTTGTCTCGAGTATGAGCAACACTTACTGCAGTACATATTTTTAAAATATTCATTAAATTATTGTATATTTCAAAAGTGTTTCTATATTTTACTGAGAAAGGAGATTATATCTATTTATACTTTTAAAAGACATGAATTTACCACTTTTTTCTGTTTTTTACAATAACAGAAATATTTACAAAAAGGGTTTTGATGAGAAATGTGTATATTCAGTTCAATCTAATTCACATTTGACAGAGATTGGATATATTTTAATTTTAAGCTTCATATATTGTCCAACTCCCTGAATATTTATTTTTAAATCTCTCACCCAGTGGATTTGGTTAGGGAGGGTTTGCAGAGTTTTAGTCTTCTTGCCATGTTCGATATAATACATCAAACAGTTTCTCATGCTTCAATCCAAACACAGAACAGGCACAGCTTTATAAATTGTCAGTGTTTAATTTTTTGAGTTTATTTGTTTTTTATCCAAATATCCTGCTACTGAGATCATATCCAAGGTGTGTGTGTGGGGGGGGGGGGGGGGCGGTGTTTTCTTGGTTTATTCATTTGTTTATTCACTCCCAAGTAAGGAAACTCTTTCCAACGAGCTGACTGGACCTAGTCTGCAATTTTAATCTGAGGAAGTTGTCTGGTATGCTGACATGTCAAGCAGCTTGCCTTGATTGATGCACCAGAATGTATCAAAGGAAAACCTTGAACTCGTGGCTTCCGGGCTCTGAGTTCAGCTCTCATCTATGATACCACACTGGTTCTGGTCCTCTAAGGATATGATAGAGAGGGGAAAAAAATAAATCACAACAACTATGTGTGTGTGTATATGTATCCCTATAGAAAAAGATATACATATGCACATGTATATGTATATACACACATAAATGTTCACATCATCACTCTTTAAAAGTGAAAATATTAAAAGTCACTATGGGTTGAAATCATAAACAATTGCAAACATGAAGAATTTCACACAAACATGAAAAAATTCACAGTGTTACTCAAGGTAAATAAAACAGAGCACAACCAACAATATCCACAATAACTGAAACAATTTAAATAAATTCAATATGGAAAAATAACAGTAACAAAAGTCTTAAAATGCAGTGAAAGGCATTGCACCTTGTTTACAGTCATAAGAACCTTCAAGCTCTTTTCTGTTAACTACCTACAAATGATTACTATAATCATAATTTTTATTTATAACCTATTTGCTTAATTTTATGGAGATTGTGCTTTATAAGACTGTGTTTTGTAATAAAAATCTATTGTTTCTAATCAAAAATATCAATTTTTAAAAGAAAAAGTCCTTTTTGTTTTATTTAGATAGTAATAGACTCATTATTAAAAGCTGACTAAACTATTTTCGAAAGCATGTTCCTGTGATAGTTAATATTCTTCCTCTTACCTTGAGGCAGAATAGAAGCTGATAAAGAGTCCAAAAATATAATTATAATTGGAGTAATAATCATATCATTTTTCTGCTCTAAGGAATGATAGTAGAAAAATCTCATCAACTTTTTATGATTTCCTAAATCACTACTTATATTCCAACCACTACTTATATTCCAACCAACTCTTTGGATTCAATAATCACAATGAAGGTAGGATACTTTTTAGAGGGAAACATTTTTTATTTACATTTTAAACATTTTGAATTCTAAATTTTCTTCTCCCCTCCCAAAATCTCTCCCACACATTAAGAAATCAACCAATATGATACATGTGAAATTATGCAAAATATTTCTATATTAGCCATGTTGCATAATAAAACAAAAAAAAGTAAGAAAAATGAAATGGAAAAAATAAGTTTCAAACTACACTCAGAGTTGATCAGTTTTCTCTCTGGAGGGGGAGAACATTTTTTCGTCATGTATCCTTTGGAATTTTTTTGGATTATTGTATTGATCACATTAAGTAAATAATTCACAATTGATTATCATTTCAATATTATGTTGCTGCACACAGTGTTCTTATTACTGCTCTCTTCATTTTGTAAAAATTCATATGTACTTGCAAGTTTTTCCGAAGCAATCCTACTGGTCATTTCTTATAGCACAAGTGTATTACATCAAAATTATATACCACAAATTGTTCATTCTTCAAATGATGTGCATCCCCTAAATTTCCAATTATTTAGTGTCATAAAAAAAAAATCTGCTCTAAGTATTTTTGTTCATATGTGAACTTTTCCTTTTTTCTTTGGTTTCCTGCAGAAAAATCTATTCAATTTTGTCCTGAAGTCAAATAGTTATACTGAGATAGACTGACCTTCAAGATTAAAATAAGAAATGTCTCAGAATACAATTGCACATTTCCTAATGAAATGACAAAGTTGTTTCTATTCTAGAAAGTATTTTGACAAAGTTCCATAGTTGGGGTTAATGACAACATCTTAAGGGCAGGAGTCTGGGAGAAAGAAAAAAAGTTAGCTGAGGAAATTAATGGCAAAAGGAGAGGTTAAAAAGAGGAGATAATGGATAGTCTCATGGATTTAAAAGCAGAAAATAAGAATAGAGAAAAGATCTAAAGATGAATTAATTTGCTTGAAAATTCAAATAATAAACAAAACAGTCTGGTGATGAGTTAGAAACATGTGTAAAGACCTAAAGCAAAAGTTGCAAGAGCTAGCAATATAAATATCTATTAATTTACCTATTTTTCTGTTATCTACCAATTATCTACCAATAAAAATCTAAATAGATGTATGGCCTTCATATAAAAGATAACATTATAAATGAATAGAGGAGCAAGCGATAAATTTTCTTTCAGATCCAATGAAAAAGAAAGTTGCTCATGTCTAAAAATACTCCAGATAGATTAGTAGTAGTAGTAGTAGTAGTAGTAGTAGTAGTAGAAGATAAAATTAGGAGAAAAACAAGTAAATGGGGAAAACCTACAGTGTATTTCTCAGATAAAGTTATATAGCAATAACAATAACTCTTGCTGATAATTATAATAGTTGGTATTTAAATAGCTTTTAGTACACACCAGCAACAATGTTAAGTGCATTACAAATATTATTTCATTTGTTCTTCACAACAACCCTGGCAGATAGGTATCATTATTCTCATACAGAAAATTGAGGCAGAGATTAATTAACTTCTCAAGGTCTCATATCTAGCAAATGTCTGAGATCAGATCTGAACTCGTTTTACTGACTCCAAGTCCAGTAGTCTTTCTATTGTGACATCTAGGTGCCTAAATATTTGCAAGATTGATTAAGGATCTGAGTGAAATTGGTCAAAAAAAGAGTGATTCCCAATGGAAAAAAAAGGACATGAATAGGCACTTTTCAAAGGAAGAAATCCAAGGTATCAATAATCACATTTTTTAAAAAATGCTTCAAGTTACTAATAATTAGAGAAATGAAATTAAATCAACTTTGAGGTTCCAGCTCCCACCCATAAAACTGGTAAAAATGTCAATTTTTTTTTGAAAAAGGAAAGCAACATATTTTGGAAGAGCTACTGAAAAATGGAAACATTGATGCCCGGTTGACAGTTCTATGAATTGGCCCAGCCTAAGGGTGGGGAACCTGCACCCTCATGGCCACTTGTGGTTCTCTAGGTTCTCAAGTGTGGCCCTTTGACTGAATCCAAACTTCACAGAACAAGTCCCCTTAATAAAACGATTTGCTCTGTAAAATTTGGACTCAGGCAAAAGACTACACCCAAGGACCTAGAACATGTGGCCTTAAGGTCACAGATTCCCCACCCTTGACCCAGCCTTTCTGAAAAAGAATATGGAACTATTCAAAGGTTATGAACCATTTACATCCTTTGACCTAGTTATTTCTACTCATCCCAGAACTATACCTTAAGGTGATCAAGGAAAAGGGAAAAGAACCATGTTAAAAAAAAAAGCAACAAAACATAACTTTATTTTATTTTGTTTTGTTGTGTTGTTTCTTTAGTAGTTACTGAAAATTGGAAGCTAACATTATGTCTTATTGAGGGCTGTCTTATTGAGGAATGACTAAAGAAATTGTAACATGCAAATATGAAGGAATATTACTGTGCCATAAAAAATTATGAAACAAGTGTTTTCAGAGGAAACTGGGAAGATTTCAATGAACGGAAGCAGAGCAAAGTGAACAGGCCTAGAATTATTTATATACTGACAGGAACATTGTTGAGAAAAATGACTTTTGAAAGACTTTCGCATTCTGATCAATATAGTGATAAATCATACAGCCTAAAAATTAAAGATGAAATGTGCCACAAACCTTCTAGAGAGGTGATGAACTCCATATGCAGAAAAACATGCATTTTTAGGTATTCCCAGTGTGGGAATTGATTTTACTGGACTGTGTGTATATAGTAGATGGCGGTTCAATTTTTCTTGATTTGTAGTTATTTTTCTTCCCCCACTCTTTGTGGGCTGGCATTGGGAGGGATAAGTAATAAATGTATATAAAATTAATTTTAAAGTCACTAAGTCATATTCAGCTCTACACTAGAATACTTAAGTAACCAAACAGTAAATTATTCAAAGCAAAATACAATCTTAAAGTTAATTGGTTGTTATTAGAATAAATACTTATCTATTCATGGCACAGGAATTTGTTTGGCAGCATTTAGCACAATTACATGATGCTGGAAACATCCCAGATAAATGGCTTGATATGTTTTATTACCTATATATTTGCTATAGTGACAGCTTCTACTTAGGGAGAAAAGATAGTTGGATAGTAATAAAAAATGGGACAATAATATTGATAAAATATCTTTGAAGCATAGAAGAATAAAATAAGCACAGAAATGGAAACAAAGTGCATTTTATTACATTTATCAACAATATGCATTTTTTCTTATAATTGTTCATGAATTCAATTTCTTGTATCATCTAGTCAATAAATGAATCAGCAACCTTTTATTAAGTACTTGCTATGTGCCAGTATTGGGTTAAACTTCATGATAACAAAAACGTGAACCCTGTCCTCAAGACTATATTTTATTAGGTAAGTTTATATGCAATATATATACATATATATGTAAAAGACATATAGTTTCAATTGAATGCAGTATCATAGAGAATCTGTTTTTTGTATAGTGAAATATTTTGCTGATGATTTTTAAGTTCAAAATGAAAAATAAAAAATGCAAAACAAAATAAAACAAAATATCCCAGAAAGAAATACCCAACAACATGGTAGGGAAATTTCCTGATCTCAAATACTAATGAGTGTCACATTCCAAATGAAGAAATTATTGTACTTGGTTCCTTAGCCTGTTGACAAGTTGACATCCTTATAATCTCTCTTATCATTAATCATAATGAAAATCATAATGAAGCAGAGAATTTGTTTGAGAGTGGGAAAGCTTCCCTTATAAATTAAGAATCACTGCATGACTTTTATTTTAGAACTTATTGATAAAATCTTTCATTTGCATAGAAATCTAAACACAACAAAGGTGTCTAGAATTGTATTTGAGTCATCAGAAATAGAAAAAAGTAGAAAATATGGATATTAGCCTTCTTTTGAAGAGCTTCTAATATTCTTGGAAATATGATATGTGTGTTTCTTCATATATTAGCATTCCCTCCCTCAACATCATTTCATTTCTCTTTTATAACTTTACATTGATTTATTGTGTGTGTGTGTGTACTACATCCCCTGCTGTCACTCAAAAATGGAAGCTTCTTGAACAGAATGTTTTGTTTTTGTTTTCATTTCCCTAAACAATCAATTAACATAATTTATTGTGTATAAAATGTATTAGTAACTACTCTAAGTTACTAAAGAAAGAAAGAAACAAGGAGATTCCCTGCCCTCAGTGAGCTTATATTCTATGAAGGAAATATCATGGACATTGAAAAATATACCCTAAAAGATATAGGCACCTTCACTAGACTGCAAAACAAATACCCAGCAATAATGTTTTATGTATTTCCTTTTTATGTTATTGTTTTTGGTGGTGGTATTGGTGGTGGAGGTGATATGTGTGAGTGTGTGTGTGTGCGCTTGTGTGTATATTGTGTATATATATTTATGTGTGTGTATGTATATATATATATATATATGTGTGTGTGTGTGTGTGTGTGTGCGTGTGTGTGTGGGTGTGTATTCCCTCCAACTAGCCTAACACTCAGAATCATTTCATGAGTTACAAATATCATCTCTCCATGTATGAATGCAAACAGTTCAACTTTAATAAGTCCCTAATGATTTATCTTTCCTGTTTATCTTTTCATGCTTCATTTGAGTCTTTTATTTATGTGAGAGTCAAATTTTCTATTCATCTCTGATCTTTTCATCAAGAACGTTTGATGCTCTCTATTTCATTGTTCTCTCTTTCATTGAATGTCCATTTCCCCCCTAAAGTATTAGATTCAGTTTTGTTGGATAGGTGACTGGTTTTATTCCTAGCTCCTTTGATATCCAGAATATCATATTACAAGTCCTCTGATTTCTTAAAGTAGACACTATTAAATCTTGTATTAGCCTAATTGCATTTCCACAATACTTGAATTATTTGTTTCTGTCTGCTTGCAATGTTTTCTCCTTGACGTAGGAACTTGGGAATTTGGCTATAATATTCCTAGGACTTTTCCTTTTGAGACCTCTTTCATGAACTGATCAATGGATTATTTCAATATCTATTTTACCCTCTGGTTCTAGAATATCAGAGCAGTTTTCCTTGATAATTTCTTGAAAGATGATATCTAGGTTCTTTTTTTGATCATGGCTTTTAGGTAGTCCAATAATTTTAAAATTGTCTCTGCCATACCTGTTTTCCAGGTCAGTTTTTTTTTTTTTTTTTTACAATGACATTTCACATTGTCTTCTCTTTTTTTGCATTTGGGGGGTTTGTTTTATAATTTCTTGATTTTTCATAAAGTCATTAGCTTCCATCTGCTCTATTCTAATCTTTAAGGAGTTAGTTTCTTCAGTGAGCTTTTGGACCGCCTTTTCCATTTGGCCAGTTATGCTTTTTAAGACATTCTCTTCTTCATTGACTTTGTGGATCTCTTTTGCATTTGCAGTAGTGTACTTTTAAAAATGCTGTTTTCTCCAGTACTTTGGCGGGGAGTCCCTTTTAGCAAGCAGTTGACTTGCTTTTCACTTGCATCACTTTTATTTCTCTTCCCAATTTTTCCTCTATCTCTCTTACTTGATTTTCAAAATCCTTTTTGACCTTTTCCTTGGCCTTCACCCAATCCATATTTTTCTTGGAGGCTTTGGATGTAGGAGCTTTGGCTTTGTTGTCTTCTTTTGTTTGTATTTCTTAATCTTTGTCGCTAAAATAAGATTCTATTATCTGAGGTTTTGAGGTGTTTTTTCCCCCACTTTTTGGTCATTTTCCAAGCCAATTACTTGACTTTTTAACTCTCTGCTAATGTAGGGCTCTGCTTCCCATGTGTATGGTGAGATGTTTTGTGCAGCTTTTTTCAGAGATGCTTCTAGGGACCTTAAATTTTCAGTTCTTCCAAGGTGGTATAATAAAAGGAGAGGTGTTTACTCCTCTCTCTGGTCTGTGAGTAATCATAAGCATTCTTTTCTGCCTTGGAAATGTTAAGGGGAAATCTCTCTCTACCCCCTCTCTGCCACAAGCTCCACAATACCAACATTCCTCCCTCACCCTAGCACCACCACTAGAACTGTGATCTAGCTTTAAGCATAGGCAAAGCAAGAGAATCCTGCCTCAGTGTCAGCAAAGAGATCTCAGTAATCCCCCTTTGTTCAACTACTCAATCCCCCCAACATCTCTGAGTCAAGATCTACATCAAGATCTACAGAAGCGGCTAGTGGCACCGCTGGTACCACTGCCCCAGAACTGGGTCCAAACGGATCTTTCCTCTCTCCCAGGTCCAATAGACTTTTCTTACTGACCTTCTAAGTTGTCTTTGCTGCTTGTGAATTGGTATGTCTGGAAGCTGAAACATCTGCCAGTGATTCAGGTCCCTGAGGCCTGTACCATGTTTGCTAGGGGGTCTGCTCTGAGCTAACACACTTATTGTTGGACTGCACTCAGCTTTCAGCCTGGTGCAACAAACCTTTACTGTAGACTTTCCAGGTTATATTGGGCTGGAAATTTGATTCACTCTGTTATTTTGTGGGCTCTGCTGTTCTAGAATTTGTGTAGAGTCATTTTTATAGATATTTGGAGGAGTTTAGAATATTGTTCAAGTAAGTCCCTGGATTTTGCTTTGCCATCTTGGCTCTACCCCAAAATTTTAATTTCTTAATTCTATTGTACTTTGAAATTGGGTGTTTATTGAAGGAATGATGAATAATGATGAATTTATTTGCATACCAAAATCAAATTTTCTCCAGAATGGTAAAAAGTTCCCAAATGGAAATGGAAGACTGTAGTGGAGGCTTGAAACGTGTCCTAGGAACTTTGTGGGCTATAATCATGGATAAAATGAAGTAACTCTTCATGGAGCAAGATTTCAGTGCTGTCTCATTGTGAGCAGAATAGTTTCAAAAAGTCTCTGCCTTTTCTGTCTTTCTCTCTCAAAAGACAAAGAAAACTCAACCCATACTACTGAGATGTTTTACTTCTCTTAAACTCCATATGGTGATGAAAGAAAATAGCTGAAACTCCAACCAATTAGGAATTAGAAAAAAAGCCTCCATGTCAACTGCCTGCCCCTGTAGTGACAAAAGTAATGAAAAAGCTGCTGAATATTCACTCCTTCCTTCTTTTAATCTCTTCAGGGTCAGCCTCTAGCTTTGCTGTCCTAGTTCCTATACCTTCCTAAGACCTAGTAACTCAACTTTTACTCAAATGGTAACAAATCACCATTTTTTCACAAGACTATAATAATTGTAAATGTGTTCAATTATTCATGATTTATTTTTTAATGTTTAAAATTATGAAGTAGTTGTATGCCAATAGATCTTTGAAATAATGAACTCAGCAGTCATCTACTGTCGAGTGTTTTGAACTTGAAATTATTTCTTTGTACTTGTATTTCCTAAGTTTGAATAATAAAAATTCTTTCTCTGCCACTTTAATCCAGCAAGTTGTTCACATACAATTGAGGCATCGTCATACATCTTTCACAAGAGCATTTAAGTCTTTTTATGTCACAGATAATTTTCTACCTTAAATCAAAATATCTAAATCTAACTTGAAAGCTTTCTTCACTTAAGCATTTTAATATTTTAAAAATGCAACCAAAGTTCTTTTCTGATTGCTTTCAGGTATCAAACTGGCCATATAAAATAATAGCAATATTTTATATTCTTTTACAAATGATTTACCTTTTCTTCCTTTTCACAAAGTATTTTCTGACCTGTTCAAAACTAAACTGGTCCAAGTGAAAAGAGTTTTTAAGAGAGAGTAACTAATTATTACAGTGTAAAAAAAAAGTGTTGCCTTTGATAGAAATAGCAAGTCAAAAAAAAGCGGGGCGGGTTGTGGGGATTTTTGGTTAATGGGCAGCTAGATGGATAGAGTGCCAAGCCTGGAGACCTTTCCCTGAGTTCAAAATTGGTTTCAAACATTTACTAGCTGTGTGACCCTGGGCATGTCATTTAACCCTGTTTGTCTCCGTTTTTTCATCCATAAAAAAGAACTGGCAAAGGAATGACAAACCACTCTGGTGGCTTTACCATGAAAACCATAAAAGTTGTCATGAAGAGTTGGGTGCCGCTGAAACTGACTAAATCACAACAAATTGCTATCAAGAGAAGGAAATGAGTTCTGTTGTAGGCATGTTAAGTTTTATATCCTTATAAAATAGCCAGTCCAAATATTCCAAAAGGCAGCTGTTGATGAAAGACTAGACCTCAGGAGAGAGGTTAGGCTTAGAGGTAAGATCATATGCATAGAAATAATCATTGAACAGTTAGATAACAGGAAACAAAGTACAGTTAGAATATTAGGGAACGTTCAGTTACCTGGTGGGAATCAAACAACAATTCCACACAGCATAGAAGCTGAAGAAGACAAACACAAATAGAACCTGACTCAAGAAAGGGCAGTGACATTAAAACCCAGAAAAAAAGAGAGAATCTAGAGGAAGAAGATGGGTCAACTCTGCCAGATGATACAGGAAGTTCAAGACAGATAAAGACTAAGACAAAGGCTTTGGAATCTTACAGTTAAGAGCTCACTGATAATTTGAAGTAAATAGTTTCACCTAAGTGATGAGAACAGAAGCAAGTCTGAAAAGAGTGAAAAGTTAGTGACAAGAGCAAAAGTGGAAACAAATAAAGGAAGTTTCATTTTTGTTTGTTTTGCTGTTTTCCCCCTAGGTGATTGACTGTGAAAATTAAGACAAATATAGGACAACAGGACAACAGCTTGAGGGAAATGGAATGGTCAAATGAGATATTTTTTTAAGTTTAAAGAAGCTTGGCAGTGCTTGTGAGAAGCACAAGCTGATAGAACATAGAGTAGAGAGGCTAACTGCAGGAAGTCAGGCAGAGAGTTAAAAAATGTTTTAAAGTGAGAAGACCATTAAATTCTATGTATGGCGTTTAAGAGTCATATGATCCTGGACAACTCATTTAACCTTTATGAGTTCTAGTTTGTTCATTTTTTAAAGGATAATAATATTTGTACAGATGATCTCATAAGGTAGCAATGAAGAAAATACTTTGTTTACACATGTAATTATTTGTATTAAATATATATATATGTGTATATATACATGAGCTAGAAGGTAAAGAGACATTGAAGATTAATGAAGGAGTAGAGGTGATTTTTGAGAGCTACTAAACAGAAAAAAAGGAGAGATGGAAATCAAAAGTATAAACAAAAATATTCTCAACATCTGGTACCAACTAAAACCAGCTCTGGCAAGTTTAATCTGAGTCTGACTAGTTCAAAAAACTGGCCAGTTTAAACTGATTTCTACTAGTTTTGACCAGCTTAAACAAGTTCTTTACCAGTTTAAGTTGGTTTTGATCAATTCAAACTGGCTTAAAATAGTTTTGACCACTTCAAATGACAGTTTTAAACCAATTCTGACCAATTAAAACCAGTTTAAACTGGTTCTGACAGGTTCATATCAATTTTGACCAGTTTCTCTTCTCATTAGGATTAGCACGTAGAATGGATGTCAGACACCTGGGAAATCCAAGGCACTATAGCAAAAACACACCATTTAATTGTTAGAAGTGACTTCTTGGGCCATCTAGAAAACCCGTGAATGAAAATGATACTCATTATATCATACCGGACAAGTAGACAAGTGATCTTGTCTGATTGCAACTATGGTACAGCCTACCTATTTCTTTCTCTTGTTGTGCACTATAAAATGTCCAATGTCCATGGGATTGTAAAGGTCTGATTTCAGACGCAGTGATTTTATTGACTAGTGGCCACAATGATTCACTGTATTGCCTTCCCCAAATGCTCAGAGCAGCATGGTGGTACTATAGACTAGAGAGTTGAGTTTCACAGTGCATAGACTGCTGGATCTGGAGTCTGGAAGACCTGAGTTCAAACCTATCCTTAGAAACTTACTGGCTGTATGACCCTGAGCAAGTCACTTAACTCCGTTTGCCTCAGTTTCTTTATCTATAATAAAGGAGATAATAATAGAATTTACCTTCCATTGGTTGTTGGAAGGATCGAATGAGATAATAGTTGCAAAATACTTAGCTCAGCTCCTGGCACATAGTAAGTTCTATATAGTGATGAGAATGAGGATGAGGATGTGCGTAATGATCAAGGAGGTCAGCCATTGCTTCTGAGAAGCCCTTTGGAGTCTGAGTCAGTTTTGAAATTCCTAACACCTCCAAAATAGTTGATATTCAACTTACCTTACTGCAGAAATGGCATAACAGTGAGTCAATTTGCTGCTTACTTCAATTTACAACATGATAACCAGCCTTGACAAATCTTTTGCAGGGTAGTACAGATTGAGAGAAATGATGTAAGAAAAGAGTTGGAATCTATTCACATGTTAATAAGGCACTGTTTATACCTCTCTAGATACCTGTTTGTTCCTGGCTGAGGCCATCTTTGTGTAGTATGCATATGGACAAAGTTCTCTAATTCTTTTTTTTTTTCAATGTTAGATTTTAAATACAAAGACAGACGTTTCCACATATCCTATGTCCAAAACAACAAAATATTTAATGATCTAAATCTCCCATTCTCTTAAAATTACTTTATTTATAGGTTAAAAAATATGAAAGTGTGTCCTTTGCAAAGTTTATCTGTATCTATAGCAAATGGGATCAAAATTAATTCTTCTCCTTCTAGACTGTGAAAGTCTGACTAAGGCATTAGGGAACTGTTTTTTGTTATTTCTTTTTGTTTTGTTTTTTGCTCATTGTCATTGTTCTTTCTATTAACTTCCATTAATTCAGTAGTTCTTCCCCTCAGATAACAAAAGAAATGCATTCCTGCAATAATATCTATTTAAAAAGGTATGTGGGTCTTTATTGTGGATGGGTGGGTGTTCATATATGTATATACAACAGAACTGAAAAACAGTCTCATTAGGTTGAGAAGTCAGTACAAAAATAAATAGTCTGTATATAAAATGTCTGGCATTTACTGAGCCACATTTACTAATTGTAGAGCTCTAATACGCAGTCTTTTGAAATTGCTATGAACTTTGAAGAATCTCATAATCATATTCTGCTTTCACGTAAGATTAAAATAACCCACAAATCCATGGAAGGTCTCCTAAAAAATCATCATCTCTCTATAAACTATTCTGAAACTGACTGGCATCCTTGCAATTGAATTAATTATAGAATCTTAGAGGAAGAAGATGCCCAAATAGCCCAAAACCTATCTGGGCAAGATCCCACCTTCAAAGACCTCCCCAAAGTGGAGCTCAGAACCTATCTGAAGAACTTCAGAGTGAGGGAACCAATTACATGCCAAGAAAATCCATTCTACTTTGGGAAAGCTCTGATTAAGAAGTTTTTCCTTACATCAAATCAAAATGTGCCTTTCTATAACTTGTATCCATTGCTCCTAATTTTTCTCTTTGGAGATAGCCAGAACAAGCCTAATTCTTCGTCTAATTAGTAACTCTTCAAATACCTGTGGTGGAAATATTTGTATTAAAATCCATATAAACAGTCAGATGGAAAGTAAGTTTGCCATATATTTGAAAGATATAAAATCTATAGAATCTGGGGTTTTTTACAATTTATTTTTCCTTGGTACTAAGTAGTATATTTTACCTAGTATAGCTCATAGCTAAAGTATGTTTTAGCTGATTATTAGCACTTTCCATGTAACATGCATTGAGATTTCAATTCAATTGTATATCCACAGAATAATAGAAACAAAATAAGAATAGAAACCAAGTGATATAGAAAAAAGATCTGAATTGTTAAAGGACATTCACAAGCATAATCATGCAAGAATAGACATGTATTGGTGCATATATGTATGTATATGTATGAATATCTTCATATCATAAATATTTATAAGTATGTTCAACATATGGCACTCTCATATGTGCATATATATCTATATATTTCTATTACTTTGAGTACTGTAAACTTTGCTGCTTTTTAAAGAATTTTGAGATCAATTATCCTATACTGCTCCCAGGAGAGGGATAATTCCTGAATTATGGATAACAAGGTCCATTTAGACTTATGCCTAGCCTAAGTGAATTGAAATGTTATAACCTCCCTTCTCTTCTGCCACTTTCTTTTAAAAGGCAAAAATATATTCTTATCTAAATGATAAGATTTTAGAAGTGTATTACCAAAATCTGAATGTCAGAGCTAGATAGTACTTACTTAGATATTATCTAACATGCTGTGCCTCACCCCATAATTTTATAGATGAGAAAAAATGATACTCAAAGAATGTGAAATGGCTCATTGACCAGAAGTCATGACATAATTGGAATTAGAGTTCAGATTCCTTGACTTTCAATCCAGGTCACTTCTCACTCTACCACTGTACATCTAATATATTTTAAAAGTGGCTAAAAATTTAAAGATTTTTTAATGACACCATTGATTTTTTTTTTTGAGAGGCAGTTAGGAGACTCCTAGTGAGGCAACTCCTTTTACAAATTGTCATTATACTGCAATATACAGGATAAAAATTACAAAGAAATTGCATACACAGAGATGGACATGTGTGTGTAAGTATAATTAGGCACTTTCTCACTAATTGTTTGTGTGTGTGTGTGTGTGTGTGTGTGTCTCAGAGGCCATGGCTTCAAATTCTGACTCTGCCCATGAGATCACAGACAAGTCGTTTAAGTTTTGTGGGGAAAAATTTTCTTTACTGTAAAATGTGTGAGCATCTAAGGGGGTGAGGAGTGGGGAAAGCAGTTAGGATTGGAATAGATTATAGATGATCCTATGCTATTTAGTTAAACATGGTTTTATCTTCACATTTTACTAAAACAAGTCTTGTTTATAATTCACTTTAAATTTGTATGTGTCAATGAGATGTTCTTCCAGAATGTCATCATGACTTTTCACCCCCAAAGCTTCAACAGATTTGTCCCACAGTTTGTTCTTAGTTGAAAAAGACTTTTCTTTGCCTGAGCTATGATGATCTACTTTGCCTTTTTGGAACTTACTTGTTAAGGAAACACTTAGTCTCTTCCAAGTATATCCCCAATAATTAGCAGAATGCCTGGCACAGAAAAACTTTTTAATAAAAGGAAATACAACATAGAGATCTCAAGAGAAGTTGAGGGTGCAGAGGTAGCTGGAGAGATCAGAGTGTAATTGTTGTCTGTGTTGCCATATGAATAAATAAGGGTTCATTCTTGACCAGTGAAGCTATGATAAGGGAAGCACAAAGGATAATATTCAGACAGAGAGATTAAACTGGTGATGTTGAAGGAAAAGGTTCCTACACCAGAAGGCTTTAGCATGCCATAGCAATAGGAAGAAAAATATGTTTTCATTAATATCCAGAGTATCAATTCCTATATAATAATACAAAGTGAAGACCCATGGACAACATAATATTTTATTTATTGAATTCAACTATTAAACTTAAATTCAGCTAAAAATGTAAAATTCAGCTATTAAAATTATGTTGTGCATATACCAACATTTCAGAAATATTTACTTTATTTTTAATCACATATTAAATACAAATAACCATTTTGGATCATCTCCTTGAGATTAAAAAAGATTGGACTGGGAGTGTAAAGAGATGAAACAGACCAATTCTGGTAATGGTTATGCTGCCTCAGACCAGGCATTTAACCTCTGTGAATGCTAATTTCTTCACCAAAGAGTGTTCTAGTGTGTCTTGTATCACTAAAGTTCCATGAAAGTACATTTTAAAATGTAAAATTTGTCTAGGTTGGAGGTTATTATTATTATTTTCATTTTTCAGTTACTGAACAAACAGAACTCCCATTTTCCAGTCTTAAAAAAGCAAGGATTAATGAATGCCTGATAGGTTTCTAATATCAACTTAGGAACAAAATTATTTTTAACAAGAACTAAAACGACAATGTACATAAATATGATATTTTATGTACAACTTAATTGGAGAGTACAAGATTACACACACAAAACAATCAACATATATGAGCAACCATATACCTGATGAGATTACATCATAAGCATTCTAAGAAATAAAATGTGAAGCTTTGGGCTACAAATAATTAGAATACAGAATGTAATAAGGTGCTAATTGTGTGGTTCAGGAAATAAGTACAAAGGGGTTAGAGAAGATGGAGAGTAATATTGGCTGACTGTCAGTCAAGTCATTTACTTTGTCTTTGCTTCAGTTTCTCTATTTCAAACCATCATTAATTACTGTGCTAACACTTCCTTACACCCAGCCTGTGGGAATTTAGAGAATAAATGAGAGTCTGTGAAGTTTAAAATAAGTTCCTAGAAATCCGGGATACTTTACGTGCTTTGTTTTGTCTTTGTATTCTAAATACCTCAAATTGCCTGCCACATAATTATCATTTCCTAATCACTTCCTGGCTCTGCTTCTGGTTTTTCAGGAATCAGTTTTTTTCTCTCAACTGCTTCTTCATCCTAGACGTGCATTTGCCCCATTTGAGACCTTCTCACCCTGGAATATTGCTACTTCATGACAGTTCCCTTCTCCTATTCATCAGTTCTTCCTGTGACCTCCATTTTGAGACAGTTGCCAGGTTAGTCAGGTGTCACTTCCCTCCTTGTTTTGCTTCTGACTTTCTAGACTCTGGTGTCTTTTTTTTTTGATCTTTATTTTCATCCTCATCACTAAATATGTTGCCTAGCATGCGGTAAGAGCTTAATAAATGCTGTTTGCCTTCCTTTGCCTTGCTGAATCCATGTTGGATTTTGTTGAAAGGGAAGTTTTTGAGACTACCAAGGTATTAAATCCCCAAGAAGATACTATCCTCAGTGGATCATATACACATGTAGTTTCCTAGAGTACTTTTATTGAGTGTTCCTCAATATATTGAAAACCTATTCCTAAGCATCTCCCTAGGGAAATTCTTTAGTTGAAATTATACTGAAGACTTTGACAATGATCTTCGAAAGGCGGAAAGTTAAATATTTCTTTTAGTCAGAGTTCCGCAGTTCACACTGAACATTTCTAAGTAAATGAGCGAAATAACCTTAATGGTAGAGGTTTTGTTTTTTGTTTGGTTTTGTGTTCTTTTCTACCTTCACATTAGTTAGAGTTCAAACCCAAGTTGCTGGGCAACCATAGATAGTACATGGCCTTTCTTTAATGCATCAAGAAAGCATTACCACTGATTTCTTTACCTCAAAAAAAAACCCCTCAAAACCACCCCAAACATTATATGGTTAGAAAAGTCATTTGCTTGTTCTGTATCAGTTTTTCTGATTATAAATTAAAAGTAATATTTATTTCCAATCTTGTATGTCAGGGGTTTAAACATTAATGAGAATGTTCAGCTTCCAAGGACTTTGTAGTAAGGGAGGAAAATAATCAGTGGTAATAAGGACATGTGCAGGAGCCAGATGCTTAAAATCTGTGAAATCATATCCATAGTTTGTATTTCCATGTTAAAAGATGCCATTTTATCATGTTTTATCTTGTAAAGGCATAATAGACCTTTCTTTTTTATATACCTAACTCTCAGAACCTCTCAACTATGGTCAGATATTTTAAATAACATATAACAAAGAGAAGGAGGGTCACAGAACCTAGGACAAATACTGAATGAGCCTATTAGACCAGAGTATAAAAGGCTAAAATTCAGAATCACAAAACTTCAGAGAAGAGAAGGACATCAATGGTCACCATTCAAGAGGATGTAAGCTCGATTCTACCAGGTTTTTGTATCTCCTTTGCCTAGTACCAGGTCTACTACGTAAGAGGTACTTAACAAGTGTTAGTCATCAAATTGAAATAGGTGCAACCTTAAAAGAATTTCCTCTAAAACCTTCCCAATATACTAAGGGTCTTAAAAAATGCCTGAGCCAAAACAAAGGACTTTATATAAACAGAACATGTAACATGGTGCAGTGAAATAATTATGATCTTAAAGTCAAAGAATTGCATTTTCCATGTTCTTCTACTTAGCAACTACATGACTTTGGGTCCCTCCTAACCTCACTTTACTCATCTCTAAGCAGAGGAGGTCAGACTAGATGACATCTGAGGTCTTTTCCAGCTTTAAATTTATGATAATATTATCCATTTAGTCAGGCAGGGGTTAGAGCCACTCTTGGGGAAAATGACATAATGTTAATGAATAATAAAACAGCAATGATTCAATGAACAAATCTAAAGAGGCAATTGCAATCCAAGTTAATGAAACTACCTATCTACTTGAAATAAATTCTAAACCCCAATCCAAGTTCAATTACTTTCAGTTGTTGAAGGAACTTGCACAAGTATTCTCAGAACTACTGGTGCTCATCTTTGATAAACTGTAGAGGACAGTAGAGGTACCAGAATAGTGACAATAAGTAAATATTTCAATTAAAACAAATTCAAAGAGCAGAAAATATTGGATATTAAAATGCATCAACTAAATAATAATAATAAAATGAACTTGACTGTGATAAAATTCTAGAATTAGATTGAAAAAAATGTTTATTCCTGAGCATTTATAAGAATTAGATCATCTAGTCCAATCTTTTAGTTTTATAGATGAGGCACAGTTACAAATCAACTCTTTTATGTTGCACAGCGAAAGCCCTGAACATTGCTCTTCTGACTCTTTCTACTACTCCATGTTGTCAAAGCCATGAACTTATTAATGGCCTACTCAAAATTTTTTGCTCAAATTGAATTTTTCCTCTTTATTATTTATTTGTTATTCTGTTTTACTGGACTTTAATATAAAAGAATGAAGACTGTAATATCTTCAGAGGTGAGAATGTTGGAATAAAGAGGTAAAAAAATGCAAGACAGAATTTTGACCCTCAAAGAAACTTCCATACTGTTGAAGAGATAAAATCTGCAAAGTAATTATAAACCAGTTAAGAACTAAAAAATAGGAAATGAAACACACAGCATACCTTGATTTCAGGAAATCAGCTGATAAATGTCCCTGTGACATCCTTGCCGCTAAGTAATTGAAATATAGACCAGATAATAGTAATAGTAATCACAGATATGTCAAAATTCTATCTTGATATTAGAGTGAAGTCTCTAGTAGAATACACTCTTCTATTTGTGTTACTCAACATTTTAAATCATGAAATGTGGAAATTAAAGTCTGGAAGGGGACTTAAAGATACCTAGCATAATTTTTATAACATTTTGTAGATGGAAAATTGAAATCTCAAGGGACTGTGACTTAAAGAATGTCATCTTGATATTAAGTGGATGATACAGGATTTGAACTAGATCCTTTAGTCAAAATTCCACTATGTCAATAATGCTTTTTTTCATATTTTCAGATGAGAAAATCCTGGAAAAGGTAAATAATGGAAGAGATGATAGGATCAAAATTTTTCTCACAGACAGAAATTGTAAGGGAAACATAATAGGCAGGGGTAAACATAAACTCCAAGATTTAGACTTAAAAACTCTATTGCACATGAAATGGCTCTACTTCTGCGGGTGGGTGAGGAGATATGTAATGAACTGCTATCAGGATATATGGAGTCTACTTCTGTTCTTGTTACAGTGTTACTTTAAACAGTTTACTTTCCTTCCCTGGGACTCAATTACCTCATAGAATGTTAAAATTATTGATAATATCCATGGGTTCTTTCAAATCTAAATATCATGATTCTTGTAGTTTAAGAATAAGTTGGGGAAAAGCTAATTCATGTGTACCTCACAAAACTCATTTGCATGTATTTAATGTAAAAATTTAGCATTAAAAACAGGAAGTGTGGAGTGGATTATATTTGGAAATCCACAAAATTCATTTAATAGCCACAGACAATTAACAGAAATAAGGACCTATTTTAATAGCAATATTCTGTAATTCTTATTGTATGGTGTCAGTCATTGAATACTCCCCAGAATTATCTCTTTCTCAAAAGATGGCCTTGCCTCTTATCATAAGTACAACTAAGAAGGTAAAATTGAAGCAATTGGAGAATGTGACGTACTACAATATATAACAAAGGAAATACTTCAAAGAAGAACCAGAGTGAAGGATGTCATAAAAATTTATGATAAAAAAAGATAACTGTTTGGTCAGATGGCAATTGAGAAAGGCAAGTGGACAGTAGTCCAGTCAATTGTTATGGTTATGATGTCAGGGGGAGGGGAGGGGAATGGATTAAAAACAAACAAAAAAATTTCTAAATCCACAGGATATTGACCGGGGCTATCTCTGATCAATTTTTTTTTCAAGAACATTGTTAAGAATTTAATAGAATGAGCAGGCATGGATGACTTGTGAAAGGCAGTACCTTGGAAATATCCACATCAAGGAGATCACAGATACAATTGATTTTTTTTTAGTAATTAACTTATCACTCTCCAACTATTTTAGAACTCCAGATTCTCATAACCATTCTGTTTTTTTTTTTCCTGTGATTCTAATTGTTGATATCTCAGACTTTTTATCTTATTCTGGATATTTTGTCTTGTATTCTTTTACCCCAAAATATTTCTTCATTTTTTGGTTTCTTCTTTTCCACACTCTTTGCATCAGTTTATATTTCAGGAGTCTCTTCCTTTTCCTTCTTTTCATTTTTATTCTTTGACTTTATGCAGCAGATTTATGACCATTTTTGAGGTGGTAACTAGTAGCTGTGTTTAGATAGCCTATTGATAATGAACTTCTGTCACTGCTGCCATATTCAAAACTTTTATTTGTTAGTACCTGGCAGTACTTGTTCTCATTGGTATAACCTTTGAGAACTCAAAGTCACCTCCACTTAGAAATGGGGCATCAGAGTAGGGCTTCTCATAATTGCAAACTACCAGTAATATTTCTATTTTGTCAATATGTAATTTTAAAGTAATAATTATTATAATACAACTATGTATTACTTTTAGGGTTCACAAGTTACGGATCTAGAGTCAGCAAAAAAAAAAAAAACTTGATCCAAAACAGGCTTTGAACACTTATTAGCTACATAACCTTGAACAAGTCATTTAATCTCTTGTTCAATTCCTCATCTGTAGTTGTTCTAAGAATTAAATATTATAAAATTTTGAAGTGCTTTGCAAGCCTTAAAACACTCTACATATGCTACCTATCACTATCACTATTTTAAGATAGGAAAAATGAATTAAGAGGTGAAATGATAAGCCCTTCGTAGTTACAAATTGTGTTGTGTGTATCATTTGGCTGATCCTCAAACAAATCAGTTGATATAGAATAAATGGTGTTATTTTCATTTCATCGGTGAAGAAATTGAGATCTGTAAAATTAAATGACTCTGCCCAAGGTTACGTAACTACAAGGGGGTAAATGCTGGATAAAATACACATTTTTCTAACTCCAAGTCTTATGCAATAGTATACTGCCTTTAATAAAAAAAAAAAAAAGAAAAGAAAATGCCAATATGGCAGCAGTATTAAATTCCCAATCCCTCCTTCACTTATATATGTCTAATTTACTCTTCGGAATCACAGTAAGATAAATACACGAACAGATCTAGGGCTGGAAACCATGATGCCAATAAGATAATTGCCTCACCAGCAATGTGCCAAAGATCACTTTAAGTACAGTCATTAACTTCATTTATATTCACAAAGATGCTATTTCTTTTCCGAAGAGAGTGGACTGTGAGGAAAGACTTTTCCCAGAGAAATAACAACCAGAGTGATCCATTAAGTTTGACAATTTATATGCTTGTAAACCTGGCAGGAAATCTGTAACTAAGTGAGGATTGGAAAGATTGATGAGGATTGACTAGTCTATATTTCCATACCACTCATCTGTCAGAATCATTACACAGAGGAGGATTTATATCATCACTTATAGAAGCAAAGGGATGAGACATTTGGTGATTTTGACTGAAAAATATTAGAAAAAACACATGAATGTCAAAGAATAGCATTTTAAACTTTATTTATAATTTGTGGTTACCAGTAATAGTGTAGGATTTTCTGTTTGTTTCCAAGTCATCTTTCAGGTTGATTGAACATCACTTCACCTCATGTACTCTCATGTTCCAGTCAAATTCGACTACTTACTTTTTCCTGTAGGTGACATTTCATTTCTTGTCACTATGTCTTTGTATAGCATGCTGTTTTACCTAGAATCCACTCTCTTATAATCAGCATTTCTTGGAAACCTAAGCCTGCCTCTTACACACTTCAGTTGTTATTTGTTCACCTTCTGCCTCAGGAATTATTTTTGCATTGAATATATTTTTGTATTTTTTTGTATTTGCATTGTGGTGTAAAATATCTAGGGAAATCAATATTTTTATCATTATATTTTGTGTGAGAGCAATGCTTATACCCGTGCTTGTGTTTCTCACAATGATAGTTGACTCATTGTCTCTGACCCTGAGAAGATAAAACTAATTTCCACATTTATAGCTTGATCTCTATCAGCTGAGTACTAGATTTCATGCCTTATACCTTTCTTTGTTTTCTTTTGCTGTGTTTTTAATTCTAAATGTGTATGTGTGTGTGTGTGTGCATATATGTATGTGCATTAATCGAAGGAAACATGAAAAAATTATAGCTCTCAAAGAGCACACTTCAGTGACTGGTAGTGTTATGCTAGCTGCAGTTGGTGACAGCAAGTCATGTGTTTCAAGCAGACAATGAAAAGAGATGTTACTCTCAATCACAAAAGTGAAAAACATGAATAAGAACTTAAAGCAACTACTGGTAGAAAAAGAAATAAAAGACCTAATTAATTGTCACAAAAGCAAAAAAAAAAATCTTAGGGAATTTGGCAGCTGGGGTGGAGGGTTATTATTGAATCCTTTAAAGTGCAACTTTTTTTTCTTTATAAAGTAAGGAGAGCCTTGAGACTTCCAAAATCAAAAATAAACAAAAACAGCTGCTAAATATTACTATGAATAAAACATAAAAGACTCTTTTAATTGGCAAGGCATTAGGAGGCTAATTATAGTAAAGACTAGAAAAAGATAATTTTTATTCTTGAAATTCTCTTTTGTGATCAATTGTATATTATATATGTGTGTATACATATACACATATACATAATTGTGCACATATATATATATATATATATATATATATATATATATATATACACATGATTGTCAGATTTGCAAGTGAACCTGTAAGATGTAGGCATCTTCCTCAGAGTCTAACATATATACCCATGTCAAGACTGCTGCCTACCCTTGACCTCTAAGCCAAAAAAATATTAATAATAATACCAGTAATATTTTTAAGGTTATTATCATCATTGTTCAATCATTGTTTAGTGGAGAAAGAATCTGAAACAGACACAGTTAAGTGGCTTTGCCCAGGGTCACATAGCTATTCAGTATCTAAGGCAGGATTTGAACTTGGGTCTTCCTGACTTGAAGCCCAGAGTTCTATTCACCTTCTCAGCTAGTTGTCTCATATCAATGAGCCAAAAAAAAAAAAAAAAAAAAAGGAACCTGGGTACCATATTTCAAGAAATCATTAAATAAAATCACCCAGACATATTAGAAAGAGGGGAGCCATATAAAAGTAAAAAGAATTCACTAATCACTTCCTAAAAGTGCCAAAATGAAAACTCCAGGGAATGTCATTACCAAAATCCAGAACTTCTAGGCAGTAGGAAAACATATTGCAAGGAACCAGGAAGATAGAATCTAAATACCAAGGGATTGTAAAGACTATTGCACAGAATTTGGCAGCTCTTACCATGAAGGAGCAGAAAACAAAGAATAAAATTCTTTTTTTTTTCAGGCAATACTTCTTTTTAAAGTATTTACAATATGGACTCCAAAAGAATATTTTTAAAAACACTAACCAACTGAGACACAAATAATATTTAAATTGCTAACTTCACAAACTCTTGACCTAATTGTTTCCACAGTATTGCTAAGAATTAAAGGATCCTAGCTTGTTGTTGGTCTGAATTTCTTTGCCTAATAGCTTAATTTTAGACTTAACCTCCGATGTTCCCCTACCAATAATATATAATTGAATAGATCTGGTATTAAGCTTGCAAACCTTTTGACTATAGGAAATTGCCACCAAGAGTAGGGACATTGCAGGGATACAATATCTCCCCAACTTCATGTCAGTTCCAGGCATGATTAGATTATCCACTTGCATTCAGTCAGGCTTAAGGTCTGCCAGGTGGCAGTGGGGAAATTAAGTCAGGAGAATCCTACCTCAGCCCAGGTTCAACAGCCACTCTCCCACCTTTCCCATGAGATCACCTTTTGCAGTTCATACCAGCATCTCACCAGCTTACTGGCATCATGGGTTGGAGGCTTAGATCGCCTTTCTTGCTACCCATACCTGGAGTTAGACTCAGGAGAACAGTCGCTTAATAATCCTATAGCATCTAAAAAATGGCAAGTTCCAATAACCAGATTTCAAATATGATTATAATTTTCATTTTGGCTAAAGAACATCTTTTGAGACAAGTCTTAAGTGAATTACATGCCCTTCTATACATGTTCTAGTTCCTGATTAAATAGCAATCATAAAATCAAATTTACCATTAAAACCTTAACTTTTCCACAAATGCCAAATTTTACCCGAGGCTACTTTCCTCTAGGAAATTTAGACTGAATTTTTTTTCCCCAAACTAAAGATGTCATTGATTTATTCTCAGTAATTAATTCACTCAATTGTTTTGATACTAATTGCTTTTAACTCACTTTGTAACATGTCCAATTTTTCTCCCCATCACTCCCCTCCCCCTGTTTCCTAATACCTTTGCATTCTGATAACTCCTTCCCTCAATGTATCCTCCCTTCTATCACACCCCACCCTTCCCTTATCCCCATCCTCTCTCTTTTCTTATAGGGCAAGATAAATTTCTATACCCTATTCTCTATAGTTTTTATTTCCTGATTATATGCAATAAAAATTCTCAGCATTCATTTCTAGTACTTTAAATTCCAACTTCTCTCCCTCCCCAGTCCCACTGAGAAGGGAAGCAATTCAGTACATACTAAATATATGTTCTTTTGCAAAAGACTTCCATAATAATCATGTTGTGTAGTACTAATTATACTACCCTTTGTCCTATTCTATTCCCCCTTATTTTTCCCCTACAATTGACCTTGTCCCTTCTCAAAAGTGCTTATTTCTAGTGACTCCCTTCTCCTATTTGCCCTCCCTTCTAACAATTCCCTCACCCCACTTGTCACCTCTTCTCCTTCTTTCCTGTGATGTGATATAAAATTTCATATCAAATTTAGTGAGCATGTTATTCCTTCCTTCAGTCACATGTGAAGAGAGTAGCTCTATTCCCCCCCCTTCTCCCTTATCTCCTCCATTGAAAAAGATTTTTCTTACCTCTTTTATGAATTATAGCCTGCCCCATTCCATTTCTCCTTTTCTCTTCATGGAATTTTCCTCCTTCACCCTTTCTTTAAATTTTATTTTATTTTTTTGTGTGTGGGTATCATCTCTTCTGATGTAACACACCCTGTACTCTCTATCTATCTATGTGTATGTGTGTGTGTGTGTGTGTGTGTGTGTGTGTGTACAATCTTTCCATCTATCCAAATACTGAGAAAATATTCAAGAGTTAAAAAATATTTTCTTTCCATGTAGTCATGTAAACAGTTCGGCTTTAGAGAGTCTTTTATGATTTTTCTTTCCTGTTTGCTGTTACATGCTTCTTTTGACTCTTGTCTTGGGAAGTCAAATTTTTTTATACAGATCTGGTCTTTTCCTCAACAAGAATGATTGAAAGTCATATGTATCATTGAATGAAAATTTTTTCCCGTGAAGTATTATACTCAGATTTGCTGGGTAGGTGATTCTCGGTTTTAGTCCCAGATCTTTTGACTTCTGAAATATCTCATTCCAAGCCCTTCAATCCCTTAACGTTGAAGCTGTCAGATCCTGTGTTATCCTGACTGTATTTCCACAGTGCTCAAATTTTTTCTTTCTAGCTGCTTGCAGTATTTTTTCCTTGATCTGGGAACTCTCAAATGTGGCCACAATATTCCTAGGAGTTTCTCTCTTTGAGAGAGAAGGTGAATTATTTCAATATTTATTTTCCCCTCTGATTCTAGAACATCAGGGAAGTTTTCCTTGATAATTTTGTGGCCTCCACTGCTGCCTCCTGAGGATATCTGAGTTATGGGGACACCTTGGTTCCCTTTCGGCCAGTCGAAAAGACCCTCTCACTGACCTTTGGCATTTGTTGGTTGAGGGATCTATGCTGCCAGTGGATATTCTGTCCCTGAAGCCTGCTTGGATCTTCTCCTCTCAGTGCCACGTGGCCAAGACTGGGCTGGGCTCTCCTCCATGTCCAGTATATGACAGACCTTTCCTGTCGGACTTTCAGGTCTCTCTGGGACAAAAATCTCCTCCACTCCATTGTTCTGTGACTTCTACTGCTTTAGAATTTGTTGAGAGTTCTTCTTTACAGGTATTTTATGGGCAGTGGGGTAAGAGCTAAGCACATGTGCTTCTTTCTACTCCACCATCTTGGCTCCTCCTAGTACTGGTATTTTTTACTGCAAATAAACATAGAAGTCTGCTGTTTACTTAGAGAATGATGAACTATGATAAATATATTGCTATACCAAGAAGCAGAGTTTTTCTGAAATAGTAGAAATTCTCAAGTAGAGATGGGATACTATAATATAACCTTTCATTAGGCTGCACATTGGAAAAGCTATAAAAACAGATTTATAAAGATTATCCTGCTTAAATCGCATTTTTTTACCTGAAAGGATATGAGCTAGTTTGGGAAAGATCAATTTGAAAACTTGTTTGTATAGTCAGTTATGGGCAAAATAAAGGATACTATACATTTTCACATTTTTCATTATTCTGAATTGCTATAATGATACTATCAATCATTAACTAAGATTAAACTTCCTTTTGTAGGACTTACACTATCTACTTGTTTAAACAGAGAAATTAATCTAAGAGATGGAGGATGGAGATAAGCAGATTTCAATGACTTGGGAACTCACTTGATTTAAGACCAGTTGAAACTTATATTTTTAACTAAGCTTAGATGTAGAAAATTGGACTGCTGGTCAAAGATATATTTAATATTCAATGAGATATATTGTTTGATGATGAATTTTAAAATGCAGATATAAAACTTGCAAAAACAGGTGATTTAAACAAGAAAGGAATATATTGCATAATTTTTTTTAAGAAATAAAAAGTATTATTGTATTTTAATAAAATCAGTCTGCAGAGAATTCTGGGAAGATGACAGATTAGGTCAGAAAATTCCAAGGTCTCAAGATTTTCTCTCACAAAAGAGTTAAAATAGGATGTTAGGGCAAAAAAAAAGTATGGGTGAAGATAAAGAAGAAGATGGTTACTACCTGGGTTACAAGAGTGTAAAAGTCTTCTAAATTTAGAAAACATAAAATGGTAGGGAAATAGGAAATGGGCAGAGAACAAGGGAGGGATCTTTAGAGCAGGAGAAAGAAATAGGTAAAAAGGGAGTATAGAAGGGTGTTTAGATTTATGGGAATGGGAGGATAGGGGAGGGATCCTTGGAGGGGCAAGACAGTAATAGGAGGGGCAAGGTAGTGGGTAGAAACAAAGTAGAGGAAGCAGGAAAGTTAGGAAACAAAAGATTTGCTTAAACACACACACACACACACACACACAAAACAACAAGATGAGGCATACAACATGTTTGGGAAAGTATATCCTTTTATGTACATAGATATGTAAATGTATCTGTATATTTCTATAACTATAGAGAAACATGTCTAAATTTTATTGTAGCTTTCTGGGGATGTGGGGGAAGGGAGAAAAGAACAGGGGGAAAAGTGCACAGCAGAGAACAAAAGAACTCACAAGGAAGCAAAGGAAAACTGGACAATTTTCAACACAAAAATTATTTGTCATGCAGACTTTTCTGAAATAAAAATTTATTGCTACCTGATTTGAGTCTTCTCTTACGTTTTACTCTGCACATAACATTCTTTAGTTTTTTTCTTTTTAATTTTGCATTTACATTCCAATATTTAAGTTTATGATATATTTTTGCTTCTTTTCTCTATTCTGTATTTATATTCTGTTATTTGAGTCTAAAATAAAATAAAAAAAAATTCAGTTTACCTTATTCCAATTTAGTTTACCAATCACTCTTTCCCCCTCAATAAATGCAAGTTTCTTGAAAGCAATGGATCTTTCCTTGTTTGTTTTTGTATCCATAATGTCCAATATGGTATCTGGTGTATAATTGGTATTTAATAATAGCTTTATTTTTATTTGAATTACAGTTTTCTTCATCATGAACAATGTTCATATCCTGAGTGGATGCACAGCATACTGAATAGAGACATGGCATTGGGTCCTAGAAAATCTAAGTTCAAGTACAGCCTCTGTGATTCATGCTAAAATGACCGTAGTCACTTGGCCTTTCAATGCCCCTAGGCAATTCTCTAAGATTATACATTGAAGAAAAGTATTTAATCTGCATTAGTTAAATGTTTCCATTTAAACTATGGATTGTATCTGTAAAATATTTTCAATTAGTTACTTCTATCTATGCCATCCTCTCATGCCTAGAACATGTCAAAAAAAGTCTACTCTTGCACTAAAAAATCATCTTAAGCCTCATCTCTGAGTAAAAGACTATATTGATTAAATAAATTAGGATGAGATTTTTTCTTCCTCCATATTATTTGTTATACAAATTAAATTACTCTCTGCTTTCCAAATATAGTTTAATATTTGTGTGGAAGGACAGGGTAATAGTTTAGATCAAAAGATAGTGAGATAAAGATAGATACAAACTAAGGAAAGCTTAAGTAGAAATGTAGGTTTATAAAGATGATCTACTTAAATCATTTTTTTAACCTAAAAGAATATGGGTTAGTTTGGAAAAGACCTATTTGAGAACTTTCCAGTATATTTAGTTATGGTCAAAATAAAGTATACTAAACATTTTCACATTTCTTAAACTACTGAATTGCTATAACTGTACTATGTCATCAAGATATGACTCCTTTTTGCAGGATTCACCCTATTTGCTTGTTTAAACAAAGAATTAATAACCCTGGAATAGAGTGCTGTGCAAACATATGTCCTACTTATTCAGGATTAGATTTGATTTCAAAACTTCATTGGAATTTGAATCATAGCTTGCTTTCCATAATATGCTAATTTAATACAACAAACATTTATCGAGTGCTCATTATGTACCAGGTATTATAGTAGGTGCTGTGAGAAAGACAGAGAGAGAGAGAGAGAGAGAGAGAGAGAGAGAGAGAGAGAGAGAGAGAGAGAGAGAGAAAAGGAAGGAAGGAAGGAAGGAAGGAAGGAAGGAAGGAAGGAAGGAAGGAAGGAAGGAAGGAAGGAGGGAGGGAGGGAGGGAGGAAAGAGAGAGAGAGAAAGAGATAGTGAAAAATGGAAGAAAGAAAGAAACTAAGAAAGAAGAAAGAGAAAAAAATACACCTGATAGCAAAGATTTTTTATTTTGCTGATGTGAAGGAGAAAGAGTGATGGTAGCATATATAGTATGTACCTAAAGAAGTAAACACAAAGTTTTTATGCGCACACACACACACACACACACACACACACACACTCAACCACAAACATCATTTTAAGAATGAGAAATTTGTAAAAAAAAAAAAATAATAATAATAATAACAACAGTAGAATTAGGACAGTCTTTGCTTTGTCCAGCTTACAGACTGGACTTTGCTTTGTATTAAGACAAGAATTCCAATGTGTAAAACATACACTGTATTTGCCCATATAAGGCACTTCGTATTCTGTCTCCACACAATTTCAGAGACAGTCTTCATGCTTGGAGTATTCCTCCTCTTTCCCTCCATCTTTCATAAACTCTAGATTCCTTGAAGTTTCAACCCAAGTGCCACCTGATACAAGATTCCTCTTTTAATTTCTGCCCTTATTGTTCCCTTGTAGTGTTCCTTATAGTGTTCCTAATCTGCTCCCTCAATCCCTTACCATTCATTTTCTATATATTTTATATTCACTTATTTATTCAATTTTTGTATTTGTTGTTTCCCCTCCACCAGTAGAATTGAAACTTCTACAAGACAGGAAACATTTGCTCTTATTTCTTGGTTTCATCTGACATCAAAGTGCCTGGCACATAGCTGATAATAAAGGCTTGAAGAATCTAAATTCAGTTAAAGACTTAATGGCTGATGGAAGAGGCAGTGTTGTGCAATGCAAATAACACTGAAATTGGAGTCCTAAAACCTGAGCTAAGTTCCATTCCTTACACTAATGGAATGAAAATTTTTTGATTTATTAAAGTTTTCAGAGGTCACTAAACTCAACTTTCTCATTTTGGGCTGTATGTGAGAAATATGAGGATCATGAAAGATAAATGACTTGTCCAAGGACATCCAGGTGTTAAGCAGTAGAAAAACAAAAAACTTTAGCTAAGACCCTCTGACATCAGACTTGATATTCTTTTCATGAGGACTGAGTTATCTTCTACATTGAGGGCTGGAAAACAGCCCTTCCTGGTTCTAGATCACTTTTGATATTTACTGATCAACGATATTCACCAGAAACCTTTTCTCCTTCCTTCACCATTCATCCCCATCCACTGAAGTTCATTGATTTAATAGGTTCACTTATTAAGGGGGTTAAGGTGCTCTCTTCCTCTGAAGTGTCCAAGCTTTAGGCTCACATGAATCAGACTCAGTCTTACAAATAGAGCTCTTCCTACAATGATGACCAGGATCTAATGTCAAGAGAAAAATAGTTTTTAAAACTGAAAGTGCTACATAAATGTGATATCATCCTATGCAACATACTCTCAAATATGTACTTGTAGAAACACACACACAAACACACATACACATACATAGCTATATATTATACATATACATACACATTATATATAAATACATACATCTATTTGTGTGTGTATATATATATGCATTTCATTCCTTTCTGAAATATATCCAACTATAGTAAAATAGTGAAAAAGGTACAGAAAACATAGAAAATCAATTAATTAATTAGTTTCAAAAATACTTGAAATATGGGTGAGATGATGTTTTACTTGCATTCCAGTGGACATATAAGACAGTATATATGTCACCATTAAGTCCAGTTAAGATAAACCAGTGGCTATCTTATTGAAGTTGATAAAGTATAGAATTTGATATAGGTTCCACTTTTACTTTAATTCTGATGTTTACTGTTAGTATTGTTAGGTCACTCTCTGAATCTCAATTTCCTTATGTGTAAAATTAGAATAATACCTCCAGTAACTATCTCATAGGGTTATTGTGAGCTTAAAAGGAGGTAGTGTATTAAAGTACTTTGAAAATTATTGAAAAGAAGCAAAAAAGATGGATTGGGGTAATTTTGCTAATAAAACTTGAGAAGAAAATAATTTTTTTTAGTGAGTTATCTTTTGTTTTCCTTTGCAACATAGTCTTTTAAAGCATATTTTAGTATGTTCTATCTTTACATTGACTAGATTTCTCCCTATATCAATATAATTTTAATAGAAATCAAGAGGAATTTAGGTTATAAATTCCTGTATTAATTCACACAGGAAAACATTATTTTTCAAAATGATTACTTAGCGCTCATGGTAGGAAAACAAAGTTCCCCAGACTTGTGCCTGGAGCCAAATAAGAGACCCTCCCTACTGTGGAGGTTCTGCTGCCAGCATTCCTCTACATACCCTCCTCTCAGTCCCCCCAAAAACTGACAGACATTGACTGTAGAGTCAGATAGATGAGGAAGAGTGTGGTACCAGGCCTGGAGTCAGGAAGATTCATCTTCCTGAGTTCATATCTAGCCTCAGGCATTTACTAGCTATGTGACTCTGGGCAAGTCATCTAACCCCATTTGTCTTTTTGCCATCTGTACAATGATGTGGAAAAGAAAGTGACAAATCATTATCTTTGCTAAGAAAACCTCAAATAGGATCACAAAGATTCAGATATGACTGAAATGATTAAACAACCACACCGCTGAAGGATGAAGCCAAGGGGTTATGAGATGACAGGGGAAAAGAAGGGAACTCAGTGGATGACCTTGATTTTTTTCATAAAGGATGAATCAATGTCCTCATCGGAGAAGATGAGGGTTTCAATTACTGTGGGAGTTATAAGGAAAAAATCACAAGCACTGTGGAGGGTAGAATACAGATTTAATTTGTGTTCATTTGAGAAAGGAGAATAGATCAAGAACTAAGGAGACTGGGAAAGACTTCCTCTAGGAGGAAACATCTGAACTGATTCTTGAAAGTAGCCTAAGGATTGTAGGACATGGAGGTGAAATGAAATTCAAGCGTGGATGGGACAGCCTGTACAAAGGCATGGAAGTGGGAGATATAATGATTAGTGAGGGAAATAGTAAGGAGGCCACTTTTGTTGGAGCATAAGTTTGGGAAAGTGAGTAGTGTGAAGTCAGTCTGTAAAGGAAGACTGAGTATATTGGATTATATGGAACTTTCACCTCACTTGAAACAGGAAGAACTAATAACCACTTGAAGTCCCTTCTAGCTCCAAGAGTTGTAGTTGTATTTGCAATGTATGCTTGATGCATTCTCCACTACTGTCCGACACCAATGGCTCATAACGTCACAGAGGTGAACCTAAGTTCTCAAAGGCAATATAGGAAGGGTACTGCTGGAATGCAGAAAGACTAACTTATCTAGGTTTAGAGAAACTCATCAAAGCAGACAGACTACCCAGTGATAAGTTGTTTCAATCATAGGAGTCACGAAAGACATCTAGTACAGCAAAAGGGGGGTGCAATTTGCCTCTGTGAGAGGAGCACTCATACGGATGAAATCATAGATACTTGAAATATTGGAGTAAGTCTAATTCTAAAAGTAATAACATAGAAATATTGCTTAGATTGCTGTTGGTGACTTCCGTTCAATTGATAAGACAAAGTGATGACTTTTATCTCTTACAAAGGAAATTACAGTGAACATTTTGTCTGGGAAAAAGGCCACAGACTCAGAGGTTACTGCTAACTTTATAAATCTTTAGAGTACAAGAGCATAGTGACTGCTGATAGACACAGAAATTTCACCAGTCAGTCTATTACAAGTAAAGAATGCTAAACAGTCTCTAATGGAATAATGACCCCTGTGTAATCACTAATCACACTCTTTATGATTCCTGGATTTTGTATATTTACTTCTCCTTTCATAATGTCCTAGTTCACCCACTTTCAATCTTGTGAACAGGTTAAAATACTATTCATCAGAAATAGCTCCAAATGAAACATGTATTTACCAGTGAATCATAAGTATCTTTTGTCAAGGGTTTTCATCTTAGGTACTTAGGAGTACCACATTAATGTGGTACATTAATTTGGTGTGGTAGAGGAAAGGATGCTGTATTTTGAAACATATAATCTTCCTTCAAATTCCAACTCACAATTAAATCCCAAAGCTGTTGTCTGTGACCATGGACAAGATGTTTAGTTTCTCTTGCTCTTAATTTCCTCATTTACAAAATGATAGAGGTTGAACTAGAAAACTTCTAAGGTCCTCTAAGGTTCTCAGGAAGACCTGAGTTCAAGTCTGGACTCAGACACTTATTAGTTGTGTGACTGTGGGCAAGTAATTTCATCTCTGTTTTCCTAAGTTTCTTTGACAGCAAGCAGGGATAATAATAACACCTACTTCACTGTTATTATGAGGATTGAATGAGGTAATGCTTGTCGATCACTTTTTATGGTTTCTGGAACAGAGAAGTCACCATATAAAGCATATCTCCCCTCCTTTCTATGTGTAAATCTGAGATTCTACAACACACCTTCTTTCTTTCTCTACAATAGTGACTATGGAGGACAAAATCATTTATTAAGTGATTACTATGTGCCAAATAGGATACAAAATGTTGAGGATATAATCCAAAAGCAAACACAGTTCCTATTCTCAAGGATCTTATATTCTAATGCAGTTAGGAAAAACATATAAGGGAGTGGTGACCAAGAAAGAATATTGTGGTTGGGAAAAAATGTAAGGATTGTGAATAGAATTAAAGGGTAATAGATGAACACATATCCTTTCCAGTAGCAAAGGCAGTATTGATTTAATTATGGTTCTGAAATTAGAGAGAAGAGGATAGTAGTAGAGGAGAAAGTGGCAAGGGAGCTGACAAGAATGTGGCTGGGTGGTATTAAACAGTAGTTTCTGAAAACAGGATAGAAAAATATACTTCAAAGTTATGTCATGTTTTTGCAACCCACTTATACCTTGAGCATGTTGTCTATTGGCAGCTTTCAAAGGACTAAGTAAATCCAAATTAATTGAATTAATCGTTTTAGTTGTTCAAGAAATAGATTATATAAGTATTCTCATATAACTGATCTGGTATATATATACCATGTAACATATGTATATAACATATACCATGTATATGTTACTTCTGGAAATTCAACATTTAATAAATAGTCTGATTACAGAGTCAGCCAGAAGATTTAGGAGTAAGGAGGGGGCAAAAAGGACAGCAGCTGTATAGTTGGGGTCAGTGGCTAAAATGCAGGTGTCAGATTCATTTGGAAGAATATGTCCAAATGGCTTATTAAGTGAGGCCAAAAGAGCAGTATCCCTGACCAAAGCTCATCCTGGGCAATAAATCTAAGTACTGTGGCCTGAAAATATAAAAGACAGGAAAACCAGGTCATTGGGCTGAGGAGGACAGATTCTATAATCTATCCTTCTATCATTGTCATACTCTTATCAAATGACAACAAGTAATTGCATTGTGTATAATATGTTACATGTATAGTATCTAGGCTGGCCAAGAAACAGGCACCTTTTCAGCCTTTAATGTACAACGTTGTTGTGTTGAGGTTGTTGTGAAAAACCAAGTTAATTCTGCAACAGTTACAATTTCTCTTACAGGCTAGATAGGAAAATGGTGGGTAATCAGAGGATACTTGAAATAAATAAGTTTATAAATGACTCTCATTTATTATTATTTTTAATATTTTTGCTATTTGTATTTTATTTGCATTTGTATTATTATTGACTATATTTTTTTCCTTAAAAAATGAAAACTATTATTTTCATTATCCACTTGCCAAAAAGAGTTTCTTTCCCCAACCTTTTGGTCATCGGGGGTGTGGGTTTGTTATTATATATTGGTGGAAGTTCATCCTTCAATAGATGCATGTAATTGTCAACACACACACACACACACACACACACAATCTAAATACACATGCACTTATCTTTCCCTCCTACTACAATCCAATAAAAAATCAAAAAGAATAGAAAAAATCATCATAACTAATATGCACAATCCAGCAAAACACTTTTTCATATTCAGCATCCAAAAATGTATGCCTCATTCTGCATTTTAAGTTCTTCCTTTCTCCAGGAGGACATAGAGAGCCTGCTTATTCTTTAGTGTACTATGCTTATAGTTTATCATTGCATTGATCAGACTTCTAAGGTCTTTTGAAGTTGTTTTTCTTTATAATAATGTTCTTATCACTACATAAATTCTTCTTGTTCTGTTCACTTCACTTTGAATCATCTCACAGACATGTTCCTTACTTCCTTTGAAACTTCATTGTATTATTATGGGGCAACATTCCATGACATTTACATACTCTAATTTATTTAGCTGTTTCTAACAAGTGGGCTCTATGACCTTAGGAAACTTACTTGTTATTCATACAATTAGTGATCTGGCTGAGACATTGAAAGGGTGAGTTATTTTCCCATGGTCACACAGATACAGGAGAATATATCAAAGACAGGACTGGAAGCTAGGTCTTCCTGATTCTAAGACCAGTCATCCCTCCACTACACCAGGGTTGTTTCTCACCAAAAGATAAAGTAATCCAAAGGAATCTGTCAATGTAATACAAAAAATAATAAAATCTATATCTTTATAGTGCTGGCAAAGAATTATAACGTGTACTATATCAGTGTAATCATAGTCCCTTTTTGTGATGCCTAAAGCAAGGTTCACAGTGACCTTGAAGAGAAATATTTCAGCATCCTCTCTGTGTCCAGAAGAAACTTCCTCTTATACAAATTTCACTTAGAGAAAATAGACTGACATATTTATGTAAATAAATTTTTTTGCCAGAAAAATTATTTGAAATACTTTTCACTAAATCAATTAATATGAATGCATTGGGCCAGAGCAAGTGAAATGAAAATATTTCTATCCATTAGTAAATGGGGGGGAAAGTGTTCATTTGAAAAAAAAGATTTGAAGTGGCAAATCACTTTCCATAATGTTCAATTAGGTACAGCATTTGCTTTAGGTATAAGTTGAAAAATAACCAAAGAAAAAATAATTTTCACTGTTTGGGAATCCTGGGTTTACATGTAAACTTTGATATACTCTATGCGATTATGAGTAAGGCACCCAACCTTTCAGTCCCCTAGATCAGTCTAAGATTATAAATTATGGAGGACTTGCTGCCTTGCATTGATGGATGTAGTTTTCACTCTGGGAGTCCCACATATCTATAAAATCATAGTCCTACTCCTTTCCTTTCTCCACTGTCTCCAAGAAAGACTACAAAGTATTAGCAAAATAAGATAGGAGTTTTCTTTTAGAGGAAAAATTTAAAGGATAACCTTTTTTTCTAGTCACTTTTGATCTATACAAATCATGTGAATTATCTGCCAATACGTGTAAATATTTTAGTCAGTTGGGTAAGGAAATCAGATTAATAGAACTTTAAGTGATTTCCTGTGACAAAACAAACAGGCTTTAAGGACAACTTCTTGACTTGGAGAGTATAAACTTAATTTTTTTTTAAATATGTATTTTAACTACATTAATACATTTGGCTTCCTTTGTAATCCTATGCCTTATATTTCATTCATTTAAAGATGCTATTATGGGAAAAACACTCATAAGTTTCAACCCAAATCCATAGTCCATCACTCATGTACATACACATGCACACATGCATGCACACATGCATGTGTGAGATCACCAACTTAAGGATCACTGGCCTAGAGAGTATAATAGTGGAGTGAGCCTTGAACTTGAAATCACAAGATTTGGGTTCAAATTCTGACATCAATATATTTTAGAAATGAGCCTCTGGACAAATAATTTCATTTCAATTGAACTAGCTTTTTTAAACCACTACATGCAAAGCACTGAAATATAGAGGCAAAATGAAATAAACACAGAATCTGCACTGTAATAGTATAGAAGAGCTATTGATTTCTTCTGCACTAAAAATATTTAAAACCAAAAGACTCAAGGCATACACAATGAAGGATAATAATATATAAAGCATCCCAAACAGTTCATTATGCTGGTTATGTATTATTCCCTCCCTCACCCTACAAGGTAGAAGCTAGTCTGTGGACTGAAAAAATAAATGGTATTGCAATTTCAAACTTGCTTCTGTCCTAGAATCTCAAATAAGTTACAAGATTCAGATCTTCTGGCTTACTAGGACATGACTGACTCTCCTCCTGTTCCTTCCGCTGCAGGTACTTACATTCTTGTGCACCATTCTGATCGTTAGTTTCCTCATGTAATAGCAGCTTAGAGTAGTGGTAAAATAGTAGGTTCAGAATCAAGATGAAATTAATTCATATCCTGCCTCTGACTCATACAGATCTTGTGACCTGGGCACATTACCCGACATTTCAATGCAACAGGTCATACTCTATAACATGCAGAACAAATGTCCAGCTTTATGAGTAGAGGGAGATTACCCTGCACCAGTAAAATCACATATCTGAATTCTCCACACATATCTTCACTACCTACCTCTCAGGGTTGTTATGTAGAAAGTACTTCGAAAATCTTAAAGTGCTATAGAAATTTATTTGCTATTTTCAAGCAACTAAACTATTTTAAATGCTTGTTGTTGCTCAGTTGTGTTCAACTGTTACTGACCTCATTTGGGGTTTTCTTGGCAATAATACAGAAGTGCTTTACCTTTTCCTTTTCTAGAACACTTTACAGATGAGGAAACTGAGGCAGATGGGATTGACTTTCCTCAGTTTCCTCATCTGTAAAGTATTCCAGAAAATCACATAGCCAGTAGGTGTCTGGGGCTGAATTTGAACTCAGGTCTTCTTGATTTCAGGTCCAATGTTTTATCCACTGTGACATCTAGAAACAACAGAGGTCTTTAAATAAAGGCTGGAAGTCCAGTTTGGGCATGTTATAGAAAATATTGTTTTTCATGTATAGATTCCACTAGATGACTTTGGGGTACATTTCCAAGTCTGACATTTATTCATTCTATGGCTAATTCCTAAAAGCTTGAGAAAGAATGGATAAAACAAATATTTATTAAATGCCTACAGTGTGCCAGACACTATGCTAAACATTACAAATATTATCTCATCTGTTCCTCACTACAAACCTAGATGATAACTGCTATTCTTATCACCATTTTATAGTTGAGAAAACTGAGGTGGATGGAAGATAAATGATTTGCATACTATCTTACAATTAGTTAATGTCTGAGACCAGATTAAATTCAGGTCTTCCTGACTCTGGGCTGAGTGATCTATGCATTATACCATTTAACTGTGATCGTTATGTCTCATATCAATAAATAGAAAACAAGATGTTCAATATTCAAAGAAGACTGAATATTATGTCAACAAAGTCTCATGGGTAAAACCATTTTCTTTAACATAAGTGTGTATATGAACTGATATACAGAAAAAACAGAACCAAGAAAATAAAATACATAATGGCTACATTATCAAAAGATAATAGGAAGTCTTTGGAGTTCACTGATAATGGGAGTGACATGATCACTCCTATACTTTAGAAAAGTCTTCTTGTACTAGAAAGTGGCTTGAGACAGGGGCAAGATTGAGAATTCTATTGCAGTAGTTGAAGCCAGAGAAGTTGAAGGTTTGACCTAGGATCATGAGTGTATGAAGGGGATGTATGCAACGGATATTGGGAATGTAGACAGAACAAGATTTTGTAACGTATTGGACATGGGTGAGAAATTGAAGAAGCCATTGAGATTGAGAGCCTGGGGAGGATGGTGGTTCCCTTGATAGTAATAGCAAAGGTCAGAAAGGGAAAGTATTAGGGGGAAAGACAGAGCTCTGTTTTTGGACATGTTGAATTGAAGGCATGTTCAAGAGATCCAGTTCAAGACACCCCTGAGGCAGAAGGAGATGCATTACTACAGCTCAGAAGAAATATTAGAATTGGGTATGAAGGTGTCAGAATCATCTGCCTGAAGATAATAACTGAATCCATGGGAGCTGATGAGATCCCCAAGTTAAATAGGGTAGAGTAAAACAAAAATGTGATGCAGGATGAAGTCTTTGGATTTACTTATACCCTCATTTTTCTCTTTTATCTTATACCCAAGGATTCCCACGCTTAATTGTAGATATAGTTAAGATTCATTTGCAGACTTCTGTTGTCTAACCATTGCTCCACAGGGTGGTGTCCCCACAAAAGTGTGCTGCTTCTGCTCATATTTTGCTGTTCTCTCTTCGTGGTGCCCATCCTTCTTTGGCACAATAGACTCCTGCTGATCCCTAGACACCTGTCACTCTAAACTTTGCCTCTATTCTGAAATTTACACATACCTGTCATCTCTGAGCTCAACTGATTTTTATCACCCTTATTGATTTAAAAGAGAAAAGAAAATTATGGCATATGTGTCAATGACTATTCAATTCCAGTCCTTTCCTGCTCAAATACCCTAAATCCCCACTGCCAGCATTCATCCAGTGTTCCTATCTCAACTCTTTGATGGTTCGTCTATACTTCAAATATCAAGTTCCCATGGGGGAGCAACTCTTGGTCTCTACCATATCTTCCTTAATAACTCCTCCATTTCATAACTCAAATGCTTATTGTTAACTATTCTCTGCTTTTCCTTATCATTGTCCTCTCTAACAACTTCGATCACTATTCAACTAATGGATATTCTGTCCCCCCATTCTGTCACCCTGTGATAGTATCTGAGGACAGTAGTTCTATGATACGTCCCATTCTACATGTTAGTAGCTTTCTCATCTTCATAAGAATCTGCTATTATTTTTTAAAGAGGAATTAAAAAGAAACAAATCAACATCACATCTTGGAGAACATCCACGTTTATTAAGAATTTTTGTTACTGTATTCAAATAGAACTGTGGTACTACTTCAACATCTTCATTAAATAAACTCACTACTAAACAGACTGTGACTCATGAATGCATGCCTTCTACAGGAAGTTACATTTAATAGAATTTATAGTATCCACATCAGCAAAGCACTGTTATTATGGGTCAGGACATGGAATTAGCTTCACTCAATAGAAGCATACATAATAATGATATTTGTTGAAAAAGGATTCTCCCTGTAAAGCAATCTCTTGGGAAACACTTGTCTCTTTTCGGGTGCTAACCCTTATCGCTTCCCTCCAAACCACCCTCTATCCAAAGTGGGCTCTATAGAACTTTGGATTAGAAGTGGAACTCATTTGCAAATCACATACAGCATCTAGAAAGGCTATGCTGCTGGGTTTTAGTGATCTCATCTTTATTGCCTTAAATTGCCATCTATTGTCATTCCCATGAAGCCTATGCAGCTGGCACCATACAAATGATCTTGTAGGCTATATATTTTTGAAATGCATGAAGCATCTGATCGAGCTTCAGATAAAATATGACCATCTGCAAAGAGAGAGGGCAAGATTTGTGAGAAAACAAGCTTTTAAAACCACTTCATTTTTAGTTATACAATGTGGGAGAGTCAGGCAAATAAGTAATAAAAGGGGAAACAATGGAGTCTCCTAGGGTGCTAAATTAAGAATTTATAGTCTGAATGATGTCTCAGCAATCTCATTCAATTTGCTATTATTGCACATCTTAAACAATTATGAACACAGATGACATAGCAATTTTCCCTTATAAATCTGTAAGGGTGATAAATAGAACACACCAAATTCATTTTGATGGCTTTGTTAATTGGTCTAATGTTCGGCATCATGCTTGAAAACAAAAATGCTGTGAATATTTAAAGCAAGTAGAAATTAAAGCAAACAAAGCATGGTAGAGGTGCTAAGTGATATTTTTATTTTTGAACAGATGGGACATTTACTATTTAAAAATGGTTAGTAATTGCAGATGACATTCATATAAATAAATGCTACAAATGAACTCAGAGATAGGTGATGCTGCTGGAGTAAAAATAAGTAGCAGTGGAAAGGACCTCCAGAGGGAATTGAACTTAATTTGGGGCATGGTCATGTTGAATGGAAATAAAATTCCTTGTATAAAAAGTGCAGCTAAATTTATAATGTTTGGTGATTCAGTGTGTTCTCTATAAAAAGGACTTCAGTTTTGTTGTCCTCTGCTATGAGGCAGCCCAGAAATCTATTAATAAGGACCGATGAATGATGGCCGAGAGTACGGCTGGTGAGGTTTAAAAGATTGTAACAATTACGGTAGCAGTATTTTATATGCAGTGTGAACATTTTTTTTATATTGTACCAATAAACAAAATCAGCTCTAACTTACAGGCTATTTTGGCTAAAGATATAAAAGAGAATTCGAGGAATAACTAGGTCTTAGGAACAAATTAGGTTGTTCCAATTGCGCTGCTCTAATGCTTCCCTCCTGCCCCCACTTTCCACAATCCCCTTCAAAGGAAAAAAGTAAAAAAAAGAACATGTCCAGAAAACAGGATAGATTTTACAAAAACAGATTTTTTTCATCTAATTGAATTTGAAAAAAATGCAGTTATCAACCCAGTTGTAACTTATCCAGTCTCAGATGCAGTAACATCCTTCATGTTGGACCCAGAGAAAAAGAACTTAATGTTGCTTTTTAGTAGAAGACACCATAGTTAAGTAAAATAGCTAATAAAATCACTGATACAATTAATGTACCTTCATGAGCTCCTTTTATGTTAATGGTTACCTAATAAAACAAAGATAATTTTACATGTTTCATATGTGTAGAATGTTAATTTTCATTAAAGAAAGTATCCTTGTGGAATTTTTATTTTGAATCTTCATGAAATCTTGGATCCTAGAACAAAACGTTTTTATTTTGGTTTTGTTTGTTTTTTTTAATGAATGAAACACACCAATAGTAATTTTTTTAAATGGTTAAGAATATATAAATAAAACAATACATTTTAAACAAATTATATTCCATTAGGACTGATAATGGACCCAATTTCAGGTAAAGGTGTTTAGCTGATAAAAGCCGCAACCAGCTAGATACAGCAGTGAACCTTCAGTGGAGAACACCTGTGTTCAAATACAGCCTCAGGTACTTGTTAGCTTTGTACCCTCGCAGTTCACTTAATTACTTCCTGCTTTAGTTTCTTCATCTCCAAAATTAGAATAATAAAAATAGCACCTCCTTTCTAGGGTTGTTGTGAGTTTAAAATAATTGTTAAGTATCTTGCAAATTTTAATGCACTATATAAACACTAGCTGTATTTTGTAGGAAAAGTTTTGATGAATTTAAGGGAGTTAATTTGCTCAAAATTTGACTCTTTATGTCTTCTCATAGTAAGCATTTAATAATTTTTAAAAATTCATCCAAACCTACTTTCATTCACTTTATAGAACAGAATGCCTTTCTAGGTGACTAATGACATTTATTCACACAAAAGAGAACATGAAGAAAGGTTATTATCTCTCTGTTCACCTGATTGTAGGAAGGTTATGTAGGAGATGAATAAGATTTGGTTAACTTGGTCCTATAGGGTTGTGTTCGTCCTTTGTTGCTGAAGAAGATCATGCCATCAGAGAAATGATGACATGACTTGCACTCGACTTTGTTTTGAGTGAAGGAGGGCTGTTGCGGTCACCAGCCTCACTTCTTCTCCAGAGCCATCTGAATTCAATGACTTTATATTCCTCAGGATGACTGGAGATGACCCTGGATGCATGGGAGGCTTTTGGCCCTTGAGGCCAAAGTCTTTGCAGGTACTCACTTAGGGTGAGGCAACGTCCATAGGCAGGGCCCATTGGAGTCCCAGTTTCAGAGTGTAGTAGGTTTAAGGTGAGAGGAGAGGCGACGGGAGGGCGGGGGGAGAGGGGAATGGAGGGGAGGAGAGGAGAAGAGTAGTAAAACCCAAATCAACTGGGCACCGTTTGGCCATCAGAATTTACATTCCTTTGGTCCTGCCTGCCTCCTATAGGGTGGGATTAGGAAGAATGACTGAAAGTTTCAAAGGGGTAGATTTCAGCTCAATTTAAGAGAAAATAATAATACTTCCTAACAATTAAAACTTTTTAAATGTGGAAAGGACTGCCTAGAGAAGAGCATCTATTTCACTGGAGGTATTCAAGCAGATGTCGCATGACCACATGTTAGAGTTACTGTGCAGCAATGATTTACATAAAATGAGCTCAGATATCCTCTTCAACTCTGTGATTCCATAATTACTTGAGTAGCAAGATATATACCCAAGTCATTCTTCTGATTGGGACAACACAACGACTTTGAAATTACACCACCTCTCAAACCCTCAAGGTTGTAGGTTCCCCAGCCCCACCCCTGCTTTATAGTATATGGCCTACCATGTAGTAGATATGCTTTCTGGACTGTGCGAATGATGAAGTATTCTTTCATCCATTTTTTTTGTAGTTTTTGTGCTATTTTTCCACTTGTGACAAATCAGTTTCATTTCAGTGCATTTGCAAATAGCAAATCACTGTGGTTGAATACAGATTTATTTGTCTACTGCTAACAGTTTTTGTCAGATTAATATTTATAATTGATGATCTTGGGTAAAATTTGGAAGTGAGATACAGAATGGACAAAATTGTGCACTGGTAAATTTTAGCTAATATCTGATTGATTTTGGTAATTGAGTCTTGTACTCCCTAATGCAAAAAGTTAAGAATTAAGTTATCTTCTAATGTCTGCAATATTTGGAGGACTACATGACAGGGTAAACATACATGAATATTTCAGTAGCTCCATGATCTCTATGATGTGGGTTTTTCCTCCAAAAGGACAAACAACATTGTATTCTTGTTTTCCCATCCTGTACAATGCCAGTATACAACCATAAAACTTCTGTAGAATACCTAACAAATGTCTTAGGAGTCTTCTTTTAGAGCTTTTAACATTCCATAGGTGACTGAAAAATTTGGACTGTGTCCCTGTAATCCTTCTCAGACTACATGGCTAACTTATATCCTTTTGTAATCAACCATTTTTCTGGAAGTTAGTCTTCCTTTAAAGAGAAAGAGTGGTATAGTGAATAGGAAGCTGGCTTTGTATCCAGGAGGAACTAGCTAAAATATTTCCTCTGATATAGACTGGCTGTCTGGCCTTTGGAATATTTCCTAATCTTTTAGTGTTCTACACTGTTCTACATGACTGTAAGTTGCTGTATTGGTAGAAAAATGTCCTCATTAGGAATTTCCTATTCCAATGAAATTAAAGTACGGGTCTGATCCCCATCCTCTAAGTCTAATGGCACCTATCTGCATACAAATAAGTAATTATTGGCAGTGTATCTATTTATATACAGAACATTTGTACTCATCATTTGTTTCTCCATTACCATTTACATTGCCCACCAGTATGTCTTTTCTGAGACTGTAATGTTTTGTGACTTATCATAAAGAATCACTGTATGAATATTGGGGTTTGTTTTATTTAAAAAAAAACAAAACATGATTTGAGGCACAAGGCACAAGGAAGCAGGTAGACCATTGAAAGCACTGAGAAATACTTCAAATACAATAAAAATATAGTCCATTTTCTCCTCTTCCTTTTTTTCCAAACTGAGTTCAACTGGACCTCAATAATGCAACTCTAGTTGTAATTATTTTTAGTGCCTAGATTAGATAGACATTAAATTATCAATAAATTTTAAGTAAACTGAAGTGACTTTAAGATATTTATAATATATAAGAAAACAACATAATTGCCTTGATTTAATAAAATATAGAATATCTGCTCAATAAAATACAGAATAATACATAAACAGATTAAATTAAGTATATTATATAACTTATTTTCTGTAAAAATCTTTCAGAAATATGTGTTTGATTGAAAGTTAGAAAAAAGAGAGCTTTAGTTCATGCTCCCACTACCCTATCTTATCATTATCTGATTCCTTGATGTATTGAAAGTAACTGCACCTGGAAAGACAAGATAGCAGATAAAATGCATTCTTGAAAAATGACCCTGGAAGTAAAGATTATTAAAAAAGTCTCTGAACTTTCTCTAAGAAAGATTTACGCAACCTGGGTGCTTGATCTGCAACCAACATGTTACAAAATCTTATTTAACAAGATATGGGAGACCCCCACAAGCTAACTTTAAAGGCCTACAAAGCAAGACAAGATTGGGGAAGTTTTGCCAATAATTTTGCTCTTGTTTATTAATATTATTTTCTAAGATAACTTTAAAAAGACAGCTAGGTGGAATGGTGAATAGAGTGCTGGGCCTAGAGTTCAGAAAGACCTGAGTTCAAATACAGCCTCAGATATGTAAAGACTGCATGATCTTGGGCAAGTCACTTAACCCTGTTTGCCCCAGTTTCCTCCTCTGTAAATTGAGCTCGAGAAAGAAATGGCAAACCACTTCAGTACCTTTGCTAAGAAAAATTCTCAAAAGAGGTCAGGAAGAGTCAGACACAATGGAAAACAACTAGATAGTATCAAGATAACAAAATTGCCATTTAATACCCTCTAATCCCAAATCCGTGTAGTTTCACAGGGGAAAAAAAAAAACAATAATAATAACCCAAAACAAAAACAACAGAGACAAAAGCATGTCATGTACTATTGAGTCCATTAACATTAATGCTATAAAAACACTACAAAGTCTTGCTTCCCACAACCAGGCTTCCAGATCTTCTTTCCACTCCGTACTCACCTCAATGCACCAATTCCATCCCCAAATTGTATATCTCTTCATTTTTGTGTGTCTCTGTTTTCCTCTCTCTACCTGTTTCCTTCCTTCCCTCCTTCTCTTTCTGTCTCTGTCTCTCTCTCTCTGTCTGTGTGTGTCTCCGTCTCTGTCTATCTCTCTGTCTCTGTTGGTCTCTCTATTTGTCTGTTTCTGTTTCTCTGTCTCTCTCTGTTTTTCTCTTTCTCTCTGTCTCTGTCTCTCTGTCTCTCTGCCTCTCTGTCTCTGTCTCTCTCTCTGCCTTTGGCCTATAAACATTTGTAGATCCACCTTATCTTAAAAAAAAAATCACTTGACCCACTAACTCATTTAACTCTCATCTAAAATGTCTACTAAACTGCTTTCCAGATAAAATTCCAGGAAAAAGTAGTACCGAGTAGTGTAGTGGATAGATTGGTGGAACAGTGATAAACAGAACACCTCTCTCTAATACTTGCCTGCTGTGTAACCATGGGTGAGTCACCTAACCTCTCTGAACCAGTTTCTTCTGTAGAACAGGGATAGCAATATCTAGTACCTTCAGATTTTGTTACAGCTGTTGCTGTTGCTGTTAGAATGATTCTCACTATCCACTCACCTACTCACTCATCATTCCCATGTAATATGTCTTTCATCTGCACCACTGTAATTAAAATTCTCTCAGCAAAGTCATCAATTGCTTTCTACTTTTCAGACCGAGCCTCTTTTTCCCAGTTTTCATCCTTCTTGATGTTTTAGCATTGGACATGCTGCAATTCAACCACTTCTGTTTCCTTTTCCTCTCTTGATTTCCATGATATTGAATTATCATGGTTCCCCTTTTGGTTGTCCTGCCTCCTCTCTTCATCATCCTGGCTATTTCATCTTCTTAATCTCAATATTTGTGTATGTGTATATATGGGTGAATATTTATACATGTATGTGTGTAAAATATGTATGTGCTGTGTGGGTATTCATTATATTACATATGTATATGTAAATGTATGTGTACATGTATATCCAATAAATTCAATTAAAATTGAATAAGCATCCACTATGTGACAGAAATTTTACTAAGAGCTGAGGATACAATTAATAAAAAGAAAGATAATGTCTGCTTTCAAGGAGTTTACAGTCTATTGGGGGAAAACAACATACAAGAAGAGTCAAGAAAGTGGGAGAGAGTGTGCAGACACCAAGGCATACTTGGCACAGGAACAGTTTGTTCAATGGAGTGGAAACCAGGTAGAGTGGCAGACGTAAGCAAAGTGAACTGAGAAGAAAGTCCAATTTCCATCCTCTATAAAGGAAGGCATTGGAAGGAGTTCGGCACTCTACCCTCCAGCCTTCCAATTGGAGGGGAGAGGAGGCTGAAGAGATTGAGTCAATCCAGATTTCTGCTGACATCGTGATGATGAGATAAGAAGAGATGATCTCAACTTGCAAGGGACACCTTGTTCCATATGTTATGCACATATAGGTACATGTTTATTATATATATGAGCATGTGTATGTTTATGTACTTGTGTGTATGTGTGTATTATATGTATGCACCAAGATCTATCTTTGGTCAACCTCTTTTTCCCTTTCCCTTTAAGTCTTATCCACTATCAAGGTTTTGTAGATGGATTCCAAATTATTATCTCCTGTCCAAATAACCCTTGATTTCCAGTTCCTCATATCCAGCTTCCTGCTGGATATCTCTATCTGAATGCCCTGTCACTTCCTCAGTCTCAACCCTACCTAAAACTATTAGCTTTTGAAATCTCCCCCATAAAAATATGCCCCTATTCTCAACTTCCATATTTGTAATATGATGGCAGAGTCTGCTGAGTCACTTCTCACTTTCCTTCTTCAATCAAATACCCAAATGAACCTGAGATTTCATTATTTTGGGAGTTACTGTCAATGATATGAAGGCTAACCCATCCAATGCTTGCCTGTCCTACTTTTATTTGTGCCCTCCATAAAGTTTCCACAAGGGGTTTACCCAATGTGTACAAGCTTTCTTTGCTTTGCCTTGTGTTTCTTCCTGATAAGTAACTATTAATGGTTTTCAAATGCCTATTAAACAAAATACAACTTGCTTTGCCTGGCATTTAAGGTTTTCTGAAATCTGATACCTTGCTACTTTCCTAGCCTTCATTTCCATTTATTTCTCATTTATTTACTCTATGTCTAGTCAACTAGAATGATTCACTGTTCCCTAACATATTAGTCTCTCTGACTATTGTGCATTCACACAAGCCAATACTCCATATCTGAAAGGTACTCCCTCTGTATATCTTGCTAATAAAGTCAGGTTACTCTAACAGGATGACTTTTAAGAATATCAGTATAAATAAATATAAAATTCTATGCCTAGATGGGGGTGAGTGGGGTTGAGAGAGAAAATGGAGAGAGAGAGAACATTGCAACTTTACAAATAGAGGGTGGGGATGGCTGGATAGTGATTCAAAAGTGTATCTGTGTGGCTGGAAGTCCACTAACCAACCTGTTTTTACTGACAAAATTAGTCGATATATAATGTGCAGAATAGTTATGGATCCTGTGTGCAGGTCATAATATGTCTAGAGTTCTGTGTTAATTTCTGGGTATGAGATTTTAGGAAGAACAAACTGAATTATATCTAGATCAGGAAGGATAATCAGGATATTGAGGAGGTTTGACACCATTTCAATAGAGAACCATTGAAGCAATTTTTAAAGATTTTACCCAGAGAAAAGAAGATATGAGTGAGAAAAGATAACTAACTTCAAGTTCCATCAGTCAAAAGGAAGAGGCTCTACTCTTGATTTTCAGTCCAGACAAAATAGGACTAGAGTTGTTTGCTGGGTACTAGAAGAAAAAATTATGATGAATATGGGGAAACTTCATGGAGTTTGTGTTCATTTTAAGGAAGAATTTTCAAACAACAAAATCTAAAAATATAATGACACAACTCAATGTCATTGAAGTGTTGAAGTTGTTATAGAGGAGCCATGGCGAATGACACATTGTCATCTCTAAGGCTATTTTTATTTCTAAAATTTCAAGATTCAAAATCCTTTTTATGGTTTTGTTTTATTTCATTAATCTACCATGTACTTCTAAAAGAGGGATGAGCTAAAATACAAACTCAGAGAAAACTCTAATCATAAAAACAAACCATTATCTTCAGAAATTATTATAAAGCCACCAGAATATTACATGATTGACTCTGCGTTCTTCATGCTATCAAAGAACATCAGCAGTAGCTAGTTGGGGCATTGGATAGCCTTGAAGTCAAGAATTTTTGACAATACTGCCCCAGACACTTTACAACCCATATGGCCCTGGGCAAAGCATGTAACATTTCACAGACTCAATTTCCTCATTTGCAAAATGGTAATGATAGATACACTCACCAAACAAAATGATTGCAATGGTCGAATAAGATATTTTGCAATTCATAAAATACTATAGAAATGTTGATTATTATTACAACACAGAGAATCTCATTCAGTTAGAAGAATAAGGGCTCTTTCTAATTCTATCTCTATAATACATACATAAAGTAGGACAAATGATAATGCTATCAAATAGCCAACTGATTTTCTCTGCTTTTCTTTTTCTCCCCCACTTTTCTGCAACAGATTTGGCAATCAGATCTAACTTTAAAAATGTTGGATCTAATATCCTTTTTGATACTTCTCTATTTCCAAAATGCCACTGTTCACAGCCTTTAGGGGAGCTCCAGTCCATTTTCAATTTGTGTTCATGTTCCTTGTACCATTCAGGGGTAAGTGGATCATCCATGGCAAGCTTGATGTTCAAAGTGGAGAATCATTTTTGATGGATTAGGCAGCTTTCCCTTGAAGCCCCATTTTCCAATTATCCCAGATATTCTCAGTCAGAACATGTGGAAAGCATCTGCTGAGCTCCCACATCTTTGTACCTGACAGGGCAGCATTTAAAGTCCATTCAGAGCGAAGAGATGATGATAATGGTGAAGCTACCTTTCCAGGCTTTGGAGTTTCTAAGCAGAGGGGAAAGGGTGAAGATGTGAGGCAATCTCACCAAGAACGTCCCCTTCCTGGCTTCCTTTGTACATATGACTGCCCACTGATAATCTGCTCTCAGATCTTTCTCCTGAAATTGGCTTTTATTAATTCTGCTAAAAGAATGGGAATATTCCTGAACAAGAGAGGCTGCATACTCTAAGGAATTTTGAAAGATAACTTTAAGGTAGATGTTACCTTTATTTTTAAGCCAGGAAGTTGGCATACATGTACCTTCTACCTCCCACAATTTATTATTTTAAATCTCATTAGAACCTAGTTATCTTTGATCGCATCTGCTACATTGCACTCGAACTCATGTAATTCAAACTCCAGAAAGTTTCACAAATCCAATGTATCATAAAGAAAACACAGATTCTCTTTTTGGGAACTTCTATCATTAGCTTTAGGATCCTATAGACTCTATCCTAGTAGAATATAAAACTCTTTCCCCCCCCCTTTATAAACCTCAAGTATTACCAGTTCTTAGAGCACTTAGCTATTTGTCACATTGAAAATACTGACTTCCAGATCAGTTATAGTCCTTGAGCCTTTGTGTGAGTTTAATAAAATCATTCCCTGTGACTTATTTTCCTCATCTATAGAAAGGATTGAATTAGTTAACCTCAAAATTACCTTTAAGCTCTAAATATACAAGGTAATGATCTTAAGAAAGTATCTTTATCAAAGGTGTGCTGTTGAAATGAAGGGCAACTCATTCTATCTTACTAAAAGGTGAAGAAAGAACATCTGTTATTTTAAAGACAATATGGAAAGATTTCTCATTGATCTGTAGGAATAAAACACTTTTCATTTATTATTTTACAAACCTCTTGGTCATAAAGCCTAGGGCAAGAGAGTATAAAATGTTTCAGTGCAAGCTTAATAAAAAGTGAAGGAGAAGAGATGTGACACCTAGTGGTTGTGTCTTTATAAGAAATAGACAAGTCTTTTTCACACATTGCTTTACTTTCTCTATGTTTAATAGATAAAAGTTCCATTTATATATATATATATATATATATATATATCTTTTCTATTATTGTTTACAAAGTGTTTTTTTTCTGACAACCCTGTGAATTAAATGCTACTAATATCTTCATCACTCTCTTGTTAAGGATGGGGAAACTGAGACTGAGAGAGATAAATTACTTCTCTATACCCACAACTGACACTAGATTGTAAACTGCTCAAAGGCAGAGTTATTCATTCTATTTGCATCTCTTTCAACCACTCCATCACTACTCCACAAACACAGAGTAAGCAAAATTAATAGATAATATTTGACTGAAATGTAGTTTTAGATGTAACTAAAAGCAGAATCTAATCAGTTCAACAGTAAAAGAATTGTCATGTGTATATGTAATATAGGGATATGTGTCTGTGTGTACATATCAGTATGTGTGTATGTGTGTATGCATATATAAATACCCAGTTTAAGAGACAGCATAGAATAGTTCTGGATTTAAATTAGTAGAGTTGCATTCAAATCCGTCTGATTCCTTTCTGCTGTGTTACTGCAACCTAATTACTTAACCTTTCAGCTTCAGTTTCTGAATCTATAAAGTGAATCTGTAAAAAGAATTTTTATTTTATTAACAACCCCCCCCAGGGATATAGGGAGGATCAAATATGTAAAGTGCTTTTCAATCCTCAAAGTATAAGGAAATATCAGTTACCCCTTTTATTGACAGCATCTTAATGTTCTTGTTATCTAGAATGCTTGTCTTTCTGTCTTAATTAGCTCTGCAGTTTTTCTGTCATCATTTCCATTTGGGGGTGGCTATCTTATAAATAATTTGAGCTGCTCTCATTTTATTTCATGGTAAAACTTGCCCCACAGCCTCCACATGAAGCTACTGTCCCTTAGACACCCATGATTGTTTTTAATACCGACAATTGATACATAAAGCTAAAAGTTTTAAAACATTCTTTGCAGGGATTATCTCATTCTGTACCGCTTAATATCTTATCATCTACCATAAAAATATTTGACATGGAAATTCAATTTTTACATATAGTTTGAGATGATTTGTGATAAAAACACTCTTTTAGGGTGTAAATTCTATATAGTCTACTTTCGTTTAGGATATTAGGACTGCTATGTTAAGCCTTGGCTACAGTGTTTTAGGAAATAATATAGTTAAGTTCAAGGACAGGCAGAAGTGAGTGACCAGGATGGTCAGAAGGATGGAAAACAAGTTAAATGAGGATCGGTTAAAGGAACTTAGGCTATTAAATATGGAGAAAAGGATTCAAGAGGAATTCAATGGCACACTTCAAAAATTGTAAGTTTTATATTGAATTTATTAATTTAATATTAGTTATTTTATATTAATATTAAATATTAATTTATTAAAAATTAAATATTTTGCTTAGCTTCAGAATGCCAGAGTATTAGCAAGAGGTTGAAGTTACAGAGGTATACCCAATCAATCAAAAAAATTTATTATGTACCCACTATGTGCCAGGCAATGTCCCAAGTACTGTGTTTAAATTAAAAGAAAAAATTCTCCTACTAATAATTTGGCTCATCCCAAAATAGAACGGGCTGCCTTAAAAAAAAAAAAAAGCAAGCTCCCTTCTAACAGCTGTTTTCAGCCAAGAGAGGGCCACTATTTGCATTAAAGCTGTAGAAAGGATTTTTATTTAAATAGCAGTTGGACTGAATATCCTCTGAGGTCCTTTTGAATGCATATATTGTGATTTTTAATGGTTCTTGGGGGGATTTATGTTCATTGTAAGAAAGGACCCCTAAACACAAACTGGATGAAAAGAATGACTTAATCAGTCAAACATTTATTAAGTGCCTACTATGTGTTAGACACTATGCTAAGAAATGAGGATAAAAAAAGAGGTAAAAAAGAAATCCCCTACTCCCAAAGAGCTTCCAGTCTAATAAGGAAGACTTCATCAACACATTATGATTGAAGGCAGTCACAAGGAATGATTCGCAAAACTAAAATATCTAGGCTACCAAGATATTTGACAGCTGGAAGGACACATTGACAAGAAAGATTTTTGATTTATAACTGTCTTAGGAGAGAATTATTTCAAAGAGTAAGTTTGATATATTATCCTAATCAAATTTTGCACATAAAACTAAGGTTAATTTAAGTGATAATTGATATAGGTAAAGATTAGTTTCAAATTGCTCTCCAGAATGGCTGGATGAGCTCACAGCTCCACCAACAATGAACTAGTGTTCTGACTCACCCGCATCCTCTCTAACATCCTGTTCTGTCATGTTTGCCAATCTAATAGGTGTGATGTGGTACCTCAGAGTTGTCTTGATTTGCGTCTCTCTAATCAAAAGTGATTTAGAGCATTTTTTCATATGATTATGGATGTCTTTAATTTCTTCCTCTGAAAATTGCCTGTTCATATCCTTTGACCACTTTTCAATTGGGGAATGACTTGTATTATTGTACATTTCACTCAGTTCTCTATATATTCTAGAGATGAGGTCTTTATCCCCTAGATAAACTGGAAAAATTCTTTCCCAATTTACTACATCTTTCCGAATCCTGGTTGCAGTGGGTTTGGTTGTGCAAAAACTTTTCAGTTTAATGTAGCCAAAATTATCTTGCACTTCATAATGCTTCCTATTTCTTCTTTAGTCAAAAATTCTTCCCTTCTCCATATATCTGATAAATACACTATTCCTTGCTCCTCCAGTTTGTCAATGGTATCAATCTTTATACCTAGATCATGTACTCATTTGGAATTTATTTTTGTATACAGTGTCAGGCATGGGACTGTATCCCAAGAGATCATAAAAATAGGAGAAAGTCCCACATGTACAAAAACTGTAGTTGTCAAAAACTGGAAATCAAAGGGATGCCCATCAATTGGGGAATGACTGAGTAAATTATGGTATATGAATGTAATGGAATACTATTACACCATAAGAAATGATGAACAAGAAGACTTCAGAGAGGCCTGGAAAGACTTATATGATCTGATGCTGAGTGAAAGGAGCAGAACCAGGAGAACTTTGTGCACAGCAACAACCACAGTGTGCAAGAGTTTTTTCTGGTAGACTTGGATCTTCATAGCAATGCAAGGACATAAAAAAAAAAATTCCCAATGATCTTCTAAGGCAAAATACCTTCCACATTCAGAGAAAAAGCTATGGAATTCAATCACAGAGTGTAGCAGATCATTGTGTATGTGTATGTGTGTGTGTGTGTGTATTATGTTTTGGTTTGTTATATGATTTCTCTGATTTATTTTAGTTCTTCTATACAGCATGACTATAGTGAAAATGTATCTAATAGGAATGTATGTGTAGATCCTATATAGAATTGTATGCGGTCTTGGGGAGGGAGGGGGGTTGTGGGGGGTATGTAGGTGGGAAAAAATTCTAAGTTTTATGGTAGTGATTGTAGAACATTAAAAATTAAAAAAAAATGTATAGGTAAAGATTACAAGAAATGTATGAAATTAAATCTTTGATTTTGTAACCTTTAAATACTTGCTCAATATATATCATCATTAAACATACTTTGGGAGAGTATTCAGCTATTTTAATAAAAAGAAGTTTTCTATTTGAGTAAGAAATTTGCTTCTGATCTGGATTATATATCACATATTTTCATTGTAATTTGTCCCATTAACCATGTCAATCTACCATCACTTCTAATTAATGTTAATATACCCTTATTTCATGACAAGTTGGGTGGAAGGAAAGGCATTCCTCTTGGAGATGGGGGGAGGTAAAAGTGGAACAGGTAAGTCATGAATAAGACACAGGAAACTATGTTGAAGGAAGTTTGTGTCTAATAGAAGCAATCAAATTCATTTGTAACAAAAAAGGATACAATATGAAAGATAAATGGGATAAGAAAGATACAACCAAAATGTATAAGAGTACAGAAGAGTCAGCAATCATGACTTCCAGCTCCTGGAAGTTTTCTTGAATGAAGTGGCATTTGAGGTGAGAGACCCCATAGGTAGAGATGGGGAAAAATCATTACAAATGGAGGAAAACATACAAACAAAGGCACAGAAGTGGATAATTCCAAAGCATGTTTTGGTAATGAGAAGAATTACGGTTTGGTAGGAATAAAGAACATAGGACGAAAAGAGGAGAATCGGGCTCAAATAACAGATTGTTGTAACAATGTAAAATTTATTGGATTCTTCACTGAAGAGTTTTAATATTTTTCTATAGGGGAAAAGGGTAACACTATAATTTGAGAGTGAAAACATCTTAAAATTTGATGGATATTGTAACAGGAGAATATCTGAAACTACAAGAGATATTTTCAAAAGCTATGTAAACTTTATTTAGCATTGCAAAAGATAGTCACTTTTAACTACTGTGAAGCACATTAAATTTTTAAAAAGATCTTATAATAAAAAGTAGTAAGTTTTGTGTAATTAGACTTTCTTTTACAGAACAAGGGCATTTTTAATATTATTAAATACATTATAATATCACTGGAAATGATAAATTTAACAATAAAAACCCTTTGGGCACAGTTCATATTCTAGATCCAATACTGGTTATTATTATGATTCAAAATATATGAGATAACATAACTTCTAGCAAGATGAATCTTAATATTTGCAGTATACTTTCATTGCAAATCCTCAACGCAAATATTAACCAAGTTTAATGCATTATATGGCCCAAATTAAAAATGTATGTATATGTTCTTTATTTTAAAATTAAGTTTATAATGTAAACATATTTTCAAGGTTAAAAGTTATGCTATATAGCACTATTATATACTATATAAAGGTTACATATTACACTACAGGGCAATTTGCTCTTTTTCCCAAACGATAAATAGAAGATGATATTACCCACTAGAAGTCTCTTCCAACTAATGGATAATTCCATAGAATTTAGTATTCCACTTTTTAATTAGGTATAATTAGAAAAACCACTAAAAGGAAATGGGAATGAAAAAAGGACTTTCATAGGAGAAAGGATGGTGTTTGTATAAGGAGCAAATTGCAGATCAGGTGTCAAAGATTTGTGTGATACTTTTTTATCCTTTTTTATTAATTTTAATTTTTATTTTTTATTTTTAATGTTCTAAAATCATTACCAAAAAACTTAGATTTTTCTCCCCTATCTACCCCCCTAACCCCCCTCCCTCTCCAAGATGGCATACAATTCTATATAGGATCTACTCATACATTCCTATTGAATACATTTTCATTATAGTCATGCTGCGTAGAAAAACTAAAATTAATGGGAGAAATCATATAACAAACGAAAGCATAATATACAATACACACACACACACACACAAAATAATCTACTGCATTCTGCGATTGAATTCCATAGTTCTTTCTCTGAATGTGGAAGGCATTTTGCCTTAGAAGATCATTGGGAATTTTTTTTTTATGTCCTTGCTTTGCTATGAAGATCCAAGTCCACCAGAAAAAAGTCTCGCATACTGCAGTCGTTGCTGGGCACAAAATTCTCCTAGTTCTGCTGCTTTCACTTAGCATCAGATCATATAAGTCTTTCCAGGCCTCTCTGAAGTCTTCTTGTTCATCATTTCTTATGGTGCAATAGTATTCCATTACATTCATATACCATAATTTATTCAGTCATTCCCCAATTAATGAGTATATGACCTATGTATAAATATTGACACCATGGACAAACTGGAGAAGCAAGGAATAGTGTATTAATCAGATTTATGGAGAAAGGAAGAATTTTTGACTAAAGAAGAGATAGAAAGCATTATGAAATACAAGATGGATAATTTTGATTACATTAAACTGAAAAGCTTTTGCACAACCAAACCCAATGTAACCAAACTTTGGAGGGATGTAGTAAATTGGGAAAGAATTTTTACAGCTAATCTTGGGAATAAAGGCCTCATCTCCAGAATATATAGAGAACTGAGTGAAATGTACAACAATACAAGTCATTCTCCAACTAATAAATTGTCAAAGGATATGAACAGGCAATTTTCAGAGGAAGAAATTAATGATATCTATAATCACATGAAAAATGCTCTAAATCATTTTTGATTAGAGATGCAAATCAAAACAACTCTGAGATACCTCATCACACCTATTAGATTGGCAAACATGACAGAACAGGAAAATGATAAATGTTGAAGAGGATGTAGGAGAGTCGGAACACTAGTTCATTGTTGGTGAAACTGGGAGCTCATCCACCCATTCTGGAGAGCAGTTTGGAACTATGCCCAAAGGGCTACAAAAATGTGCATACCCTTTGACCCAGCAATATCACTTGTAGGATTGTATCACCAAGAGATCCTAAAAATGGGAAAGGGTCCCACATGTACAAAAGTGTTTATAGCAGCACTCTTTGTAGTGGCCAAACTTGGAAATCAAGGGATACTTTGATATGATAGTTCTTAAGTAAAGAAAAGAGTAAGGTCAGATAACTTCCTGATTCCCATCTCCATTCCTTGTATAAACTATCCCTGATACTTGGTATACTCTCATTTCTCATCTCTTAATTAGATTCTTTAGCTTCATTTAAGACTTACCTTGGGTAATATCTCATTCTTGGAACCTTTCTTGATCCCTTCTACCCTTATATTTTGTTTGTATTTTTGTATGTATATATGTGTATATTTATACTATATATGTGTATTAATATAGACACACATATACATATATAAATACATGTATATATACTCACACACATATACATATATACACACACACACACACACGTAGGCATGTACTCATTAGCTTCTCTGTACTTAAATACTGCCTTTTTGTTGTTCTTTGTGTGAAAGTTTAATTTGCTTCTTTGCAACATCCATCTGATATACTTGACTCTGCCATCTGGATCCAAGACAATGTTTTATCACTCTTTCATGTGACAATCCTTCAAATATTTAAAGGTAACTCTTATATTACCCCTCACACTTCTTTTAATCAGGAAAATTTATTTTCTTCTTTTTTTTAATTAAGTGATCATCATGGGGTAATCTATAGGTCTTTCTTGCTTCAGAACATTTTAGTTGATCTATGTACTCTCTAAAGTTTTGTAGCCAGAAGGGAATACATTATCTGTGATCTGACAATGGAAGAATACAGCGAAATTAGAACTTCTCTATTCCTTTAAAATTAAGCCTTAAATTAGGCTTTAGATTACAATATACTTTCTAGTTGTCATGTCACAGTATTGGTGTGCATCATATTTTTAGTCCACTAAAGACTCCATTTCTTTTTCAGATGAAGGAAAATTATTTTGTTTCCCCCATCTTGAGAAATTGCTTTTTTTAAATATAAAGGTAAATTTTACATACATCTTTATTGAAAATCAGTTAGACAATAATTGGGTCATATTCAATAAAATTATAGCAGTAGATATCATTATAGACAAAAACACATTTTCCTATTCTCATAATTCATTTTGTCAGAAAAATAATATTCAATAGATTTTGATCATTTGTGTTGGTATTTTATTTTGCTGTCTTTCCCTTTGGAATAAAGAGAGGGAATGAAGCTTAATTGGAGCTGGAGGAATAGGGCTTTGAGATAAAGACTTGATGATGGCTAATATTTAAAGCACTGTAAGAATTGCAATTAAGTTTTATTTCCTCTTCCCCTTAGTTGAAAGAGAGTGGGGAGAGAGAGAGATAATGCGGAGAGGAAGAAAGGTAAGGGAAGAGGAAGAGAGATAAAGGAAAGAGTAATGGCCTTTATCCCTTCTCTGCTGCTGAGGGGTATGGGTGAACAGGGAATTGATTCTGGCTGGGAGAGGAAAGGGGAGAAGCCTTGGCATATCTTCTGTGAACAGTGAATGAGACAGAATGAAGACCGGAGATGACATATTGCCCAATTGCCTGGAAGAGTCAAACATAAAGTGACCTTCACTGAAATTTGGTTTTATGTGTCCTATAAAACTTTAGCAATTCTAATGTAAAGCAATGTTTGACTAATCAGTTTAAATAGGAATGACTTTTTTCTCCTTGTGATTCTTCAAGGAAAGATCATTTAATGATAATCATTCTATATAGAGTTAATAAATAGGAAACCAGCCTATTTTAATTGTTAAAAGTGATCCCCTTAAATATTTACTTCAATAAGCACTTACTATGTACCAGGTACTGTGCTAAGTGCTAAGAAAAAGAAAACCCCTGCCTTCAAGAAGCTTATACTTTAACAGAAGAAGACAATTCACAAAGCAATAGCTGAAAAGGATATGGGGATTGGAAGAGAACCCAGATTAGGGACATATTTCACAGAGTTGCAACCACCCTGAGCTGCAAATAGAATATGGAGAGGTCAAAGATCTGGGGATGAATTTATGGCTTCCCCATCAAGCCCTGTAATCAAAGAATACAGACAAGTAAGGGAGTTTAAAAGATGTTGAGTATCAAAAACTGAGTCAATCTTCATGGTCATGGTATTTCCAAGTGAGCAGTCCTCACAGGGGAGGCAGTATATTACATGAAGTACAAACCAAGCAGAGCTACTTTGAAAATGGGGAGAAAAGGTTTTGTTTTTAAATACATAGTTCATCAGTCTTTGTCTGAAAAGAAATTATTTAATTAGCATAGATAATAAGAGTAATAACTTTTAAAAAATTGTATATTCTAATATAAAATGAGGAAGCCTGTTTATTTTTCTGTATAAAATAGTCATTTCCTCTCACAGCCACAAGCCTTGAAGAAATAATAGTTCATAACATTTTTGAGTTACATATATTAATATTTTATCACTCTTCCACATGGCAATCCTTCAAATATTTAAAGGTAACTCATATATAAATTATCCTTATTTACACAAAATATTTAGACTATTTTTAGCATTAATCTGCTTGATGTAAAAGGAAATACCATAAATTAACTTCATCCATGCATGCTATATTTGAAAACTCTCCCTTAGCAAGAATGATCATTTCATCCCCACATATCAAAATCATAGAATTTCAGAGCCATCAGAACCTCAGTGGCTATGTATTGCAACCTAAAATAATAGTTGTGAAATAGCCCCCCAAATGGCCCTTAAAATCATTGATCAAAGAACACCAGTTAGACAGAACCTATTCCACCTTTAGGAAAACATTCTATATTTTAGTATTTCTCATTATTAAGAATTTGGATATTATTTACAATCAAATATCAAGAATAATCTTTAAGGAACTGATTCTCCTAAACCCAAATAAAACTTCAAAAGCTACATACAAATGAATGATATAATGAGTATATCATGATATGTGACAGGTATGAGTCCACATGTTGAATTGGATACATATTATGGCTAAATTAGTCTCTTTGAAACTCACCTGCTGTCCCTAATTCTTACAGTTCCTAAAGATGCAAAAGAGCTAGATGCTGTTATTTTCTTCTTATTAATCGACTACATTAACTCTATTAGCAATTGTTGGTGCCATTACTATTACAAAAGTTGCTCTCCTTGAAAGAAAGGACAGAAGTAAGAAGGGAGCAGATGTGCATAACAGTATCTCTCTCATCAGTTAAGATTTCCCCCATCAACAACAGATACATAGATAAGTAGATAGAAAATAACAAGTTGGTTAATAGGAAAGGTCTCCTATGAGAGTGGGGTATTCATCTAAACCATGAAAGATTTGAGCAAAGCACTACAAAACAAAATTTTAAAATACAAGTTATTTTGCATGTTCTATTTGATTAATAGCAAAGAATAAATCCCATGGTTACTCAGTTTATGTGTGTGAAGGAAGATTCACTGGTGTACCATTGATAGACTATGAAGGGTACCACCATCTTCCAAACCACTTAGGTTTTATATAATTGTCATCAATAACCTTTGCCACCCCTCCTCACTCATCCAATCAGCAGCTGAGTCTTTTTGGTTCTATTTTCATAACAGATCTCATATTTGTCCTCTGCTTTCTACTTACAAAAATATCACCCAGGTTAAAGCTCTTATTGCCTTAGTTAGACCTAGACAACTGCAAAAACCTTAATAGTGCCCCTGAATTCAGTCTCTCCTTTTTTTCAATCAACCTGCCAGATAGCTAGCAAACTCAAGTCCTTATCAAGTAAAGCTATTACTCAAGAAGCCTCAATGGCTCCTTATTAACACTAAGATAAAATATAACCTCCGTTTTTGGCTTTTTATGATAATTTTTATTTTATATAATGTTTTATTAATGTATTTATTTTTACTTTTGAACAATCACTTTCACAAGATTTTGGATTCCAAATTTTCTCCCCATTTCTCTCCTCCCCTACCCCAAGATGGCATGCATTCTGACTACCCTTTCCTTTAATCTGCTCTCCCTTCTATCACTACCTGCCTTCTCTTATCCCCTTCCCCCTCCATGTTCCTGTAGGGCAAGAAAAATTTCTATGTGCCATTGCCTGTATATCTTATTTTCCAGGCATATGTAAAAACATTTTTAACATTAGTTTTTAAACTTTTGAATTCCAAATTCTTTACCTTCCTCAGTCCCCATGTACCATTATTGAGAAGGCAAGCAATTCTATATAGATTATACATGTACAATCATGCAAAACGCTTCCCTAATAGTGATGTCATGAAAGAGTCCTCTACAAGGGAAGTTCTGGGGAGGACCTCCATCCCATCTCACATAAATTCTATTTTTTCCTTTGATCCTGCCCCTCCTCAAAAGTGTTTGCTTCTGATTAACCCCTCCCCCAACCTGCCTCCTTTCTATCATTCCCCCTCTCTTATCCTCTTCCCCTCCTACATTCTATAGGGTAAGATAGATTTCCATACCCAGTTGAGTGTGTATGTTATTCCATTCTTAAGCCAAATCCAATGATAGTAAGGTTTATTCATCCCCTCTCACATCCCTCCTCTTTCTCCCACTGTAAAAGATTTTTTTTCTTCTTTTATGTAAGATAATTTATCCTCTTCTAAATCTCCCTTTCTTCTTTTCCCAGTACATTCCTCTTTTACCACTTAATCTTATTTTTATATATCATCCTATTTTCAAGTCACCCTTCTTTCCCTCTTTATAGATGGATAGATAGATAGAAATGCATATATAGATATCTGCATATCTGCATCCTCTCTCTCTCACTCTCCATATATATATATATATATATATATATATGTGTGTGTGTGTGTGTGTGTGTATGTGTGTGTACATTTCTGTATACATGTACATGTATATTCTCTCTATATGTATATGTACATTTCAATTTCTATTTTGCCATTTAATTATAGAATATCAGGGTAGTCTTCCTTGATAATTTCTAGAAAGATAATAGAAATGTCTAGGCTCTTTTTTTGGTCATGGTTTTCAGGTAGTTCAATAATTTTTAAATTATCTCTCCTGGATCTGTTTTCCAGGTCAGCTGTTTTACCAATGAATTATTTCATATTGTCTTCTTTTTTTATTCTTTTGGTTTTCTTTTATAATTTCTTGATTTCTCATAAATTCATTAGCTTCCATTTACTCTGTTCTAATTTTTAAGGAATTATTTTCTTCAGTGAGATTTTGGACCTCCTTTTCATTTGGTCAATTTTATTTTTTAAAATATTCTTCTCCTCATTGCCTTTTGTCATTTAGGTTAGTCTGTTTTTAAGGTGTTATCTTCTTCATTATTTTTGGGAGGGTCTTTTCTAGCAATGTGTTGACTTTGTTTTTTTTCATGATTTTCTTGCATCACTCTCATTTCTCTCCCCAATTTTTCCTCTATTTCTCTTGTTTGATTTTCAAAAATACTTTTTGAGCTCTTCCATTGCCTGAAATCAGCTCATATTTTTCTTGGCAACTTTGGGCCTAAGAGCTTTGACTTGAAGTAGGTCTCCATTTCCAGTGCAGAGGATGTACTATCCCAAGTTTCAGGGGTTTTGTGCAGTTGTTTTCTAAGATACTTCCAGGGACCTGAAAAATTTCAGTTTTTCCAATGTGAGGTGTTTATTCCTCTCCTGGCCTGTGCTCTGTGAGTGGACACAGTATCTTATCTAATCCTTGGATTGTTGAGGAGGATTCCATCTCTGTTGCACTTGCAAGCTACCCCACACCAGTGCTATCTTCACCCCAGGACTGCCACTCAGTACTGTGACCCAGATGTAAGTACAGACAAAGCAAAAGAATTCTGCCTCAGCGCTAGCAAAGAGCGCTGCTACTTCCCTCTGATCAGTCATTTGATCCTTCCACCATCTATGGGTCAAGAGCTCAGGGAGCAGCCACCACTGCGATGGTAGCTGCTACTGCCAGTGATGTAGCCACTGCCCTAGCACTGGAGATAGATCGCACTCCTCTCTTACCCAGGTCTGACAGACCTTTCCTACTGACCTTCTAAGTTACCTTTGGCATTTGTGGGTTGAGAAGTCTGGAAACCACCACAGCTGCCAGTGATTCAGTTCCCTAATGCCTACTCTAGATTTGCTGGCATCAGTCCATGCTGGCTCATTTTGCACTGGACTCTTTGCTCCTCTCCCAGCCTGATGCAATAGACTTTTCTTGGCAATCTTCCAGGTTGTCTTGGATGGGAAATTTGTTTCACTTTATCATCTTGTGAGTTCTGCTGCCCTAGAATTTGTTTAGAGTCATTTTTACAGATGTTTGGAGGACTTTGGGGAGAGTTCAAGCAAGTCCTTGCTTTTACTCTGTCATCTTGGCTCCATTCCTATAAGCTCTTCTGTAAATCATTTATATTGCTTCATAATCTGATTGCAATCTATCTTTCCAGTTTGATTGGTTCCACATTTTCTCCTCACTCATTCACCAATTGAATTGGCCTATTTAATGTTTCCCTTATGTGTCTTTCCATCTGCCACTTCCATGGCTTTGGGACAGGCTGTCTCCTTCCCTCTGCCTCTTAGATTGCATAGATCACTTTAAAGCAAGCTCAGATGCTTCCCCCTATATAAAGACTTCCCTAATTTTCCCAGCTGCTAAGCTCCATTCCTATCTCTGTGCCAAAATTGCTTTATATTTATTTCACATCTATTGTGTATTTCCTTATTCGTGTGCTTTTTGCCAACTCTGAGCTAGCACATCCATTCAAGTTTTTCAGAATTGGAGTACATGTTGTTGCTTCACAAGTAGAATGAAAATTCTTCTAGAGAAATGTGTGAACTTGAGATCCGTGGGAATCTTTTTGGAGTTTTCAGTGTCAAAACAAATTTTATATGAATGGTGAAGTTTAAATTTCTAATACAATAAATATTAGTAGAGATAATAAGCAAAAATAAAATCTCCATATTAAGGAGTCAGTTTTAATATCGTAATGATGTCCTGAGAGGGGGAAATGTCTGAGAATCTCTTCCTAAGTAGATTATTTGGTTTCTAAATTTGTATCCTTCAAGCATCTAGTACCTATTAAACAGTTTAAAGGCACTCATTAAATTGAATGTGATGAAAGAAAAATAGTCATGGTCAGCAGCAGTATCTTGTGGTGATTTTTTTATACTTGAATTCATTTTTCAGGTTATTACAAAAAATTGATGTTCTTTAAGTTGTATTATCCTATAGTTAATTTCTGATTACCACATTAGAAAGGTCAGTGCTAACAACAACAGCTTTCCATTATTCCTGGGAACTAGAAATAAATCCCTTTTCTTTTTTGTGACATTTTTACACTGAAATCTACAGGGAATATATATTTCTTTTGAAGGACTAATCAATATTGGTCTTGAACTGCTAGCAAACATAAATTATTTAAAATCATCCATGACAGAAAAGAAAAAAAAAAGGAATAACTGTAATAAAGATAAAAGAATCTTCCCCCAATACTCAGCGGTTTAAGTATCACAAATTCTCTACAACTCCATTCTTGACTATTCTATTTTCAAATTGCACCTTGGTGGTCTTGCTTAGTGAAGTCTGAGTGGTGGTTTGGAGGAACATAGAAGAATTGAGCCCTTTCTTTGTCCATTTGCTTTTAATAGCAGGACTAATTTTCTCAGGTGGGCATTGAGTAGGGTCAATTGTCAGGTATTGTGCCAAGGAAATGCTTCTTAAATACTAATAGCAAAGGACAGAAGGAAAGCAACAGTGGCACAGCGTGCTTTCAAACCTTTATATTTACTAAATGGTAGTATACTCCAATAAGGCATAGCATGAATGGTATTTTTTGGTACTACTCCTGTTTGTTTGGTTTTTTTAACAACTCAATGGGCTTAGGCCGGAAGAATTCATAAGAAAATGAAACCTGTGACCATGAATATGATAGCTGTTTTCATCAAAAGATTGCATTTAAAATACATATATTCTGTTTTCAGATTAGAACTCATCCAGAAAAAGAAATTATCGTCAAAAAATCACTTGTCTTTCTTTTAAATTAAATTTTGGTCAGGGATTCATAAAAACTTCACCTCCACAAGAAGTAGAAAACTAAAAGACAAATTTTTATACAATGCAGGCACCTTAGAAGCCAAAACCCCTGGAGTCTACTGACTCAGTCAGATCTTAAAGACACCACTTTTTTAAGAAAAGTAACTTGCCTAGCTCACATGACAGGAAATATTAGGAGATATTTCTCCTCTCATTGTGTAATTGAGCTGAGCTCAAAGAAAACTAGAGATTGTAAAAGACTTACAAAAATTTACTAGTCTAAATAGGAGGAAGGAATTTCTTTACTGGGAGTTCCCTACATGAATAAAAGCATGGTTTTACATCCTGATTCGGACACTAACTTGCTACTTGTATAACCTTGAACAAGTCTATTAATCTCCTCACTTTCTGCATCTAAGAAATTAGAGAGCTGGAATGAATGCCATTCAAGGTTATTCATAGCTCTAAGTCTATTATCCTACATGCTATCTACAGAATCAAACGTGAGATATGCTGCATTGAAGTTCTTGAGCTTTGTTCAGTTGTAGACCCATCTGGCAGTCTTATAACATCTATGAGACTTTTCTCAGAAAGTTTTTAAGCACAGGACTGACAGAAAACAAATTATATTGAAATAAATTACTTTCCCCCTCCTCCACCTTCCAAGTTGATAGACCTTCTGAAATCTGTCTATGGACCCTGAACTTACACAGGGATTTCTTGTCAAGACATAACATAGAGAACATAGCCTTGTGAGAATCTTTTCAGCCCAGATGTTTTTTCCATATGTCAGCATCTTACACATGTAAAATACTTAATAATCTGGCTCCAATCTTCCACTCTAGACTGCTTATTGCTCCCCTTCAGGTACTGTTTCATCTCAATTGACCTATTCCTTATCTTCCATACATGACATTATGTCTGCTGCCTCTAAAACTCTCTTCTCTCCTTTCTGCCTCTTGGGCAACCTCAGCGCCATGCAAGGTTCAAAATCAGTGGTACATCCTAGTCCTTCTAGTTGTCAGCACTCAACTCTACCACCAATTTACTTTGCACATATTTTTCTTGTACTCAATATATGTGGCCCTTTAATTAAATCCAAACTTCACAGAACAAACCTTGGACTGCACTTGAGGACCTAGAGGGTTATATGTGGCCTTGAGACCACAGGTTCCCCATCCCTGCACTAAAGCATGGACAAATAAGTGCCCCTCTGAATTCCAATTTCTGTAGAGAAAATAAGTGTCACATTAACCCTAATACGTAGGGTTAATTGGGAGACTCCAGTGAAATAGTGAATGGAAAGTATTTGCAAATTTTTAAGTGCTCTTTAAATGTGTCATTATTAATGTGTTTGCTTTGTCATCATACCTACACAGATGAAATTCAGTAATTCTTAAAGCACTGAAATCCGTTTCTAAGTAACATATGTAGGCAAAGGAATCTGACCTACTTTACCCCATGACAGGAGGCTGGCACATACTTTCTTTCTACTTCTTCTCTCACCCTTTTCCTTTACTTTCTCTTCTTCATGCTGACTCTTGGTAATGTTAGTCTATCTAAAGTCTAAAACCTATCTAAAATTTCCTGCATTTCCCCCAATGCCTCATGTTCTCAAACTTCAAAGGACCTTCTAGAATATCTTCCATTCAAGCTCCATTCTATGAATCTGAGTTCATTTGGATATTATTAACTAGCTGGATGTCACTGAATCTCACTGTCCTCGTCTACTGATGGGGTACATTTCTGAATCTGTCTCACTTTGAGGATGTGATTTTTAAGATTCTTTTTAGAACTATCAGTTGAAAGCAAATATCATAAAGACGCCTACAACGGATAAAGTCAATCACTTGGTTATTCCACATGTCACTTCCCTGCCCTGGACCCTAGTAAACTGAATAATTTGAACTAGACATTCTTCAAATTCCCTTCTGGCATTGGCATACAAGTTACTTGTAAAGATATGGAAGAAATTTCTTCGAGTCCTGAGTGCTTCAGGTGAAACATTACTACTGGAAAGTCTTCTACCCAAATTCATTAGAAAAGATCAATGGAACTGTCATTGTTTTATAATATAGGGGTAGCTTTACCCCATTTCCTTCTCCCATTCCATGGGACTCTGATAAAAGCAAAGTCTGAAGATATAGTATGGATAAAATGCAAATAAAAAATAATAGTATAAAATCCAGCTTTACATTGATGCATAATTCAGTGTGATGGATAGAATGGTAAACTTGGAATTAAGAGCACTTAGGTTTCAAATCCTGCCTCTGACACCTAACTGCCAACTGTAAAAGAAAAGTTTGGAACTACCTAAGTTCTGGGATCCCATATATCTCCAAATCTATGATTTTATGAATGTATATGTTCATCTCTTTTAAATGTATCAACAATCCTGTAAGGTAGTAACATTTCTACTGACCTCCAGTCCCATACATCCATCTACCTTTCTGACATCTCAAACTTAAACTCAACATGTCCAAAACTGAATTCATTACTCTTACCCTTAAACCAACACCTCTCCAATCTTTCCTGTTAGTGTTGATAGCATGCCTATCTTCCCAGACCCCCAGGCTATCAAACCAGGTGTCAAGGGACTCCTCCCTATCTCTCACTATGGCATAACCAATATATAGCCAAATTTTGCTGATATCCCCTTCACAACATCTTTTGAATATAAACCCTAGAGAAAAGATTTCAGATACTGTCATCACCTTAGTGCAAGTCTCCATCACCACATATCTGGACTATTGTAATAGCCTGCCAATGGGTCTGCCTACTGTTCCCTACTACAATCCATCCTTCATTCAATTACCAAATTGATTTTCCTAAAGTTCTCATACTCAAAAATTCCAGTGGCTTCTTATTACCTGCAGGATCAAAAATCTTGTTTGACAAGCAAACCCAAACCTTCATAACCCACAAAACCATTTCCCATATCCACCCCTACCCCCTTTTAGCAGTCTTACTCCTTGTCATATATTCTTTGATCCAGAGACTCTTGGACTCCTCTCTATTCCAAAAATGTCACTCCATTTCTGGCTATCTCCTAGGCCTGGAACTTTCTTTCTCTTCATCTCTGCCTATTGGCTTCCATGACAAAAGTCTTTATTCTTCGCTAAAATTCACTTTCTCTAGGCAGCTTTTTTCATCTCTTCTAAATTCTATTACCTTTTCACTGTTAAGTAATTGCTTTCCATTTTGTACATAGCTTCTTTGTTCATATTTGTTTGCTTGCTGTCTTCCCTATCAGATTATGAATTCTTGAGAACAGAAACTGTCTTTTGCCTCTTTTAATATATGCAGTGCTTAGCACAATGTCTTGTACAGGTGTGATGGTAATTTAAAATGGGAAGATCTTTCATATTCATTAACAGGCCCATGTGACTTGCCTGGGTCATGTGGAAACCTGAGTCTTGGGCACATGGAGCCTTGGTGGGAGGAGTTTGCTGACTAGGTAGAACAAGAAGAGGTGGAGCTACAGCAGAACTGAGAGGAAATTAGTGAGAGAGCAATTAGAGTTAAGAAAGATGCAGGTAGGTAGGCAGCTGGCTAGTGTGAGTGAAAGAACTTATCTGTGATTTTTTTTTTTAAGAGAGCCTGCTTGTGATTTGCTTAATGTAGCTGATTTGTGGGAAGTTTAGCAGAGGGAATGTTTTCGGATGGTATTGTTCCTTGCAATGCTATTGTGTATAGATTTTTGTTACTATGATGGATTTGGCTTTCTGATGTCTGAATAAATGTTTTGGTTCTGTCTTCCATGTGGAGAGCTACTTGTATTTTGCGAATCAGAATTGCTTCAGGATATTTATGGCTGCTGTAGGTACTGTGAATATCTCATTGCTGCTACACCAGGGTAAGTACTTAACAAATATTTTGACTCACTGTCTAGGTAGTATTACTATTCTCATTTGATAAATGAGGATACTGAGGTTCAGAAAGTTTTGAATTGTCCAAACTCATTTAACTAATATCTTTCTAAAATAGAATTGAAACCTAGGTCTTTCTCTCTTCAAATTCAGCCCTGTAACCATTATATATGTTGCCTTTAACAAATAACCACACATAGTGAATTAATAAACACTTTAAGGCTATGGTTCTCAAAGTATGGTCCAGTGACCCCTGTGAGTCTTTGATACTCTTTCTAGGACTCCTCAAAGTCAAAATATTTTTCCTAACAATACTAACTAAGAAGTTTCAATTTCTAATACATTAAATATTAATAGACATATGAATGAATGCTTTTGGAGAGAGGGAGAATTCTCATAATTTGTAAGTGTGCAAAACTGTCCTGAGATAAAAAAAAAAAAAGTTTGAGAAGTGTTACTCTAAGAAAAGCTATGAAAATTCAGAGGTAAGAAAGAAGAATGAAGATAACTCATATTTCTATACTACTTTCCAATCTACCAAATGCTTCCCTCATAGCATGGTAAGATAATTTGTAAGGCCAAAAACTTTTGCTGTTATTTAATTGATATTGGGAATTCCCAAAGGAGTAAACTCTCTCCAATAGTAAAGGTAGCGCATGTTTTCTGCAATGTACAGTCTCAGAGAATTAACCAAAATATTGAGGGGTGGGATAAGCAAACTTCCCAAGGTCACAAAACTGCTATGCGTAAGAGTTAAACTGGAAACTACATCTTATGGCCTCTAAGACAAGATCTTTCTTTGCATACCACATGATGCCTGAAAAGTCATTTTTCAGTTGTCTCCAATTATTCATAACTCCATTTCAGGCTCTCTTGGCAAAGACACTGGAATGATTGCCATTTCCTTCTCCAACTCATTTTACAGATAGGGAAACTGAGGTAAATAAAGTTAAGTGACTTGCTTAGGGACATACAGTTAGTAAGTGTCTGAGGCCAGATTTGAACTTAGGAAGATTTTTCCTGACTCTAGGGCCTTAATGCTATCTGTGGCACCACAGAACTCCCCTTCAAGTAGTTCCTACAAACATGATTATCTCCATTAAGCAAGTGAGAAAACTAAGGTTGAATGACAGTTTTGCTTTTGTTTTCAGATCTTCTGAGTCCAAAGTCCTGCAAATGAAGGACAAAAGAGATTTTTGTTGAATTGAACTCAGTTAAATCTAGTCCAATACCCTCATTTTACAGATGAACAAAATAAATTGAAATAATGTAAGGTGAATTGCTTAGGGTCACAGATCTAGTCATTTGTTCAATAAGTATTTATTTGTCACTACTATGGACTAGGCATTGTGCTAAGTTATGAAGATAAAAATACAGTCAAAACACAGTGAAGGCAAGGAGTTGACACGCTCACACTACCACTTTGGGAAAATTCCTTTAGTAGCAAGCAGAATCCGAGATGGTTTAGAATGGGGAGAGATTTGAGACAGGGAAATTTGCCAGCAAGCCTTTGTAATAATCAAGGTGTAAAATCATGCATGCCGTGTCAGAGCACAGAACAGGGCATATTAGAAAGATGTTGCAAAGGGGAAATTGGAAGACCTTGGCAATAGATGGAATACTTTAAGTCAAATGTAGAATTCCTTGAGAAATTTAGGGTCATGACCTGTGGCAGCCTGTAGAAAATGCTACTAGAGTTTTATTGGGTGGCATATATGAACATTCATGAAAATCAAAAGAAGAGAAACTACTGAGCAATGGAGGAAGGGGGAGAACATGGTAGTAGCAATGGGGAGCAAGTTGTATTCCAACTCCCCTGCCTCGACCAGTAAACTGAGGAAAATAATGAACATATAAGCAGTACTTCAAGAGGGTGCAATGGGGACAATGCTGTGTCATCAGGGGGAAGCCAGTTTTCAATAAGAGCTGATAGATGGAAAGCATTGGAGAGAAATAGATTTATGATGAAGGAAAGTGTCTAGTCTTAGTTTCCAAGTCTTTATGATCTCAATCCAATATTATTTCATTTATCACACCATATCTACTCCAGTTTCATTGCTCGGAATTGTGGAGATTTTAAATTCAAGGCTATGGGATGGATTTGATGATTATAGCCAATGGAAATTGCTAAAGGTTTCTGAAAAATGGAACAGCACCACATAGCATATTATGAACTTTTAAAGGGGCACACAAAGTTTTCATTTTACTGTAATTTACATCATTATCCCTCTTTTGATACTTAGGAGTTTGGTGATCTTGGTCATGTTACCCAACCTTTCTGAAACTTAGTGAATTGTAGAAGATGTTTTGTGGAAAGAGTGCTGACTTGGAAGTAAGAGGAGCTGGATTCAAAACAATTTCCTGGTCAAAACATTTCATTTCTTGGGTCTCAGTTTCCATATCTATAAAATGAAAGAACTGGATTAGTTAAATTATCTTGATTCTAAATCTTCAATCTTATGACCATAACATTTAAAAGTTCTATGATCTAGAGAAAATTCCTATGACTAGGGAAATACAGATGTTTGACTTTGCTAAGGCTTGCCCAAGTCAGGGTTGGGCAACTTATGATCTCAAGGCTACATGTCCTTTTCTAGGTCTTGAGTGTGTCTTTCTGACTGAGTCCAAGTTTTGCAGAACAAATCTTTTTGAGTCCAAGCTTTACAGAACAAATCCTCTTATTTAGGGGAGTTGTTCTGTGAATTTTGAATTCAGTCAAAGGGCTACATTTGAAGACCTAGAGAGTTATGTGTGGCCTTGAGGCCACAGGTTCCCCACTCTTGACTATAGGACTCATGCTATAATTAAAGTTCCTTAGTTGTAGTTGAAATAAGAAAACCTAATGTGTTTTATAACATGATTTCAGTCCTTATTTTTTCCTCTGTCCCTAAAAAATATAATGCATTAATAAAAGTATTTTCCCTATTGAGTTGAATATTCAGTGTTCATATTATTTATGTTATCCGTTTAAACTTGAATTCTGCTGACATTGTACAAAAAAAATTGAATCTCAAGCTTCTTTTCTAAAAAAGAAAGGAAATGGTCCCCAACATGCACATTTTGAAAAGTGTAACAGAAGTTACACTTTATATTAAGGAAATGATTTCAGTATACCTACCATAGAAATAGATTTTTAAACCTATAATTTGGTGTCCAGTTAAAGTTAGGGAAATAAAATCTATTTCAACTTAATGAGCTCTTATTCTGCTGAAGCACAGAACAAAAGAAGTTTCAGATTACAAGTTTCTACCTTTTGGTTTCAGATTTTTTGTTTTTAACCATCCAGAGATATCTCTTTAGACAAAGAGATAAAGTATATTAAGTACTTCAACAGGCAAGATACTGTGTTAAGTGCTAGAGATACAAATGTAAGCAATCAATAGAGTTCCTGACCACAAGGAGCCTATATTCTAAAGGGAGAAAAAACTAAAAAGGGATACTCTAAAGAATTAGGGAGAGGGGCATTCCTATGTAGTGATGGGGAGGGGGAAAATGTCTGTGCTTATATTGGTTGGATAAGTGAGACAGCTATGCTACTTGTAAATCTGAAGAATGCATGATCCTTTCCATTCAGAGTCTTTAAAAGGTTGGATCAATCACTGATTCCTTTCATCACAATCCTAGAGTACTTCTTCAGAAGTCTCTTGTGGTATGAAAAAAAGACAAGTAATAGTGAGTATCAATAAAAAAAAAATTCTCTTTCTGTGTGGAGGGAGAGAAAATAATTGTCTCCTAATGTTTGAATAGCAATTAAAAATAGAGCCAGTGAGATGCCACAGATGTGGAATGTTGTTTCAGGTGCAGGCATTGCGTTGTTAGTTTTGGTTTTTGTTTCACTTTTTGAGGCTTCTCACAAAATGAAATGATATGTAAATGTAATGTAAAAAAGTCAATGAAACGACAACAAAAATGGGTATGCAATGAGGCACCCAGGGGCAATAGTTTCTCTCCTCAAGATAATTACTTGCAATCTGCCTCTTCCTCATAAAGACTTTCCGTTTCTTATGCATTCATCAAAAGGCATATGTAAAGAAATCTCTCCGCCCTTGGGAGAGGTCTGAACTGAAGACTATATTGATACAGACAAAGTGAAATAAGGAACTGGAGGAGGAAACCAAACAATCATGATTCTGTTGAATAAAAGGATTTTAGGTTCAAAATGTTCAGAATATGTTAATACACAGATCAGCTTGGAGGATGGTAGGGGCATGGGCTAATGAGGTCCTAACCAGAGTTCTGCAAAGCAGGGATGGACTCTGGTTCTGTAAAAGAGAAGAGTTGTAAGCCTTGGATAGACATTGAAAGAATACAGACATTTCTGCAAAGAAAAATTACCTAACAATTAGAGTTATCCAAAGCTAAAATGGATTATCTTGTGAGAAGCCTGCAGTAATCAACTGGACAACTGAACGCTTGTATTGGGGGTATTTTAGAGAGGACCCTTGCTGAGTAAGAGGTTGTATTAGATCAACTCTGAGCTTCCAATGCAGCTCTGAGACTGTGAAAGAACTCTCCTACAGAGCAGCAAGATCTGGTTCAACAATGAACATCACATCCGATAACAAGCATTTTTATCAAGAACACTTGGGATCCTTTCTGACCGAAAGGAAGGGCAAGGTGAGTAATAATAAGGCAAAAAAAAAAAAAAAAGAGAGAGAGAGAGAGACAAGTTCCTTACTTCTGAATCAGTATACATAAAAGCTCAATTCTCCCAGCCTGGAAATGCAAGAAGACTGGAAGGTGGGAAGACACACAGGGATTTATTCAATAAGCTGAAATGGAAATAGATTCAATACTCAGATGTTTACTTTCAAGTTCTGGAGGTTGTACATGTATCCTTATAGGTCTATTTTTCTGTTGTATATCTGCAGCTTCTGTAGTACTAGCATCTCTAAAACACTGAATTTGAAACTGAACCAAAGCACAATGGAGAAGTGAATGTTGAAGCAATGAGGGGAACACTAGGCTGAAACACTGAAAGCAAGCAATTACCTAGAGAAAATATCATAAGAGATCCCATCAAAGAAATGTATTATCTGAGCGAAATGAGTTTCATTTATATTTCACTCACTAATTATGTCATATTTCACATGTTTATGATCAAAGCCTTGTTGTTCTCCATTGGCTTTTCCATTCAAAGTCATGATCAGTCAGGTAAATGTTGTTTGCTAAAATTGAAACACCACAAAAGCATCTTTGCCAAGCCCCTTAAGGGACTTAAGCTTAATGCTTAAGCTTCCTCTTCATTTTACCTACTTAAAGACAGCCTAACCATACTTGAGAAGACTGGAAATAAAGAGAGAGAGAAAAAGAGAGAGATAGAAAATAGATGCATAAATGAACGAATGGATGATAGTTGATGAGAGATAATATATTGTGTAAATATATACACATTTATATATTTATGGATATATGTATTATGTGAGTATGTGTGTATACACACACAGATACATATACATATCTGAGCACTTAGTGTAAAATCACTTTAAAAGCTTTCTTTTGCAAAGAGAAAGAAAAAAATTAGGAGAAAAAAAGAGTGAGCCCTAACAACTGAGAAAGTACAGGAAGGTTTCGTAGAGGAGGTGGCACATGCTGAGCCTTGGAGAAACACAAAGGTTCTCAAATCTGAAGATAAGGGGCAAAAACATTTCACATAAGGAGGCTGGCTCTGGTGGAATATGGAGACAGGAGAAGGAGGCTTGATTTGGAGAACAGTTATTAGTCTAGCTTGGATGGGGCACAGAGATCATAAAGGAAAGCAATGTGAAATAAGGGTGGAATGTCATAGAAAATTTGGAACTATACCCCAATGGTAGCTAAACTATACATATCCTTTAAATTACCAACACTGTTATTGGGCATAGATGCCAAGGAGGTAAAGAAAGAGGGAGAGGAGCCATGTGTACCACAATATGTATAGCAACACATTATGAGTTAGTAAAGAAATGGAAAGAAAATAGGCATCCATCAGTTTGAAAATATCTGAACAAATTACAGTATGTGAATATAATAAAATATTATTGTGCCATAAAAATGGCAAATATCATCGATTCAGAGGAAATGGAAAGACTTCTATGACCGATTCAGAGTAAAATGAGTAGAACCAGAAGACAAATTTATACAGTGACTGAAAAAGTAATGTGAAGGTAAATGACTATGAAAGGCCAGTGCAGTACTTGGCACATAGAAAGTGCTTAATAAATGTTTCTTGACTGACTCCTTAAAGCTATAACCAAAGGAATATGCCTTCCAAGCCTGGCAATGAATGTACCTCCTACCTCTTGGAAGCATGAGAATGCATTAAAGCTAAAGAGTAAAAGATGTATTCTAAGACACAGAAAATGTGTTGATTGCTTTTTCTTGACTATGCATATGTTTACAAGGGAACACCCCCTGGGTAAGCGAGAGGGTCGATTAGTGTGGGTAGTCCAACATAACAGAAAAAAGAAAAGCATAGATAAAAACACAAATAAACTATTGTTTAACTGTTTTGTATTTATGAATACATTTATGTATATATTTCTTTTAAAACCAGATATATATAACAGGTTTACAATTTTTTATACAATTGTCTTTCCTGTTTACATATTGAAATGTTTGTGCTTATTAATGATCAAGAATAAAAAATCAATTGAAAATTACCTTTCAAAATTGAAAAGAATGTCACAGGATCATAGATTTAGATCTGGAAGCAATTTCAGGTGTTATCTATTCAAACAATATCATTTTACAGATGAGTAAAACAAAGTCAAGGTAAATTAAGTGACTTGTCCAAAGTCTCACAGGTAGTAAATCTCAAAGGTGGAATTCAAAAACTGATTAGAGAGTCAGCATTTATATTACCATACTACATTGAAGAGAGATAGATTTTAGAGGATGCCAAGTATTATTAGTCGGATTTTGGATTTTACTCCTGAATGGGGAGTCACTGAAGATTTATGAATAGAAAAGTGACATGGACATACCTTGCCTCAGGAAGATTATTTTGGGAGCTTTGTGTAGGCTATATTGAAGATGAAAAAGTTTCTTTCTTTATTAACTAACATAAGTCAAAAATGTTTCAATCATAAAACTCTCTCAAAACGATTAGCTACAGTTCACTTTCACGCAACTGGCTTTTAAAAACTGACTTACATTTTAGATTCCATGTTCATTGTTGAAATAGCTTAATGCCCAAAGGTGAAACAAAGAAATTGGTCATTATTTCACAAATAACTATCATCTAAATTATATCAACTTAGGCCACACTGCACACTTCTCCTATAATTATGTTTACTCTGAATAGGGAAAAGGAGACTGAAGAGGGCAGAGGGCAGAAACACAAATAGCTCTCAAGCTCAAACAGGATGGCAGATGCCTTGATGAGAATTTGTAGCATTTTCTTATTTTTCATAGACAATTTTGTTGTCAGCATATTTAAGTTTAAAGGCGAATTAAACGAAAATTGATTTCCTTCAGAATAAAAGTTATTCATACCCATTGGTTTAGCAAATATCCGATTACCTTCCAATGTTCACTCTTTATTTTGCCTGCCTCCTATTCCATGCGTATAATGTTGAGAAAGATGACTAAGGAAAGACGGTAGATAGTGGCCTGGGTGATAGAGACCTGGGTCTGATGTCAGGATACGCTTTAATTCAAATAGTGCCTCAGATGCTAAATATCTGAGCTTAAGTTCTCTAAGATTTAGTTTCCTTGTCTTACCACCTACTTTGCAGGATCAAATGATTATATATATATATATATATATATATATATATATATATACACACACACACACACACACACATATATATGTATGTGAGTGTAAATATATATGTGTATGCATATGTAGGTATAGACATTATATTGGCATATGTATGTATGCATGCATGTGTGTATATATATATATATATATATATATGTGTGTATGTGTGTGTAGTACTTTGCAAGTCTATGAATGCTATGTAAAGGCTAGATTATCAAGTTCATTTCATTTCATTTAATCAGTAGTCATTTAATGTTGATTATATACAAAGGATTATTCTACATGTTGGTTGGGGCTACAAACATGAAATTATGACATGATCTTGCCTTCAGGGGACTTTCAATCAATAAGAAAATGAAGAAGATTGAATATCCATGAACAAAGTGTAATGTTAAAATTCAATACATTTTCACAAAGCTAATCTGATGTATAATGGCATCTATAATAGATATCATGCTGCATTGGTTGTTAGTCGTAAAATGGGAGTGAAACTCAGATTTATGCTCTTGATATCCGACCCTTTGTTCCCAATCATAAGGACTCCATGGAGGTCATCTACCTGCCACTCTGTCTTTTTGCTCAGCCTCTCTCTTAAGCTTTAAGTTCTCCCACTGTCTGTCTCTTGGAATCCCTAGCTCCATTCAAAGCTTGCCTCAAAAGTGACTTCTTTCAAGAGCCCTTTCCTCGTGTCTTTGGTTTGTAAGTACTCTCTATCCCCACCTCAATCATAATTACTTTTTTTTACATTTATGTGTATATTTGTATTAATTACTTTTCAAGTTATTTCCTCCCCTACCAGAGTATAAGCCTGTAGAGGGCAAAAAACTAATTCACTTCTTTTTGCGCTCCAAACTCATGGCACAGTGATTGTTACACAGTAGGATTAAATAAATATTTATGGTATTTAATTGAATTAGATGTAGTCCCTGAACAAAAGAGATAGTGGATTGTATAATATTCCATGGGCAGCTTCAAGCATCAAGTGGGTCTTAAGTTTGAGACCTCTGAGGTAAAGAGTACAAAATGTTCTATAATCACCATAATGACTAATATTTTACCCAAGAAAAATGATTTTTTATAATTTTTCTCTTCTCTGTTAGCTTCCCAGTTTCTATAATCAATATTGATATTAACAGCTTTCCTGATGCCATCTACAATGCAATTCTCTTCTCAATAAATATCCTTATTCAATTTACACATATTGAAAGACAAAGTACATGTGATAGCTGCCCAAGGAGCAACTTTCCATTTATCCCTTCTTTCCACCCACAACCTAACATTACCTAACTTTCTACTCCTCCTCACCAATATTCTTCCCCAAGGCTAACTACCTCACTCACCCCAAACCTTCCCTCACACCTTTGGCCTCTAATGTTCTCACATTTTATTCATAACTCTAATTTCTTGTTTTCCATTGCCCCTCTCCATGGGCATCCATTAGACAACATGTTCTGGCTTACCATGAACTGAGTGTCCTACTAAACAAGGGTCCCTTATGCTTCTCTAATTTAGAAATTTGGCTCGTATACAAACTGAGATCTGTTTAGACCTTATATTTTCAATAGAAAGCAGTATGTTTAATTTTTTCAAATGCCTTTAAGAAAATTAAAGGAAATTGGATGAATCAATTAATTAATGAAAGATATCCCAAAAAAGGTTAGTTGTAGATAAATTAAGTTGGGATAATTTTCATTATTACTTGGTTTTCATGTTTGTGTGAACAAGCTCTGAAACAAAACAAATCTGTGTGTGTGCCTTTCCTTCTCTCTCTCTCTCTCTCTCTCTCTCTCTCTCTCTCTCTCTCTCTCTCTCTCTCTCTCTCTCTCCTCTCTCTCTCTCCCTCTCTAGCTCTCTTTCTCTCTCTCTCTCTCCCTCCCTCTCTCTCTCCCTCTCTCTCCCTCCCTCTCTCTCTCCCTCTCTCTCTAGCTCTCTCTCTCTCTCCCTCTCTCTCCCTCTCTCTCTCTCCCTCTCTCTCTCTCTGTCTCTCTGTCTCTCTCTCTCTGTCTCTCTGTCTCTCTCTCTCTCTCCCTCTCTCTCTCTCCCTCTCTAGCTCTCTTTCTCTTTCTGTCTCTCTCTCCCCCTCTATCTTTCTCTCTCTTTCTTCATGTTTTAACCCAACCCCAAATGCTTCCTCTATATGCATTTACATAAACACAATAAAAAAAGGACTAGACCTGTGTTGTCATTGGTAGAAAGAATTCCCAGATTCAAATTGGATCTTTTCCCCAAGAACTGAGAGTCTTATGTGAGTGTGACTTGCCAAGCATCATATGATGCTAGTCAGATGACCCTAAGTTCTTCTGGCTCTAAGGCTAGCTCTCTATCTACTGCTCCATGCTGCCTCTCTGATCCTTCTGACCACTGGTAGAATGTATGAAATAAACGTAGATATCAGTGGACAATTTCTGTTGTTTCTGCCACCACATTTAACTTGTCTCAATTCAGAATAGTCACGTACTTCATCTTATCTTCATCTCTCATGTAGACTACAGCAACATCAGCATGACTTGTCTTCCTGCCTCAAATATCTCCCCATTCCATTCTCCACAATCCTACTAAAGTGATTTTCCTTAAGCACAGATCTAGACCAGCTCTCTTGCTCAAAGAACTCCAGAGTCTTCCTATTGCCCATAAGATTAAAAAAAAAAACAGTAACAACCAACTCCTTTGTTTAGCTCTCAAAGTCCTTCCTAACATGGCTACAACCTAAGTTTTATTTCTTCCTTCCCTGCTCTCTGCCATCCAAACAAACTGGTCTTCTCTGTTCCCCACCCATGACATTTGATTTCCTCTCTCCATTCTTTGCCTCTGTCCATTTTCATGATTGGCAGGCACTCCATCATTTCCACCTCATATAATTTCTCTCTTTCTTAAAATAGTAGCTGAAGTATCATATTTTACATGAAGCTTTTCCTGATGTCCCTAGTTCTCAACTCCTTTCTTCCAAAAATGCATTGTGTTTGACTACTTTGTATTAACTTAGGTGATTCTCTTTATTTTTTTCTTCATATACTTATGTATGCTAACACATTTGCTTGTCTCTCCAATTAGAAAGTAAGCTCCTTTTGAGCAAATTGTTTAATTCATTGTAATTGTATCCCCAATGCCTACCATGGTATCTGGCATATAGTAGATGATATATTTGAAATTTGATAGAAGGTATGTAGGTAGACAGAAATCAGATGGATAGAAAGATAGATATAATAATCTGAGATCATTTAGGAAAACACTTTATTTTCACTTTTAGAACCTCACGTCAATGAAATCTTTTCATCAAGAAATGTTCTACCGTAATAGACAAATCTGTCATTGTGTTGGGTTCTTTCACTCCTGACTGAAGCTCCTACATTTCCAAAGCCAAACACCTTTCCACTTATACAAACATAGACATCCATAGAAAACCTCATTTGGCATTTGCTGTTCAAATTGTTGAATTCAGGGAATAGCAAAATGGAGACATTTCCATCGCATTGTTATAAAAGAATAGGACATGAGGAAAGAAGAAAAGGGATTTTTAAAAAATCTTATCTGAAAGGGAGTTCACTGTAGCCGTAATGATGAGTGTTTTGTGCCTGAATGAAAGTGTATAGTTCTTCTCAGCTTTAGTGATACTGGATGACTTCTTTAACAGTTCAAATGTCAGAGATTGTACTCTTCAAAATAGATTTGGCCAAATTCTCTTTTTTCACTGAGTCATAAGAGCCATACCCCAAATAACCACTATCGTTGTTTAATTTAAGTTGGTGACAAATGAGTCCATTTCAAGAATATGTAGACCTGCCCCTCCCCACCATGCTTCTTCTAAGAAAAAAAGAAATTACAGGGAATTGGAGAAGCACTCATTGTTTAGTTTACCTTTGATTAAGTTTGGGTAAAACTTTTCCTCTGTCACAATGATACATAGGTAATATTCCCAGACTCAACTAAGGTATCAATCTTCTGGAGTGAATGATTATTTAAGGGGTCTCAAAATACAATAAAATTTTGAGATCTCATCTATACAAAAATTATTTTAATTCCCACTCTCACAATTGCTAGTGCCCAAGTTCTGGATATTTGCTTAGTATTCACTTTGAGTATATATTTATTCACCTAACACTGTGCATATAATGGAAGCTACTCAAGTGGGAGTATTGTTTCAGTTTTCAATCTCTAAAGTCTACAAAGGGCTTGACACAAAATCAATGTGTGCTGAATGAATTAATTAATCTAGGGAAAAAAGAGTTTGAATAAGGACATATATTCAAAAAACATCCACCAAAATGGAACTAGCCATTACAGGATCTCTTTCACTATATTGTACATGGCTATACATATCTATGCCTATGATATGTAGGTGTGTATGCATATATGTGTGAATATGCATGCAGGTAAATATTATATATGTCTGTATATATGGATCTAGAGGAGGAAAGAACATAAATATTATAGATATAGAACAAATATTAATGTAGTATATCATCATTGATTATATAATATAATGTGTACTACTTTATATCATATATTACATAATCTATATATGATATGTTTGTAATACTGATGATGTTACATCATCAGCAATATATTATATTGCATAATATTGATGTCATTTGCTCCTCTAGTACTATGATTTTCCAACAAGGTAGATTATAGCCCATGAGGATGAATTCCTACTCATCTTGTATAGCTCTTATCCAGACACTCACATAAATTACATAATTAAAATATCTCAAGTCCTGAGACTCAGGAAACATGTTAGGAATCATCTAGTTAAAGCCATACTTGAGTAATAATCTCCTTTATAAACTTCTAGACTTTATTTCTGATCAAATAAACCAGAGTTCATTAGATCCTGAGGTATTCTTATACTTTTGAACATTTTTGAACAGTTGCCAGAAAGTTCTTTTTTAAAATACTATCCTAGCCTTTGTTTAGCTCCTTGCTAAATCTCAGGCCTGCTGCTTTTGCATCAGTAAAGCTCCTAATGGCTACAGAGAACGTCTAGAATTCATTCACATTTTGAACCAGCTCTCTCATCTCTCTCTTCAACAAAATGGTGCTGAAACCCGGGAGTCTAAATATTAATTGAACTCTGATGATCTTCTCCTAGGCACTGGGATAAAAGGTAAACCCTCTTTTCTTTGTTCCCTTCCCCAGACCTTTCTGCTCCCACTGTCTCCATAGCAGTGAGACCCCTGGAGTGTACAGACACTACCAGTGGCGTCTGTAGCTCCACTGACTTCTGGGCCATCAGTCAGACTGTGGACCCTCGTACAAGGGGATGCCCTTGCGTTGGGTTGGTCACATGGTTTTTTCTCCTCTTTTCCTGGGAAGCTGGGAAAAGTGGTGAGAGGCTGCTTTGAGACCTCTGGGAGAGGAATTCAGGGAAAAGATCTTGAGGAAAAGCCACTAGTGTTCCATTGTAACACAGTCTGACCTCAATATAATCTAGAAAAGTAATTTGTGAAGGGGGTTTCCAAACAAAACCAGCTTAGTAGGAAATCTGGTCTCCCAAACTCAAAGAAAAGGCACTTTGCTCTGCTTGAGCAGACTTTTTACCCTGGGTTATTCCCCCAGCACCTTGGTTTACCCTGTGCTGTTTCTTCCTCTCCCCTGTGGGACCTAGAGGGAGGTGAGTAGGTGAGCCTTAGAGCCTGATTTTCTTTGGGGGTCCCTGCACCCCATTTTAGGGTCTCTGGGTCCTATGGGCATCTGCGCCTGGTTTACTGCCTAGATGTAAGCCTTCTCTCCGTTCCTATCCTTTTCTTCCTCTCCTTGAGGGACATGCATTTTCTAGTCTGCTAAGTTGCAAAAGTAAAAGAGACAACCAACCACACTTCCTCTCCAGCTAAAACTGGAAGGCTCTGGGTCCAGGGGTTGGAGGCCATGGACCTGGACACACCTTTGAAAACCCTATCTGGAAGAGTAAGTCCAATTCCCTCATTTCTCTCATTGTAAGGGAACTGGGTAAACTGCAGGTGCTCCCTTCCCTCTGCACCCCAATATTCTCTGTCCCCATGCCCATGCTTATAGGATCATCCTCCTCTCCTGGCCTACTGGATCCTTGCAGCTGGACTCAGCAGGACTTCCCTGACAGTTCTCTGTAGGTTAACAAAAATGTGAATTTATGGATAATAATATTTTCTTTTAAAGTGCTAAGAGTATTGTGTCTTAGAAATTAAAATGTCACCACTAGTGATTATGAATCCAGATTTGATGTGCTCATTCAGCTAAGTTATGGTCACTTGATTGGTAAGTAATTGGTTCTGTTTCAAGTTTTAGATACATGCTTGTGGTATGGTTATATTTCTGTATTTACTTACTGTGTAATTTTGCATTACCTATGTTGGAAAAACAATTTCTCTTATAATCTAGATGTTGTTAGATTATTATCAGATTATGAGATCTATCTATCAGAATTTTGAAACCATCTAGTCATAAAATCTAATCAAGCCTGTGTAGTCTTCTGTATAGTAGACTTCCTACTGAGAAAATTTTTGAAGACCTGGTACACTTATCGTGATAAGGCCAGTTTGACTGGATATGTTCTTGTCTTAGGAAAAAGCTGAACTTCCTCCCCAAGGTAAAACACCTTTTGGTATCCAAGAATTTGTGACTATTGAGAATTTTAGTCTTATGGCATTTTGGGGATTTGTGATACTTAAAGGATATTTGGCACCAACTTGGTTTCCAAAAATCCCCATTTTTAAGGCTCCCAACTAATTTACTTTCATTATGAAAGTTTAGACCTCATCCCTTTTAGCATTGGGATGAGTTTGAGCTTTTTGTAAAGGGAAATACTTTTTACAAAGAAATGCTTTGCAAAATCTCTTTGATTCTAAAAGGTCTACTAAATTCTATTTGCAAGCCAATTTGTTTCTATTACTTGATAGTGATAACAATTATATCCAAACTGACTGTAAGTTTTCTATGTTTCACTCCTAGGTTTGTTGTGTCCTTAAATAGGTGCTTTCAGAGACACAGGTTCATGCTTCAGGTATCCTAAGGAAGGACACTCTTGTTGAATGTCAGGCTGAAAGGTTCAATGCCCCACTCTAAATTTTTAAGGGGGTGAATGTAAAAGTGAAAAGTTAGAATCTTAGGAGATTCTGTAGGTTAATTAAGGTATTTTGAAACTCATTAAGGAGTTTTGAAACACCTCCTTACGACCCCAGTCACTCTCTTACCCCATTCCCTTCCCTTGAGTCAAGAGGGTGAATGAAGAAGGGTGAGTCAACCAAAAAGATGTGGAAATGCAATTGATATCATCTGAAATTTATTGTTTGTGTTTACAGCTAAAACAATTTGGTTCTCACTTATGAAAATTTTAAGTTTGCTGGTTATAGTTTTAATGCTAAAACGTAAAACTGATACACTTTGTGCATATGTGAGGAAAGGAAAACATACAGCCCTAGTAACTTTAAGGAACTTGCTTGATTCATGGAGTTCCTAAGGAAGGAATTTTGTGAAAATTTGAAAATATATACAAATAATCTCTAATAATTGCCTTTTGTGCCAGGACTAATTTAAAATTTGAGATGTAGGTCTTGGTAAATTTTTGATTAGTAGAACTTGTCATCTAAGGTAAAAGCTTTTGGCACTATAATGTACTATGTTTTGAGTTATCTGATGGATCATAAAAATCCATCAATAATCAATAGTAATCCACCATCTGAGGGAAATGCCACAAGACACTCACAGACCATTTCAGGTGGAGATCTTCCTCTGGAACACTGAGAAGACAATTCTAGCCTCAGCCTAGGATGGGAACCTCCTATCTCAGTTTCCCTATTGCATTCCTTTGAAAGAGAATGTTTCCCACATGAGCATTTCTGAGTCTGGCTATGAACTGATTGATACCACATGTTTGCAAAACTGTGATGTTTTATCTACTCATGTCCTTGCTTTTCCTTTTTATGGTAAATTTCTGTAATCAAAGCAAGTGGTCAAACTGAATGGGTAGCTATTGTGTACCCCAGTTGGGTAAATTAATACTCCTTCACAGCCATGTGAAAAATTAAATCCCTGCAATAGAACAATCTTTCTGAATGACATGGAAATAATTAGACAAAGGGAAAGGAAGTTTGTGAAATGAACAAACACAATGTTGAATCTTTACCCCATAGACTAAGGCTGGGATACATCTGAGCTACTACATTAAAGTGTGTTTAAGATCTGGGCTATTCAGTCCAAGATTATATTCCTTTTTATACCCTTAAACAACTCAGTAAGAGGCTATTTGGCCTGGTCATCTGCCTGTTACTAGATATATGTCTACCTGGAATAAGGTACTTAAATGTTTCAAAATGATGTTAACATAACATACAACTGGTTGAGGCACCTGCCTGCTACTCTATTAATTACTGGAAAAAAAGCCACGAGATCAGAAACATCTTCAGTTTGAGGGAAAGAATTTCTGTGCAATTTTCTTAGAGGGAGGTAACATGGAATATTTTTGTATTAACGGAAAAGTCAGCTTCATTCAAACTTTGTTACTATAGTGGAAATGATACCTATTTGTATTGTGTGTTCTGTGATACAAACATGTTTTATTATAAGCAACTTTTTGATATGCACTGTTTTGAAATTAATTACTTATAGATCCTCCCAAGTCTTTTATAGTAATTGGAGTTAAAGTCAGTCTCTTATAAGTAAATTCATCTGTATAACTATTAAGCTTAAGGGTAGAAAGTTTCTACCTGCAAAGTATTGTTACTGATATTTACATGTACAGAGTTGGATCCTCAATAGCATCTGATCCTCCTGTAAAAATTGGAATCAGAGCAGAAATTTTTGAGAAAATAACAAGATCAGAAAGTCCTATAGGTCAAAGGTAAATACTAATATCGTGGAGCTCTGAGCTTCTTTGTTTTTCCTCTTTTCTGACATCCCTTTTAATGCTCCTTCTATCTGGGGCCTGCATTTTGGACTTGTTTGTCAGATTTGTGTCTGCTAGACTATGCTGTTCACCTGCAGATGGTCACGCAACAAGGATACTGCTTCCACACTCTCCACATCCCTTGGACTCTGCTTCAGCCTCATTTTACTCTCCCCACCCCCACTCAGACAGGGACAGAGCCTTTGTCCCTCTCCCAAAAGCATTTGGTGAATGGTGAAGCAGACAGAGAAGCTGGCAGGAGGCAGGATGTGAGATGAGATGCAGGGCGTGACTATGTAGAAAAGTGATCAAAGATGAGGTCTTGAAGCCCCTCCCCATGGGGACTTGCCTATGCGCTTTCTAGCTATGCTGTATTCTGGACCCCACCTTGAACCACTTCTGTTTCTAGCCCACTGATTCCTGATGCCCACCTTGTACCAAGGGATAGGCCTGCTTCCTTGGGACCGAAAGCCTAATGCCTTAATCCAAATAGGGAACTCTGTGGGGTGGGCAGAGTACATGATTGCTGGGGATACTAGCTGATTCCCCATAGTTCTCTGCCTATATTCCCTGAAGGCCTTGCATGGAAATTTTCCTTTGAGCACTCCAAAGATATTAGAGGCAATTTCTTGGATGTAAGACATCCACTCCAGCCTGATATCTCTCCCTACTTCCCCCTGGGGGTTGTGGCTTCTCTCTCTTCTTTCCCCTCATTGTGACCCCATTTATTTGTCATTTTTCTTGCTTTTATACTGGGTTTGTGCTTGTTTAACCTCCTGGTATGCTTTGTGTCTTCTCACCCACAGCAACTTTTAGGATTGCCTCAACCTGCCTCTCTCCACCCTGGACTCAGTTGGCACTGTATTCTGCACCCCATGCTGATCATCTCCCCCAACCTCTTCTGGCCCCTGAAGTGGATTCTTCACTCCTGTTCAGCAGAAAGCAACTACTGAAGACAATGACCGTTGCCCCTTTCCCCCAAAAAAAAATTTTCCTACCTAGTAGTTGAGTGGGAAATGATGTGGATAGAAACTGTGCCCTGAGAGTTAAAATATTGATTGACTTTGTAAAGCCCTGGCTGCCCTAAAGTCTCACCTTACACTTAACAACTTTCTCTTATCCTGGACCATAAGATTCCCTGTCCTCACCCCTCATCCTGGGGGGAACATAAAATTTCCTGTTCCCACCCCTCATTCTGGGGAATGGGATTTTCTTATCATGTAACATTCATAGTCCTCACCCTGTGGTGAGGACTTTATCTTGCAAGACTTACCCCAGATCTCCAACCCCCACTAGAAAACCCTAAAATCATAAGATATAAATCTGGTACTTTTCCTATACCATTGCCTTTGTTTAGCTCCTTGCTAAATCTCAAGCTCTCTGCTTTTGCATTAATAAAGCCCCCGATAGCTACAAAAAAAAAATACTATCCTTAATTTGCCTCTTTGCAGAATCCAGTCATCTCTCTTAGTCTTGTTCTCTGAAACCTTTCAGGAAACTCTTATTCCAGTTCCATATGACAGTTTTCCAAATACTTGACGACAGCTATATTAGGGCTTCTATTTACCAAGTTAAAAGTCTCCATTTCCTTCATTGATCACTAAATGGCCCAAACTCATGCATTGACTGTCCTGTCAATGGTCCCTCGCTTATAAATGTGTTTCCTAAAATATGGCATCCAGAATTGAAAAAAGAACCATAGTACCACAGTGTTAGAAGGAATTCCATTAATCTAACCCAAAACATGTCTTCCAAAATATTCTCCTCCATAACTTATCTGGTAGGTGATCATCCAGTCTCTACTTGATGACTGAAATTAAATGGAACCCCACATACACACTTTAAGAGGCAGGCTGTATTCTTTTATTTGATTCTATTCTTTGGGAATTCTTGTCTTTACACAAAGCACAAATTCTTGTCTTTTACACAAAGCACAAATTTGTCCCAGTAAATCTACACAACATGATGGACAGCAAATCTACTTAATCAGATGCATACTGCAAGGAAGAAGGGATTTGGTTCTTTGTACAATGAAAAAAAGTTTTGAGTCAAAATACCTAGGCATATATGTTATAAATAGCAAAAATCAAAATCTATTTTTCTTTATAGAAGAGATAGATTTAGAAAGTTCATCTTTATTGTTGAATGCAGTTCTTGGTTTCATTTATGATTGTGAGACAAGCAGTGTTGAGTAGAGGGAGAGCACTATGGCAGTTTTTGAAGATATTTAAATATTTTTTCCAGTCAAAAGTACAATTCATTTCAACTACCTAAAAGTTCAGATTTGAAGAATTACAGTGACAGATTCCTAGATCATGAATAGAAGTGGCAATCTATTCACTTTATATGAAATTTGTGTTTTCTTAATAATTATTTTTCTAAATTAGACAATTGACTTCAGGAAAGGAACTATTAATTACCAAAAAACAAACAAAAATTCAATATTTATGTTTATTTATTTAACTTTTAATAGTATCTGCCATTTTATGATGGGCTGCTGTATAAGGACAGTGATCCTTCTGAACATACAAAAACTTTTAAAGAGTTGTCCTTAAGATTTTAAATGTATCATTAGGTAGTTAGAGGAAGTAAACTGGTTTTAGAAGCCAGGTGGTGTCTTCTGACTAAGGAAAAATTTCTCAAAATACATGATGCTATCTTCATGAAACAAATGTATAGCTGGGGTTTAGTTCAAAATGATGGATGAAGGTCAGAATTCTGCAAATAAATATCTAAAACCTAGAATTTACAACAGCCAGTTAATCTTATAGTCCCTTCGTAAATAAGCATAATGGTAATTATGAGTTAAAGATCTTTCCCAGTTATTAATGGACCTGCCAATTAGGGGACATTTGACTACAGGAGATTTGTTCTGTAGGAAGGCCCACACCTGTTGCTAATTTCTAATGAGGTACTGGTTTTCAATGGTTGCAATGCCCTCTGGCTCTGAAAAAGTGCATAAATACTTAGAAGTGAGATTTTACTTTGGGGCTCACTCATTGGAAGTGTTTTTTTGGTCAGATAAGACTCTGGGTAGATGCTACGGACCCCCACCATCACTTTGAAAACTCAGTTGTTGGTAATTCTCTCCCTGGTACTTATGTACGTATGGTAATACAGCTGGATCTGATTGTTGATATGTTTATGATCAGATAGTTGGAAGCCCTGTCTGTTGATCTTTGCTGATCTGTTTGTACTTTCTCTGAAGTTCAGGGTGCTGATTTTTTCCCCTAAACTAAGTGAATGATATATGTGCTTGATTAAAGTGATGGTTGATCCCTTAAAAGTTACTTTCCTTTTTAGAAAAGCGTATCTAAGAACCTGTACGGCAAACCCTGTGTATATTGAGGTCCTTGATGTTACAATGGGTCACTCTCTGGCAACAAAATTTGGGGGGGAAAGGATCCAGTTGTCTTCATACAAACTTGGCAAGAAATTTAGAATCTGACATTTTGCTAAGGGAGAGCAAGAGGGAGAGCAAGCCAGCATAAACCTTAAAATTTTCCACTGGTTCTATTGTAAGAAGATAGTTCAATAAATTTTCTTCTTTTCATCTTTGTAAATGTATAAAAGACCTTTGAATTGGAGGAGAGGAGGAATGCCAAATAAACAAGCAAATAAATAAGTAGATAAATAAATGAACAAATGAATGAATGAGTGAATAAATACATGAAGGAAGGAGGGAAAGAAAGAATAAATAAATAAATGAGGTTCAAATTCTTAGAAATCACTAAATCAAAGAATGCAATGGAAGGAGAAAAAGGGAATGACTTCTGTCCTTTTATAAATTTCCATGTTCTCGAGAGTAGAGAATACCCTTTGGTGCTAACTATTAAGGTTATGACAAATACTTTGTAGCTGATGTTTGGGAATATTCTTAGATAAGGACAGTCCATAAAGAAAGAGACATCAGACACTTCAAACCCAGATTTTTATTTTCCCTTACCTCATTGGAATATTTGTGATGCTAAGGTCCAAGTGTAGAAAGAAGGCAAAGAAGTAGGATGTCCTTGTTTTTGCTTTCATAGGACTAAATTCCTCTCTGCTTATTACTATCCAAATAAACACTACTCATCACAGATTTTTAAAGAACTCCATAGGCTGTACTATATTCTGGAAACAGAGAAAACAATTCATCTGTCTCTGCCCTTGAGAAGTTTATATTCTGCTTAAAATGGGGGAGTAGTGAAGCAGAAGAAGAGGCTTATGGGAGGTTTAGATCAGTTGCACAGATTAAGTAAAACACAAATAAAATATGATCAAGAGTATTGAGAGACCTGCATAAGCCACTTTGGGAGATATTGAAAAGGTAAGAATATTTTCATATGGTGTGTGTTCGTCCTTCATTCCTGAAGAAGACCATGCCATCAGAGAAATGACATGACTTGCATTTGACTTTTTTTTTTGAGTGAGGGCGGACTGTGCAGGTCACCAGACTCACTTCTCCTCCAGAACCTTCTGAACCCAATGACCAGATATTCATCAGGATGACTGGAGATGAGCCAGGATGAGGCAATTGGGGTTATGTAACTTGTCCAAGGTCACACAGCTAGTGAATGTCAAGTGTCTAAGGTGATATTTGAACTCAGGTTGTCCTAACTCCTGCACTGGTGCTCTATCCACTGCACCACCTAGCTGCCCTTTTGTATGGTAGTGAGTTGTGGGGCAAGAGGAATCAGAGGGGCACCAAAAAGAATATTTGGAGAAAGCTAAAGATTCTGAAAAGTGGTGATGATAAGGAAGTGGAAGCAAGGAATAGTTTATGGCCTTTACAAATGTTCAGAGAAGGGAATGGCATAAGGAATTTCACAAGGATTAGGAGTTTAGTTTGGCTGGAATCTCAAGTAAATAAAAATTCAAGGACAAGGACAAAGTTTTAGAATGTCTTGAGTATACATCAAACAGCCAAGTCTCAAATGTAATAGTTTTGTTTTTGTTTTTTTTTTTGCCAATGATGTTTTCTCTTTTTGGATCTCTTTCAGGTGGTGATCGATGGATTCTTTCAAAACTTATTTTGCCCTCTGGTTCTAGAATCTCAGGGCAGTTTTCCTTGATAATTTCATGGAAGATGATGTCTAGGCTATTTTTTTGATCATGACTTTCAGGTAGTCCCATAATTTTTAAATTGTCTCTCCTGGATCTATTTTCTAGGTCAGTTGTTTTTCCCATGAGATATTTCACATTCTCTTCCATTTTTTCATTCTTTTGGTTTTGTTTGGTGATTTCTTGGTTTCTCGTAAAGTCATTAGACTCCATCTGTTCCATTCTAATTTTGAGAGAACTATTAAATTCAGTGAGCTTTTGAACCTCTTTTTCCATTTGGCTAATTCTGCTTTTGAAAGCATTTTTTTCCTCATTGGCTTTTTGAACCTCTTTTGCCAATTGCGTGAGCCTAGTCTTCAAGGTGTTATTTTCTTCAGCATTTTTTTGGGTCTCCTTGACCAAGGTATTGACCCATTTTTCATACTTTTCTTGCATGTCTCTCATTTCTCTTCCCAGCTTTTCCTCCACCTGTCTAACTTGCTTTTCAAAATCGTTTTTGAGCTCTTCCAAGGCCTGAGCCCACCCGACAACCCCCTGGGGTGTCTGGGGTACTGAGGCCCCGCCCTCCACATCTTTCCCCGATGGCGCGAATATGTCCTCGTCCTCGCCATCAGATCCGAATGTTGGGATCATTTGCATTTGTTGGAAAAAACTCTCTATGGTCTTATTTTTCTTCCCTTTTCTAGGCATTTTCCCAGACAATTACTTGACTTCTGAGATTCCTGTCCACCCCCGCCTAGATCCGCCCAGCTAGTGCTTGGGCTCTGAGATTCAAATGCGCCGCCCAGCTGCTAATCAATGTGACCTTTTGTTCTGGTGCTGGGGTCGGGGCAGGGCCGCCTCCCAGGCTCAGTGCCCTCAGGGGCTTTATGCATAGGCCTTCAGAAATGGAGCGTGGTGGGGCAGGGCCGTCTCCCAGGCTCAGCTCCCTTTATGCAGAGACTTTCAGTAATAAAGATCCTGCCTGCTATCAGGGGAGTCCCGGGCTGCCGCAGCTGTGCCACTGCTGCCTGCCTCCGCTGCCTCCCACGCCTCTGCCTCCACCGCTTCCTGCCCCTGTCTCTGCCGCCACTTCCTCCCGAGGGGGCCCAAGTCACGGAGACACTCCGCTCCCCTCCTCCAGCCCAGCCTCTCTCACTGACATGTAGCTTCTGTGGGTGGAGGGACTTTCCCGGCTGCCGGAGCCTCCGTCTCTGAAGCCTGCTCGGGTCAGCTTCTCTGGGGCCGCAGCCAGGGCAGCGCTGGTGGTGGGGTCCGCTTTCCGGGGCGCCACGGACCCTGGGGACGGGACTCCAGGGCTCCCTGGAACGGAAATCTCTTCCACGCTGTTTCTGTACCCCTTTCAGTGGTCCAGAAGTTATGCAAATCTCTTTTTACAATAATTCCATGTGCTGTGGGTTGGAGCTCGTAAACTTGCGTCCTTCTACTCCGCCATCTTGGCTCCGCCCCCCCAATGATGTTTTCTCAATTGTAACACTGTCCTTTACTATCACTCCATTTTTCTCAGAATGATGGAAAGATATAATTAATTGGAGTCCTAAATCTCACTTTCCCAAAGGGACCATAGTCAGACCCAGAAAGTTCTAAGGCAGCCAAGTGGCTGGATAGGTACCTGATTACTAAAAATCAGGGCTTCTGGGTGCTACAAGGAGTCACATAGCTTTTTACATGCTATTTTTCTCTTTCTTCACTGAAGTTTCAGAAAGCCTCTATGACAGAGCTACCAATATTACTATTACCATTTGGGGAATGAGAAAAATGATAAAATTTAATTGATTTGTTTATGGTCAGTGGCTGGCATCGGAAGAAAGATTTAAACATGGACTTCTTTAAGTCCATCACTCTATACCATACTGAGTCACCTTTTTCTGACCCATAGTTTCTTTACCTGTAATGGTAACAATTTGATGTAGAAGAATTTAAGAATCTTTCCTTCCTTAAAAAGATTAAAAAAAGCTATGATTCTTGGATTTTAAACACAATTCATACCTATACAATATTTAAAAAAATGGTCAGTCATTTTAGTATAATCTTATCCATTGTAAATGAATGCATGAGTTTTAGCTTTTTAAGCTTTTTACATTGGCTTACCTTACAAAATAATAGCTACCTTTTATAGTGATTTCAATATACAAAACCATTTACATACATTATGATACCAATTTTTTTGAAACTGATGGTATTATTCTCATTTTGCAGATGAAGAAACAGAGGTGCAGAGAGGTTATGACTTCATTAGGGTCACTCACTGCATGTAAGAGGATCTAGGTTTCCTTGATTCCATGTCCAGTTCCATCCACTAAAACACACTGACTTGCTCTTGTGTTGTAACACTGTAGAGTTAAGTACTATTGACATCTATCCATGACTATGTTTACTTTGATGATTTACAAGTGCACTCTTCTTTAAACTCTCAGTTTTCTTTTTGATCTCTTTTTATTTCCTAGCCCCATCCTGCCCTTCTCTAAAAGGTTCAAAAACAGCAGCCTCTTTAACTTTCTTGTTTTATAATAGAACATTTCCTGTTCAAATCAATTACTGTGACTTTAAAATAAGAAGAGGCTCGTTGTATCCTTACAGGTTCTGATGGCAGGATACTTACTTCTCTTTGTCTCATGTTCTATTAGGTAGGTCTTGTTCAAGTGCAACAGGTATTTGTCATATGATAGCAGAAAAAGTGCTTTAAGTAAGGACATTTCAGTTTGATTTTAAAAGCTTTATTCCTCTTAAAGAGCTTCAGAGAAGGAAAGTCCCCAAACATTCTCATTAATTAAGTTCATCTGTTTAGCCTTCATTATCAGAAGCTTTTTCTATATTCCTTAAATGATCATATTGCAAATTTCAGTTCATTTCATTTCCTCTGATCCTTAAGAGTTACCAAGAGGAATCTGGTTGCTTATTGACCTTTATTGAGGGGTTTTCTCTCTAGCTCTGCCTAATCTGGATGAGGGAAATAGCAGAGATGAGCTGGTGACATCAATTTTCCCTGCCTATTTGCTAAGATGGGGTTAGATTCTAAGACTAGTGTCTCTTCACCTTCAGTGGGGATGCTCACAAGTGCAGCAGCCAGATAGGAAGAGACTGCTGAGGTACTTCCAACAGTTCAGTCAGGCTATTTCCTCAGAGCATGTTTACCTTTACAAGCTAAGAGGCTTTGGAGCGAAATGTATGTGGGAGCTAAAATAATGTCCATCTAAAGGCACATAAAACCTGCAAAAAATCCACCTAATTTCGGTCAGGCATATAACAAAGGAATAAGTAGGTGTAGATTTTGCTTTACTTTACAGAAATGGTCTTACTGTAAATTTTACAAATTTTCTTACTTTCATGTCTTGCAGAATTAATATTTTTCTAATGTTCACATTTTTCCCTTTATACTATAGACTATTTGTAGGATCATACATTTAGAACTGGAAAGAAACTCAAGGACATCTGATCCAACCACTCCATTTCTAAAAAAAAATGTGAAAACTATGTTCCAAAAAGGTATGATGATTTTCTCCCCAAAGTCAGAGAGGAAGTGTGTGGCTGTTCTGGATTCAAACCCAGGTTTTCTTGTCCCAAATCCATTATGCCACACTGTGCTGTCACTTGGTTTTTAAATACACTTAGTGTAGACATTTCATCTACATTTCCTTTTCTTAAAATTTTTAATATTAAATATATGATATTTAACTCTTAAATATACACAAATTAAAGATAGGAAATTCCCAATCTACAAAGTATCCTAAGGAGCCTCCAGCCCCCTTTTGGCTTCTTGACTCCTTCCGCCAAGACCAGTTACACCTTCTTAACTGACTGTACCTGTACCTCAATTGTCCTTGACTGTAAAAGAAGGATTTTGGTGGAGATTGTTTTTTCCCATTCCATATCATGTGTTTGGACACTGCAATACAACTTAGAAAAGAAAGAATTTTTTGTTGTTATTTTAAGGTTTAGAAAATAAAATTTGTTGAAATCTTCAAAATTTGGAAGCAAATATAACAAAAAATATGAACACATTAGGGTCAAGGTGACATGAAGCATGATTTTAATTTTATTTAGTTCCTTTTGATATATACATATATTTTCATTGTTGTAAATTCAGCCTGTAAAAAGTCTTTCATGAAATTATAATAGCCCCCACAGACATGCATGAACTGCTACATACAGGATACACTGAAGACTCAAAATGGCTATCATAAGTAAGTTTATATATGTTGTTCCAACTTTATTATTAGGTATATCACTATTTGACTGCATTAACATTAAGTAATAATGAAGGCTATGGCTTACGCTTTTGTCCACATGTGCACTTCAATTAAATGGAATAGGGTTAGAAGCAAGTATTCATATACATGGGCATTTGGTCATAGTATTCAGTAAATATATATTCTACATTAGGGAGCAGTTAGATGGTGCGGTGGATAGAGCACCAGTGCAGGAGTCAGGAGGGCCTGAGTTCAAATCTCACCTCAGACACTTGACACTCACTAGCTGTGTAACCTTGAACAAGTCACTTAACCCCAATTGCCTCATCCTGTGTCATCTCCAGCCATCCTGATGAATATCTGGTCCCTGGATTCAGGTGGCTCTGGAGGAGAAGTGAAGCTGTCAACCTGCATAGCCCTCCTTCCAGAAACAAGTCAAATGCAAGTCATGTCATTGTTTCTCTGATGGCATGGTCTTCTTCAGCAAAGGACGAACACACACATTCTACGTTAGGAACACAATCATAGTTCGCTATTGGTAAAAAGTGAGAATAAGAAGATGGAGAAAAATTTAATGGAGATTAAAAAGAAATTTGGCATGCATAGGGCTTAAAAAACAGTAGACAAATCTTTTTCATACCTACTTCACATCTTTTCTTCCAATCCAATCATATCTTACTCAATCTAAAACTTTTGCTTCTTGAAAATAAAATGAACCAATGCTATTCCATTTTACCAAAATTTTTAACCATTGTATTTCATCCCTTAACCTCTGTCTCTCAAAAATGGATCAAGCCACCTTGGGAGCCAATGGATCAACTTTTATTGGAGGTCCTCAAATAGAAGCTATCTTCACGAAGTGTTTTACCACCGTTTAGGTATTCCTGTAGAATAAGTTGGAGAACAACCCCGAGATTCTTCTCTTCTGTGTTTTGTACAGTCTCTAAGTGGGATTGTTTTCCACCTGTGGCTTTGAAATCAGAACCATTTTTATTATAGTTTGTTTGGTTTGGTTTCTGCAGAGGAACATCTGGCCACTTCAGCTAAACTACTGCTAATCTGTAAACTTTAATCTTAAACAATTGTCTGGGGCTTCAAGAAGTTAATTGACTTCCCCAACATCACTTATCCAGTAGGTGCCAAGGCTTTATTCCAGGTTTTCCTGTCTCCAAAGCTGGTTGTCTAATCACTTCATCATAAAGCCTGTCCTCATGAATTTCCACATCACAAATGATCTCTATTAGGTTGCAGCACTTTAGAAGTATTGATTAAGTACTCATATGATATTAGACTATTAAGAATATAACAAGGGTGGAACCAAAATGGTGGATTAGGGGCAGCCACCCAGGTGAATACTCCCCAAATTTCCTTCTGATAATTTCACAATGATACCTCACATCAATTCTTAAAGCAAAAGAGTCAACCAAAATTCAGGATGAGAAATTTTCCAGCCTAAGTAAACTTAGAGAGGTCAGCAGGAGAAGTCAGTGAGGATAGGGTAGAGGTCTGCCCAGTGCCTATATGTGGCCAGCAGCTGAAGCAATTTTAGGAACTATCATGTCAGCGATGGTAAAGACATCAGACATTTAGTTAGAAAGAGGTCAGAGGGGACCCTTTGTTGTCACCAGGTACAAGTGGTGCTAATCATCAATTCTATTGCCCATACACAGTTCTGGGTTACAGCTCTACAGAGGAGCTCTTGTGATTGGTCACAAGGGAGCAGGGGCCCTGGTCACATTTCCAAAGCAAAGAGGCATATTAGCATCAAAAAACTGGATACCCTGAAAACTAAATCTGAAAACAGAAGCATATAATAGCCTAAAGCTTACCAGTGTCTCCCTAGCTGTAAATGATCAGAGCCCAACTTTAATACAAAGTTCAAGGTCAAGAAATTGGATGAAAAATGAGCAAACAACATTAAAGGAATTGGACATAAAAACTGGTATAATACCAGAGAAGATTAAGACATAAGCTCAAAAGAAGATAGTGATGAGAAAACAGGTACAAAATAAATCCTCAAAGAAAAAAATGTTAATTAGACACAAGCCCAACAAGATTTCTTGCAAAGTTAAATAAAGAGATAAGAGGGGCAGGTAAAAACTTGGGAAAAGAAATGAGTAATGGAAGAAAACTGTGAAAAGAGAATTAACAGTTTAGTAAAAGAAGCACAATATGTACTGAAGAAAATAATGCCTTAAAAAAATTTGAAGCAAAAAAAAAAAGCACAAAAAGAAATGAACTGAAGAAAAAAACTCCTATAAAAACATTATTGGTCAAATGGAAAAAGAGATACAAAAGCTCATTGAATAAAATATTTAAAAAATAAAATTAGAATTTAGCAAGTAGAAGATGAGTTCCTGAGACAACAAAAAATAATAAAAAGTCAAAAGAATGAAAAAAATAAAAGAAAATGTGAAATACCTCAATGGATAAACCCACCAGAAAAATAGATTGTGACAGGACAACCTACAAATTACTGTACTACTAGAAAGCCAAGGTTACAAAAAGGAGTTAAAACATCATTTTTCAGGAAATTATCAAGAGAAATAACCTGAGTCTTGGATGTTAAGGATAAAATAGAAATTGAAAGAATCCACTGATCATCTCCTGAAAGATATCCCAAATGAAAACTCCTAGGAATGTTAAAGCCAAATTCCAGGCTTCCCAGGTCCAAGAGAAAATACTACAAACAACCAGAAAAAAAAAGAGTTAAAATACCATGGAACCACAGTAAAGATCGCACAAGACTTAGCAGTTTTCACCTTAAAGTGGATAGCTTGGAATATGATATTCCATATGGTGAGGTAACCAGGATTACAATCAAGAATGGGTTACCCAGCAAAGCTGCATGTAATTCTAAGGGAGTATAAGGAATAGATATTTAATTTACCAGCGTGTTTGGCACACATTCCTCAAGAAAATAACACCTCTCAATAGAAAATTTATATTCAAACAGAAGATTCAAGAGAAGTATAAAAAAGGTAAACATGAAAAAGCGATCATGAAGGACTCAAATTAAACTTTTCATTCTAGTAATAGGAAGGTGATTCTTAAGAACTTTACCATTTTTTGTTATTGTTTTTCAGTCATTCAGTTGTGTCCAACTCTTCATAACCCCATAGATCATAGTATACCTGGCCCTTCTATCCCCCACTATCTCTTAAAATCTGTACAAATTAATTTTATTATTTCCATGATCCTATTAATCCACCTCAATTGCTGCCACTCCCTTTTCCTTTTGCCTTTAATTTTTCCCAATATCAGGCTTTTTTTTCAATGACTTCCACCTTCTCATTATGTAAGCAAAGTATTTAAGCTTCTGCTTCAATATTTGACTTTCCAGTGCATAGCCTGAATTAATTTCTTTAAGGATTCACTGATTTGATCTCTTTTTTATCCAAGGGAACTCTCAGAAATATTCTCCAGCACCACAATTTGACAGCATCGATTCTGCCATTCTCAGCTTTCTTTATAGTTCAAATTTCACAGGCCTACATTGCTACTGGAAAAAATCATAGCTTTGACTATGTACTTGGCCCTTTGTCAGCAAGGTGGCATCTCTGCTTTTTAGTATGCTATGGAGATTTGTAGTTTACAGAGATGAAATGTGTGGGTATAAGTCAATTATGTTGGAATGGTCTCAAAAATGTAGGGGTGAAAAAGAGAAATGTACTGGGAGAATGGACAAGGGAGGGATAGAATGGGGTGAATTTCTCACAAAAATGAGGCACACAAAGAAAAGCTTTTACAAGAGAGGGGAAAATGGGGAGGCTGAGTGGTAGGCAATACTTGATCCTCATTGTCAATTAAATTGTTTCAAAGAGGGAAGAATACACACACACACACACACACACAGTTGTGCTTAGAAAAGGAACTTACCTTATAGGAAATAAGTGAGGAATGGGATAAAAGAAAGTATATGGGAAGGAAAATTATAAAATGAAAGTAAGATTAAGGGAGACAAACTCTTAAAGAGGGACAGGAGACAGCCAGACAGACACAGACAGAAAGAGACAGAACAAGAGGGTCAGAGAAATAGAGAGACAGAGAAATAAAATGTGATTGCAGGAAATACACAGGAATCATAATTGTTAATGTGAATGGAATGAAGTCATCCATAAAAGAAAGCAGTTAGCAGAATTAATTAGAAAGCTGGATCCAAAAATATGTTGTTTAAAAGAGACACACTTGAAACTGAAAGTTACACAGAGTTAAAATAAAAGGCTGGAGCAGAATCTAATATTCTTCAGCAGAAGTAAAAAAAGAAAAGTATCATGATCTCTGACCAAAAAAAAGCAAAAATGAATCTAACTAAAAGAGATAATGAAAACTGCATTATGATAAAGGTGTCATAGACAATGAAGCAATATTATTTTGCAAGTTTCTCTGATAAGTGCTTGTTTTCTGAAATATATACTAAATATAGAATTGATTCAAATTTATCAAAAAATAGAAAATAAAAGCTATTCCCCAACTGATAAATGGTGAAAGAATACAAACAGGCAGTTTTCAGAAGAAATGAAAGCTGAACATTAAAATAACTCTGAGGTACCAACTCACACCTATGGGAAATGACAAATGCTTGATGAGATAAGGAGAAAATAGGTACATTAATGAATTGCTAATGGTGAAGTAGAGAAGTGGTCTAAACATTCTAAAGAACAATTTGTAACCATGCCAACAAAGTTACAAAACTGTGTGTACCTTTTGACTCAGGTGTATCACTACTGGTCTTTATCCCAAAGAGATCAAAGAAAAAGAGAAAGGGATTATATGTACAAAATTATGTACTGCAGCTCTTTCTTTTGTGGTGACAAAGAATTGAAAATCCAAAGGATGTTCATCTCTTTGGGAAAGGCTAAACAAATTGTGGCAAATGATTTTGGTGGAGAGCTATTAGAAGTGACAAGGGGGTAGGTTTCAGAAAAATATGACAACAATTACATGAAATGATGCAAAGTGAAATGAGAAGAAATGAGAGATCATTGTACATAGTGAGAACAATTCTATGATGAAGATCAGCTGTGAAAGACTTGTATACTTTCACAAAGACAGTAATCCAAGATCATTCCAAAGGACTCATAATGAAAAATTCTATCAATTTCCATAGAGAGAACTGATGAACTCTGAGTGCAAACTGAAGTATAATTTTCTCACTTTATTTTTCTTGCTTTTATTTTTTAATGATATTATTTGCATGATTCTGCATGTAAAATATTGATGTATTGCTTGCCTTGTCAGTGGTTGTGAAGGGGGTTGGAGGGGTAGAGACAATTTGGAACTTAATTTTTTTAAAGTACATTAAAATAAATTTAAATATCAAAAGAAAAGAAAAAGAAAATCACAGGGCTTAAAAATAAAATGGAAGAATTAACAAAGCATAAGTTAAATGTATATATTAAAGACTACTCTCATTTAAAAACATGAAAAAGAAAGAGGAGACAATTAGGGAAATGGCAAAATGGCATCCAATGACCAAAAACCTGTATGAAATTGAAATAAATGAAAATCAATCAAGACCAATCATTAAGAGTAAAATTGACAAATAAGCTAAAGATATAGTAATACTCTCAAAGCAACTATTGGATTTATAAAACAGAGTAACACATTCAAACACAAAGCAAGACACTGAACTTTTTTAAATAATATTTTACATTTACTTCTGTAATAAAAAGTAATTTCTCAAAGTGGACAAGGTCAGGCAACAACTTAAAGAGAATTTTGAAAACCTCAAAGGGAAGAAATCCTTAGTATTATTTGCCAAGACACATATTCTCAAAATACAAAATTACAGATACAAAGAAAATAAAATATCAACCATAAAAAAGAAAGGAATGGCTTGCAAAAAATACCAAGTAGAGTGACATCAATCTTTTCAAAAAACAACAAATGCAAAGACTGAAATGCAATAAGAATATAGAAAATTATAAACAAATATCATTGGACCACAAAATAACATACCTGTAAGTATTGTCTCAAAATAGAAGATTATTTCAAAAATTAAACCTAAAAAAATTTATTGACAAAATGAATAAAGTAGTTTTGCAAATACTGCAAGGTGTATTCAAAATTAAAGGATAATTTTAATAATTATGATAATATATTTAAGTTTGTAATGACTTAGATGATGAATGAGACATTATGGTTTCTATGATAGAAACAAATAGTAGATCTAAACTTATTAATAATTTACAATTTATGAAGAAAACTAACTAGGAGAAGCAAGCAATACACATTTCTTTTTAAGTAAACATGGAATGCTCACAAAATATATTAGTTCCTCCTCTATATTCTACCAGTCTTCTCATCTTAGAAGATGCTTCTTTCTCTGTGACCTTCTTACTCTTGAAGATGTCACTATTCTTGTCCTCCAATTGGTGATTTTGTCCCTGAGCCTCCATTTTAAGGAAGTACCCAGGTCAGTTTCATACCCAGCTTCACCATTTTTACAGCTCTTTGTCTCACTTTCTGGATTTCTTCATGTCCATAGATAGATACCTTCCCACCCACCTCTCAAGACATTTTAATTAATTTTAATGTATTGTTTTCACCATTAGAAGTTAAACTCCTTGAAGGCAGGAATGTTGTCACACACATATGCACACACACGCACACACACACACACACCTGTGCTTCCTTCTTTTTATTCACATTTGTATTTTCATTTCTTAAAACAATGCCTGGAACATGGTAAGAAATCAATAAATGCTTGTTCACTTGAAGAAGAAAAAAAGTATAAGCAGCCCAGGTTTGGATAAATTGGCTTATTTTCATCCATTCCTAGTTGGCAGCAAAGAAACCTTTAAAAGCGAGTGACCACATGCACACACACACACACACACACACACACACACACACACACACATACACACCATAAACAGTTTGAGAACGTCACCCTTGACTGACATAAGAAAGAATTGACGGTAAAGATTCAATAGAAAGAAACCAAAAATGGGTGGGCTGAAAGGGGTGAAAGTGGGAGAAACAAAACTCCTCCTGCCACCGGCATCTTTGTCACAAAGTTTGGCAAAAACAAAAGAGGGAAGCTTAGGAGACTGCAGTAAGTATAAGGCATTGATCAAAGAGACGAGGAGATGGGATTAAAGGGAGCATATTGAAGTGGTGATGCTGGGTAAAAGAATTTTGTCCTCAGAATTGATGAGAGGTTTCCACAGGATGGAGAGGGAAAGCTTTGATTAGTGCACCTTGTTTGAACTGCAGAGGCATCAAAGTGGCAAATGTGCCTGGATCAAATGGGGCAGAATGCAATGGGTAATGGAGCACTCGGTACTCACTCGAATTTAAGTAGAGCTGTTGATGATGTGGTAGCGAGTGATGCACACATATCCATCTGGCAGCTGGAAGGAGAAAAGAAAAACAATTAGAAAGAGTTTTAATCACTTGAGAGCCAGCTGATTGTGGCATTACCAAGGTTAAAATAACATTACAAATTTTTGCATGGCATGGCCAAAGAATGATTCTTAAATCATAAAGTAGGCTACCAGGCTCTTCCCTATTTATAACATTTTCTTTATGTCCTCTTATTTCAGATTTCTGTAATTTTTGTCACTTTATCTAATGGGCAAGCTTTAATCTTTCAAACACAGACTACTACCCAATGCTGGCACTTGTTCTTATTTACTATTTTGTGCTATTATCATAAGTGAATGAACTTTAGGGAGTCTCTGAACAAAGGGTACTCTTTCTACCCTTAACTTGCATTTCAGTAAGACTGGCTCAGCAGGGATTTGGTTGTCTCTGAGACTCATCAGAGCACTACAGTTGAGTTCGAAGGCATCTGTCTGTCTCATCTCACTCAATCCACACCCACCCATAATTTTATTTTAAAAAATGTTACATGATTCTGTGCTTTTAAGTGACAAGAGTTATATTATTATAGTATTGAAAACATATACATTGAAATATGTCCTATAATATCCACTATTGAGTGATTCAGTAATGGATTTTTTTTTAAACAAGAAAATAAGAAGACATACTTTAAGCACTATAATGCTATTGTACAATTAAATGTCACTTCATTTTAAAATTCATATTTGTCACTAACATTCTTTTTCAATTAGTTTTCCTGAAATTCTTTCCTAGCATGCATTTTCTTCAAATTTTAAATGATTTGATTCAACCAAGTTGTTTTGTGCCCACAAATATAAAACTATTTTAAAAAAAATTTGCATCACTTTTCCCTTTCAGTTCTATAGTGGTGCACTTTAAAGGCAAAATATTTTTAAATGTAATAATTTTAATATTTAATACATATTTAATATATTATAACTTTAAATGAAGAACAATCACTGTGTTCTGCAATACATTCAAAGAAATGCAAAATCAGAAAAAAAGAGGACCTATTAAGCCCTAAAAGTAAGGGCTACACAATCTAAAGAACTGTAAGAAACCACTAGAATATAAAAAAGACCCTCTGTGATCTCTTTAATAGAAGGCATGGAGATGGGCTACAAAGGATGGGAAAACTCAAATGCGTGGTAAGTCGCTCACTTGAGGAGTATGCTCACATCAAGGAAAGCACAAATCTATCCAAGTAAATATAAATTGGACAGCATGAAAGCCTACATAACAAAGAACAAGTCATTATAAGTACTTTTCATAATTCTTTAACCTCTGTTATGTCTATTTTAGTGTAGCATTTTTAAATCAATGCATTCTTAATCTATTTCTCTCCTAAAAGTAAGATCCACTTGCTAAAAGATTGTGCAAAAATAGGGTCAATTAGAAGAAGGAATTCTTCTCTAGGCAAAGTAGCTGTATATGGCTGAGTAGTTATATTTGAAAGCATGTTTGTGATACCTTAATTCTGAGTTAATAAAGGAAAATAAAAATAAAACAGCACGAGGTAAAGTTCAAATGTTATCTATTGGTGTTTCTAGTGCTCACACTGGACTTTGAATAGATGCAATGGGTTGACGGTATTGAGTTGTTTGGATGAAAAGAATGATTATTCCTACTTCATCAAATAATGTGCCATCAAAAGTATCGTAAAGAGTTTTCAGATTCAATATATTTAAATTCAAGAAACATATTCATTCCTTCTCTTCTTTCATGTCTGAACTCTCCAGTGTCCTCTTCCTACAGACCTGATGAATTGCCACCCTAGAGAAAGTTCAATGCTCGAGCCTTGCTATAGTATTTAGTAGCTGGTTCCCCAAGACCTCAATTTTAGGAACAACACTAGACATGCTTCACCTTACTCAGGCCTGGAGTCTCTCTTCTTCTCACCTGCTACAGTATTCCATTTTCCAGCTCTCACTTATATATTATCTCCCTAGATTGAAATGTAAGCTCCTTGAAGGTAGGAACTGTCTTATTTACTACGTTTGTGTTTCTAGCTTTGAGCACAATACCTGGTACATAGTAAGTCCTTAAAAGTTACTTTATGTCCACAAAGTTTTTTATATCTTATATATTTGACTACCTTATTGAGCACCTACTATGCATAAACACTACACTGGTAATATAAAGATTGCAACAAAACAAAATAAAAAAAAAAAGAAAAATAAACCCTTTCTTGAAGAACTTACAATTTATAAAGGAATGCAAATAAGCAAAAAGATATCTTGGTGCTTTGAAAAAGCATTCTACATTTGGAATTTGATAACCTGGATTAAAATGCAGGCGGTAACACTTAATAATTATGTGATCTTTGGAAAATCATTTTACTTCTCAGGACCTCAAGTTCTTTATCCATAAAATGAGGGATTGACTGTAACAATGATGTCAAACTCAAATAGAGATGAAGGCCACTAAACCATACCTCAGAATCCCTCCACTGTCTATATTCTATTGTATATTTTATGAGGAATGCTGCACTCCGATATTTGATACCTCATGACTAGATGACTCTGAGGTCCTTTGCTTTAAGTAAATACTAGATAATTTGAGGAAGGAGAAAGGTCTAGCTAGTAGAATGAGTCAAAGCTTCCACTAGAAGGTGATAGATGAGATGATCCTTGCAGAAACATAGGATCCTAAGGGGCAGAGATGAGGAGGAAGAACTTCCAGGAGAGAGAATGTAGCTCCCTCCTATACATTAAGAGAGCTACAGATATAAGAGATGGAAGTGCCCACTAAGTGAATAAAGAGAAATAATGTGAAATGATGCTGGAAAGGTTAGCTGAACTCAGAACATAAAGGACTTTAAAGGCCAAACTGAATAGGTACTTCTGTGTGTGTGTTTGTGGAGGGACAGTATTAAGCACCAAAAAATTCTTAAGTATGGAAAGGATATGGTCAGACCTATTTTTTATGAGGATTATTTGGCAGCCATATGGAGGATGGGTTGGAGAGGACAGCAATTAGAAAGCAGTTGTTCATTTAGGAACTTTTGTAATTACTTAGACAGGAGATGGTGATGTCTTGAACTAGAATGTTGACCATATAAGGAGAACAGCGATAAGATAGTGTGTATCACAGACATTCCCTGAAATATTAAAATATATGATAAAGTTTATTAACTGTATACAGATGTTAAAAACTGAGCAGTAGTGTGGTTTAGGGAATATAGAATCAATCTTAGAATCAAGAATAACTCAGTTTCAGTCCTAGATCTGACATATCCTAGCTATGTTATCCCAAATAAGTCACTTAGACTCTGAGGGTCCCAGGAAATAATCTAGGACTACGAGACAAAGAGCAGGTGCAGATCTGTACTTGTAGAAGGATTTCCTTATTGGGCAATCCCTATGCTAAATAAATCACAATTCAAAACAAGGTTTTTTTTTGTTTTGTTTTGTTTCTTGGTTTAATAAACTTTTAAGTTACACACAAATTTGGAGTCTAGTAACACATAAATAATCCCTATGATGCTTATTTTACAAAAAGGAAGTCATATGTTCAAAATAGGTACCTTTTCCCCAGTGGGAAACAATTTGCAGGACTTAGAAGCCTAGGTGTTGGTACTATACTTGCAATTACAACTAGGCTGATGGAGAATGGGGCTTAATGTTTTAATAGGCACCTAGCAGGCATACCAGATTTGGAATCAGGAATGCTTGAGCTCAAAATCTACCCCAGTTTATTCATCTGTAAAACGGGGATGGAAATATCTTCTGCCTCACAAGGATTTAGTGAGGATATAAAGAAATAAAATATGAAAAGCACTTTACCAACCTTAAAATGCTACATTAAACGCTTATTATCATTATTTATTTATTATATACATTTTTGTCCTCTCAGTAGAACTCTTGAATTGTTGCTCGCTCCCTTGGTATTCTTATCTCCTATACTGTATTTCTGCTCTCATAATTCTCCCTCAAGGCCTCTGCATGGGTTACCAACTAGCAAAACCTCTGTTGGAAACTGGTGATTTGCTCTCCTCAGAGCGGCAGGGGGCAGAGAAACCTAGAGTCTTTACCTCATGAGCATTGCTACCCACAGAGCAACCCTAATTGCACATCTGTTCTCACAGGTCGTTGGCTAATGTGTGTGTTTGGTTTATGTTACATTTGGCTTTTCAGCAATTGTATCCTGGGGATCAGCCTCGTGTTCTCTCACAAAGGTGGGAGCAGAGAAGGTGAGGTTTAATGAACACCTTCTTTGGTTATTTACATTTTCGTTCTGAAGTCCATATGAATCAGTCCTAGAGAGTGGAATGAATTGGGACATTTTGTATTTTAAAATATGATGCTAAAACCATGTCTGGAAGGGAGGGACAATTCTTGATAATATGCAGCTCTTAGTCTCCTACAAAAGAAATGTTATAATCTCCATTTTTACAACTTCAGGTATACAGTGTTCATCATCAGATTGTAGGACCAGAGATTTTAGAACTGGAAGCCTTCAGGTCCAATCCCCTTTAATAAGCCTCCTTCACTATAGATTACTGGTGATCAGTTAAGAACTTAGAGCTATGAATCAGAAAAGAGCACTTTTCCTCTTTCACTTATCTGTACAATGTCATAGGTTTATTGAGCTTTCACTAAGCCAGAAGTTCTAAGAGAACATAGAATTTCAAAGATGGAAGTGAATTTAGCAAATTGAGGGTTAGAACAATGATAGCATAGGCCTAATTGACTTACTCAACTCCACTGCCAATGTTGAGACATCTAATAAATCAAATTACTCTTAAACTAAGTGTGAAAATGAGTTGAAAACCACTTGAGAAAGTGAAATGATGCTGGGCAAGAAGTTTCTTCCAACTAACAGGGATTTTGTCAGACTCCTTCAGGGTCCTGTTTAAAAGTATCAAGTTAGCTGGAGTAAAGGATTTCTAGAAATTGGAGCAATTTGTGCCTATTTCCAGTATAACCCCACCCCCCAGGACTGACCCAGGGATTCCAAGGATTAGGAGGGAAAGGTAGAAGTCTCAGCTTTAGTCTTTTCAAAGTCTCCTCTCCACCCTTTCTTTTTTCCTACAGATAATTTTTATTATTCATAGGTCTCAGAGGAGTTTGGATTTCTGTCTCTCAGGACCTCAGTGAGGCTTCAGGTCTTCCTTCCCTGACCCACCTCAACTTTGATCAGAGAACTTCCCAAGTTTTAAAGGGGCCCAAGGACCTTGAACTTCTGGTCTTCTCATTAATATTCCGTAATTCTAGCAGGAGGGCAGTAGCTGGTGTCAGTTCCCATATCTTGTGCTAAAGACAGACTTGACATAGATTTTCCATTCCTCCAAGGAAATTCTTGAGCACCACACAAATGGGAGGAAAGGATTTCTGTCACAAGACTTTGTGAGTAACCATTTTGGAAGATGCACTCTCTTAACATGAACCAACTTTCCTTTCAAGTTCATGTAGTTTTGGAAAAGTGTGTCCCAGACAACTGGGGGAGAGGGGATTCTACTAACTGCTCTGACTCTAGTAAATACTCCTGTCTAAAAGCTACTTAAGACGGGAAGTCTCACTCTCAACTTATAATCAAGAGTGAGGGAGAGGAATAGAGTGAAAGTTAAAGCTAATGAAATTAGAGAATCATTTCTGACTCCTCAGGGGGTAATCCCACACATCTCAAACCAATACCCAGAATCCTCAGGGGTATGAAGTTTTGTTCTGGGACCTAATAATCATTTCCTAGAGTTATAAACCAAATCCTTAGAGCTTATGAGGCCACAAGAAGCAACATATAAAAAAGAATGCCACAATATACTTTAGAGCATAGCAAAACTGAGATAGAAGGACCTTTAGAACAAAAATCGGGGGGAGGGGCTGGATTGGAGCCAAGATGATAGAGTAGAAAGATGCACATACTCTAGCTCTTACTCCACAGCCCATAAATTACATGTAAAGAAAGACTCCCAACAAATTCTAGAGCAGCAGAAGCCATAGAACAACAGAGTGGAGGAGATTTCCAGCCCAGGGTGACCTAGAAAGCCAATGGGAAAGGTCTGCTGCGCTGAACATGGAACAGAGCACAGCCTAGTCTTGGCCATGAGGTGCCTGGAGGAGCAGGGCTGGAATGGACCTTGGGGGCAGAAGGTCAAGGAGAAAATATTGCAAACAGCTAGAAAGAAATAATTCGAGTATTATGGAAATACAATCAGAATAATACAAGATCTAGCAGCTTCTACATTAAGGGATCAAAGGGTTTGAAATAGGATATTCCAGAAGTCAAAGGAACTAGGATTAAAACCAAGAATCACTTGCCCAGCAAAACTGAGCATAATACTTCTGGGGGAAAAATGGTCATTTAATGAAATAGAGCACTTTCAAGAACTCTTGATGAAAAGATCAGAGATGAAGAAAAAATTTGACTTTCAAACACAAGAATCAAAAGAGGCATGAAAAGGTAAACAGGAAAGAGATATCATACAAGACTTTCTAAAGTTGAACTATTTATATTCCTACATGGAAAGATAATATTTGTAAATCTTGAAACTTTTCTCAGTATTCGGGTAGTTGGAGAGATTATACACACACACACACACACACACACACACACATGCATGCATGCATGCACAGAGAGAGAGAGAGAGAGAGAGAGAGAGAGAGAGAGAGAGAGAAAGGGTGAGTTGAATAGGAAGGGATCATATCCAAAAAAATAAAATTAAAGAATGAGAGAGGAAAATATTAGGAGGAGAAAGGGAGAAATGGAATGGGGCAAATTATCTCTCATAGAAGAGGCAAAGAAAAGCTTTTCCAATGGAGGGGAAAAGGAGGAAGATGAGAGGCAAAAAGTAAGCTTACTCTCATCACATTTGGCTCAAGGAAGAAATAACATGCACACTCAATTTGGGATGAAAATCTATCTTACACTACAGGAAAGTACAGTAGAGGGAAATAAGCAGGGTTGGGGGGATAATGGAAAGGAGAGCAAATGTGAAGAGGGAACAATTAGAAGTAAATACTCTTGGGGAGGGACAAAGTCAAGAAAGAGAATAGAAGAAATGGGGGGCAGGATAGGATGGAGGGAAATATAGTTAGTCTTACACAACATGACTATTGTGGAAATCATTTGCAAAACTACACATATATAGCCTACACTGAGTTGCTTGCTTTCTCAAAAGGAAGAGAAATTGGAACTCAAAGTTTTAGAAACAAATGTTGAGAAGTGTTTTTGCATACAACTGGGAAATAAGAAATATAGATAATGAGGTATAGAAATTTATCTTGCCCTACCGGATAAGAGAGAAGATGGGGATAGGGGAAGGGAGGGGTTTTAGAAGGGAAGGCACATTGGAGGAAGGGGCAATCACAATGCATGGCATTTTGAGGGGAAGGGGAGAGATGGGGAGAAAATTTGGAACTCAAAATTTTGTGGAAATGAATGTTAAAAACTTAAAATAAATAAATTTTTAAAAATAAGTATAAGAAAGAACAAAAATTATCAGAGTTGGCAGGGACCTTAGGATGTTATGTCAAAGATGAATGACCATTCATAAGGTATTATGGCTTTAAGAGACCTTAGAGATTATTGCAATTAATCTTTTCATTTTGCAAATGACAAACTGGTTTCAAGGGAAGTAGTGACTTCATTCCAAAAATATTCAATATTATTTCACTCATTGAACAAATATACTGTATCTACCACTATAAATATATGTCTACTATGTATATACAGAACAGTAAATGCTGGGAAAGATCCAAATTTTAGATAAGACCTACACTTTTAATCATGAAGCTTGCATCTCTAGTTTGGGATAAGACACTAAAACAAAGACAACAGAAAATGTTACATAGTTATGCAAATTGTGGCTCATGTTCAGTTGTTCAGTTGCATCAGACTCTGTGATCCCATGAATCACAGCACACCAGGCTCGTCTATCTTCCACTATCTTTCGAAGTCTGTTGAGGTTCATGTTCAGTGTTTCCATGATACTACTCCCTATTTATCTCATCCTCTGCCATCCTCTTCTCCTTTACCTTCATTCTTCCCAAAATAAGTGTCTTTTCCAATAAATTCTGCCTTCTCATTACGTTATCAAAGTATTTAAGCTTATGTTTCTGTATTTGACCTTCCACTGAACAGCCTAAATTATTTTTTTTAAATATTGACTGATTTGCTCTCCTGCCTAAGGGATTCTTAAAAGACTTCTCCAGCTTCAAAATTTAAAAGTGTCAATTCTATGGTGCTCAGCTTCCCTTATAGTCCAGCTCTCATAGTCCTACATTGCTACTGGGGAAAAAAAAAACATAGCTTTGATTATATGGACCTTTGTCAGCAAAGAGATGTCTCGGCTTTTTAGTATGCTGTCCAGATTTGCCACAGCTTTCTTTTCAGGAGTGAGTGTCTTTTAATTTCATGGCTATAGTCACCATCTGCAGTGATCTTTGATCCCAAGAATATAAAATCTGACACTCCTTCCATTTCTTCTTCCTCTGTTTCTCAAGAAGTTATGGTACCATTGCTAAGATCTTAGGTATGCGTTTTTTTTTTAAATTTTAAGCTTCAAACCAACTTTTACACTACTCTCTTTTACCCTCATCAAGAGGTTTCTTCACTCCTTTCCACTTTCTTCTCGCAGAGTAGTATTACCTGCATATCTGAGACTCTTGATATTTCTCTGGCAAGTTTAATTCCAGTTTTTGATTCATTCAGTCTGGCATTTCATTTGATGTGTTTTCCATATAAGTTAAATAAAAAAATGATACACACTACAATGTCAATATATAACCTTATTGTGCTGTTTTTCCAATATTACAGTAGTTTCTTTTTTTCCATTTTTGAGTTTAACTGTAGCTTCTTCACCTGCATACGGGTATATCAGGAGGCAAGTAAGATGTTCTGGTACTCCCATCAATTTGAAGACTTACCCCATTTTGTTGTGACCCACATAGTCAAAGTCTTTCATGTAGTAAATGAAGCAGAAATGATGTTTTTTTTTCCTGGCATTCTCTTACTTTATTCATAATCCAGGAGTTGTTGGTGACAGTGTCTTTAGTTCCTCTACCTCTTCAAAAACTGGACTGTTTTTCTGATAATTCTTGGTTCACATATTGCTGAAACCTAGCTTGCAGAATCTTAAACTTAGTCTTGCTGGCTTGTGAAATAAGTGCAATTATTTGGTAATTTGAACATTCCTTAGCATTGCCCCACTTTAGGGCTGGGATATAAATTGATCTTTTTCCAATCCAGTGGCCACTGTTGAGTTTTCCAAATTTCCTGGCATATTGAGTGTCATACTTTAACAGCATCATTTTTTAGGATTTTGAATACTTCAACTAAAATTCCATCAACTCCATTAGACTGGTTATTAGCTACGCTTCCTAAGACCCACTTGATTTCATTCTCCAAGATGTCTGGTTCTAGATCAATAACCATACCATCATGCTTATTGGTGATATTAAGATCTTTCTCATGTAATTCTTTTGTATATTCCTATCACTTCTTCCTCTCTTCTGCTTCTATTAAATCCCTATCATTTTTGTCATGCTTGTTTTTGCTCGCAACATTTCTTTGATATCTCTAACTTTCCTGAAGAGACCTCTTGTCTTTTCTCTTCTATTGTTTTCTTCTATTTTTTTCATTAATCACCTAAGAAAACTGTCTTATGCCTCCTTGCTATTCTCTGGATTTCTACATTCAATTGGTTATATTGTTGCTTTTCTCCTCTGTCTTTTGCTTTCCTTCTTTCCTCAGCTATTTGCAAAGCATCACTATATGGGGGGGAGGAGCCAAGATGGCGGAGTAGAAAGACTCACGTATGCTAGCTCTGAACCCACAGCCCATAAATTTCCTGTAAAAAGAACTCCCCACAAATTCTGGAGCAGTAGAAGCCACGCAGCAACACAGTGGAGGAGATTTCCAATCCAGAGAGCCCTGAAAAACCTCCACCAAAGGTCCATCGAGCCCCAGAGAGCAGAGCCCAGCCCTGCCATGCCCTGACCGCACAGCCCGAGAGGAGCAGATCCAAGCAGGCTTCAGGGATGGAACTTCCAGTGGCCACGAAAGTCCCTCCACCCACAGGCGCTACAGGTCAGTGAGGGAGACTTCTGGGCTGGCCGAGAGGGGAGTGGGGTGTCTCCATAACTCAGGCCCCCTCGGGAGGCAGCAGCAGAGGCAGCTGCGGCCTGGGACTCCCGGAGCAGGCAGGACTTCAGATCCATTTCTGAACCTCTCCGCATAAACCCCCTGAGGGAATTGAGCCTGGGAGGTGCCCCTGTCCCCACCTGAGCACCAGAACTTAAGCTCACATTGAATAGCAGCCACGTCCACCACTGAAAGCCCCAAGGCTGGGGAGCAGCATTTGAATCTCAGACCCCAAGCACTAGCTGGGCAGATCTGGAGGTGAGGTGGGGGCAGAGAGGGATCTCAGAAGTCAAATAACTGGCTGGGAAAACGCCCAGAAAAGGGAAGAAAGATAAGACCATGGAAGGTTACTTTCTTGGGGAACAGATGTTTCCTCCTTTCATTTCTGATGAGGAAGAACAAGGCTTACCATCAGAGAAAGACATAGAAGCCAAGGCCTCTGTATCCCAAACATCCAAAATAGATATCCAATGGGTTCAGGCCATGGAAGAGCTCAAAAAGGATTTTGAAAATAAAGTTAGACAGGTGGAGGAAAAACTGGGAAGAGAAATGAGAGAGATGCAAGAAAAGCATGAAAAATGGGTCAATACCGTGCTAAAGGAGACCCAAAAAAATGCTGAAGAAAATAACACCTTGAAAAATAGGCTAACTCAATTGGCAAAAGAGGTTCAAAAAGCCAATGAGGAGAAGAATGATTTCAAAAGCAGAATTAGCCAAATGAAAAAGAGGTTCAAAAGCTCACTGAAGAAAATAGTTCTCTCAAAATGAGAATGGAACAGATGGAGGCTAATGACTTTATGAGAAACCAACAAATCACAAAACAAAACTAAAAGAATGAAAAAATCAAAGAGAATGTGAACTATCTCATTGGAAAAACAACTGACCTGGAAAATAGATCCAGGAGAGACAATTTAAAAATTATGGGACCACCTGAGAGCCATGATCAAGAAAAGAGCCTAGACATCATCTTTTATGAAATTATCAAGGAAAACTGCCCTGATATTCTAGAACCAGAGGGCAAAATAAGTATTGAAGGAATCCATCGATCACTGCCTGAAAGAGATCCAAAAAGAGAAACTTCTAGGAACATTGTGGCCAAATTCCAGAATTCCCAGGTCAAGGAGAAAATATTGCAAGAAAGTGGAAAGAAACAATTCCAGTATTGTGGATCAGGATAACACAAGATTTAGCAGCTTCTACATTAAGGAATCGAAGGGTGTAGAATAGGATATTCCAGAAGTCAAAGGAACTAGGACTCAAACCAAGAATCACCTACCCAGCAAAACTGAGTATAATATTTCAGGGGAAAATATGGTGTTTCAATGAAATAGAGGATTTTCAAGCATTCTTGATGAAAAGGCCAGAGCTAAAAGAAAATTTGACTTTCAAACACAAGAATGAGAAGAAGCATGAAAAAGTAAACAGCAAAGAGAAGTCATAAGGGACTTACCAAAGGTGAACTGTTTACATTCCTACATGGAAAGACAATATTTGTAACTCTTAAAACGTTTCAGTATCTGGGTAGTTGGTGGGACTACACACACACTTACATACACACACACATGCACACACATGTACACACATGCGTGCACACACATACAGAGACAGAGAGCACAGAGTGAATTGAATAGGATGGGACCATATCTTAAAAGAAATTAAGGTAAACGGTGGGAGAGAAATGTAGTGGGAGGAGAGAGGGTGAAATGGAATGGGGCAAATTATCTCTTATTGAAGAGGGAAGCAGGATACGTTTTAGTGGAGGGAAAAAGAGGAGAGCTGAGAAAAAAACATGAAGTTTACCCTCATCACATTCGACTAAAGGAAGGAATAAAATGCACACTCAATTTGGTATGAAAACCTATCTTACAATACAGGAAAGTGGGGGAGAAGGAGATAAGCAGGGTGGGGGGAATGATGGAAGGGAGGACAATGGGAGGAGGGAGCAATTTGAAGTCAGCACTTTGGGGAGGGACAGGATCAAAAGAGAGAATAGAAACAATGGGGGGCAGGATAGGATGGAGGGAAATATAGTTAGTCTTACACAACACGACTATTATCGAAGTCATTTGCAAAACTCCACAGATATTGAATTGCCTGCCTTCCCAAAGGAAATGGGTGGGGAGGGTGGATGGGGAGAATTTGGAACTCAAAGTTTTAGGAACAACTGTTTAGTATTGTTGTTGCTACTAGGAAATAAGAAATACAGTTAATGGGGAATAGAAAGTCATGTGGCCCTACAGGACAAAAGAGAAGAAAGAGAAGATGGGGACAAGAGAAGGGAGGGATGATAGAAGAGAGGGCAAATTGTTGATAGGGGAAATTAGAATGCTCAGTGTATTGGGGTGGGGGGAGGTGATAAATGGGTACAAAATTTGGAACCCAAAATTTTGTGAAAATGAATGTAAAAATTAAATAAATTAATTTATATTTAAAAAAAAGATATAAAGCATTCCATTTGCAAAACTCCCTCCTCACTTAAACATTCTCTTCCTTTAACATATTTAAATTGTTTACTTATCACTGCACGTTGATAATAAATACTATAAGAAAAAAAAAGCATCACTATATAGTCATTTTTCTGTCTTGCTTTTCTTTGTAATGTTTTTGTTTATTTCTGCCCCTATACAGTATTGTAATCCTCTTCCTGTAGTTCTTCTATCAGATGTAATTCCTTAAATCTATTTATAAAATATCCTACATGTTTATAAGGTCTCAACCCTAGTTTTCTGACAAAAATTCATTGCTTTGTACTGTAACTCATTTCCTCTAGCCATTATAAACAGTGGAACAAAATATGGTCAACATCTGTGCTGTTATTCATTGGCTACCAATGGTCTGGACGTAAGACTAATCATTGCTATGAGTGTTGGAAGTTATTCAAGCCCATTCACTTCTGATTGCTTGAAGATTAATGCATGATATCAAATGCATTAGTCAATTAAAGTTTTTGCCATGGCAGGGTGACCTTGAAACTTTGAAGGGACTGCCAGTAGAGAACAAGAACCAGTAATTTCTATTGAGCTGGAAAAACTTCAATTTCAAATCTGTGGACAGACTGCTTTTCTGAATTTGCAGAGTTTCATCGCCAATATACTAGCTATTAGGAGAAGAATTTTTTTGGCCAAAAGAATTTATGAAATGTAGTTGCCTGAAGTGAAGGGGAGGGTGTCATCTGCATAAGTGAAGGAAGTACCCCCTTTTGAGAATCCATTTTCATCCCCAGTCATAATAAAGTAGTACAAGATTAAATATACTGTCCTACTTCCATTAAATTATTGGCTTTCATGAGTGAAAATGAGTTTGAATTTCCCCTGAAATATTTGAATTTCACATCCTGCCTTTTACATAATTACTCAGATAATGAATTTTATAGGCACATTCAATTCTTTTTCATTCATTTTTCGGTAACATCTGACTCTTCTCCACCCCATTTGGGAAGATACTGGAGTGGTTTACCATTTCCTTCTCCAGATCATTTTTACAGATAAGGAAACTGAGACAAATAAGGTTATGTGATGACTTGTCCAAGGTCAAACATCTAGTAAGTGTCTGGGGCCATATTTAAACTTAGGAAGATGAGTCTTCTTAATTCTAATTCAGATCAGTGTTCTATCTACTATGCCACCTAGTTGCCTATGTAAGGAAACATAGAGTGTAATTAAAATAATCCCATGACTCTTTATGATAGAAGTATAAAACAACCCCTGATTCATGACTATGGAAACATTTCATGGCAAGAGGAAGCCTCTCTTTGATATTCAGCTATTTCATCCCATCCTTCTCAGGCAGTACCTTGGTTTCAAAAATGCAAAAGATATTACAGAGGTCTTGGTGGAGTTAAGGAGATACCAACATATTGACATGGATTTCTTGCAAACAAGAAATAATATGAGAGGTCATCAAGGACAGTTATAACTAAAAGAGATCTTCCAGCAAGAGGGCACGATATGAGTTGCAGTGCCCTGGTACTGCACAGGTATGCACAAGAAACATTTGAAAACTCAAAGGAAGGCCTCCAATGCAATAAGAGATGGGTAAATGAAGGATTTACAGAAAGACATAGACTACAACTGTATAGGATAAGAAAGTATAGAAGGTCCGTGCTCGACATCACAACAGCTAGCATATCTTTATCATTTCAAAGTCTTTTACAAATATGATCCCATTTGAGTTCAACAAACCTGGAATACAGATGTTATTATTCATTTTCATTTTAAAGATGATGAGGCTGAAACCCAGAAAAGTTGTGATTTGCCCAGGGTCACAAAGATAAATAACTATCTGAAGGTGAATTCGAACTTAGGTCTTCTTGATTCTAGGCCCAACTCTCCATTCACTGCACTATCTTGTTCTATGATCATTCATAAGGAATGTCTACACTGATGAAATTAAGGATATTACAGGATCATAGTATCGTACATGTATTTAGGGAAGGAAATTTATATCACACTTAATCTAACCCTCTCATTGTACTTATTGTGAAACTGAGGTCCAGAAAGTTTACAAGTGTATTATCTCCATGATTCCAATTCGCCAATTTAAGAAATTCAGTTATTGATGTTCGTGATAAATTTGATGTCTTAGAGACTTAGCCTTTTATTTTTTGAGTCCATATTTATAATGATGAAGTTATTTCTAGTTATAACTATTTAGCTATCTACTTATTGCAGTATTGCTCAGTATTTCCTTAAAAACATGTGAGAGGGCTTTCCAGGTATTTGAAATCTATGAAAAGGGCATAGTATAGTAGAATACTTACTGGACTTTTTTTATTTAGAGGTCATGGATTTAATTCCATGTCTTACATTTACTATTTATGTGACCTTGAATAAGCAATTTAATTTATTTTAAATTCAGTTTCTTTATCTATAAATTGAAGAAGTTGGACAGATGACCTCTCGGATTCTTCCCAACTCTCAATCTATGTTCATATTTATTTCTTTAGGAAGATGAATGTTCTTTTTCTATAATCATTTGAATTCATCAGATTTCTGTGTGCAAAGGTGATAGGACTTGTTTATTTAAAAGTATAAATAAAGGAACCATATCCCTGAAATGGTATGATTATTGTTCTTTGACAAGAAAGTAACTTCCTGAGTTTGTGAGCTTCTTGAGGACAGGATCTTGCCTTTTGCCTTTCTTTGCATACCTGGCTCTTATTATAGTACTTGACACATAGTAGGAACTTAATCAATGTTTATTAACTTATTCCAAATCTCTATTACTGCTTAAACATATATACACACATAGGCACATGAATACATGTATATACATATAGGATTTATATGTATATAAATATGTATTTATATGTACAATTGTATATACATACATATGTTTATGTCTGTTACATATACATATATTTGTGTTTTAGTTTAATTTCAGCTTTCTTCATTCCTTTTATCTTTATATTACAATCATTTTATTTATATAGTGCCTTTTCCTACCACTATTGTCAGTCAGTCTTCCCTTGAAGTAAATAGTTTAGATACTTAAGTGCAACCAACAGACCCAGCAACTCTGTCTGTAGCAAAAGCTAAATTGCACGCACACAGTCCACCATCTCTCATTTCCACTCCAGATCCAAGATTGGGCACTAGAATTATATCAGATTCAGATGTCTGCTTCTATTTTTTATTTATTTTTCTATACCATATTACTTTTATGAAATATACAAATTCCTTGTAAATTCTCCATTGTGGACAAAGAAAATCAGCTGAGCAAACAACTGCCTACAAAATGAACTTATTTTACCATGTCCACAGCAATCCCTGTAATCTCCCATATCTATTTAAAGAAGGGAGTATATAATGTATTTCATCATTTACTCCTCAGAATCACAGGTAATCTTAGTTTAGCGGCAGTTTGGTTTTGTTTTCATTTACATTTTTTTAGTTATTGCATACATTGTTTCCCTGGTTCTATTGTTTGTTCTATATCAGTTCCTACTAATCTCTCATGATTCTGGAGCCCAGGTATGTATCATTTGTTATGTATGCCACCAATTTCATTGATAGGCTAGTAGGATGTAGAGGTAGTAGAGCCCTTCCAGATTGTCTGGTCTAATAATCTAGTCATTTCATGGGCAAAGAAGCAGAAGCCAAGAGAAGTTAAATAATTTGCCTAAGGTCAACCAGATTTCCATTCATTAATTCATTCAAGAAATAATTACTCAGTGCTTGCATGCAAATATAGATATATAGATACACATAGACATATATATATACACACTATATATATATATTCATATATATATATTCTCTCCCCTCTGCTATGACAAGCTGCTAATCTAATGCTGGGGAATAATAACTAACATGTATATAGAACTTTAAGGTTTATAAAGCATTTTGTATATGTTAGCGTACTTTGAAGAAAATACCTTAGTTTTAGCTGCCTAGTTTGGTACCCTGAACATAATGTAGAGTTTCAGTTAGTAGGTTTATTAACTTGGGCTATTCATATGAAACAGAAATCAAGGAAGAAAGAATGTGACATAAAAGTGCTTGCCTTTCTTAGGCATTTCCCAAAATCCTGGCTCACACTGTTCAAATGATTGATTTCAATCACCACTGTATATGCTCAGGGACTATGGGTATCTATATGTCTTGATCTCTGTTGTCTTAGAACCTGACAAGCCCTGGGACCCTAGGTGGGGATTACCAGAAATTGTCCCCTAATAAAAGCAGATGCTTCATTCTTTCTGATGATTTATACTAATGCAATTATATCCTACAGCCATCTGCCAAACGTGTGTCCCTGAAATTACCTTGTCGTGCATGTCTTTGTGATGATATATATCTACCAACAGCAACGACACTAAAAGCAGGAAAATCAAATCTATTTCTCATCTTTCCAGGATTCTAAAATGGAGTCATGTAGACTGAGGTGCCTTCTTTCTTTACTAATATTTCATCACTAACTTAAATCTTGCCTACTAAATTAGATATTATTAGTCACCAATTTTATTTCTTTAATCAGTCAAGTGTTTTGGGCCTACAATGATTTGGTCACCTGTCTAAAAGTAGATATTCTGTTTTAGGTCTGCTCAGTAAATTCTCATCATCATAAAGTCCTAGGATATTTGTGGAATATAAGAAATATTCAAGCAAATACTGACTTGTTGCTTCTCATAGAACCACATATTCTGAGTCAGGGGGGAACTTAAAAATCACCAAGTATTATCTCCTTATTTTACAGAAGGAGAAACTGAGGTTATACAAGTAACAAGTGGCAGGAATGAGATTCAAACTTAGGTCTTCTTACTACAGTTCCTGAGTACAGTACCATATTGTTTTGGGGAGCAGTGTTGGAGAATTTTAGAAAAATTGTCTTGTTAGCTACTCGCTACGTGTCACATTCTATCTCCTCTTTCCATATACATGCACAAATTATCCTCCTTGTGTAGAACACCCTATCCTGTCCTCTCTGGAATCCCTAGGTTCCTCCAAGGCACAGCCCAGGTACCACCTGCAACTCTGGCCCTTTCCTGATCTCCTCAGTTAATATCATTTCATCTCATGTGAAGTCATTGGGGTGACTTATGGACGTACTGTAGCTGCCTAGTAAATGGTAAGATCCTTGAGGCTAGAGATTGTTTCGTTTTTGTCTTTGCCTTCCCAGAGCATAGCACAGAGCCTGGCTCATAATAGGAGCTTTTGAGATCTTTGTTAAATTGACTTGAGTTGCATTGAACTGAATCATTTCTGAATGGTCCCGCAAACCAGGAAATGAACTGAAGTAGCAGTCTGGAGTGAAGGTAATTTGAAGTGAAGATGGTAACTGATGAAGGTAACTTATTTAGCAATATGGAAAAAACATCCAGTCAAAAAGTTTAAAAAGGGCTTTTACTCCCCTTTTGTGCCTAAGGCAGAACTGCTAGGAGCTCAGGTTGGGCTTTTTCCTTGTGGCCTGTCTGCTTTCTTCAGCAATCTTTAGTTTAATAAGCAGAACAGGAAGAACTGGATTCTATTGTGTGAAACAGCAGGTCAGCATTTACTCTGGGTCTGATTCAGACCAGTTTCAGAAAAAAATCAGGTTTTCTCTCACACACAACAGTTTTAAGCTTTTTCCTGCTCTTAAGTGTGTTAGTCAGTGTTTTACAGGGCTGCGGAAAAAGTAACAAGATTAGAATTTTCACTTTTTCCTATGTGCTGTCCTCAATTTTTTTTTCTCACATATTCTTTATGAGTGCAATGAGAAGGTAAAAATAACACCACCCTCCCTCCTCTACAACTGCATGAACTGAAATGACTCTTGGGCCTTTCCAGTCCATCCTACTAATAATTTCCAATAATTTAGGGGGATAGATTTTATTTATTTTAATATATTAATTGGGTGACTAAATCATCTAGGGAGGCAGGGAAGAAACTAAAATGAGGTTTGCCTCAGCCTGGTATAGTGGCTATGGTGCTGACCCTAAATCAGAAAGACCAGGGATCAAGCTCTGCCTCTGAAACATACTAACTAGGACATCAATGGCAAGTGAATTAGCCTCCCAGTGTCTCTTGACAGTTCTCTAAGTTTTTAAGAAACTGATGATGTATTAGGGGAAAAATTTCAACACAACAGAGTTTTCTACACTGATGAAACTAAAGGAAAAAAAATGAATTCCTTTTTATAGGTTAAATAATGAACATGTACAAGATAGTCCCTGTTCTATAAGAATGCGGATTCAAATCAAGAAAAAATACTAAATATAAATTGGTCTTCTTTATCCATCACTCTTTTCTTTTCTGGAAGTTAAAATACTTGAAAAAGCAACGTGACTACCTACGTATGCAAATAATTCATAAAAAGTTGAGGCAATTATTAAGGTAATTTATGACAAAAATAGGTGACTAAGGAAAAGCTGTGTGTGTGTGTGTGTGTGTGTGTGTAAAACCGTTTTTGGATAAGTGCCTGCCTTTCTACATCCCTTTATTTATAGGGAGAGAGAAAAATATTTATAGACAGAACAAAAAGTGCATTGCAATGAAAAAGAGCCTTGGAAAGCATACACAGCTCAAATTTCATTGCAACAAATATTTTTAGTAGAAAGACACTAGATGTGGTGTGAAGGTACTTGTGCTGGCTCTGTTCTCTCCTAGCTGTGTGGCCTACGGCTAGTAATGTCTCCCCTCTGAATTCAGTCTCTTTCTATGTAAAATGAAAGTATGGGACGAGCTGATCTTTAAAATGTTTTCCAGATCTAAATCTAAAGTCTTAGATTTCCAAGCTCCAGCCTTCTCATTTCAAGCAATATTTAATCGTTTACTTTTCAAGTTTCCTTTTAAGGTATAACTGGTCATCAGTGGGTTTGGGAAAAATAAGAGTTCCTAGAATCTTCCTAAGATCCCCATTCAAATGAGAGCCTACAAATGTCTGAGTCTGATTAGATTAGGTTATGCACTTACTATAGTCTGTGTACATTATGTGTTGTCTTTATCATAAGCCCACAATTTGGATCACATTTTTTTGAGTTGAAAGGCACTTTAGAGGCCATCAAATTCAACTCCCTTAATTTATAGATGTAGAGACTGAGATTAGGAGAGATAAAATCATTTTCCCAGGGTCATATAATTAGTAAGTATCTGAGACAGCAATTGATTTGAGATGCTCTTGGTTGTAAGCCCTATACGTCTCTAGAATATACTATCCTGGCTGTTTTTTGTTTCTGTTTCTTAACCTAGGGATAATGGAGCCCAGTCTACTCTTTCATAGAAGTTGTTTAGGAGGACTAATTCTTTCAGACTACTAATGCCCTATGTAATGAATTGTTCTACCTTCTTTGCTAATATTTATAAGAATACTATTTCCGCCCTGAATGAATTCATTTATTCATCAAAAGATTAAGTATTGCCATTTCTTGACTATGCTGGTATGTTTCTCCAAAGAAGTTGTTAGGAATATATTATGGAAACACAGTTATTCTCAATTTTTTGGATGTGAATGAATATTTTCTGGAATTATAAAAATGATGGTTTATTCCATGCTTTTTTATCAAGGATATTTTTATCCGGTGTGAAAGTGTGTGCTTCTAATGACTAATCAATGAATGAAGGGGATGGGTGAGAAAATCTAATGAGTCTATTTCTAACCCTAATTTCCTAATTTCTGCAATAGAACTCTCCATGTTCCTAATGCTTTTCACAGCATAAATGCACTTTTGATGCTCTAATCAGATCTGGCTCTGTATGGGTCAGAAAGCTCCTGCCCTGAGTGAGATCCCTTAATTCATTAAGATTTTAATCATTTTAAGGGCATTTTGCCTTTTAACCATGAAAGAAAAATCTCCTCAGTAGTTTTACTCAGCATGGTTTTAGCATTAAAGTGGTCCTGATGAGATACTGGATAATATTTCACATTCCCACTAATGCCTAAGCTGGTAAATAGGTACAAGTCTGGGCATAGCATTAAATAAAACTTCACTAATTTTCTTTTGTTATTTTTTGGGGAGGCTACATTATGAGATTTCATCAAGAAAACATTTCAGGTATTGTTCATCATATATTTCCCTTGAGAAAAATTCCCTCAAACTATTTTGTAAAAGAAAAGTTTTCCTCAAAATCCTATACTGATGATTTAGCATAGCTTGAAGCTAACTTTATATTCTCTATGCTGGCAGAGTACAAATTCTGGCAAGTCCTACTAAGTTAAAATGGCTCCGATGAGAGGTTCAGAGTGGAGGGTTGATCTGTCATGTATATTCAACAATACAGTTAAACCTGGAGAAACCCAACACAAGGCTGGGCATAGGTTTCTACTGTTTTCTGAAACCAAAAAAGCTTTGTTAACAAAGGGAGTATCAGAGATCATTGAAATATGGAAATATTGAAGCAGGACTAAACTATTCTTCAATTTAGAAATGTAGAAGAATCTAAGTAATGAAGATAGACTGAAATGAAATCTCTTTAGAGGAAAATACATTTTTTCATTTTTGTCCTTCTATGCCAAGTAACCTAAAACAGCACCTTTCACATAAAAGTTGCTTAATGAATGCTAATTGGATTGGTTTCCATTGGATTAAATTGGATTTCATTGGATAAGACTAGAAAATATATTATTTCTGGTAGCAGAGAATAAAATGTTTCCTAATGTCCAGTATTTGTATTTTTTTTATTCATTTTAGGGATACCATTTGCTGTTTTTCTTGACTCTCATATAAGTCAGAGAAAGCTATTAATTTTAATGATGTTTTATGAATTATTTTCAGTACAACAATATTCTTCAGAAATAATACCATAGCATTAACCAAAAGTAGTGAGTAAGCGTTGACATTATTATGGAATGTAGTGTTTTGTATGGTAGTGCTAGCAGGACTTCTGAAAAAAGCAGGGACCTGAATTCATTAAGTAAAGAATTATTCTGAAGTACAGTGAAAGAGGAGAGAAAATCCCATTACATTCATGGATTCCTGAACATGTTATGACATAAGATAATTGAATTTCTTTAAACTAAGTCACTTCATTTCTATCCATTACCCATAAAACCGAAGTCCATTAATTCTTAGCATTTTGGCATGTACTTAACTTATAGAGTTGCCCTTGAAATGGAAAAAATATCCTCAATGCCAGTTAGTTAAAGTAAATGACATGTTTGGATTTTTTGAAAATGCAATCTGGGATTTGAATGTCACTTCCACCTTATTCTCATTGTCATTATTGTTACCTTAGAGAATATTGAAAAAGGAGTATGGATTATAATAATCAGCCTTGGACCCAAAGAAAACCTGAGAATATTCACCTCATTTCCTATTTTAGATTGGTGAAGACCTGTGAGTGTCAAACGTTTCATATGCTGTCAGATTTGATCATTTCATCAGATCTCACATACAGACACACACACATACACACACACACAGATGCACATATACATATATCAGTCATATATAAATACACAAGGAAATAGATACATTATATAATATGATATCATAAAATATGTATACAAGAAATGTACAATATGTACATACATGCACACATCAAGAAAACATTCATTAGACAAGTGAAGTGAGGAATGCATGAACATATATATGATCTAAAAACAAAAGGCATAAATAATGCATTATTTTTTAAATGGGTCAATCCCTAAAACATTTCCAAAGGAGTCTTGATGCCAAATGCCATCCATATCCAGAGAAATAAGTATAGAGTTGGAACGCGGAAAGAAGCAGATTATTTTCTCTTTTGTTATGTTTTGGTTTGGTTTGATTTTTCTCGTGGATTCTCCCATTTGTTTTATTTCTTCTATGTAACATGATTAGGGTGAAAATGTGTTTAATCAGAATGTATGTATAGGATCCATATAAAATTACATGCAATCTTAGGAAGAGATGGAGGAAGGGGGGAGAAAATTTAAAATGTATGATTATGAAAAACTGAAAACAAATGATAAAAACCAAAAAATGGGTCAATCATTAAAAAATTAGTTTAAAAAATTATTGGCATAATTAAACAAAGATTTGTATAGGAAAAGTTTTCTTGGTGAAATCAGTATATAAATTATCACAATAGACCAAATGCAAATTCCTCATATGTGTATAACTTCTTTGACAATCCCAAAATTATAAACATTAAACAAAGCAATTGGCTGATGGCATCACACTGGTGCCCCTTACTCTCTTCCTGTAAAATAAAAGGAATTCCTCTTATGATAATAGAATTAATGATAATAGATAATTATCTATAATAGATAATATAATATATATCTTTATGTATATATAGATAATATATATAATTATCTATAATAGATAATTATCTATAATAGATAATAGATAATAGAATTACCTTTGAACCAATCAAACAAATTATAGACAGACTGATATTTCCATTCCCTTAGAGAGAGAGAGAGGTTCGTTGTCTTATTCAGGGTCACATGACCAGTATGTATCAGAGGCAAGGCTTGAAACCAAATCTTAAATAAACTCAATTCTTTTTTTATCAGATTAGGTTGCCTCACATTGGATATGAATGGATAGAACAAGGAAAATGCATGGATTTAGAAAGGAATGATGGTAGAGAAATGAGTTGGAAGCACACTTGAAAGTTGGCAATCACACCTAAGATATTTTTACTATGTGATATTGTGCAGATCAGTTGAACTTTCTAAGTCTCACTTTCCTTGGCTTAATAAGTACTTATCGATAGATTAATTAACATTCAGCTCAAACACCACCCTTCCTGATTTTGACAGCTGCTCTTATTGCCTCCCTGACTTTCTATCTCTTTTGTCAATGCTTATATATGTATATATATTATATATGTATAAATTGGTTGCCCCCAAAAGAATGCAAAAGGTTAGTGATATTTTATTGTCAAGGTTTGATATAATGCCTGGCATTTAGTAAGTACTTAATAGTTAACATTTGATTGACTGTAAAATGTGCATAATTGTAACACTTTTCTAATACAGCTGTGATGATCCAAGGAGATAAATATCTGTGAATGTCAGTTATTATGACAAGCATCATTAAAAGTATTCTTAGCTCATTCATTTCTTATTTCTGCCCTCCAGCATCCCCCCCAAAAAAATTTGCATCATATTCTACCACAAGTACACACTTGTACTTCCCAGGGGAAAGTGGGCTCGAACTTTAGAGAAGACATATGACAAAAGTCTAACTCAAAGCTCTCTATTGTTAAAAATCTTTTAATCCCATTCATGGGAAATGTAAGAATTCATTTTAAGTATTGTAAATCAGTGTCCAGCCACTATTTTCCTGGAGGTTTATCCCTATGGTGCTGAAAAGATATGAAATCTAAAATTGTCTGGCCCCTTTGAAACTTACAATGTCTGGCCAGAGTATACATAAGGAAGGAGAAGTTAGACGTGTTTGTCTGTGTATGCTTATAAGATTATTTAATATATAATAATTAGAAATGAAAATATATCTGACTCATTGGCTTATTATTCTTAGATGGAACCCAACCTTTGGTTTACTATCCTTTAACAGGACAAAGCCACTGGTTTATTATCTTTCCACAGAATATTCTAATATACAATGTCCACTCGTTCCAGAAGGTACATTTGTCCTAAAATCAATTTTCTTCATAAACTCGTGTCCATTCCACTAAAGGATAAGCAGAAGAAATGGAAACAGAGTATACTGAAATGTGTGTAAGGGGAGAGTATAAGAGAAAATCTCTATTCAGGTACTTAAAAGGATTTTGTTTCAAAAGGTGATTAGTCTTCTTCTGCTTGGTCCCTGGAGTAGGAGCAATGGGCAGAAGTTTGAGGTGACTAATATTGGCTTGATCTCAAGAAAAACTTCCTATCAATTAGGGTTCTCTTAAAATTTATTGGAAGCTTCATGAGATAGTGGCTTCTCCTCATTAGAGGTCTTCAAACAAAGACCAATGAGCAATTGTCAGATATGTTGTATAGATAATTTATATTCAGATGAAGGCTGGACAAGACAACTTCTAAGATCCATTCCAACTCTGGGAATCTGTGGTTCTGATTCTATGTTTCTGTTTCCTTGACTCCATGGTTGGCCCTCTATCCATTATACTATCATCCTCAAATTAAAGCCAGAATATATCACTGACTTTCCATGACCATTTTATGACTTCTGCTGCTCTAGAATTTTTCCAGTCATTTTTGACAGGTGTTTTGAGGGGTTTGGGTGGAGAGCTCAGGTAAGTACCTTCTACTCTGCCACCTTGTATGGGGGCTAGTATGATGGCTAGAAATTGGGAAGCAGTCTAGCAACAGCCACTTTCTCTATCTAATAAATTCTGATGGATTTAGTCCACCTGCAAAAATAACAAATGTGATATAGATAGAGTTCTTCTCATTGTCCAAGGGCAGCTAGTCATATAGAGATAACAGTTTTCTTTTAATTAAAGTGATTTATGGGGAAACTGAACTTTTAAACTTAAATCAGAGAGGAAAACTAAATTTGTGAACTCATGAACTTCTGAACTTAATTCAAAGAAACTTGACTTAGGCAGCTATATAAAATGGTAGTAATTATAAAGGATAGGATCAATTATTAAATAGAATTTGATTTTCTGAGTTCCATCTTAACTATCCATTTTGGCCATCATTTTTGTGCCAACCTATTATAATCTTTATTTGATTGTTCTTATTTTGGTTAGGAAATCTTGGTATTCTGACTTGTTTTTATCAAGTACCTGAAACCCAAGGCAGCTAGGTGGTGCAATGGATAGAGCACCAGTGCAGGAGTCAGGAGGACCTAAGTTCAAATCTCACCTCAGACATTTGACACTCACTAAGGCAAGTCACTTAACCCCAATTGCCTCATCCTGGCTCATCTCCAATCATCTTGATGAATATCTGGTCACTGGATTGAGATGGGTCTGGAGGAGAAATGAAGCTGGTGACCTGCACAGCCCTCCCTCACTCAAAACAAAGTCAATTGCAAGTCATGTCATCATTTCTCTGATGGTGTGGTCTTCTTCAGCAACAAAGGACGAACACACAAACCCAGGTAGGGGCACAGCACTACTGACAGGACTTCAGGAGTTATCTTTGTTGGCTTTGACTTATTAAAAACAGCTGAAACTGCAACAAGACTGCAATGGGAGCACATCTACTGCAACCATTGCTAAGTTCTACTTAAATCCATCACTAAATCTCCCTTGTGCATGATGGCAGCAGAGTACAGTTTTGCTCCTGATTTTTCCTTGCCATAACACTGAGTCAATGCTCAACATTGCAATGCCAATGATTTTTTCAAGGAAACTTTTGTCTCATCAAAGTAAACAATAATAATAAAATAATATCTTTTTCTATTTTGTTGAAATAGAAAATGTATTCATTTAGGTAATAAAAATAGTACCTATGAGTTAGTGAATCTTGAGAATATAGGCTGAAGGAATTTCAGGCAGTGGTTAACATAATCTCTCCTGAAATAATGGTAATTGCCCATTAGCACTCAGATGATTTTTCTCCTATTATTGAGGGGATGAAAGTGAATGATGATAGTGGGAGGTCCATGTCTAGTTTGCAAAATAAATTTATAATTTGCACATGTATTAAATAAATATAAAGTTTTTCATTTAGGAAAAACCACAGGGGCCTGTAACAAATAATGACAGAATTTAAATTCATAGCAAGTCAAAATCTGAACACAGTGTGCAAATAGCATTGTTTACACACATTCTTTATTCAAAAGGAAGATATTTCTGAATATCATTTTCTATGGATACATTATCTATGTAAGTGCATGTATACATTATATTAAGCAAATGTGACTTTTCCTCTGTTTGAAATTCATGTAAAATAGCATTTATTATTCATAGCTCTGTAAATATTGAAATAGAAAAATCAGTATAAAATTATATATTTTAGTGGATTAGAATGATATTTTTAATCAGTTTGGCTCTTCTGGCTTTTAGCATTTAATTTGAATCTAGAAATACTTGAAGAGAAACTGGATGGCATTTAGTAAGGGATCCTAGGGTAGCTAGAAGTCCAAGGCTTTAATCTCAGTTCCTCCATGAACTAGCTATGTAATCTTAGAGAATTCTTTCCCTTTTCTTGATGCTAGTTTCCTCATCTGTAAAATGAACGGGTTATATAAAGGATTGAATTAAATATGTAAGAATGACAGGCATTCCCCAATAGATAAATGGTCAAAACAAAAGTAGTTCTCAGAGAAAGAAATCACAACTATCTATAGTTATATGAAAAATATTCCAAATCAATAAGAATTGCATAAAATCAAATTAAAACAATTCTAAGGTAGCATCTCATATCCTCTAATGTTGAGACAAATGATAAAAAACAAAAATAATTGCTGAAAAGCTTAGGGAAGATAGGAACATCTTAGGGAAGTTGGTGCACCCTTGATCAAGATGTGAATTTGTCTAGCCATTATGGAAAGCTAAGTCACAAAATTCTCCATACTTTTTGCCTCAGTGTCTGAGTGCAAGACTAGTAGCCCTATGAGAACAGAGAAAGAGGTAAAAAGACGAACATACAAAAGTATTTGTAAAAAACCTGTTCTTGTCACAAAAACTGGAAATAAAGAGGATGGTAATCAATTGGGAAATGACTGAAAAATTATGATATATGGATTTAATTATTATTGCAAAAAGAGATAATTTTGGAGAAAGTTGGCGAGCCTCATATGAACTGATGCAGTGCGAAGCAAGCAGAATAAGAATAATTCATGCTGTAACAATACTCTGAAGAATCGTAATTTTGAGAGCCTTAAAAACTGATTTATGTGAGGAAAAATAGTGACTCCATGGTACTGTTATAGAAGTATTCTTTATACCTCTTAATAGAGTAAAGATGGATTCCAGACACAAAAAGAGACATATTTTTACACATGCCAAATTTGCTTTGCTTTTCTGTGCTTATGACAAGGACTGTTTTATATATATATATATATATATATATATATATATATATATATATATATATATATATACATGTGTGTGTGTATGTGTGTGTATGTATATATGTATGTATTGAGAGGGGGGAGGGAAAGGGGGAACTAGCAGTAATATTGCCCCGCAAAATGGCAACTAACACATTTTTAAATACAGATGTGCAGAAGAAAACAATATGGTGATAAGAAAAAAATACAAATTTTTTATATACCCCCTCTAAAAAACAACACAATATTTTTTTGTATGTACTTATTGTGGGCAGCATGTTTTTCATCTCTACTGTACTTAAAAAAGATTTGAGTTCACATATAATCATCTTTTCATGTGTTTTTTTTATATGGCAGTGCTTTTGGTACTAATAAATTTTAATATTCATAAATTCAGAATAAAGTAAAATTTTAAAACAAGGGGATTGAATTATTCAGTTGTATTTTACAAACATTTATTAAGTTCCTATTATATTCAAAAGATTTTGATAGAATCTGAATTAAGTAATATACAAATTTGGTTTTTCCTCTACTAGAACATATGATGATTTTGTAATTTTTCAAAATACTAATATAACCTAGCTATACTTCCATGAAATAATATTCAAGTCAGGAAAGCTATTCAGAAAACCAGAAATATATTCTGTTTAGTAATATTTGATAAAATGGATTACTGAGTCATAAATTAAAAGGAAGATAATTTTAGAAGAAGAAAGGAATATCGATAACTATTTGAAGTATACAATAAAAGCATTACTATCATGAATCCCATTTTATGTGCTATATTATTGATTGTGTTATTATAATCTTAGGGTCCTTAACAGATCCATCCAATGTATGACACAGAGGAGAAAGTTTGTTAATACTAAAATGGAACTTGTGAATACCTTGAAGGACTGCACTGTGTCAATTGACAGAGAACACTTTTTTCATCAATAAGGCATAGAAAATAGGATGAAAATTTTTATTTTAATGTTATAATATTTTTAGATCAATCAAAAACTTCATAGTGTTACCAGCATTTCCTACAGTCATTAAAGAAGAATATTTAATTCTTGATGATGAGTAGAGTAAATTTTAATATATGTTCTTTCAGGCAGTGTTGTGGGGGGACAAAAGAATTGAATTTCATGTCAGCAGGTTTGGGTTTAAATTTTGGCACTGTTACTTGCCACCTGCCTAACCTTCATAAAATTATTTAACTTCTCTTGTCCTCACTTTCCTTTGCCATGCCTCTACAAGGAAGGGCTCAGTTCAAATGATCTCTATAATTACTAAAAACTCACACCATATGATCTCGTACGTTTCAATTATTCTAAACAAAGTACTTCTTTTTCATGATTCTTAGCCTGCTGCACAGGAAATTGGAGGTCTTCTAGAATTAATGCAGTAGTATATTAATGCTTGAAAATAATAATAGAAAATATTTATGTAATATAATATTATCTCATTTAATTCTCACCACAATATTTTGAGTTGGTACTCAAGTTATTATCTCCATTTTACAGATGAGGAATCTAAGTGGTTAAGTGATTTCCAATAATCCAGTGATTCCAATTAGTGGTAAATGGAGGACTTGAATCTATATCACAGATCTATTCATGCTACAGGGTATAAATTAATACAACATCAAAAGTACGCCAGCTTAGTAATGTCTACCTGTATCAAGTAAACAATATCCCTCTGCCTTTCAATATATTTTAAATATCTTTTTTAAAAAGCCCTACAAAAGTAGGTAATGTCTTAGAGAGTTATTTGTATAGTTGTGAAAGATGATCCAAATCAAGTTTTCAGTTACATGTGGCTTATTTCATACCAATGGATATAGCCATAGTATCAGAGAACAGCCTAGACACTGGAAAGAATCTGGCTCAGACACTCAACATTTCCTGTTCCTAATTATAATACATTATCATTAACTTTTTATTCATCCTGTTAGTAGCATTTATTGGGGATCGAATTATGGCTAAAGTTTGAGGCTTGGCTGTTTGCTTACTAATAGTCAGCATAATTAATAAAACATTTGTAAATGCTTTATCTTTCCCCTATATTCTGGCATTTTTTCTTGCAAGAATATTTGACACCTGGGGGAATTATTTATCTATTTTAGACATTTGCTGAAAGTTCGGTTTTTGCTAATACTGTGTCTACCTGATGCCCAAATTTCCCTGTGAAACATAAGAAATCAATAATCTGATGAGTCTACCTAAAATGCAACTGCTCAGGGAGAACTTAAATGCCAAAGAGGTGCTAAAAATGCTGAAGAGTACTTTGATTAGGCCTTAAGCAGGGTCAAGGTAGAAAGTTAAAAAAAAATGGACCAAAATTTGAATTAAGAAGCAAGAAATAACAAGGAAAGTTTATTTACAAAGATGTGTAAACTAAGCCAGGTGTTTGTTTCTTCACATCTTGCTTCAATTCATATTTTAATAGATGTAAAAAGAAATATAAATAATGATTATTTCCTCAAAATCATTCCTTAGGTTTTATTATAGTGCTTGGGTTGCAAAAAAATAACAATGGAAATCTTGTCAACAATCTAATGAGGTTGAAAACAGCACAGGTTACAGTACTGGTTAAAGGTTACTTGTTATATGAAGTTATTGTATCTTAAGAGAAAAAAATGAAAAGTTTCTAATGTGATTGTCTTTTGTTAGAATCACGTATCTACTTTCAAGCTAGCCCAAAAGTGAAAACTGATCCCAAATTAGAGAAAAAAAGATAGATGTGAGAGCGTACAATGTACAGATGTGGTAGCATTCAAACCACTCCAACTGGAGATAGTAGACTTGGGCTGAAATCTGTTATACTAATTCTATGCTGTATGACTTTGGACATCTTAGTTAACCAGTTATCCTGTCCCTCCTCAACTGTAAAATGGCATCTTTGGACTAGATGTTCCCTAAAGTCCTTAAAAGCTTAACTGATATAACTGTCCACCTTGGACAGAAAACATTTGCTATCTCTTTCAACAAGACAAACATGGAAGCCAGGGTCAACAACACAGAATACAAACTCACTTACGAACCATAGTGAAGGACAATTGCAGTAGATTATAGGCAGTTTAGTAAAACATATTAAAAGTAGAGGAAGAAGAAGAGAAATACTCAGTATACAGTTGAACAAAGAGTAGTAGAATTCCGAGAGCACTTAGAAATGAAGCTGCAAGACAATGAAGAGAAAATGGAACACAACTAAGAGGCTTTCTGTTGTGATTTATTCACTTTATCGATGACATTGAAGTCACTATATTTGGGTTCTAACACCTCAATACTCGTTCAGTTATATGAAGAAATAAATGTCAGAAGAAGAAATTTGGAAAATTCTGTAGATCTGACTTTTCATATTAAAAAAAATCGGTGCTTAAATCAACATAGCTTTGAAATCACTGAGAAATCAGTTCTGAAGTAATCTGAAAAAGGAGGGAAATACCAAAAATAAAATATAAATAGAAAAAATAAACCAAGGAGATACAACAAAAGGTGTAAGCCAAATGATATCAAAAACTACCATCAAATAAATCTACTTTCTCATTTCTATATATAATTTTCCAGTATTCCACACTGACAAATGAAAAGAGAAAGTTATTTCTTACAGACTATTCTCTGTGTAGAGTACATATTCACAGTGACATACATGCTTGGGAATTATAGAAAATATAACAGCCATCTCTATTTATTCATGGGTTGGTTTTTAAAAAATTTAAAATTTGTCTTTCAAAAAAGGCTTCTCTCTTCCATTTATACATTAGGGTAATGCAAGATTTTGTGACAGATGCAACCACACGAACAACTGATCGATGATCTTCTACTATGAATATACATGACACTGACTGATTATTATCATTCCATACATTAACCACTGAAATTTTTGGAGTGTTCATGGAGGACTAGCATCTCTTATGAGAGAGTTTACTCAGTCCTCTTCAAGGTTACTCATCTATCTTTGATGTCTACCTTTCCTACAACTCTCACCTGTGGTTCCAAGAATGTGTAGCATGCACAGCATCCAAAACCATCACAACAGATGGGCTAAACCAAGTTGTGTGTAATGTATGGGCCTCGAACACACAAGTTAATAGAATATGTACACCAAGCATATGAATGTTCCCTCCATTGCTACAATGTCCAGGAAGGTGGATGAAACAGAAGAATTTAGAACTTTGTCAAAAATCAAAGATAAAAAGGTCTTGCACTGCATCCTGGGTCATAACCAGTTGTCCTGACTTATTTTGCCACTGGACTTCAATGATTTTGAAAGAGAAAGTGAGGCCAATGATTTTGTGCAACTCTGTCTCACCTAAATCCAATTCACATGCGAGTCTAAACATCACCCCATGATATCATTAGTCCCCTTTGAAATGAAGGAAAAAATATTATTCATTAATTGTTGACATTCAACAGGCTATAGGTAGATTGCACCCACAGAAGTTTTTTTTTTTTCTTTCATTATTGTGGAGGATAACTCTGAGGATACAGACTATGATGAAGCCTTTCAAATATCCATACTTACATATGAAAATGTGCTGATTTCATTAAGCCAAAAATAACATAGACCCTCCTAAACACCCTGGTCACTCAAGAATGATTGGTCTAGGAATCTATGCAGAAAAAAAGAAAAAAATGCCTGATTTTCAGACTAAAGTATGCATCGAATGAGCTATTCATTTCATTTTTCCATAAGTACCTATACCTTGGACAAGCACTGAAGATGGACAATAACCTAATTTTAGAATGGAAAAATAAGAAAATGTCATATGGATTGCATAGAGAACCTGTACAGAGCTTTTTAATAGTCCAAGGTTGTTTTCTGAAGCAAAATCCCTTCTTTCAACAAAATTGCTCTGGTGATTCACTAAAGTTGTGTGTTATGTAATATCATAATCTCTGAAGAATCAAAGTTATATATAACTCATAATAGTTATCTTTGTGGTGACAAAGAACTAGAAACTGAGAGGATGTCCATCAATTGAGGAATGGCTAAACAAGTTGTGGTATATGGTTGTCATCAAATACTAGTGTGTTGTTAAAATGATGGATTGCTTGATTTTAGAAGTAACGTGGAAAGACTTGCATGAAATAATGAAGAGAGAAATTAGTAAAATCATTAACTCACTGCAAAAAATAACAACAATATTTTTCTAACAACAACTTTGAATGATAAGTCATTTTGAGTTTTATAAATATTCAAGTCAACTACAAAATACCTATGAAGGAAGATACTATCCACATTCAGAGAAAGAACTGATAAATAGAGAATGTATAGTATTGTTTTACAAACACATACACACACACACACATACATACACTGAATGTCTAAATATAGCCTTCTTTAGGGCAGGATGGGGAAGGAGGAAGGAAAAAAATTCCCATAACAAAAAAAAACAAAAACAAAAATGAAAGAAAGCACGAAGAAGCAGTATGGCTCTGAAAATTATGTCTAGTGTTTATTACATAGCTTTTCAAAAAAAAAAGTAAATACTGTGAAATAGAACTTTATGATTATACTGAATCTTCTTTTTATGTTGTTCTGTGTATGTAGAGCAGTTCTTTTTTGTTTTTGTATTTAATGAATAAATTGAATAAATAAATAAAAAAATAAATAAATGAAATAAATACAAAACAATAAAGATAGTACCTTTTAAAAAGAAGGAAAAAAAGGTCAAATAGAAGTCCAAAAAAAAAAGTCAATAAAGATCCAATGGGCATGGTCTTCCTATGAATACTGCAACATATCATCAACAACTTTTGAAAGGTGTAGTATAAAACATATCAAGCAAATGTATGATTAAAATACAGAGGTTAGTTTTTTCTTATAGTGAGAATGAGGACAAGCAGGAACTCATCAGTTCTGCTCAGGTAAAACAAAGAAACATCAATAGGAAAACCTCTAGCTTGTTGGAGGACTTATGGAAGGATGAGGAAAAGAACAGCATGGATACAAAATCATGGATAGGCTGTCCTCTTCATCTTTGGTGAGAATAACATCATCAACAAGAAAGTAAGTAATAATAGTAATTTTTATATAGAGTCAGCTATGTGCCAAGAATTCTATAATTATTATGTCATTTGATCCTTCCACCAACCCTGGGAAATGCTATTATTTCCCCCATTTTGAAGTTGAGGAAATTGAGGCAAATTGCTCAGGGTTGCCCAGATAGTAAGTGTCTGAGGCTGACGTGGAAGTCCAACCTTCCCACCTCCAATGTAGTGTTCTCTCTATCCACACTGCCACCTAGCTGCTTCTGTCACAAATCCATAGAAGTATTGATGTGCAAGCGTTTAGTTAAATGCTTCTACTGATATGTAAAATCAACACTGGACTTGGAATCAGGAAAAATAGAACTCAAATCCAGCCTCAGATACTTAATAGCTAGCTACATGTGCTTAGACAAGTTGATTAGTTTCTCTCTGCCTTAGTTTTCTTATTTGCAAAATAGGGTTAACAATAGAACCTATCTCTCAGGGTGACTATGAAGTAGAATGAAGTAATACTTGAAAAGCTCTTTGCAAACTTTAAGGCACAATATAAATGCTAGCTATTATTATTTTCTGGGTCTCAGAATCTTCATCTATAGAATAAGAGAACTGGATTCGATACTCCTATCTCTTGAAGTTCTAAATCCTAGAATTCTAAGTATGAGATTAACATTTAATTTCGGATACGTCACTGTATCTTCTCCAGTGAATACCACTTCTAAACTACCCTATGTGGACCTCTGCTACCTATCGAATTTAAACTCACCAAAATTCAAGACATAGCTCCTCAGAAGGAAAATGTAGTAGTATCAAGCTGAATCAGAGCAATCCAAACTATTTCAGTGACAGCAATGCACATGTGTAACTCTTCACATGTTGTTCTCAATGCTATATGCATACTCTTATGGAGTTAGTAAAAATGCCACTATCTGATGTTTAATGTAGAGGGTACACATGGGAAAGATTTCTTTATCAATAAAACAGAACTACTGCTTCCATTCTATTATCAGCTTCAAAGTCATGTATGTGGCTATTATCTGTCAACTTGCTAACGGACATCAATGGCTAGCCTCTCAGGAGACTGTGCTTAAATTGGTACTTCTGGTTTTAATCTAACAGTTTATTTGCTTAACCATAGACCTTCCTTAGAGGTTCTTAAATGTATCCAGAATTATTCAACAAGCCTGGTTAAATTGATAAAGAGCACATCTGTTTTTTTTTTTCCTTCTAGCTTTTTTTCTTCCTGTCTTTCACCAAAGCTAATGATTTTTTTTTTATTTCTTTGATCTACTAAAAGTCTCCAAGTAGGTATCAGTACCTCCCACACTTCACTATCCCTCTCATGGACACTCATTTAGGGTGGCTGCCACAACTCAATATTCTTATAGTCCTAAAGATAACCCTTGTGAAAAACTCTTCTTATTAACAATATAGGTCATGACTTTTCTCATGTATATTTCCCTTTAACAAATCAGCCACTAATATTTAATTAACCTTAACAAAAATATTTATTAAAAATAGAAAACAACCATAATATTTGCAAAGTAGTCTATGCCAATGTAGAATGTTCAGTTCCCAGGTTATATTCTCACATCAACATGTAGGGTGCCAGTAGTGAGAATAGAAATACATTCAAGTATTAGAATAATAGGGCACATATGTAGGGAGCACATGTAGCCAGAGCATCTCTCTAGTATATTAGAATTAGATATCATCTTACTGTCTCAGGAATTATCCTTAAAATTTCTTTAATATGCATAGCTTCTTTATGAAAAAAGTGCTTCTACTGCTAAGCTGAGCTAATCCATGATGCTCTTAGCAAAAGCTCACTACATTCAACATCTCAGCTAAATGGATAAATTTGCTAATCTTTTGCATGTACCATTTCTCTACTGTTCTACTAAACTGGGACTGCTCTTCAGTAGCAACTCTAGAATCTATCCCTTCCAGCTTCACACTTAGCTGATTCCTTGAATTATGTTCACGTAAGAACAAGCACTATCCACTAACCTATGACAAAAAATAATTATCTCTAGGACTATGATTCTTTTTCTGATCTGCCTCTCAGTAAAAAGGCATGGAAATGCAGAGAATTACCTTGAGTCTTCTTTCTAAAACTGAGGAACAAAGTGTATCAACATCACTACTCAGCAGCAAGAGAAATTGAAAAGACTTAAACTTTACTCTGTGACCAAATCTTCCTGGGTAACAAATGACAGATTTGGAGATTTATTGCCCCTCTCACACAGCTCTAAAATATAATCATATATCAACCAATCTATCCATAGATAGTAGATATACATATTTTTATATGTAAGTATAAACTTATTTGTGTATGTATATGTGCTTGACTCATACATATATATGGGTTGCATGCATACATATGTATTCTGAATATATGTTTAACATATTGAGAAAAAAGAGCGCATTCACTATATTATATACTGGTCACTAAGCTAAATGATGGAAATACAAATATAAGCAAGTAAGACAGTCAGTCCTTGCCCTCAAGAGCTGATTATTCTTGTAACTTGCCTTCAAATGGGGAAGACAACATGCAAACAGGATATGGAAAGGGAGAGAAAGTACATGTACTGCAGTATAGTGTGGAAATTGAATAAAAGTATGGTAGAAGCCTGGAATAGGGATATGAATGTAAACGTAAAGCCAAATATGGTCTATAAGAGTCCAGAATGGTTCTAGAGATAGGAGGTGGAAATGATGTTCCAAGTTTAGACATCTTGATCTGCTAGTGTCCAAGAAGAACAAATTTCTTCTTGGTTAATTAGTAGAGTCTTCATCTTATGGTTTATAACCAAATTTTCATCTTCTGCCACTAGGCTGTTATCAAGTTAAAAACATCTCATAATCATAGATTATTTTGTGTCTTCATAATTCCCTAGTGACTAATGCCAATATTTTCTGATTTTTCATATTCAAGTTAACCTTTGAAGTGCGTAATGCTGAAATAGATTTTATCCTATACCCTTACCAAAGTGCTCTAGCCTGTCATGTGGCAAGCTACTGCTCTCTCAGAATGCTAAGGAAGACAGTTCAGAATTTTTTTTTCCTCAGAGCTCGGAAGTAGACAGGTTTCAGAGATATGAACTATCAAGAATCAGTAATTCACTTCTTATGTATCAACTAAATAATCAACCTTTAGATTAAGAAATATCTACAATTTTATGCACTATTTTCCTAGGAAGTATCCCAAAAAGACTTCAGACCACAAAACAATTAGTCACTCAGGTTTTGGAAGAGTTTTCAAGAAAATGACATATTTGGGGTAAATGAAATATGATTTTAATAAGGATAAATAGTTCCTGATCCCTACATTATGTTCAGATTCTGTTTTTGACAGTGGTAGTGTTTGTGTGACCAGGAAAATGTCACTTAGCCTCCCAGTGCTTGACAACTCTCTAGCTCTTTAAGTGAAAAAAAAGCTACCAAAAGAAAAATTCCTCACCTAGGAGTTTCCCTTCAGTGAAATTATGGGTTCAGTACTTGCATACATAGGTAGATAGATAGAGAAAGAGAGAAAATAAAAGAGAGAGAGAGAGAGAGAGAGAGAGAATAAAAGAGAGAGAGAGAGAGAGAGAGAGAGAGAGAGAGAGAGAGAGAAACTTACAGGTAACTAGAATGCATAATCTATATAGACTTTCAAAAGTGCTTAAATACCTTTTCAAAATATGGTCATTTATAAGCCTCATTCACCAAAACAACATATTAAAAATTGAGCCATTACCAGATTCTTTGCACAGGGAATTGTTTCAATCTGAATAGGCAAATTACTTAGAGACAGAAAAAAAAGAGTGCAGATAATTAAGCCTTTCTCTAGACATAGAAGCATAAATAGTGGAATTTCTCAAGATTTGGTACTAGCATTGGATATATTAGCATTTCTTTAAATACCCTAGAGAAGAAAAGGTATAGCAAAGCTTCCAAGTCAGTAGATGAAACTACTTTCTGCTACATGGGGAAATTAGTCAATGTTATAAAACTTGGAAAGTAGAGATAAAAGTGACCAATGAATTTTACTGTGGACAAATGAAAAATAATACAATTAAGGAAAAAAAGACTCTAAAGTATGCTTATAGAATAATCCACTATAAACTATTCCATGAGTCATGAAATGAACCTGGATGTTTTTAGACTCTTTTCAGAAGATACTAAGGCCAATGTGCTGCTACAGGCAAATTAAGTCACCAGTCTAGGAGCATTAACAATGGTTTTGGAATAAAAGAAAAATAGATCACCTTCCTTTTGTAACAAATCATAGTATAGCTATAACTGATATAATGTATTCATTGCCAGTCACCATAAATCAAGGAATATGGACAGAAAATACTCTTCATTAGAGAATTTAGAATTGATAGTTTAGCAGAATCATCATGTCCTCTGACATTCAACATTCCTTTCTTAGATATTGTTCTAGACATATCACTGGCATATGGCTACTTTTATCACTTCCACTTATGGATGGCACGCCCGAAGGAAAATGTTTATTAAAACATCCTCTAGGCTGAAATCCAAACTTTTCTACCATGCCCCAGAAACCTCTTCATCTTAGAAACTCCTCCCTTCATTCTGGAATTCACACAGTAAAAGTACCCATCTTCCTGTGAGCTCTTCTTCTGATTGGTGAAGGAACTACACTTAAGGACGATGTCCAGGTCAACCAAGTTCTCATTCCTCTCCCCACTGCACTTCTTCTACTGGACTTCCTCTACCAGGCTCTAGGTCAGGCACCTTTGTTTTCTTCCCTCCCTTGACCCCTTTTGAGTTTCCTCTTAAATATTGTCTTCTCTCAGTAGAATGCAAGCTCCTTCAGGGCAGGGACTGTTTGTTTGAATTTGTATTCTCAATACTTAACACTTTTCCTGACTCACATTTTTTGCTATTGTTCAGACCAATTTCTGTCATCCAACAATCTGAGACCCCACTTGGGGCTTCCAAGATACTGGAAGAGATACTGTTTGCCTAAGAATGGCTTGCCATTTCCTTCTCCAAATCATTTAATAGATGAGGAAACTGAAGGAAACAGGAATAAGTGAATTGCCCAGTCATGTGACTAGTAAGTGTCTGAGGTCAGATTTGAACTCACCAAGATGAGTCTTCCTGACTCCAGGCCCATCACTCTATCCAGTGCTCCATCTAGTTGTCCTTGCGATTTGCCTGAGTCATGGTAAGCACTTAAGAAACGTTTGTTGCCTGGCTTATTGATATTAATAAGATATTCAGATTACCTCAAGAAGAAAATACTCCACAGAGGTCTTCTCTCTGGTGAAGTAAGAAGTATTGAAAGAATATCAAAAAACAAAAAGTAAAGAGACATTTTCTTTGGAAAGTAAATAGGCCAAACTTTTGTGTCACAACTAAATTATTTTCATCTGTCTATTTCCAGAGAGCTCTAAGGACTAGCACCACAGTATGAAGGATATAAAGAGCGGAATCACAGAATTTTCAATTTGGAAAGAACCTTAGAATAGCAACTATTCTAGTTCCTTCATTTTTCAGATAGAGAATTTAAGCTTCAGAAAAATTGAATGACCTGGCCAAGTTTGCTCGGCTGATAGGTGGCAGAATCAGCAACGGAAATGAGGTTGTTTTGTTGGTTTGGTGGTTTGGTTTGCTTGTTGCTGTTTTATTTTTTTTTTCCTTCTGAGTACAAAACTCTTCATTTGGGCACTCTATTAAAAGGAAAAGAGAAAATGAGAACAACAGTCAGGTGATGGGAGGAGTTGATTGTAAAGAAGTGATTCATGTTACTGCACTTCATCCCTATCAAGCCACTGTAATTTATGTTGCCTGTCTATGGTCTGAATATACAGTTATCTCTTCCACATCATGACTTTCCGCATCATAATTCTGATATATCACTAGTTGGTGTGAGAAATTAAATGGGAATTTTGGAGTTTTGCAGAAACTACAGATGACACACAAAGACCAGCAGATGACATAGAAAACGTTTAGAAACTCAGAAATGCATAAAAAATGTGTATAATATAATATCAACAAGTTTTTTCTTTTAATACCATAATAATTCGGATTTCTCTGGTGCAAAAGAACAGGCAAAATAGTTTATGCAGATTTTCAGATCATAGGGATATCATGCTCCTAACACCCCCTCAACCTCCTATCGCTTTTCCCTCCTAGTACTGTGAGGTAGAAGGAATTACTATAGATTTAGAAATGGAAGGAATCTTTGAGCTCATAAAGTTTTACTCCCTTATTTTACATACACGAAAATTGAGGACTTTTGAGATTAAATGACACAGCTAAGTGACTAAGAAGGGAATCTTATCCAGGTACTTTTTAATTCAACTCCAATGCTACATCAACTGCATTATACTATCTGTCTCACTTCTGTGTCCTCAAATCCATCTATTATTAATAATAATAGTAACAATGTTAGCATTTATATAGGACTTACTATTTGCCCAGACACTGAGCTGAGCATTTTATGCTCACAACAAGGCCCTAGTATCATCCCCATTTTATAAAAACCCTGAGGCAAACAGAGGTCAAATAACTTGCCCAAATTCACACAAAAGTAAATTTTATGGCCATATTGGATCTTAGGTCTTTCTGACTCCAGATTCAGTGCTCTATCTATTGTGTTACCTAGGTTGGTTTACCTTTACCACAGAAATTACTTTGTATATATTTTGATTTACTTACCTGTACACTTATCAGATTCCCCATGGAAAACATATTCCCTGAGAGCAAGGTATCCTTTGCTTTTCTCTTTCCAGCCAAACCATTTGTTAGTATCCTTGACATATTACGTATTCAATAAATAATTTTTGAACAAATGAGGCCTGACCAGATATATTAGAGCTTTTCCATGTGGAATTTATAAAATCATAGGATTGCGGATTTCAAGATACAAGAGATTTCCCAAGTCATCATAGTCCACTCTTTTCATTTTAAAGTTGATGATACTAAGGACCAAATTGTTCAAGAATTTTCCCTAAGAATACACAATTAGTGTGTCAGAGCAAGAAATCAAATAAAGATCATTTTGTTCCAAATTTAGTATTGCTACTACTACGTCTTACATACCTTGAACATGCTGTGTAGTATACAGCAAATGAAATATTCACTAGGCCACACAATACTAGAAATAGGAGGTATCCTTAATAACCCAAGAAAAATAAGTTCAGGGCATAGTAAAGAATGTTGTGCTTCACACAGTAGGTAGTAAGCTTGTACAGTTCATCACCTTAAGCCTAAGTGGTAGTGCAGGAGGAAAACATAAATAGAATCAACTGTGGTTTAGGTAAACTCATGAATGCCAAAGCCAGTATGCATTATTGAGTGAAATTAGGATATATAGAGGGATATCCTGCGGTGCATGTGGAAAACATTAAAGTTACTATTTCAATATCTCTCTTTTTATGTCCTGGTCAGAGAACAAAACTTTAACTGGAATGGCATAATGGATCTGAGTCCATTTGTGTGGTTTGGCTACCTGGTAAGTGTTCTATTCATTGCAATTCAACAAGTATTTATTAAGTGCCTACTATATACAAGGCACTGTGCCAGATATGAATATAAAGACAAAATAAAAAACAACCTCTGTCCTCTGGGATCTTAGCTTCTACTGCAGGAAATGTGATGCACGCTCAGGGAAATCAAACTTATATATATACACACACACATACATACATACACACATATAATATATATATATATATATATATATATACGCATATATACACATAAAGCTATTTTAATCTGCAAAAATATACTAACAACTAGGAGAATGATGAAAGACATTTGGGAGTTACAGAAACCTGAGGTGAATGTTGGAAAGAAGAAAAAAGAAGGAAGAGGAGAAATAGGAGAAAATGAGGAAGAAAACAAGAAGAGAAAGAAGAAAAAAGAAAAAAGAGAAGGAAGACAGGGAAGAAAATAAGGAGTAGGAGGAAGAGAAAGAGAAGGAAGGAAGGAAGGAAGGAAGGAAGGAAGGAAGGAAGGAAGGAAGGAAGGAAGGAAGGAAGGAAGGAAACAGAAACAAAGAAAGAAGAAAAGAAAGAAAGAAAAAGAAACAAAGATGGAAGAAAGCATGTATGTATTTTTGTGTAGCAACGTTGGTTTCACATGTCTAAATATTCCAGTAATCTGTGCAACATTAAGAAATCTAGATTAAGGTCCCCAGCATTTTCGGTAGACCCCTTGTAATGGATTTACCAGATGACAGACACAAGAACAACACGGGATGAAGAGGCAAGAAATGTAGTCCTTGAAGAAAGTACCAACATACATGCGGTCCCACATACATCTAAGGATCTAAATATAAAAGTGTACTTTAGTGATTCTGAAAAGCAAGCTCTGAATCCTTTTTTTATCCTCACGTTCCAAGGCACAGTAGGAAAAGTTCCAGTCTAATTTCCATTGCTTCTAACAGAATTATTGTCATTAAGCGTTCCTTCTAAATACCTGTTTGGCAGATTTAATCAACTCATTTCACTCTCTATAGAACACTTTATGAGATTTCATACCATGCTACTTACTTATTATTATTGCTTTTGCTGTTATTGATTGGCAAGTAGAAGACACAATAAACTTCAAAAATGAGAGTTTATTTGTACATATATGTATATGCACATGTGTGTATATATATACATATATATACAATGAGTATAAATATTTAACAAATATAGCTATAAAAACTAGTTCACATTGGTATAGTGCTTTAAGTTCTACAGAACTGGCCTGAAAAGTTTACCTGAAAACAGTCTCAGAAGGACCAGCAGAACATATCTGAGTGACGTGGCAAGTATTGTTCATCAGGACAAGAGAGTTAGGCAAGTAATTCAAAGAACGAATGTAAATTTAGCAGACTGGTCACACTTATAAAAGTTGTAAGGGAAGTAGTGCTTTAACCATTTTTCCCCAGGATGCTGACATCCAATGAGCAGTCAGTTATAGCTGAGCCTTTAGTATCCTCCATAGGTCTAAATGACTCCATTTCTTCACCAAGACCCACACCTAATGTCCTATTGTCATGGAAGCCCTTTTTTGAAACCTAACTTCGAATGCATGTAAATCTGGAGAATGATTTACCTTCTTTCCTGTTGAAAAGCACTTATGATCCAACTTTTCCCTAATACTTCTTCCTCTATATGTTTCTACTCCAGCTCTGTGAATTGCTGAACCTTGTTTTAAAGGGCTGATGAGTTTTCTGCAATGGTAATGTCTTTAGTTCCTTCACTCCAGGTATCCTCTGAGTTTGGGAAGCAGGGGGATATGCTCAAGGCACATGGGAGGCTCCACATGTTTCTAGACTGTGATCTAGAGGAAGATTCTGATGATTAGGAAGGGCAGGCTTAAGAGAGCTCTGATTATCCCAGGGTTTCTAGGAATAAGTCCAAACTGTTGGATGGGACTGCATTTCTGGGAGGGACTATTTGAACTATTAGGACCCTTTGAAAGAGAGAAATTTCACCAGAATGCCAAGTCTTGTCCCATTTGTAATACTAAGTTCAATTCCTTTCTAAGTCAAGTTTATGTATTACTACTACTATTTATGCATTTTCTTTAACTGTTTATGGGCTCCTGTGAATATTTTGTCTCTTTTGTATTTTCTTTATGTTGAAATAAATTCTTTCCTGTACTCAATATGCATCCATTTCCTTGCATTTCTTGAGCAGGAACTAGGATCCTATTATTCACATTTGTGGAAAGTTGGACACTAGCTATTCACACACTATGTTCATAGATTTCCCAAAGCAAATTGTGGGTGGGGACAAACCAGAAGCAGAGATAAAAATGACTCTTTTGTGCCCCAAAATTTAGCTGTGTGAGCAGGGTTTTGGGGAGTGTGAGGGCTCTGAGTCATAGATAGCTTACATAGGGACTGGAATATCTGACTGAGATATATCATTTAGCCAATGATATAATTCAGGATCATAGATTTTAAAGCTGGAAGGAATAATGAGCAACGTCTTATTTAATCCCCTCATTTTGCAGTTTAGAAAATTTAGGGCAAAACTCAAGTTTGTACCTTATCCAATATTGCACCAGGAGTAAAATGTGGAGCTAGAATTCTGTCCAATTTCTCTGGCTCAAAATATTTTGGCTGTTGGTTGTTGGTTTATTTTTAAATTAGGGTTTGATATAATTCATTTTAGCAAGCATTTGTGGAGAAGGGGTTGTTGATCAGATCAATTGATTCCATCACTCTCTCCCTTTCAGCCCATTTGAAATTATAGCATAAAAGAATCAAAAGCCAAGGGAAATGAGGTGTTAATGTTTTTAAAAGAAATCTCAAGTGTTTATATTTTGTTTTCCTTGCATGACATATAAAGAATTTCTTCCATCTTACTTAATGGAATTAGAAGACAATTAACCAAGGATTGACCATCCTTAGTGGCTCTTTAAAATAACAGGATACTCTCTGAGGAATGAAGGCAAATTGATTCATGGTCTTTGGAAATGAAACTGTGAAGAAGCTCAGGGAAACCAGATGAGCAACCTGTCCAAGTGAAATGCTTCATTATGGAGGGAGCTGTAGTGTCAATGTGATATTCACAGTATCTACTGCGACTATGAATATGCCAACACAGTTCTGAATCACAAAATGCAACAGACTTTCCATATGGAAGACAGAACCAAAACATTTATGAATCCCAGCACCAGAAAACCAAATCCCTCATAGCAAAATAGAAATCTATACGCACAAAAAAAAGGCAGGGGGCACTACCATCCCCAAGGCTTCCCTCTGTTAAGCTTCCCACAAACCAGCTCCCTTAAACAAATCAGAAACAAGCTCTCCCACTCACTCTAAGTGCTGACTGCTCTCTTTCCCAGCTCTGACTTCTCCGACTCACTTCCTGCTCTATCCCTTCCTACTCCACCTGTTCAACAAACTCCTCCCACACACGGCTCTAAGTGACTCAGACTTCCATGTGACCCAGGCAGGTCACATGGTCCTATTAATGCATGGGAAAGTTCTTCTTATTTAAATTACCATTGCAGGGGCTTAAAATGAGACATGGAGACACCAATAAAAGAAATATAAAACACAATAGAGCCGGTAGTTTTCAAAATAGATTTTATCACAGCCACACATGCTACCTATGTATATGTGCTAATCTAGTAGCATAATCTATATGTGTGTGACCATTTTCCCCACAGAGTCTGTGTGTATTTGTAATATAGTGTACCTCAGGCTTATGGGGGAAATATTTTGTACTTACTCCTTTTATGACACCATCACAGTAAATACCTTTGTCTAGAACTTATTATATATATATATATATATATATATATATATATATCCAGATTGACTATTAAAGGTAAGAAAACCAGGGGAGGTTCATGAACTGTATAGTTATAAAGTTTTCAGAATACAAATCTTCTGGTGGACCCAACTTTTAAGTACAAGATTGGTAAAAAGGAAAGGATCATAGCCGAGGGAAGTACTACACATTTATTTAATGACCTCAATTTGTCTGGCACCACACTAGGCATTGTAGATACAAAATCAAAATCAAGAGTTTCAGCCCTCAAAAGTATTTTGCTCCACTAGAAAACTCATACTTGAAATTCTGATTTCATTTTTAAATGAAGGCTAAATAAATTGTAGTTTTGCATTCAAAGTCATTGTATTAGTCTTCTGTTTCTCTGGAATAAATGTGAAGCAATGTCTTCTCTCTGGTCAGTGCAATGTCCTAGATAATTGAAGCAGTAATGCCATGACATGCACCATAGGTTTTGTAAATTTTTAAAAAGTAAAAACACAATGAATTTTGATACAATTATTTTAAATAAATGTTTCTTAAACATCTATATGTAAGGAATTAAAACTATGTCAATGGTCAGAACTGATCTCTAACCTGTGGGTAGTCAGAGCCTAACAGAGCAGGCTAGAGCCGGGAGAGTCATGAATCAAACAGAAGTTTAATTTCAAAGTAAGGGAAACAGCTTGCAAGGAAGGATGTATGTGCCAGAGCCCTGCCCCTAGTGGTGGTGGGGGGACCCATTTTAGCATGATGAGATCTCAATCATTATACCAATGACTATGTAGTGAACCATAACCCTAATAATGGGGGGTAATTACAACAATATGACAAGTTTGATTCAAAGCCTGGCTTCATGACCAGAAACAATTCCAGGATTGTGCTGTGGTTGAGATTATCCAGAGAGTGAAAACAAAGGCTTGTTGTTATACCAAACTTAGGGTACAACCTGATCGCCGGGCCTTTTGCTCTAGAAAACAGAGTGTCTCCTAATATCTTGAAAGCTATAAAGAATATCATCTACCGTTTTAGTTTATAAGGGAAGTATTTGAGGACCTTGTAGTTTCTCCATGTCAACAGATGGGATCAGAATGTTAATTGTAAAAGGTGTCCTTGACCAAATTGAATAGAGGCTAATACCATTGATCTTGTAAGTTCCTTCGAAAAAATATAAATACTGGGAATCATCTTCTTTATTTGATATTTGTCTCTTTCTCCAATAGAAAAAAAATTGGTGGGAATGGGGAAAGGCCAGGAATCATTTCATCACCTTGTTATTTTAGTTCTAGATAATTAATGTTTTTTTTCATCTCAGAGGACACTGGGATTGGACAATTCAAGATCTCTGAGAAAGGATGTTCTAGTTTCACCTGCAGGAGTCCTATTTCTCTGTTTAATGCCCCCCCCAAAAAAAAACAAAACAAACACTACTATGTTTTTGTCTCTTTAGAAGCAAAAGCAGTCTCAAGCATTTTGACACATTTTTTTCTTTAAAAAAAGGCTACTAGTTTGTATTCACATTGGAAGAATAAATAGTTAAACAAACAAGAAATAGAAACTTCATTTTATTGCTAGTATGAATATGATATAGAAATCAATTATAAAATTAAACTTACTTTGTGATTTCCCTTTTTTCTATCTTAAAGTAAAAATTAAGAGAAAGGAAAAATGGAAGGAAGAATAAGTCTTTCTCTGTTTCCTTTTGATTAATCATTTGCTATGGAAATTTATATAAATTCCTTCAATGTGTAGTGAGCTATGAATACAAATGTAAACTTCCCCTCCAAAAAAAAGATATAAAAATGTATAAACGTATAAGAAACTAAGGATTTCCTCATTGAATTAATACATAATTAGAGCTGATGTGAAGAGTCTACAGGAGAAGGGAATGTCAGTGAATGTTAATGATCCTCCAAAATATCATGACAATGGGAGAAAAGAAAAGGGAAAATGAACTTCCATGTAAGCTGGCAGAAAAATTAAACCTAGCTTACACTGGAGCTGTCACAAGCTTGTTGCCCTGAGGTTAGAATGGTAGGTGGAAGAAGGCAGACATGATGTTTTAATCATTTAAAGGCCATTCCTCTTGCCATCATATCTCCACATCACTGTTTCTGAATCTCTGACCTTTATCACTATGCCCCTGGTTACCAGTTTAATGCCCCTTGTGGCTGTTCAGCCATTTCAGTTATATCTGACTCTTCATGACCTTATTTAGGGTTTTCTTGGTAAAGACACTGGAGGAATTTGCTTTTTCCTTCTCCAGCTCTTTTTACAGATGAGAAAACTGAGGCAAATAGGGTTAAGTGACTTGTTCAGGTGAATACAGCTAGTCACAGTTTGAGGCTGGATTTGAACTCCAGCCTTCAGGACTTAAGGTCCAATGCTCTATCCATTGGATCATCCAGATTCTTCTTCCCCTCCCCACTCCTGCCTCCAACACACACACACACACACACACACACACACACACACACACACACCTTTTAGATTTTCTTGGATGTGTTGTCTTCCTCCATTAAGATGTAATGTAAGTCCCTATAAGGTAAGGAATCTTTATGTTTGTTTTTTGTTTGTATCTGGAGTGCTTGGCACAGTGCGTGGCATAGTAAGAACTTAATAAATTCTTATTGATTTGACATTTAAGGGAAATAGACAATGTATAAAAAGGGCATAAATACTGACTCTGCAGTCAGAGGACCTGGAGTTGAATTCTTTTTCCAAAAAGTTGGGTGACCAGAGGCAAGTGCTTAACCTCCCTGGATCTCAGTTCTCTCATCCATGAAACCTTGATAAAGGTGGATGATATGGTTTCTAAGTTTCCTTTCATTTCTAGATCTGTGATCTTTGATAATATAAGCTTTTACTACCCAGGTGAAACAAATAAATTACAGTTTTATTCATATTATAGAAGCAGAAATCACAAAAAAAGTCTTTGTTATTAAAAACAGATGACAGTCAATACTTCAGGAGAAACAAAAACCATTATCTTTAGTAGTGTCTATCTATTATTTTCCATAATTTCATTTTGATCTCACTGGCTAGATTCATTCTTCTGTCTCGAAATCATCTTATTATAATGAGATACATTTCTGGACAAACAAATCCAATATTCCAATTTTTTTCAGGTAATTACTTTATTGTCCTTTGAAAACTTTCTACTTAGGTTATTAGCACTAGAGCTATTAATTGTTCTTAATTATAATAGATTCAGAAGTATAGATGTTTTCCCAATAAGAAACATATGAACTTTGGCAATTTATATTTTAAATACCACTAAGTGGATGAGCTGTTACTAAGCCACTTAGGATACTAACCATGAGTCTAGTACTTTTTCATTTTTTCTTTTTAAATCTGAAACTCACAGAAAAGCATGCCTTCATCCTCTTAGAAGAGAGGTGGTGACTACAGCTATAGGATGACACATACCTTGTCAGAAGTGAACAATGTTTTGATTTGTTTTACTTGACTATATTTGTTTGTGAAAAAGGTGGGAATCCTTGGATAAAGGAAGTGTCAGAGATGAAATCAAATTCATTAACACTGTCTGTGTGACATTAGGAAAATCACTTGACCTTCCTCAATCTCAGTTTATTCATCTGTAAAATGAAGAGGTTGAACCAGATTGTATGGTTATTTTTAGCTCTAAATCTTTAATACTAGTATCCTATGACCTCATAGTCTATCTGATCCAAATCAGTCTTAAGTACAACTCCGCTCAATAAGAAAGATATTGTCATTCAATCTTTTCTGAAGAAACAAAAAAGCTTTTTTCAGAAGAAATTCACCACCTTCTAAGCAAAAATACATTCCATTTTTTGGAATGGTTAGGAAATGTTTCCTTCTTATCTACTAGTATCTAAAGTTACTCTCCTTTATCAAGGATTTTTGTATTTGTCTCACAATCTTCCTTTCCAGATTTCACAAAAACTTCCTTATACTTATTCATAGCCTTCATACATATCCAGGTACTTTTTCACACCCAGGCTTCCCAATTCATCAGTTTCCTTTACTACTTATCCTAGTGGACGTTTCTCAAGCACTTCAAAGTCTTGCAGGTTCCTTCTGTATAATCTTTTCTCTCTTGGCTTTCATGGCACAGATATCTTCTGATTCTCCTAAGAAATGTTGAAGGCTCATTCTCAATCTGTTTGAGGAGATCATCACATCATCAGACCTTAAACATGGAAGACTCTGAAAGTTCTGCTATAGACCATTACCTATCCTCCTTTTATGTTCTCATCTCTTTGCATGGGTTTAATTATTATCTCTATAAAGAAGACTCCCAAATCAAAATATCCAAGACAAATCTTTATACTGAATGACTTCTATATTATCAACCACCCAAAGAATATTTTCATCCAAGACACTCATTGATATTTCAAATTCTGTATAATCTAAAAGGGAACACAGTATGTTCTCTCACTACCAAAAATTGCCTCCCCCCAAAAAAAAATTCTTCCCCTTCTCAAAATTTCATTTCTGTCAAGGGTACCACCATTTTCCCTGTCACCCAGATTTACAGCCTTGGAATCATCCTTGTCTCTTTCCTGTACCTTATCCTTTAAATCAATCATAACTCAATACTTCTCATACATCTTCTCTCCTTCTCTACAAGCACATGAGAACCACTATACTTCAGATCCTCATCATATGTTTTCTGAACTATGACAATACTATCTTTGTTGGTTCCCCTGGTTCTGGTATCATCTACCTGAAATTCTTCTGCAAAAACACTGCCCAAATAATCTTAAACTTAGGTCTGGCCAGGTCACTTTCCTAGTCACAAATTTGCAATGAATTTCTGTTTTTCTTGGAGGAAATACAATGAACTACTGAGTCAGGCATTTAAATCCTTCCATAATCAATATCCAACCTACTTTTCAATATGATTTAATATTGTTTGGCTTCATGCTTTTCTGTACCCATCAATTTGGAATATTAGATATTCCCTAGACTTAACATTCCATCTTACACCTCTGTCTTTACTTTCCTCTCCCATGTTTTCTAAGCCAATAGTCATTCTCCTTGATAGAGAAGACAGATGCAAAATAAGACTTAGGTATTTCTACTTTTCTTCTTTATCATCCCATACATTCTCTTTTGGGCTGGATTTTTGTGCTGACCACTGGTAATTTAGGTCTGATGTTAAAATGAACTGATATACTGATAGACCATTAGACAGTTAACAAAAAGATATACCCCAATAGAGAAAATCTATTTAAAGAAGATATAATATTTAGCTCAAATAGAAATACCACCCCCTCCATCTCCACATAGAAATAGTCTGGTCAACATGGCAGCATATAGAGTGATTGATGGTGCCTTGTGATATCTGGCTGGTTCCCATCTTCTCTTGGATGCATTTTTTTATGATCTAAGGTGAGATTCCACCAAGTCTATGTGGTTTTAATTCACGAGAAAGCTATGTCCATTTTTCAGTGGTTTTAGCCATAGTCCCCTGGGATGATGAAGTCTTAGAAATAGCTTCCACACTTGTTAGGGAAAGAATAAACATAACCTAAATGGGGGAAGAGGGAAAAACGTGGTTGATATGATTATATCACATTTTCCACACAATAATCATAACTCTTTGATTTTCTTCTCTTCTCAATAAATGCTTGATAAAAAAGAAAGTTTGTTGTTCTTGTCCTGGCCATCCACAAATCAGGATGATCTGAAGCATTTTTGACATTATTGATATTATTCTTATAGGACTTTTCTATGTTTTTGTATTCATCCTCCCTTACTTACCCTTGCTTTCATGTCCACACATTTCTTTCACGTACGAGTTTTAGATACTTGTTCCCTGTACATACACATTGGAATTTTTAAGACAAAGAAGCCCATTTAATTTGAGAGTATCCTCCCTTAAATGTGATTATTGAGCTAAGGTTTGTATAATTAAATGTTATAATTATAAAGTACCTACTACATATAGGACACTGTACTTGGCACTGAGGGGTAGTGTCAATGTGATATTCACAGCTCCTATGACAGCCATGAATATGCCAGTGCAATTCTGAACCATGAAATACAACAGACTCTTCATATACAAGACAGAACAATACATTTATTCAAACACCGGAAAGTTAAATCTATCACATCAACAAAGAAATCCATACACAATAACAGTGCAGAGGGCATTACAATTCCCAAGCCTTCCCCTTGCTAGAGCCTTCCCATAAACCATCTCCCTTAAACAAATCACAAATAGGCTCTCCCATTCACCCTAGTTGATGTTTTTTCCCAGCTCTGACTGTTCTCTAATTTTGTCTCAGCTCAGCTCTAGCTCCTCCTCTTCTTGTTCCTTCCTGCTCCACCCCTTCCCGTTTGAGACTTAACTCATGTGACTCAGGTTTCCATATGACCGAAGCAGTCACATGGACTTGTTAATGGATGGGAAAATCTTCTTATTAATAAGTAAAATTTAATTAACTATAAGTATCAATACATAAGGGCACACAAAATATGCATATATTTAAAATTTCTCTGACTATAAGAAGCCTACATTCTTCTCAGAGATACTACATAAAATCAGAAAAGTAAGTATCATTTCAGGTGGAGAAGTTCACTTATAACTAATGAGATCCAGAAATACATTCCTTGGAAATTGACACAGGAATTCCTTTGGAAAACAATGGTAAAAGGTAAAGGTGAAGAGATAATGAATTCCAAGGATGGGCAGACAATATACAAAGGTACAGAGGCAGGAAATACAATGTCAGGGATGAAAAATGGCAAGTTAGCCAGTTTGTCTGGAACACAGAGTTTGGGAATCAGAGTACTGTATTGGGGTATATGATTGGAAAGGAACAAGTTAGTGCTCCCACAGGCACCATCGAGATTTGATTCTAGTATGCACAGAACATGCCACTACTCAAAATTAGTTTATGTCTTTTTAATTGCCATCTCTGAGTAGATCTCTGCTCACTACCCAGCTTCATTCAAGCCTCATTGCTCATAAAATGACAGAATCGGCTCAGTTTGTTAAAGTAGTGCCTCGAAAGTGCTCCTTGGAGTCAACATGAAACACTGGGGATGTCTCTACTTTATGACATACTTCCTGGGAAACTATTATAAGGCAATCAACATAACTTGATTATTTCAAAATAAGCCTACTTCTTTCATAAATAATCAACAGGGTATTATACTTTTATTGGATTTTCAATTCTCCTACCTGACCTTATGTCTAAAAATATTAAAACAGGCTATTAAAGAACATTAAAGTAGTTAGATAATGTCTGTGAAACAAATGAAAACACTTTTTATAAAAACACATATTTGTAATATACTGTGAGCTTACTACATCTACCAGATGGCAACAAATTTGTTAATATTCTCAAGTCCATTTAATGAAATCTACAAGTAATACTTTAAAAAAACAGTGAATTATTTATTCTCTATTGTATATTATTAACGTAATGTCTTCTTTTGTTGTTACATCCCCCCAAAGTTGTACATTTTGAGAGATACTGGAGAAAGTCTTGCAGGATGAGATCCTGGTGTTAGAGAAGGAAAAGCCTTAGTCAGAGTGAAATCCAAAGAAAAATGGTAACTGAGTTTTGTAGTAATTGGTCAGTTCCCAATCACATGAAAGCAAAAATACATTCAGCAACTGTCCAAGGTTCCTGTGCTGATACATTCCCTTGAGGTACTTGAGTATCGAATATACTGCTCCCCCTGTGCTACAGAAATAAAGGAGTCAACAAGGAGTTAAGATGAGTGCTCCCCATCAGAAAAATGTTGGGAGGTAGGGAAATAGATGATGGGTTAAATCCATGTCTGATTTTCTTGCTGTTCTTCTTTTATTAAATATCTCTTACTCAACCACATTTGTCTAATAAATTGGTTCTGCAAGAGAACATATTGGATGGAGGTTTGACTTAGAAGTGTGAAGATTCACTGATCCCAAAATAATATCTCAAACTCAAGAACTGGGAAGAATCCAGACTCATACCTATGGTAGGTCCAAGGGTCCTCTATTATATTAACATATGCCTTGTCTTCTTAAGATAAAATCATGTTGTTATCTTACATTTTTACAACACCTATATCATAATAAATACCTCCCCTTCACCTCCTATATGGTCATCTTTATTGAAAAATATGTAGGTGAAAAATAGTTCAGTACAACTAATTGAAATGTGGAAAAATTCTTTTTTGATATGCACCATTCCTGTCCATAGTCCCCCAGCTCTTCAATGTGTTGAAGCTGGAGTGTGGAAAAGAGATATTTTCTCATATGTCATTTTAGGGAATAGTTTTTTCCTTAATGAAAATATTGAGAAGAACATTACGATATGATATTTACCAATGACTGATTTTCCTAAAATTAAAGTGAGTTTTTGATTTCTATAACAGAGATAATAAATATTTTTTTCTTATATAGATGGCTAATTTTGAATTTCTATGGGGTCTTATTTATGAGGTTAAGTTGCATTCAATATAATCAGCACAATGTTACACACAAATAAGAAAAACTTAAGAACTTCGTCATCTATAGGAAATCCTCTCAATGCTTAGATTTTGCAGAGGTCATCCTCCACGTTGCTAGCAAAAAACAAAAACAAAAACCTTTGGGATGGTAAGGTCTGTTTTAGATATCACTTATTTTTGATGCAATTACCTCAAAATGCTTGAAACATCATGAAAAAAATTAGAACTATAGTTGTATCTCTCAAGGAATATTGCATAATCTTATTATATGCTTTTAAGTGTTTTTGCCTTTCTTTGTATCCCCAAATAGTAGCACAATGCCTGGCTCATAGTGAGTAAAAAATATTGTTGACTATTTTGATTCTGTTTTCTCTGTCAAGGTGAACAATCTTTAATATGTACAAGATTCTAATAGGCAGTTGATAAGCAATCTAATAAAGGGATAATAAAAGAGAGCCTAGATGTTCTTTATAAATCATAAGTCATCAAGAACAGATGTGTGTCCCAGGAAATTGAAAGCCATTGGTTGATATAACTGGTGAGCACTGTGTATGTAAGGAGGAATTTATTCTTTTAGAGTTTAGCTTTTCAGGAGCCATGGCCATGGGAATGTCTAATTTCCAGGTGTTAGATAATAACTCCCAGGATAGCCTCAAGGTTTCTAGATAGCAATTCCCAGAATCATACTGGCAGACAGTCCTACTGAGACTGTGCCATGAGATAAGGGATGACATAATTGATATTTACTACACTTGCACAAAATGACGATATTGCTAAAGTTAAATTGTGAGCTTAATGTTGGAAAGATGCCTTCTTTGTCTGTTGCCCTATAAAGCAAGTAAGCACTGGTTAGTGAATGGTGTAAAACTACAGGGAACCCAGAGGGGAAAAACCATGGGGAACCTATAGGGAAATCTGTGTGTGCCTCAACTGGACCCCATTGAGGCTTGAGGGGATTCAGGGGAGTGCACAAGGTCATTTTACAAAAGAGAACATGTAAGATCTAAACTGAGATACCCAGAAATATGAGAAGAGAGAGTCAAAGGAAAATAGGCAACTTAACCAATAGTGAATTGTCTCTTTAAGCAGGAGGAAGAAGAAGGCTGAGGGGCATCAGGCTAACATTTCCAAAAAAGAACAACCTTCCTAAGCTGGCAGCCAGATTGTACACCTTATCGTCTTGTCACTTCTACAAGCGGTACATTGATTGTCCTGCAGAACAGAGCTCCTTGGACATGTGGATAAAGGTCAAAGTGCACTATCTGGAAGCAGGGTTTCATTTAGTCAAAGCTTAATCAGTTTCCCATCTCTAATGTCACAGGTAGGAAGTCAATTACTCTGAAAGCTATAACTTTCAAGAATGGTATATTCTAGATAAGACCGATTCCAGAAAAGGGTAAAGAAAGCCTATTAAACTTAATAGGAACCATATCTATTTAGATTAGAAATTATCTGTTGTATGTCTAACAATCAAAACAGTTGTTGGGTTCAAAAGGCTGAATTCTATTCTCTAAGGGATCCTTCTATTTCACTATCCCACTAAGTCGCCTGTCAGCGAGTAAGGGGACAGCTACCCCAAGCATTTGAAGAATTCCCCAGGGGAATGGGTAAGTGAGAACAACTTATTCCAGTGACTACAAAGTCAGTCAAATCAAGCAGTGTGAAGCACTTAGAGTTTGATCAGACATTGAGGATGCCCTACCTCCCAGGCCATCATTAGTCACCTTGACTTTTGCCTTGTCACTGGATTTCTATGACTCTGGGAGACAAAAGGAAGTGATGATTTTATTCATCTCTGCCCCATTTAAATTCAAGTCACACACAAGTTAAGACATCACCTGGGGATGTCTTTGGTCTTCTTTGAAAATGAAGGATAAACAACAGCAGCAATGTCCTCCACTAAAAGGAGTTAGGCTTGTTTTCTCACTTAAAATAGTGTCTGGAATTTGAGTCATGTATAGCATCTTCCCAAAGTGGAGGGTAGAAACATTCTCAAAGTACAATGTAGATTATGCATAGGGCAGCCAATTATTTCTTCTGTAAAAAAGAAATGCTAAACACTAAGGACTCTCATATGCTTCAATAAACAAAGACTACAAGTTAGATATTTTAATGATATGCTTATTTTCATCTCCTTGTTTGTTGAGACTTAAACATTTAAACATGAAGTAGCTTTCAGGACAACTTCATAGGTATTTTATACTTCACCTCCTCTTTTTATGCTCTAACAATTTCTCTCTATGTCCATATCTTTTGGCCGGCCAGGACGGGTGTTTGGCCCATCCTTTGGTTAGTAGTTGTCTTCTCCAATGCCAAAATTCTTCCTGCTGCCAATGTATTCAACCAATGGAATGAAGATATCTAGACCTCAGAAACTCATAAGACTGCTTCCACAGCTGGATTCATCCATCTTGGGATCACCATTCAGACACCTATGATCATGGAAGGAATACAAAAGAGAATCAGGAGTTAGGGCTTTGAGATCCTTTATTAAATTCACTTTAGCCCACACATCTGGCCATTATACATGAACAGTTCTCTATCTCTGACATGATAGAAGGTTGGCCCCTTTTTCAACTCTCATGGAAAACCAAGAGAGAAAGGGAACTATTTGTCACCTGGACAGTCAAGGGAAGGTTGATCTGAAATCTAGCTTTGTTTTTGTAATGGTAATTTAAATGGGAATATCTTTCCCATTCATTAATAGGCCCTTGTGACCTGCCTGAGTCACATGGAAGTCTGAGACACATGGAACCTGAGGTAAGAGGAGTTTGCTGAACAGGTGGAACAGGAAAGGTAGAAGAGGAAGAGGCAGAGCTAAAGCAGAGCTGCAGAGAAATAAGTGAGAGAGCAGGCAGAGCTAGAAAGGATTCAGACAAGCAGTCATCTGACTAAGTGTGAGTGAAAGAGCTTGTTTATGATTTTGTTTGAGGGAGCCTGCTAATGATTTATTTAAAGGAACTAGTTTGTGGGAGGTCTAGCAGGGCAAGGCTTAAGGCTGGTGTTGTCCTCTGCATTGTTATTGGGTATAGGTTTTTGTTACTATGATGGATTTCCATTTCTGGTGTCTGAATAAATGTTTTGGTTCTGTCTTCCATGTGGAGAATCTCTTGTATTTCACAATTTGCTGGGATATTCATGGCCACTATAGACACTGTGATTATTTCATTGGTGATCCAGCTTTTTACACTGATACATACCCTCCCTATCACTTTTCAGTGGTTAAGTAACTAATAAGGGCATTGTTGTGTCTTCTCAAAGCACCCAAGTCCTTTAGTGTTAAGCCACCATAAATAATCATCTGGAAATATGCAAAGCCACGTCATGACTTTTCAATGGTTTGCAATTTCAGATACACACAAATAGCTAAGCCTCATGCTAAAAAGATTATCAAATCTACCACTTTGATCAAAAAAATCTTGTACTCAAATGCGTGATTTGTACTCAAACTTGGATATATGGTCTTGAATATAAATATACCTTTTTATTTTCTTTTTCCTTTGGCCTAGTTTCAAAAAAATACAATAAAAGAGTGCTTCCTGGAATACAGGGATGAGAGGCAAAAAGTGGAAGGCAGGTTGTGAGAGACAGCACTGTTGATATAGTGACCTTGTTGCTTGCTGCTTCCATTTGTCATTATGTCTGTCTGCTAATGCTGCCAAAGGCAAGAAGGAAAAAAATAAGATGTCTAGAAGAGATGGACTTAATTTGCAGAGCATATTTAATAAACATTTGTAAGGAAGAGATTATTATATTTGAAACCAGAAGGAAGATTAATCAGGCTGTCACATGCTAAAAGGTACACTTCAACTGAGGATATGGATCAACCAGTTTTGTCTTTGCTCTTTCCACTTATTCAGCAGCTGCATCCAAAGGACAAAGCTTTCCTAGTACTCTGCCTATGTTGTTTTGTCCAAATTAGCACAGCTGCTATTAATAATCTTTTACATATATACATATATATATATATATATATATATATAATTCTCAAGTGTTTACAAATTATTTTTGTAGATCTCATTTGATTTTCAAAAGCTGTATAGCAGGGTGGGTCAGGAAGGTATTACCTTACAGAAAAAGAAACTGAGACTCTTAAAGAGTTATTTATCAAAAAGTTACACAGATCATATATAGCAGAGCCAGGATTTGAAAGCATGATCTCTAAATCTAACTCAGTCTCTTTACTAAGCAGAAGTCAGAACTTTCCCACCCCAAACAGCTTTCTAATAATAAATAATCATTAAATCAATGTCACCTCCTCCGAAATAAGTTTAAGAATATTTCCTTGTAATATTATATATTTCTACATGTATGTTGTCTCCTACAGTGGAATGCAAGTTCCTTGAGGATAGAAATTGCTTTGTATTATTTTTGTTGTGTTGTTTTTAGTCTTTGTGTCCCTAATACTTAGCATATAGGGTCTCGCACATATTAAATTTTTAAAGAATTTGTATAATTTTCAGTTGAATCGCTACCACACCAATGTGCTCAAAATTACTCTGCTAGAATGTGATTAGGAATCTGGCCTGAAATCCAAGCATTCTCCTACCAACTTAAAAAAAAGAACTTTAAGTGCCTACTCTGTGTTAAGCACTACATGAAGTGCTTTATAAATATTATTTCAGAGTCATGTAGTTGATTCTATAGATGGAGCACTAGACCTCAAGTCAGAAATTGTATAACATGAAGAGATATGAGAGACCTATTACAATAGAGGAAAAAAAGGGAGAGGGGGGCATTATTTTAATCTTACTTGCACTGGATTTGGTTCAAAAAAAGAATAACATACACTTACACTTGGGCAGAGAAATCTATCTTGCCCTATAGGGATGTTGAAGGAGAAAGGGAAAGAAAAGGGAGAAGGTGGATAGAAGGGAGAGCAAAAGTAAGAGACAAAAGGGGAAAGAAAAGGGAGGGGGGCTGATAGAAAGGAGAACATATTGTGAGAGATGGCGGTCAGAAACAAAACACTAGTGAGGAGGGAGAGGTTGAAAGTAGAGAGGAAAGTATTAAAAAGAGGAAACATAGGAGAGAGTGAAATACATACTTAGTTATCTTACCTGTGAATGAGATGAACTCTCCCATAAAACAAAAGTGAATAGCAGAGTGGATTGAACACCAGACTCCTACAATATTTTGTTTACAAGAAACACTTTTGAAGCAGAGAGTCATGCACAAAGTAAAGGTAAAAGGTTGGAGCAGACTATATTTGTACTGAAGAAAAAAAAGCAGGGGTATGAATTCTGATCTCGTGCAAACAAAGGTAAAAATAGATATAATTATAAGGGACAAGGGCAATGAAGTAATATCAATACTTAAAATATATATGAACCAAGTAGGATAGCATCCATATTCTTAGAGAAAAAGTTAAGTGAATTACAGGAAGAAATAGCAAAATTATATTAATGGGATACTCAACCTTCCACTCTCATAATTAATAAATATAACAACAAAATAAATGAGAAAATAGTTGAGGAGGTGAATAGAATTTTAGAAAAGTTAGATGTGACAGACCTCTGGAGAAAACTGAATGAGGATAGAAAGCAATATGCTTTTTTTACTCAGAAGTATATGGTACCTTCATAAAAACTGACCATGTATTAGAATATAAAAACCTCACAATCAAATGCAGAGAGTCAGAAATGTTAAATGTATCCTTTTCAGATCATGAAGAAATAAAAATTGCATGTAATAAAGAACCATGAAAAATAGATTAAAAACTGGAAAAAAATTCTAAAGAATGAGTGAATCAAACAACAAATCATAGGAACAATAAATAATTTCAAAGACAATGACAATAATGAGACACCATTCCAAAACTTATGGAATCCAGCCAAAGTAGTTCGTAGGGGAATTTTTATACCTTTAAATGACTACATGAATAAAGTAGAGAAAGAATAGATGAATGAATTGAGTATGCAGTTTGAAAAGCTAGGGAAATCATAAATTTAAAATCTCCAATTCAATACCAAATGAGAAATTCTGAAACTCAAAGGAGAGATTAATAAAATTGAAATAAATTGAAACCAGGAAGTGTCAAAATAGAGAAAGAAAATTATAGACTTATTTGCCTAATGTATATTGATGCAAACAAAAGTTTTAATAAAATATTAACAAAAATTTATAGCAATTTGTCATGAGAATAATATACTATGACCAGGTGGGATTTGTACCAAGAATACAGGGTTTGTTCAGTATTAAGAAAACTATCAGCATAATTGACCATATCAATAACAAAAACCAAGAGAATCATATGATTATCTCAATTCATGCAGAAAATTCTTTTTAAATATGCAACACTCATTCCTATTCAAAACACTAAGAATTTTTTTTAAATGGTCAGCAATATCTATCTAAAACTATCAGCAAACATTTGTAGTGGAGATAAGCTATAAGCATTCACAATAAGTTCAGAGATAAAACAAGGCTGCTCGTTATCACCACTATTATTCAATATTGTACTAGAAATGTTAGATTTAGCAATGAGGGAAGAAAAAGTAGTTGAAAGTATTACAATAAACAAGTTTAATGTTAATGAAAAATCTTCCCCACCCTTTAATAAGCCTCTGATGGAGTCCATTAAGGGGAGTTTGTTAGAGGAGGCTTGTTTTCTAGGAAGGACCACACTTTTTGTTAATTTCTAATGAGGCACTGGGTCACGAGGGTGATGATGCCCTCCAGCTCTGAAAAGAGTATATATACTCTGAGGTGAGGTTTTGCTTTGGGGGTTTACTCTTTGGAAGGTTTGTGTGCCATATTAGACTCTGGATAGCTATTCAGGAGACTCCTCCTCCCCCAACTTTGAAAAACTCAGATGTTGGTACTTCTCCCTCTTGTAACTATGTATGTATATAATGGTCAGATAGTTGGATCTGTCTGTTGATCTGGGATGTTTGTATTGCTTATGGTAAGACAGTTAGAGGCCCTGTCTTTATTTCTCTATTTGTATTGAATCTGTTGGCATATGTGATTAAAGAAGATTGTTGATCCCTCACAAATTGTTTTCCTTTTAGAAAAGTAGATCTAAGAACCTATGCTAGCAGGCCATCCTGAATGTGTCAGGGTGCTTGCTGCTACAGCAAGGAAGAAATGAAATTTTCACTCTTTGCAGATGATATAATGGCATATTTAGAAAATCCTAGAGAATCAACAGAAAAAACTACTTAGAATAATTAACCACTTTAGTAAAAAAATTGCAGCATGCAAAATTAACCCACATAAACCACTTGCATTTCCATAAATTACCAATAATGCTGAGTGAGAAGAGATAGAGATTGCTCAAGGGTAGGGTGAATTAATATAATAAAAATGACAGTTTTATCTAAATTAATTTACTTATTTACTTAAATTAACCAAACTACCAAAAAATTATTTCATGGTACTTTTAAAAAATGACAAAATTCATCTGAAAGAACAAAAGGAAATTCAAAAATGTCAAAAGAATTAATGGGGGGGGAAGTGCAAAGGAAAGTAATCTAGCCATACTAAATCTAAAACTCCATTATAAAGCAACGATCATGAAAACTATTTGATATTGGCTAAGAAACAATGTGCTAGATCAGTGGAATAGGTTGGGAACACAAGACATGGTAGTAAATGACTTTAGTACTCTACTGTTTCATAAACCCAAAGACTCCAGTTTCTTATCTCCAGGATAAGAACTCACTATTTGACAAAAAGCAAAACCTTCTTCAAAAACTGGAAAATAATATGGCAGAAACTAGGTATAGACCAACATATTACACTATATACCAAGATAAGGTCAAAATGGGTACATCATTGAGACATGAAATATGATATCATAAGCAAATTAGGGGAACAAGGAGTTGTTTACTCATTCAGACATATGGAGAAGAGAAAAAATTATGAGTAAGCAAAAGACAGAACATTATGAAGCACAAAATGGATAATTTTGATTACATTAAATTTAAAAGGTTTTCCACAAACAAAACCAATGTTACCAAGATTAGAAGGGAAGCAGAAAGCTAGGAAACAATTTTTATAGCCAATGTTTCTGACAAAGGCCCCATTTCTAAAATACATAGAGAATTGAGTCAAATTTATAAGAATACAAGTCATTTCCTAATTGATAAATTATCAAAGGATATGAACAAGCAGTTTTCAAATGAAGAAAATAAAGCTATCTATAGTCAAATGGGAAAAAAATGCTCTAAATCACTATTGATTAGAGAACTGTAAATTAAAAGAGCTCTGAGGTACTTTCTCATACCTATTTAATTGACTAACATGAGGAAACAGGAAAATGATAAATGTTGGAGAAGATGTGGGAAAATTGGAACGCTAATGCATTTTTGATGGAGCTGTGAACTGATTCAACAATTCTGGACAACAATTTGGGACTATGCCCAAAGGGCAATCAAACTGTGCATTCCCTTTGATCCAGTAATAGTACTACAAAATCTGCATCCCAAAAAGGATCACAAAAAGGGGAAAAATATCTACATGTACAAAAAAAAATATTTACAGTAGCTCTTTTTGTGATGGAAAAGAATTGGAAATTGAAGAAATGCCTATCATTTAGGGAATGGTTTATGAATGTAACAGAATACTATTGTGCTATAAGAAATGATGATCAGGTGGATTCAAAAAAACCTGGAAAGATTTACAAGAACTGATACTGAGTGAAATGAGCAGAGTCAGAAGAACATTGAATGCAGTACCAGCAACATTGTGTAAAGATCAACTCTAATTGATTTAGCTCTTCTCAGCAATACAATGATCTGAAAATTCCAAAAGACTTATGATGTAAAATGCTAACCACATACAGAGAAGTATCTGATGGAGTGTGTGTCCAGATTGAGGCATACTTTCTTCTCATTTGTAAGGCTTTTTCTTTGTTTCTTATGCCTTTTTCTTTAGTTCTGTTTCTTCTTTTACAACATGAGTAATGTGGAAATATGTTTACATGATTGTACATGTATTACCTATAACAGATTGCTTGCCATCTTGTGGGGAGAAGGGGATAAGAGGGAAGGAAGGAGAAAAGATTTGGAACTGAAAATTTTATAAAAGATGAATGTTGAAAATTATTCTTATGTATAATTGAAAAAAAGTAATATATTATATACAAAAAAAAATCATGACACTTCTTAGTTCTGTTCTCATTTTCATATTTTATGTTATGTAGCTATCACTGCTCTCTTTCTCAATCCTGAAAGAAAGAAATGTATTTTTAAGACAAGAGGTAGAAAGTTACTCATTGTGACACTAAACCTAAAAGAGTAAGTGGGCATTAATAAGAGATATCTAATATAGTGGTTATTGGTAGCATAGGAGTACTGATCTCACCATTGACTAGGTTTAGAACAGTGAGATACACTTGTACTGTTTAGGTCATGGGGAAGCTTTGTCACTAAAAGAATTATTCAGTTTCCTAAGAACAATTGAGAGGACTCATCCTCGTGGTCAACTCACGATTCATTTTTATTATCTCTGGAACACACACACACATATGTACACATACGCATATATATATATATAAATGAATATTATAAGCTATTCGTTCAACTATATGTAAAAGAATTGACGTCCATTTAGTTTTTCCTATTTGAATACTTGGATCAAACTCCTTTGAATGATTTATGAGTCTCATTTAACATGTTCTGTAACATTCTGGGATTTGGTGGAAAAAAAAATAAAATGTCACCTAAAATTAGAAAATCTAGAAGACTTCGACAGGGATAGGGAAATGCAAAACAAAAGCCCATTTTCTTAAGACCACCACTCTTCCAGTGATATACGAATGTGCATTGCTGAACACCACAATTTCTGAAGAATTAAAGTTGACAAAAAACAACAGGGAGGCATACGGTGGGCATGAGCAAGTAGGCAGCAATGCATTGCATCCAGGGAATTCTGAAGAAGTGATTCAAAATGTGTTCTCAGAGAGAAGCAAGACATAACAATAAGATAGTCTCAATATGGGAGAAGAGTTAGTAATTGATAGACCTTCTGACCCAATCGAAACAATACACAGATTGATGATTATCAATATTGTACTATTGAAAGCACTACAGCATGCCAGACTTAAAAATGAATATCATGTATCCACAAAGCTAAAAAAGGTTAGTTAATACAAAGGATAACAGAAGGTTTTGACAGTCTCGAAAACTGGACTGAATCAATTCTAACAAATTTACTATAGGTTAATATAATATTTTTCAGTGCACAACAAAACATAATTTGGCAAATTTGAATGAGGAGGACATGTGGTTAGGTAGCACTTCATCTTTTTAAAAAAGTCATGTCAAGTTAATAGTCTTCAAATTTAATGAGAGAGAAAGGGCAGCTAAAAAGACTAACACAAATTTAGGCTCTATCTAGAGAGTCACAGTGTCTAGAAATAAGGAAGTGATAGTTTTGCCATACTCTGCACATTCAGACCAAAGCTGTCATGTTTTAATACACTCTAGAAAGAGATTTTAGGAAAGAAACTGCTTAATTGGAAAATGTCCAGAGGAGGGCAACAAAGATGATGATGGGTCTCAAGTTTATATCATATGAGAATTTGTTGAATGAACTAGGGATGCTTAACCTAGGAGGGAAAAAGGGCTTGTATTGGGGGTAGTTGGGGGGGGTGGTAAGAGCCTATATTACAAAAACATACATACCTATATAAGTACATGCAAATAGTTGAAAAGCTATTGTCTGGGGGAAAGGATGAAACAAATTGTAGTTTGACCCAAGAAAATGCAACTAAGAGCAGAGGAGTGGAAGTTGCGAAGTGGAATATTTAGAATGGTTGTGATAACTAATAATCAAAACTATCCATAAATGGAATATGCTAAACTCAGGAAGTAGAAGGTTATACCTAACTGTAAGTCTCTAAGCAAAGTCTGGATGACCACTCTTCATGTATGCAATAGAAAAGATTAATATTAAGCTAAGGGCTAGTCATTGAAATCCCTTCTAGTTCTGAGAGTCTGTGATTCTGAAATGAAAATTAATCATTCTGGAAGACAAGATGTGAGCCAAGACCCAACAATGAACATTAAAAACATCATAAACTTTCAGCAAGCAGGGATGGTTTTTTATAATGCATTAAATCAGAGATAACAAATAAGAATAGATAGCTCTTTTAGCCTTAATGACCCTCTTCCTTTTGATGAGAAACATCAAAATCATAAATCAATAGGATGGCCATTAACTAGTGGGTGGTGGCAAGATTGGGCAGAGTAAAGAAAGGTCATTGTGTTGAAAGATTCTAAGAAGAAAAAAAACACTTTAGACTAGACAAAGGAGAAAAAAAGAGACTACTTTGGCTATAGAATAAAATCAAGTAGCATTCCATTATGTCATTTCTGATGAACCAATACTTAATAAATTCATGAGTATTTATAGAATAGCATGTGCCCAGAGCAAGTCTAATAATAAGTGGAATGTAAATAACACTCTGATGCTTACAAAGCACTTCATGTGAATTATCTCATTTGAGATCCACAACAAATTTCAGAGGTCGGTACTAAAGATGTTATCATGCCCATTTGACAAAAGATGGAACTGACTATCAATTACACAGCTAATAAATTCAGAGGTAGAAGTGACCGTATAATATAAAAAAAGAATAAGAGATGACTCTATCCTCAAGAATAACAGCATTGTTGATGAGACATATTAAACTGAAAAAAACAGAGAAAATAAAAGGTAGGAAATAATCAAGTACTCAGCTTTGTGACTTAGATAATAAGTACATCAGGAGTTCAGGAAAGGGAGGTAAATGGAAACTATACAGAAAGATTTAGGCAAGCCTCAAAAGATGGGTAAGAGAGAATGAACTAAGAGAAAAGGAACGGGCATTTCAAGTTGTGAGAACTGTATTAGGAAAGGATCAAAATCACACATAAAAACAATGTTGTGAAACATAGTAAGGAGTTAGGAACTGAAGCAAATGGCTGCAATGAGTGAGGAGTAGAGAAAATTAGATTAGGCAGAAAATGATAATAATAACAAAAACCTAAACTTACATTTTTCAACCTGAAAGTTTGGTTAAAAAAGGCAAAAAAGGCTGAATACATATTGTTTACTCCCTTAAAGCTGACAGTTACATGATCATGAAGCCAAAAAAAATTTCAGACTGTTTTAGAAATGACCAGGCTTAAATTTGTTTTAGGACAATCCAAGGGTGTCTGTGTCTCTCAGATTTGTGGTCTCCATATGTGCTTAACTATACCATGAGAAAGGAATTTCTTAATTGGATTGGTTGGAAATACAATAAGATAAGAGAGTTGACAAAGTTTCAATTGAAATTATGACTCATGACATCTGTGTTTTCTTTACCATTAACAAGTTGTAACATAGTATATGTCCACAAAATACTAAGATATGGAAAAAGTCCCATCATTCAAGATAGTGTCTTGGGTTAAGGGTCTCATAAAGTATGATGTCAGTCCCATCTGGCCTTGCTGACATGAGAAGAAGCATTCTCTGAGTTTACTTCAAAGAACTAAGAGACTATTAGGTCCAGCTTCTTCTTCTGATTGGTCAATTCAAGGTCTAGCCCTTACTAAAGTCCAAAAATTATATTAAATATTATCACATTTGTGTAAAGTTTAAGGTTTTTAAAAAGCATTCCCCAAACACACACACACACACACACACACACACACACACACACACGGAGGCAATGTGCTATAGTACATTATAGTACATTATGTTTTAATATTCCCATTTTATAGGTAAGGAAACTGAGTGTCTGAGTAATTAAAGCCATGGTTATCCACCTGACAGTGTCAGAATCAGGAGACTTTGACATATCCTGGCTCCAAATCCCACATTCTTTGTACTGCCTCAAGGTGTGATCAGGTTATAAAGAGCCTTGAAGTATTATAATGCGTTTGACCTTGAACCAATAAACCAATGGGAATATTATTTGTTCATATCAGAAAGGAATAATGTGATGAAAAAAGTATATTAGGAAGATAAATTTGGCAATTATGTGAAGAGTGGGGTTGGATGGGAGGTTATTGGAGAGCAGGAAGACATTTTGGGTACAGTAATACTAGTGTAAGGTACAAAGGATTGGGACTAACTAAGATGCTAACAGTTAGAATCGTTAAGAAAGAGTAAATTGGAAATAAAAACCAAATATCCTAAGGAAATATTTATGACATCTACTGTGAAAGGGGGATGGGAAGAAAGCTCCAGAGGCAATTAAAAAGTTATCCTTGCTTAGTCAAGAAACAAGAGCATTTAAACAGAATAAATCCGTGAATTGTTCAGAATAGTTCTGTATTTCTAAGAGTTTTCCTTAAAATGTCATTCAAACTAATCTGTGTTGGACTAAGCTTCTTTTTCACTTGATGCGCCTATTGGAGTAACTAAAGATCTCATTTTTTTAAAAGTCTTCATTTTTAATGTGAGTAAAACAACCAGGTGATTCTAAGAGAAGACATTGAAGGTTGAACACAGAAGGAATTAATGTAAGAAGGCGAAACTGATACATAAAGAGATAAGACAGTGGAGGAAAGTATTTGTATTTTCTCCTTCCAATAAATCAATGAAAATGTATCAGATCCAAGATATTTATAGATGGTAAAACAAATAGAACCTTTGAAGAAAAGCTGAAAGACAAAATCTCCATGTGAATGCAAGATTCAAGTAAAAGATCATAAATGTCAAGCTGGAAACACATTAGACATCATAAGATCATAGATTCAAAGCTAGATGGAACCTTGGATGACATCTAGTTCAAATCACTCAGTTAACAGATGAGGAAACTAAGGGTCAAATAAATGAAGAGACTTGTTCAATATCTGACAAGTAGGAAGTGGTGAAGTTGGGATTTAAACCTAGCTGCTCAGGTTCCAAATCTAGGGCTCTTCCCCATTTCACTACCTTGTTGTCCAATTAGCAATCAGATGAAAAGTCACCCATCCATAATTCACAGTTCAAAGGTTTAAATTGTAAGGAGCTTCAGAAGCCATGTGGTCCAACTTCCTAATTTTTAGAGATGAGCAAATGGAGTCCTAGAGAGATTATGATTCACCCAATGTCACAAATTTTGGAAATTGTAAAATGGGAATTTGAACCCTAGTTCTCAAAAATTTATCTTGAGTTTTTCTTTAAACTTCTGCTTTCTACCAGCAGCAAATTGTAAATACTATCCTATTTAAAACATCAAAATTAGACCTAGGCTGTGTATAAAGAAAAAGGAGAATCAGACAAAAAATACTTGACTTAGAATCAGAAAACCTGCCTTTCATGTGATAGTAATATAACATTGTAAATGCCACTGAAATTTTCTAAGTGTCAGTTTCTTCCTCTGTAAAATGGAGATAATGATGGTTGTATCTGTCTGTCAGCAGGTGGTAATGAGGATGAAGTGAAATGATTTGCATAAAATACATTGGAAAGCATGTTACTATTATTATAAGGTAAAATAAATAGTTTAGAATTCGGTTAAGTTGGTACAAAGTATGATTCAGAAAATGTTGATGTTAGCACTTACTATGACCATCACCTCTAGTATAACTCCATAATTTGGACTTACCCATCTCCTTGGTGGCCATTTTGAGGACTAACTTTTTCTCGTCTGGTAAGTGGAATTTGACAATGATTTTGTGCATGAAAAAGATTCTTATTCTATTCAAATCGATCTGAATTATGATATTTCTGCCAGCAATGCTAGATGCCTATTCATCCTGTTTGATTCTTATCCTTGCATAAATTCAATTCATATACCCCTATATATTCCACTCAAATCATTCCATACATCAGAGCAGGTCCACTCAAAATGTTGTAGTCTCAGAAGTTTAAAAATTGAGGTAAACATGAATTCTACTAACTTATTTTTGTGAAATATTGTAATAACTGTGGTCTAATACAATAGATTTGCTTTGTAATCTTATATATTCATTATTTTATTCATTTAAAAATATTTTCTATAAAAGAATTCATAGCTTTAAGAAACTCTACTATAGAGCATCTCTAGAAACAGACTTTGGGCCAAAATCATTAAGAATTATTTACATATTTTACTACAACGAAGTTTTATATGATAGCTCATACACTCAGAAAAACTAGACATAGTCCTGCTTCCTGCCTCCATATCTTTGCTTACATTATTATATTCATTTTAAAACAGTTATTTTTTTAATCTGTGGAATAAAACAAGCTCTTCAATGACAGTATAATTTTTAAAAGATGTTTGCACATTTAGCTACAAATCTAATATGTATGTCTCACTATTTTTCTTAAATATATAATAAAATTTCCATGTAAATTTCTTTTTATTTTTTCCTTCCCTTCATATGCCTAATATTTTTTTCACTTTCCAGTATCAAGATCCATCATGCTGAAACACAGTCTAATCAAATAAAAAAGAATTTATTAAACATGATATTTCAAGCACCATGCTAAGCACTGAGGATACAGAGAGGTAAAAATATGGTCCCTATCCTCTAGAAACTGAAAGGCTGTTTCTAAGAGAGGGAAAAAAAAGATTTTAATAGGTTAAAGACAAGAAAAGAGCATGTCCTCTGTATATGGAGCACTGAAAGTAGGAGTCACTTCAGTGAGATCAGGAATAGAAGGTGAGTTTAGGGAAGAACTTATGGTCTATTTGGCAGGAATGTAGCATGTGAAGGATGACACCACTCACTTTCTCCTTGATGCTGCAATTGCTAGGTCATAGAATGGCTTTTGTCTTTCTGGTGAGGACTAAACTTGACTTGGGAGTCTGACAGGTGTGTGTAGCAAATACTAATTGAGGGGGTTCCTGAACATATAGTTAATATCTCAGTTGGAGTTGTTAAGATTTAGGAAAGTTTTAGGTTATTCACAAATTAAAAAAAAAAAACACCCTTAAAATGTTAGACTATGGAGATGTAAAAAGTAAACACAGTTCCTTTCCTCGGGAGACTTACATTCTCCTAAAATGTCATAAGAAAAGAACATAAATTCCTCAAGTTTCCCACACTACAGTCTAGAAGGGAATGACCTTTTGAGCTAATATATGGAGAGCCTAATTGTAATCTAATAACAAGGATTTTCTTACTCAATTCAATTTCACAAGTTTTGAAATAGTATCTATAATTGATATTAAGCACAAAAATAAAGCAGTCCTTTATCTCAAGGAGTTTCTATTCTCTTGTGATAAAAGAATATGGTACACACAAAATGTATACAATATGAGTATACTATATATGTGTAAATTGAGCAAAAGACCTGGAATGACTGTTGTCCTTTTCTTTCTAAGAGAAACAAAATGACATTACTATGTTAGAGTTAAGCCAGTCAGTCCAGCTGTGGCTGATCAGACCAACACAAGCTTGGAATAATTTACCACAGGCCTGGCACAAATAGTGTAATGATCTTGGCTTGTAGCCTTTTTGAGTTGAAGAATTTTACATCAGCATGGTAGTTGACCTTGATGCCATGTTTCTCCTCACTGAAGGCATTTGACAACATGGCTGAAAACATCATGCTAAAAAGCATGAGAGCAAGCACACAGCTTTGTTTATCTCCATTGGTGACTGGGAAAACTTGAGAGCATTGTCCATTATCCAGAACCCTGGCAAGCATGCCATCATAAAACTGACATAAAATATTGATGAACATCTGTGGGTAAACAGATTTTGATATAATTTTCCAAAAGCCTTTGCGACTTAAAATATCAAAGGTCTTGGTCAGATCTATAGATGTTGTGTACAGCATTCTATTCTGCTCCTGGAATTTTTTCTGAACTTGTCAGGCAGCAAACACCATATCAACTGTTCCTCAGTCCTTTCTGAAACTACACTGGCTTTCAGGTAGATGACCATCTTCCAGGTGAGGAATCAGCTATTAAGGAGAGGACTCTGGCAGAAATCTTACCAGCAATGACTAAAAGAGAGATTGTGTGATTGTCAGAGGACAATCTATTTCCTTTACCGTTTTAGAGATGGACAATGGAGAAATTGGGAGATAGCCTCCTCTTGCCATATAACCCAAAAAGTTTCAATCAGTTCTTGTATGAGCAGTGAATACCCTCCCTTGTCAATCTCAACTGAAATAGAATCAGCACCAGGTGCTTTGCCACAAGAAAGGAACCTAACGGCATTCAAAACTTTTTCTTCAGTTGAAACTTCAGTTATGAGGAATTGACTTCAACCTGAGGTAGTCAATGACTTCAGCGTTAACTAATGGCAGTCTGTTGAGAACACTGTGGAAGTGTTCCCCCCATCTCTCTAAGATTATGTCCTTATCACTAATCAATGTGGCTACAACAGAACTGAGTAGCTGAGATACACCATAGGTCTTTGGCCCATTAATAGCTTTCAGGACATCATAAAAGTGCTTTGACTTGTTACTACCAGCATAAAACTAAATTTCATCTGCCTTCTTACTGAGCCAAGAATCCTGCACCTCTCTAACCTTCACTTGTACTTTTCTTTTGAAAGAATTAAATACTGACTTCTTAAAGACAGATGAACTATCTTGCTTGTAAACCATGTGGAGTTCTCGTTTTTCACTGAGTAACTCTTCAATTTCTCCATTATTTTTTGTCAGACCAGTCTTGATGTTTTTGAGCATTCTGGGCCAGATGAGTAAATGCCATACTGTACATTAAATCTATGAAAACTGCCCTCTCCTTTTCTGCTTCACTGTTGCCAATTGTGATGGCTAAACTTTCCCTCCAAGCTAGCAACATGGTGTTCCTGCTCACAGAAGCACTAGAATCTGTTGATATTAATTCTTCATTTTGCCTTGGGGCCATTGATTTTGTTGAATGTGAATATTTAGCATGAAGAGGTCAGGTCTATGATCATTCTGTGCCACACACTGCCTTCATCACTCTCACATTCTCTCTGTCTTTTTTGCTTACAATAATAGTCTTTAAATGCTAAAATTTGCTGTGAGAGTGCATCCACAACTTTTATTGCTTTTAAGTAAATGGAAGACAGTGTTGCTGATGAGAAGGTCATGAGATGCTCAAGTCATCAGTAGTAAGTGACTATATTGCTATTACTATTTCCAACTCCATTCTTCCTAAGAACTGCCTGCCATGTCTACTAGTCTGAGTCTTCTCTAGCATTGAAGTCACCAAGAATTATAAGCTTATCCTCTTTTGGCGCAGTGATGATAAGGGTCTCCAGGTCTTCATAAACATTTCCTTCAACCTCATCAGCGTTTGGCATGGTGGGAACATAGGTGCTGATGATGACAGCATGGTATTTTCTTGTAAGTGGAAATCCCATTGTCATGAGCCTGTCATTTACTCCTTTTAGTAGTCATAAAAGCCTGTTGACTAGATTAGTTTTGATCACAAAATGTATACCCTCTTCACAGTACTCCCATTCACTGAAACTACTCCAGAAAGAATTATGTATCAAGCCCCGACTTCTGTAAGCTGGCCTCTATTTGCCAGCCTTCTTTCACTCAGGACTGCTATTTGGATGTGAGACCTGCTGAATTTTCTCACAACAAAAACTGTTCATCTTTCAGGTCTACTGAATTTCGTGTTATCTATAAGTGTGTGCACATTCTGTTTACTGATGGTGGGTGGAATTATCTTTGCAGCAGTTTTTGTACATTTTTTTGTATCTTGACAGCAGGATGGGATCCCTGCCTGCCACAGTAATCAGGTCAGGACTGAGTAAGAAAACAGTTTTTAGAGCACCTTTTCCAGGCCCTTCCTTATACCAGAAAGTGAGCAGTGCCATCCTTAAAAGGATTCTCAGATGCCTAGGGGATTATCAAATTGCACTGCTGCTTCCAATGAAAAGATAACCATATGGTCTCGGCCACATGGGTTCACGGTTGTGACTACTCCTGATGCTTCATCACTTGGCTGTTGCCACAGGACTTTGAGATAGGTAAAAATGGTAAAATGGTATGTACAATGTCTTCTGGTTTGTGTATATATTGGGTTTAAGTGAGGCACAGTTGTGCAAATTTATAGGCCTCACTCTCTTCCAGAGTGATCATGGTTCAGTGGCAAGACAGAGTCAAGAGAGTTGGTGATGGCTCAAGATGAAGCAGATGACTTTTGCATCTTTTATGTCTAAGCATGCTCTAAGTGCTCCATAGCACCTGCTTCCTGTATTCATGGCTTTTGGAATAAATTGTTCTCATCTCCCCATTCGACCAGAGGAAATCTTTACATGCTTGAGATTGTCACCCCCTCTTACTCACTGATGGGTTTGAGACCCCATGGTTACCCTCAACCTGCTTTAGTGCATCTGCTAAAAAGCTTTTCTGAGATGTGGCTGCTGTGCATGCTACAACTTCTCGGAACCACAAATGGGAGTTAGGTGAATCAGGGGGAAGCCAAAGGTGGAAAGAAGTCCTGAAAAGGGATCAATAACCTTCACACCGGAGGTACTAATCTTCACTGAACACACCCTATACTCACAAGATCTGGAGAACGATCCATGCAAAGGCAAAATCACAGGAGGAGGAATATGGTGTTTGAAAAATGGCTGAGAACATAAGGGAAATAATGTGATATCCACCTGGTAAGGCAAACTGGAGACAAACAGTAAAGGATTGTAAATGACAAACAGACAGGTCTCAATTTTATTGGAAAGGTTATGGGAAATCACTGAAATTTCTTGAGTAGGGGAGTAACATGGTCAGACTTCTGTTGTAAGAAAGACAATTTGGCAGCTGTGAATGAGATGAAGAGGGGAGAAATTAGAGACAGGTAAATCATTTTTGTTTTTGTTTTTTATATTTGTTTTGTTTTTATATTTGTTTTGTTTTTTATTTTAACAAGCATTCATTAAACAATTTATGTACTTTCTGGAACACTATACTAAGTACTACAAAGAAAAAGAAAGGCAGAAATAGACACTGGCCTCAAGGAGATCATGTTCTAATGCAAAGAAAAAACTACATAGCTAAATTCATTCAAGGCATAAGCAGAGTAGATTGAGAGTAGGTTCAGAGGAGAAATCACTTGTAGTTGGTATCACTGGGAAAGCATTCTGATGAAGACAGTATTTGAGCTGAGTCTTGAAAGATATGAGTTAGAGGTTAATAGGGAGAGGACTGGAGGGATGGGGGAAAGCCAGCCTTAAAGTTAATTTTGTCTGAATACTATAGATCTCTGGTTGTTTTTCCCTCAATCATCAGAGAACTTCTGGAAAATGTAGTTTTAGGTAGTGCAAGTAAACTACTCAGAGAAGCTTACCAACGTAGTATTTGTTACAAATGCGTGACAAAAATTAAGTTCTTTTTGTTTTTTTTAGTTTTTTTTAATTAAGCTATTTTATTTGTTTTTAGTGTTCTACAATTACTTCCATATATCTTAGATTTTCTCCCCCTCCTTCCTCACTCCACTCCTGAGATAGCACACAATTATATATAGGTTCTACATATACATTTCTATTAAATATATTTTCACTTTAGTCATGCTGCATAGAAGAATTAAAATTAATGGGAGAAATCATAAAACAAAACAAAACATAATGAAAAAGAAAAGGGTCTTGTTCATTCTGCAAACACATTCCGTAGTTCTTTCTCAGGATGTGAAACACATTTTGCCTCAAGTCCATTGGAAATTTTTTAAGTACCTGCATTGCAATGAAGGACTAAGTCTACCAGAAAAAATCCTCACCTGCTGTGGTTGTTGATGTCTACAAAGTTCTCCTGGTACTACTCTTTTGACTCAGCAACAGTTCATATAAGTCCTTCCAGGCCTCTCTGAACTCTTCCTATTCATCAGTTCTTATAGCAAAATAGTGTTCCATTACTTTCATGTACTACAATTTATTCAGCCATTTCCAAATTGAGGGGTATCCCACTGATTTCCAGTTTTTAGCCACCACAAAGGGAGCTGCTATAAATATCTTTGTACATATGAAACCCATTCCCATTTCTAGGATCTCTTTGGGATACAGCTCCAGAAGCGATATTGCTGGGTCAAAGAGTATGTGCATTTTTGTAGCCCTTAGGGCATAATTCCAAATTGTTCTCCAGAATGACTGGATCAGCTCACAGCTCCACCAACAATGACTTACTGCTCCAACTTTCCCACATCTTCTCCTACATTTATCATCTTCCTGTTTTGTCATGTTAGCCAATCTGATAGGTGTGATGTGGTACCTCAGAGTTGTTTTGATTTGTATCTCTCTAATCAATAGTGATTTAGATCATTTTTTCATATGACTATAGATGGTTTTAATTTCTTCCTTTGAAAATTACCTGTTCATATCCTTTAACCATTTGTCAATTGGGGGATGACTTGTATTCTTGTACATTTGATTCAGTTCTCTATATATTTTAGAAATGAGACCCTTATCACAGACACTATTTGCAAAAATTCTTTCCCAGTTTTCCGCTTCCCTCTTAATCTTGGTTGTATTGGCTTTGTTTGTGAAAAACTTTTCAATTTATTGTAATCAAAATTATCCATTTTGCATTTCATAATACTTTCTGTTTCTTCTTTATTCAAAAATTCCTCCATTCTCCATAAATCTGATGAATACACCATTCTTTGCTCCACTAATTTGTTTATACTATCAATCTTGATACCTAGATCATGTGCCCATTTGGACTTTATTCTTGTGTATGGTGTCAGGCATTGGTCTATGCCCAACTTCTGCCACACTGTTATCCCATTTTCCCAACAATTTTTGTCAAACAGTGAGTTCTTATCCCACAAACTGCGGTCCTTGGATTCATCAAACAGTAGATTGCTGTATTTATTGACTACTATATCTTGAGTACCTAACCTATTCCACTGCTCTATCCCTCTGTTTCTTAGCCAGGACTAAGTGGTTTTGATAATTACTGCTTCATAATGTAATTTGAGATTTGGTAGTGCTAGGCCACCTTCCCTATTATTTCTTTTCATTAGTTCCCTTGATATTCTGGACTTTTTGTTCTTCCAGATGAATTTTGATATTATTTTTTCTAGCTCTAGAAAATAATCATCTGATAGTGTGATTGGTATGGCACTGAATAAGTAAATTAATTTAGGTAGAATTGTCATTTTTATTATATTGGGTTGACCTACCCACAAGCAGCTGATATTTTTCCACTTTCTTATATCTGACTTTATTTGTGCGAATAGTGTTTTGTAATTGTGTTCATATAGTCCCTGGGTTTGTTTTGGCAGATAGACTCCCAAATATTTTATGGTGTCTACCTTAGCTTTAAATGGGATTTCTCTTTCTATCTCTTGCTGTTGAATTTTGTTGTTAATATATAGGAATGCAGAAGATTTGTGCGGGTTTATTTTGTAACCTGCAACTTTACCAAAGTTGTTTATTATTTCAAGTAGTTTTTTTTTTTTACTTGATTCTCTGGGATTCTCTAAACATATCATTATATCATCTGCAAAGATTGATAATTTAGTTTCTTTTTTGCCTATTCTAATTCCTTCAATTTCTCCTTCTCTTATTGCTAACATTTACAGTTAACATTTCTGGTACCATACTGAATAATAGTGGGGATGATGGAAACCCTTGTTTCACCCCTAATCTTACTGGAAATGCATCTATCTTATCCCCATTGCATATAATGCTTGCTGAACTTTTTAGGTAGGTACTCATTATTATTTTATGGAAAGTTCAATTTATTCCTGCATTCTCCAATAATAATAGGAATGGGTGTTGTATTTTGTCAAAAGCTTTTTCTGCATCTATTGACATAATCATGTGATTTTGGTTAGTTTTGCTGTTGATACGATCAATATTCCTAATCATTTCCCTTATATTGGAAAAGAATTTGGGAGGACTCATTCTTCTCCAATTTCCTCAAATTGTTTCAATAGTATTGGAATTAACTGTTCTTTAAATGTTTGATAGAATTCACTTGTAAATTCTTCCAGTGCTGGAAATTTTTTCTAAGGAGTTCTTTGATGACTTGTTCAATTTGTTTGGCTGAGATGGCTTATTTAAGTATTAAAGTTCTTCTTCTGATAATCTGGGCAATTTATATTTTTTTAAATAATCATCCATCTTATTTAGATTGTCAAATTTATGAACATAAGAGGTGGACAAAGTAATTTCTAACTATTCTTCAAATTTCCTCCTCATTTGAAGTAAGTTCACTTTTCATTTTTGATATTGGTAATTTGGTTTTCTTCTCTTTTTTAAAATCAAATTGACCAAAGATTTATCAGTTTTGTTGGCTTTTTCATAAAACCAACTCTTAGTTTTATTTATTAGTTTAATAGTTTTCTTCATTTCAATTTTATTAATCTCTCCTTTGGTTTTCAGCATTTTGATTTTGGTATTTACTTGGGGATTTTCAATTTGTTGTTTTTCTAGCTTTTTCAGCAGCATGTCTCAAGTCACTGATTGCCTCTTTCTCTATTTTATTCATGTAGGCATTCAAAGATATAAAATTTAACCTAAGAACTGCTTTTGCAGCATCCCATAAGATTTGGTAGGTTGGCTAATTATTGTCATTCTCTTGAATGAAGTTGTTGATTGTTTCTATGATTTGTTGCTTAACCCGCCTATTCTTTAGGATTAGATTATTTAGTTCCAATTAATTTTTGGTGTATCTTTCTGTGGCATTTTATTACATATAATTTTTATTGCATTATGATCTCAGAAAGATTCATTGACTATTTCTGCACTTCTGCACTGGATTGTGAAGTTTTTATGTCCTAGTACATAGTCAATTTTTGTATATGTGCCATGTACCACTGAGAAAAAGATGTATTCCCTTCTATTCCCAATCAATTTTCTCCAGAGATATATCATACCTACTTTACCTGGAGTTCTATTCACCTCCTTAACTTCTTTCTTGTTTATTTTGAGGTTAGATTTACCAAGTTCAGAGAGGGAGAGATTGAGGTCCCCCACTAATATTGTTTTGCTATCTATTTCTTCCTCTAAGTTCTGTAACTTCTCCTTTAAGAATCTGGATTCTATGCCGCCTGGAGCATATATGTTTTGCAATGATATTTTTCGTTGCCTATGATGCCTTTCTGCAGGATATAGTTTCCTTTCTTATCTCTTTTGATTAGATCTACGATAAGGATTGCTATTCCTGCCTTTTTTTTTTTTTTTACATCAGATGAAGCACAACATATTCTGCTCCAACCTTTTATGTCCGCCCTGTGTGTATTCTGGTGTTTCAAATGTGTTTCCCATAAACAACATATTGTTGGATTATGACTTTTAATCTATTCTGCCATACATTTCCATTTATGAGAGAGTTCATTCAATTCACATTCACAGTTATGATTACTATCTGTATCTTTCCCTCCATCCTCTTTCCCCACATTTGTGCTTTCAGTTCTCCCTTCTCCCTTTCCCTCCAAAATAGAGCTTTAATTTTTGACGACGGCCTCCCTCAGCCTTCCCTTTCTTCTTTCAATCTCCCTTTTACTCCCCTTTATCCTTACTTCTTCCCTCCCTTCTAGCTTCCCTTCCCTTTTATTTCCCCTTTCTCCTCCTACTTCCTATAGAGCTAATTGCATTTCTTTACTTAACTGAGTTTGTGGTTCCCTCCTTGAACCAAAAACAAGGAGAGCAAATATCACACAATGTTCATCTTCCACCTCTATTTCCCTCTACTTTAATGTAATTTTATGCCTCTTCCTGTGATATAACTTACCATTTTCTGCCAACCTCCTTTTCACACCTCCTGTTACAATCTCTTCGCACTCTTAAATTGTATTTTATCATCACATCATTTACTTTATATCTGTTCCCTCTATCTATGTACATCCCTTTTATATATCATGAAAAATACACAATTCTCAAGATTAACAAGTATCATCTTCCCTTATAGGGATGTAAACAGTATGCCCATATTCAGTAACAAATTTTTCCCCTATATATCTTTTTGTACCTCTCTTAAGACTTGTGCTGGAGGATTGAATTTTCTATTGATCTCTGGCCTTTCAACAGGAAGATCTGGAAACCCCTTATTTCACAGAATGCCTATCTCTTTGTCTGAAATGTTATGCTTAACTTTACTGGGTAATTGAACCTTGGTTGTAGTTCCAGCACCTTAGCCTTATGGAATATCATATTCCAATTCCTTCAGTCTTTTACTATAGAAGCTGCAAAGTCTTGTGTGATCCTATGTCAATATTTGAATGATTTCTTTCTGGCTGCCTGTAGTATTTTCTCCTTCACTTGATAGTTCTAGAATTTGGCAATAATATTCCTTGGTGTTTTTAGTTTGGGATCCCTTTCAGGAGGTGAACAGTGGATTCCTTAAATGACTATTTTGGCCTCTGAATTTAGTGCTTCTGGCCATTTATCCTTGATGATTTCTTGGAAGATATTGTCCAGGGTCTTTTTTTTATCATGGCTTTCTGGTAGATTAATAATTCTTAGATTTTCTTTTCTGGATCTATTTTTCAGGTCAGTTGTTGTACAATTAGATGTTTTATATTCTATTTTTTCATTCTTTAGATTCTGTATTACTGATTCTTGATGTCTTATAGAGTCTTTGCCTTCTACTTGCCCAACTCTGATTTTTATCCAATTGTTTTCTTCATTTAACTTTTGTGTCTCATTTTCCATCTGTCCAATTGTTCCTTTTAAGGAATTATTTTCATCAGTTAGTTTTTTGCACTTCCTTTTCCATTTGTCAAGTTTTCCTTTTAAATTCTTCTGTGATTTCTTTTTTCATATTTTTAAAATTGTTGGCCAGTTTTTCTTCTGTTTCTCTAATATGGCTTTTAAAATCCTTCTTCAGCTCTGCCAAGAATGCTCTTTGTGCTTCACACCAGTTTATATTCCCTTCTGAAGTTTCAGATGGAAGTACAGTCTCAATGCTGCCCTCTTTGGTATTGCTGTTTTGGTCCTTGTCCCCATGGAAAGATGCTATTGTCTTTTCTCTTCTGCTTTGCTTCTCACTCATGATAATGATGATCATCTTTTTCATGGCTTTTAAAGTAGATCTCTGCTTTGGACTCACAAAGTCCAAAGGTCTCTATCCCACTGTTTTTATGCTTTGAACTTGAGGCTTTAATCTCTGGTTCTTTCAGCTAGAAACTAAAATGCTGCAGCTTACGTGCTAAACTGACTGGTGTGAGAAAGCAGAGGCCAGGTGAAGTCTTTCTGGGTTTCCCCAGAGTTACCCTGGAGCTAGCTGCGTTAAGTATGAGGGGGAGGTGGTCTGACTTTAGCAGGTCTCCTCTCCTGAGCTACAGCATAGACAAGCTTAGCAGTTCTATGATCCTGGCCACCCTAGCATCTTCCTGATTCCCCTAGAGTGCTGTGGCATGCCTGAGGTCCTGGTGTTGGCGGTTGCAGGCTCCAAACCCCTGGGCCTCCCAGTTTGCAGAGGTAGAACTGCCTGGGACAACTCTGATCCTGCCCTGGTCCCCTTCAGCCAGAGCAAGAAAGACCCTCCTTAGTAATTTTCCTAGTTTTACATGATAAGAGACTATTTACCCCTTCAACTGATCCCATTGTTCCAGGATTTTTCTGGGGAAATATTTTATGGGTCTTTCAATTTCAACAAGTGGAAAGGGAGAACATTTGCCAATCACTCCACCATCTTGGCTCCTGGAACTTTCAGAGAGTTTATCTGCAGACTGATAGTCTCAGGAGTAGCTGCTGCAGATACTTGGGGCTGCATGGCTCTCATTAGCTCTGTTCCCCTGGACTCCTGTCCTGGGCTGATATGCCCAAGATTCTGCAGTGTGGCCTCTACCTCAGACCTCCTGGGGTTTCCTGCTCAGCCTGTGAAGCATGTGCGCTGTGCATTGTGTGCTCCTCCAGCCCCACAGAACAGATCTTTCCTCTCGACCTTCCCATCTGTCCTGGGCTGTGAATCAACCACAGTCTTTCTCCTATTTGATTCTGCCCCTCCAAAATCCAGTCAGATTATCTTTTTAGAGGTATCTGAAGGAGTGTCTCTAAGAGCCTAGGTGAGTAATTGCTCTCACTCCACCATATTAGCTCCACTCCCCAATGAAGTTCTTTCAAAGCCCAGCCACATGGGGTCTACAAGTACAGCACAAAGTCTATATAGGCAGATATCCTGTGACAATAGGTTGGGTAGATTATCCACTTAAATGCCACCGTTTCATTGGTGCTGGATAAAGTGTCTTAACTGTGACTTTTAATGAATTTAGCTGAAAAGCAATGACTTTTAAAGCTGTTGAATAGATTTTTAAAGATAAAGAAATTTTGAGTTCCTGGAACACTGATCTGGAGGAGCTGACCTTTAGAACAATTCTACTGCAATTCCTATCAATGTTATATTATCATTATTTTAAAAAAATAACAAGGAATAGATGACAAAGTCTTTTTTGCTATTTTGTTTCTTTTTTCCATCTCCAAAACACCTCATGGTCTTACAGCAATGTTTGTGGTATCAGCAGTTGCTTCATCAACAGTTATGCAAAGGAAGATGCTACCAGGAAGTCTTTTTTTTCACACTGGAGCTAAGTAGTGTCAGTGGAAGTGTGGGTGTGGAAAGAAATAAGCAGAAATACTGTAAGTAGAGGGTGGAATGAAATGTCAAAAAAAAATAATACCCAATATCCTGGCAGCAACATTGAACAGAGATTTGTCAGTACATTCCTCATTTTTGAAATCGAAGTTTTGTATGAAGGAGACACAAAAAATGTGTCTGTTTCTAAAGTGAAGGGACTATATTTGTAAGAGGATAAAAGATATTGCAAAGCTATTTCCAGAAATGAGCTAATGATGGAATGACAATGGCATCTGACATTTTTATAAGTCTCTAAAGTTTACAAAAGTTTTGTTTAGCTCATTTTAGATGGGGCCACCAAAACCACATGAGACTGGAACCAAAGGGCTTAGAAAAAGGAAGTTATTCACTATGGTCACTCAACTGGCAATATTTGCCAGTATCAGGGGTGGGATTTGAAACTAATGCTTTCTGAATTCATGTACAGAACTTTATTTTCTAGATCATCAGGGTGATCCTCCTATCTCTGTGTTTTAGGTAAAGGAGACAAAAAGAAGAGCCAACCTCAAATCTCACCAACCACTAGGTTTGACTTCTACTAAGTAATTATATTTCAATTTATATTTTGTATTTGACAAGGAAAGAGTGTTACACAGAGTCATTGCCTCATTAGTATTCATTAAATTGAATTATTATTCATATAAATATTTTTTTAAGTTAACATCCTAAATAAGAGACAACAAAACATAAGATTCTAGACTTGGGATCAAAAAGACTTGAATTCAAACCTTAGCAGAGATACTCACTCCTATGTCTATGTGACTTTGGGAAAGTCAATTAACCTCTGTGCATCTCAAACAGTGAACTAGGAATTATCTATTGGTTTTGAAAGACTTTACTCCCCAGCCATCTCCTTATCACATACCATGCCTCCAAAGCCAGAGACCATGCCTGGGTTGACTTAACTCTTTCAGTTCCAGAACTCCTGCCCTGGAGCCACCATTTCATGTTTATCCAGTATATCTTGGTTAGCTTCAGTCACACTTCACTTTACTCTTCAGTCATCTTCTCCCAAACACCATTAATAAGGATAAAACCCCCTCACCCCACTCACCCACACATATTGCATTTCTGAAACTGTGCTAGCTACTTCAGGGTAGAAACTGTCTTCATTTTACTATTTAGGGTCCAAATATTTATTTGGATTTTTAATTATTTTTATTTATTAAAATTATTTGTTATTTTTTATTAAATAACTTAATAAGTTTATTAGATTTTCTTAAATAAATAAAAAATTATTAAGTTAAAATATTTATTAAAATTGTTATTTTTTAATTAATTAATTCATGAACTTCTTATGCCTTAGCAAAGGAAGCAGTTTCCATCAGTAATTCTCTCTCTTGAAAAAAAATCATATCTTTCATATGTTTTGGTATAAAAAATGCTAGACTTCTATAGGCTCTCACTACTAGAATGTATAAAAATGGGGCACATTGATAATTCACCAGGAAAGAAACATATAACTTAAGTGGTTTTCAGTGAAGTTTTGGGAAAATAGAACAAGTAAGAAGACTCCATATTCAAAAGTTCTTTTGTTTATTAAAAACTTCTAGAGTGGTGGACATGTGAGCTGATAGAAAAGTATAAGTGTACAAAATGATGTAGATATCAAATTGACATGACATAACAACATTTTGGATATATGAAAGAACAGGAAAGGACCCAGGATAATTGGGTATAATTGGATATTGGATAATTGGACCCAGGACAAATTTCAAACCTAGTCAACCAGAAAGTTGATAGTGCTCTCAATAGAAATACAGAACTATGGAGGAGGGATAGTTTGGGAAGAAGGAAGATAATTTGGTTTTGAATATATTGTTTGTAATGCTAATGGACCTGTCTATTAGATACATGTGGAAGAAAGTTGGTGATGACTATACTGGCATTCAGGAAAAAGATTATTGGTGGATGGATATAACTGGGCATCATCAAGGCAGAGATTAATTAAGATAATAGAAGCTTGTGAGAACACCAAGAAAGAAGGTATATGTAGAAAAAATAAGAGGTCACTGACCTTTGCACATGACCTTGTTTGAGAACAGGCTACAATTTTTTTTTTCTACAAAGAAGGTGAAGAAGTAGTCACAGCTATAAGACAATTACTGAGTTAACAGGCATATTACATGAGTATTTTGTGCCAGGAGTTATCAGTGTATCAGAAACCAAAGGAACAGAGAGTTTTATCATTGTGGGAGAAATAGACAATGTCAAAAACTGATGAGAAATCAAGAAAGATGAAGATTTATTTTTATAATATCCATTAGATTTAGAAATTAGGAGACTGTTGCTAGTCTCAGAGAGACAAGTTTCAGTTGTAGGGTGGAGCTGGAAGTCAGCTCTCAATAGATTTGATAAGTCAGTGGGAGGTGAGAAAACAAGCTATGAATATATATATTTTTAGGAGTTTTCCCATTAAATGAAAAGAGAAGTGATAGCTTGAGAGTAATACTGAATAAGAATAAGAGGAATAATTGAGGCAGGGGAGTGTTAATTCTTTTAGTTTTTTTTTTTTAATTAGAGATCTGTTTTAAGAACATGTAAAAAAGAAGGAAACAGTGAATGAGAAGAAACTAAAGGTAAGAAACAGGGAAAAGATTGCAAGAGGAAGGTGTACAATGAGACAGAGAGAATGGATGACAAATATTGCAGTTGACTAATATGTATGAAACAAATTCATAGTGATTTTCAGGGATGAACAAGGATGTCCATTATCACCACTGTTATTCAATCAGGTATTAGAAATGCTAGCTATAGCAATAAGAGAAGAAAAAGAAATTGAAGAAATTAGAATAGGCAAAGAAGAAGCTAAGCTATCACTCTTTGTGGATGATATGATGGACGTACTCAAAGAATCCCAGAGAATCAAGTAAAAGACTACTTGAAATAAGAAACAACTTTGGAAAAGTTGCAGGTTACAAAAAAACCCCACACAAATCATCTGCATTTTTATACATTACTAACAAAGCCCAACAGCAAAAGATAGTAAGAGAAATCCCATTTAAAGTTATGGTAGATACTATAAAATATCTGGGAGTCTACCTGCTAAAACAAGCCCAGGGACTATATGAACAGAATTACAAAATGTCATTCTCACAAATAAAGTCAGATCTAAGTAAGTAGATAAGCATCAGTTGCTTGTGGGTAGGTTGAGTTAATATAATAAAAATGACAATTCTGTCTGAATTAATTTCCTTGTTCAGTGCCATACCAATCAAACTACCTGATAATTATTTTCTAGAGCTAGAAAACATGACATCAAAATTCATCTAGAAGAACAAAATGTCCAGAATATTAGGGAACTAATGAAAAGAAATGCTAGGGAAGATGGCCTAGCCCTACCAGATCTCAAATTGTATTATAAAGCAGCAATCACCAAAACCACTTGGTCCTGGCTAAGAAACTGAGGGGTAGACCAGTAGAATATGTTAGGTACTCAAGACACAGTAGTTAATGAATATAGCAATCTACTGTCTGATAAACCCAAGGACCCCAGCTTCTGGGATAAGAACTCACTGTCTGACAAAATTCCCAGGAAAACTGGATAACAGTGTGACAGAAACTGGGCATAGACCAATGCCTGACACTATACACAAAAATAAAGTCCAAATGGGTACATGATCTAGGTATAAAGATTGATACTGTAAACAAATTAGGGAAGCAAGGAACAGCGCATTTGTCAGATTGATAGAGAATGGAGAAATTTATGACCAACCAAGAGATACAGAACATTATGAAGTACAAAATGGATAATTTTGATTACATTAAACTAAAAAGTTTTTGCACAACAAACCTAATGCAACCAAGATTAAGAGGGAAGCAGAAAACTGGAAAAGAATGTTTGCAAATAGTGTCTGTGATAAAGGCCTCATTCCTAAAATATGTGGAAAATTGAATCAAATGTACAAGAATACTAGTCATTCCCCAACTGATAAATGGTCAAAGGATATGAACAGGCAGTTTGCAGAGGAAGAAATTAAAGCTATCACATAGTCATATGAAAAAATGATCTAAATTACTATTGATTAGAGAGAGGCAAATCAAAACAGCTCTGAAGTATCACATCAGACCTATCAGATTGATTAACATGACAAAACGGGAAGATGGTAAATGTTGGAGAAGATGTTAGAGAGTTGGAGCACTAATTCATTGTTGGTGGAGCTGTGAGCTGATCCAGCCATTCTGGAGAGAAATTCGAAACTATGCCCACAGGGTTGCAAAAATGTGCATACCCTTTGACCCAGTAGTATCACTTCTGGGACTCTATCCCAAAGAAATCATAGAAGTGGGAAAGGGTCCCAAATGTACAAAAATATTTATAGCAACTCTCTCTGTGGTGGCCAAAAACTAGAAACCAAGAGAATGCCCATCAACTGGGGAGTGACTGAATAAGTTGTGATATATGAATGTAATGGAATACTATTATATTATGAGAAACTGTGAACAGGAAGACTTCAGAGAAACCTGGAAAGATTTATATAAACTTATGCCGAGTGAAAGGAGCAGAAGCAGCAGAACTTTGTACACAGCAACAACCACAGTGTGCAAGGAATTTTTGTGGTAGACTTAGTACTTCATTGAAAAGAATGGACTTGGGGAAGGAACCAAGATGGCGGAGTAGAAAGACACACATATGTTTGCTCCTAACCCATAACCCATAAAATACCTGTAAAGAAGAACTCCCAACAAATCCTGGAGCAGCAGAAGTCACAGAACAATGGAGTGGAGGAGATTTCTGTTCCAGAGAGACCTGAAAAACTGACACCAAAGGTCTGTCAGGCACTGGACCCGGAGCAGAGCCCAGCCCTGCCTTGGCCTTGCAGCTCTGAGGGGAGCAGATCCGAACAGGGTTCAGGGACAGAATCTCCAGCAGTAGCACAGGTCCCTCCACCCACAGGCGCCAAAGGTCAATGAGAGAGTCTTTTTGACTGGCTGAGAGGGGAGTGGGGTGTCCCCATAACTCAGGCCCCCTTGGGAGGCAGCAGTGGAGGCAGCAGCGGACAGGAGTTCCCAAAGCAGACAGGAGCTCAGATCCATTGTTGAAGATCTCTGCATAAACCCTCTGAGGGAACTGAGCCCTGTGTGGTGGCCCTGCCCCACCTGAGCACCTGAACTTAATCTCACATTGAATAGCAGCCCCACCCCCCCACCCCCGAAAGCCCTGAGGCTGGGAAACAGCATTTGAATCTCAGCCCCTAAGTGCTAGCTGGGAGGCACTGGATGTGAGATGAGTGTGGAGAGGAAACTCAGAAGTGAAGTAACTGGCAGAAAAGGGGGGAAAAATAAGACAATAGAAAGTTACTTTCTTGGGGAACAGGTGGCTTCCCCCATCCCTTCGGATGAGGAAGAACAAGGTATACTGTCAGAGGAAGTCAAGGGCCCTCCCTCCAAAGAGGACTTAAACCTGGCTCAAGCAATAGAAGACCTTAAAAAGCAAGTTAGCAGCTTACTAAAGGAGAACCAAAAAAAAACCCTGAGGAAAATAGCAGTTTTAAAAAGAGGCTAACTCAATTGGAAAAAGAGGTCCAAAAAGCCAATGAGGAGAAGGAGGTTTTAAAAAGTAGAATTAGACAAAGGAAGGAGAAGAACAAAATAATTCATTGAAAGAGAGAATTGAGTCCAGGGGAAAGAATGACTATGAGTTAAGCTAAGAAGTTAGTAAACAAAACTAAAAATAAAAAAAATAAAAATAAAAGATGAGGTGAAAGAACTCATTGGAGAAACAACTGACCTGGAAAAAAATAGATCCAGGAGAAATAATTCAAAAATTGCTGGACTACCTGAAAGCCATGATCAAAAAAAGAGCCTAGATATTATCTTCCATGAAATTACCAAGGAAAGCTGCCCTGATGTTATAGATTTAGAGGGCAAAATGGATATTGAAAAAATTCATTGCTCATCCCCTGAAAGAAACCCGATCAGAGAAACTCCTAGGAATATTGTGGCCAAATTTCAGAGTTCCCAGATCAAGGAGAAAATAGTGCAAGCAGCTAGAAAGAAACAATTTGAGTACTGTGGAAATACAATCAGGATAACACAGGATCTGGCAACTTCAACATTAAATGAACAAAGGGCTTGGAGTAGGATATTTCAGAAGTCAAAGGAACTGGGATTGAAGCCAAGAATCACCTATCCAGCATATCTGAGTATAATACTTCAAGGGAAAAAAATGAACATTTAGGGATAGAGACAAATTTGAAGATTTCATGGTGAGGAAAAGACCAAATCTATGTAGAATTCTGATTTCCCAAAACAAGAGTCAAGAGAAGCATGAAAAGGTAAACAGGGGGAAAAAAAGAAAGAAAAATCATAAAAGACTCTCTAAAGCTGAACTGTTTACATTACTACATGGAAAGAAAATATTTTTAGCTCTTGAATCTTTTCTCAGTATTTTGGTAGTTGGAGAGATTGTACAAACACACACACACACATACACATAGATAGATAAAGAGTACAAGGTGTGTTGTATCAGAAGAGATGATATCCACATACACACACACACACACACAAATTAAAATAAAATAAAAATTAAGGGGTGAGAAAGGGAGTAAGGAAATGGGGCAGGCCATAACTCATAAAAGAGATAAGAAAAAATCCTATTCAATAGAGGAGATATGGGAGAAGGGGAGCAAGGGGAAATAAAGCCTCTCTCCCCACATGTGGGAAGGAATAACATGCTCACTAAATTTGATATGAAAATTTATATCACACCACAGAAAAGTAGCAGAGGAGGCAACAAGTGGAGCAGAGGGAATGTTAGAAGGGAGGGCAAATGGGAGAAGGGAGTCACTAGAAATAAACACTTTCGAGAAGAGACAAGGTCAATTGTAGGGGGGGAAATAAGGGGGATAGGGTAGGTCAGAGGGCAATATAATTAGTATTACACAACATGATTACTATGGAAGTCTTTTGCAAAACAACACATGTTTAGTCTGTATTGAATTGCTTCCCTTCTTAATGCAGCTGGGGAGGGAGTGGGAGAGGGAGAGAAGTTGGAATTCAAATAAGTAGAAACGAATGTTGAGAATTTTTACTGCATATAATCAGGAAATAAGAACTACAGAGATAGGGGTATGGAAATTCATCTTGCCCTGTAAGAAAAGAAGGAAGATGGGGATAGGACAGGGGTGGGATGTGATGGAGGGCAGGGTACAATGAGGGAAGGAGCAACCAGAATGCAAGGTATTAGGAAGTGGGGGGAGGGGGGTGATTGGGAGAAAATTTGGTTATGTTACAAAGTAAGGTAAAAGCAGTTAGTATTAAAACAATAGACTGAATTACTGCGAATAAATTAATGACATCTTTAGTTTGGAGAAAAGAATTTCAGTTTAACTTTCCAAGAGGAAGGTAACCTCATAAAATTTGGCACTGATGGAAAAGTTAAGGTTTTAATGGTAAATTTAATTTTATGATTGCCATTTAATAAGGAACTAGAACATGTATAGAAAAACATGTAAGCCACTTAAGACTTGCCTAAAAGATGTTCCTTAGCCAAAGTGAAACTATAATCATATTTGAAACCTGGTTATAGGAACTTGCCATTTTTAGATGATGTGGGACTATTAAGTGACTGTTCTTCTGAGTCTAGCTCCAGGTATGAGAAGCAAGAAAGGCTCTCCAAGTCTCCATTACATGTTGCCAGTTTGTTCATGAGATGCTGGTATGAACTGCATAGGTGATCTCAAGGAGAGAGTGGGAGAGCAATTGTTCAGCATGCGCTGAGGTGGGACTCTCTGGACTCAATTTCCCCAATGACACCTGGCAGACTTTAAGCCTGACTGAATACAAGTGGACAATCTACTCCTGTCTGCAATAGACATGAAGTTGGGGAGATATTATTTCCCTGCAACGTCCCTACTCTTGGTGGCAATTCCCTATAGTCAAAAGGTTTGTAATCTTAATACCAGATCTATTCAATTATAGATTATGGGTAGAGGAACATCTGAGGCCACCTAAAATTAAGCTATTAGGCATAGGACTTTAGATCAACAATATTAAGTTAGGGTCTTTTTATTCTTAGTAATACTGAGGAAACAATTAGATCAAGAGATTATGAAGTTAGCAACATAAATATTATCTGTGTCTCAGTTGGATTGTTTAAAAAAAAATATTTTGTGGTCCATATTGTAAATGCTTTAAAAAGATGTATCACCTGACCAAAAGTTTGAATTGCTTTATCTGTTAAAAACTGTGTTAAAAATTAAAAAAAAAAAAGCATGGACTTAAAAAATTTCCAATGGATTCTTGAGGCAAAATACCTTCCACATCCAGAGAAAGACCTGTGGAACTAGATCACAGACAGAAACAGACCATTTTCTTTTGTATCACGTTATGTTTTGTTTTATAGCTTCCCCCATTCATTTTAATTCTTCTGTGCAACATGCATTTAATAGGAATGTAGGTGTAGAACCTATATATGAATGTGTGCCATCTCAAGGAAGGAATAGGGAGGGAGGGAGGAATAAGCGGGGGAGGGGGAATGGAAAGAAATCTAAGATATATGGAAGTGATTGTCTGACTTTGAAAACAAGTAAATAATTGAATTTAAAAAAAGGAATAGTTTACCCATCAGATCTATGGAAAAGGGAAGAATTTATGACCAAGAGACAGAATATTATGAAATTCAAAATGGATAAATTTGATTATATTAAAGTAAACAAAACCAATGCAAAAAAGATTGGAAGGAAAGCAAAAAGCTAGGAAACAACATATTGTTTCACTTCTTAAATATATAGAGAAATGAGTCAAATTAACAAGGATACAAGTCAGATACGAAGAAGCAGTTTTCAGATGAGGAAAGTAAAGCTATCTATAGTCATAAAATAAAATGCTTTAAATTACTATTGATCAGAGAAATTGCAAATTAAAACAACTGTAAGGTCCCTACAAGATTGACTAATAGGACTAAAAAAGGAAAAGGATAAATGCTGGAGTGAATATGGGAAAATTGGGACACTAACGTACTGTTGGTAGAGTAATGAACTGATTCAACCATTTTGGAGAGAAACTTGGAACTATGCCCAAAGGGAAATTAAAGCATGCATACTCTACACTACAACACTGCTAAGTCTATATCCCAAAGAGATCATAAAAATGGGAAAAGGACTCATGTGTACAAAAATATTTCCAGCATCTCTTTTTGTAGTGGCAAAGAATTGGACATTGAGAGGATGACCACCAAGTGAGATATAGCTGAATAAGTTGTTGTATATGAATGTAATAGAGCACTATTGCTCTATAAAAAATGATGAGCAGGCAGATTTCAGGAAAATCTGGAAAGACTTACATAAACTGATGCTGAACGAAGTGAAGCAGAACACTGTACATAGTGGTATCGTGGAATAATTCGCTATGATGGATTTAGCTCTTCTCAGCAACATAATGATCCAAGACAATTCCAAAAGATGCATGATGAAAAATGCTAACCATATCAGAGAAAGACCTGTGGAATCTAAATTCAGATTGAAGGAGACTATTTTCACTTTTTTTCCTTTCTCAGGTTTTCCCCTTTTGTCCTCATTCTTCTTTCACAGCAAGACTAATGTGGAAATACGCGCAACATGATTATAAATGTATAACCTGTGCCAAATTGTTTGACGTCTTGAGGAAGGGGCGGAGAAAGGAGGGAGGGAGAAAAAATTGGCATTCAAAATCTTACAGAAATGAATGTTGAAAACTGTCTTTACATGAAACTGGGAAAAGATAATATTATTAAGGGAAAAAAACACCAGTTAACCCCTGGAGTTTTTGTATAAAGTATTTTTCAAAACTTAAAGCCCTATGTCGATGCTTAAGTGGTAGCAGCAGCAGCAGTAGTAGTAGTAGTAGTAGTAGTAGTAGTAGTAGTAGTAGTCATCGTCATCATCATTGTCATCATCGTAGTAGTAATAGTAGTCTTTAGAGTTACTTTGGGGGTTATGTAGCACTCTGTGGGAAAAAATCACTAGAATACCAAAAAAATTATCCTGATGGCAATTCCAAATTCAGTACTACTCTTAGAAAAGTTTATGGGCTGCTTCAGAATTTAATGTTTTCTGGATATCCTTTTGAGCTCCTTGGGGTACAATACATTTTCTGTGATGACTTGAGATGAAAACAAAAACAAGTGAACAAAAGAAAATACTGTCCTCTTCTCATAAGTAGGTTGTCTTGAGAGTCTCTATGAAAAGTATGACCTATATTTGGTGAAATCTAGCCGTGAGCTAGGACTATTCTCTCTTTTGGAAATTTTCATGAAGTCAACTTTGGGATAAAGAGATAACAAACCAAAGAGCTATAATAACTCTGCAGGATCTGATCCTAAGAAGGACACCTTGCACCGATCTAAAGGCCAGCATTCCGGATACTTTGGATAAGAAGTTGACTCTCTGGAGTCAGCTGGAGTCAGCTCTGGAGTCAACGAGGTCCCTATCTCCAGAACAGGTTTCTAAAGTCAGTCACTTAGCAACACTTTATTAAATACCTACCATGTTCCAGGCAATGTGCAAAGTGCTAGGAATACAAAGAAAGGTAAAAACTGTCCATACTTTCAAGGACATATGTTTTAATGAAGGAGTTAACTTGTAAATAACTAAGTATATTCCAAATATATACAAAGTAAATGCAAGGTAATCCTAAAAATGAAGACATTAGTAGCTGAGATTGGCAGAAGTGAGAAGAAAAGAAAAAGTCTGTACAGAAGAGGGAGAAGTTATTTTATTTTTCTGTTTGTTTTTTTTTGTTGTTGTTTCAGAGAGGGAAAGGCTTAGGTAAGGTAGAATGAGACATAAATGTCTCCATTTCTATTATAATGCTGTCTGTTCTGTGTGTCTATCTGTTCATATATAATTGATGTAGTTTAATTTATTTGAAACAATAATATTGGGCCAAAGGAGTCACTGTGTTTGGAATGATTCAGTAGCTCTATGAAATAACTTTATTGCTTATGGCCTGTTTTTTAAATTAAAATGCAATGGCATGTGCATGGAAATGTTTTTGTTAATACAAATATAACTTCCTTAAAAATGAGAATGTGTCCATGAACTCAGTTACTCAATAACTTCACAAACCCCTTCTGTCAGTTTTCTGACAACCAAATATTAATGTCTAAAATATGCCTTTTATTTATCTGCTTTAAGTGACAAGTACATAAAAAATAACATGTTTCTATTTATAACTCTTTTCTATATCACTCATTAAGATCTTTACATTTTCAAACTCTATAAATTCATCTATGAATATATATGTATGTATATGTACATATATATGTATGATTTAGATCTATTTAAATCCAGATTTAGAGCAGGAAAGGAACCTTAGGAGAAATTATTAATCATTTATTGGGAGGGTATCACTTCAACAGCAACAGCAGCAAACATTATTTATATTTATCTTCATCAAGGAAAGTACTATTGGAGATTTTATGTTAATAATTTTATAGTAATATTCATTCATTATTACTCTGCAGCCCATAGATTTAACACAGGAATGTGGAGCAGGGACCTGGTACATGGAATGAAATGGGTGAAGTTGGCAGGAAACTTGGATGTTAGTCAAATGGAGAATTCTAATATAATTTTGGCTCATAATGTGCAATAAAATCTGAGTGTTGGAATCCAAGAATAGATAAAATTGTTATTCATTCAGGTTTGTTCTAATCGTATGGTACTTTGTAGAATTTCTTTCATAGTAAAGAAGAAACTTTTGCCATTTAAAATTCATTCCAGTTCATAATTAAAATCTTGGAAGGGACCTGAAAAGGTCTCCAAAGCCATACAAATGAAAGAATGCTCGCTACCAACAAATGTAACAAGTGACCATCCAACCCTTGCTTGAAGACTTTGCTTGAAGTGAGGGCTCACTACCACCGAAGGTAACCCGTTTCACTCTCAGTGAGCTAACTGTGATGAACTATTTTCTTATATCACACTAACAGTGTGTGTATATACATATATATTTGTATATGCATATATATATATATATATATATATTCATTCAGTCTCTGAGTAAGCTAATATATGCATCTGAACTCTTTGGGACTAAATGCAAGTTATTTGTTTTGTTTTATTTTTGTCCTGGCCAATCTTTTTTATCAATGTAGAGACCTACCAGTTTTTTGGGAAATTCAGTAAGAGAGTGAAGCAACTTTCTTGCCTTGAAATACAGACTCTTAAAGAATTGACCAATGCACTAATAGAGTAAATGGTTTCTACATGGTTACACAGTTATGTATCAGAAGTAATGATAATAATAACTAATGTTTATGTAGCACTTGCTATGTTCCAGGCGCAGTGCTAATCACTTTATAGGTATCCCATTTGATACTCACAACAACCCTGGGAGGTAGGTGCTCTTGGTTTCTCCATTTTACAGATGAGGAAACTGAGACAGAGATTAAGTGATTTGCATAGGCTCACACAGCTAGTAAGTGTGTTGAGGTCAAATTTTAACTCTAACTCAGGACTTCCTGACTCCAAATCTGTTGTTGTCTCCATTTCACACCTGGTTGTATGTAGAATAGGAATAAAATTCATAATGATTCCATGACTACTTTTCTACCCACTATACAAAGCAACTTTTCTGCCTCCTTCCCTCCTTCAGTTTCTCCTTCCTTCCTTTTTCTTTCTTTCTTTCTTTCTTTCTTTCTTTCTTTCTTTCTTTCTTTCTTTCTTTCTTTCTTTCTTCTTCTTTCTTTCTTCTTTCTTCTTTCTTCTTTCCTTTCTTCTTCTTTCCTCCTTTCCTTCTTTTTTCCTTCCTTCCTTCCTTCCTGCCTTCCTTCCTTCCTCTCTGTCTCTCATTCTCTCTCTCCTCCTTCTCTTTCTCTTCTTTTTCTTATCAGTATCATTGTCATTATTAATGATCTAAATAACTCAACTGACTGAGAGAAAACTTACTTGTGGAGTAAATTAGAAAGATAATCCTTCTCCAGAAAATGAGTTATTCATTCATTCATTCAACTTAATTAATAAGAAGTAATTGCTATAATTGAGTAGGTAGAATTACCTTAATTCATTAAGTTTCTGATAAAATCAGGTCTTAGATTGAGAAGCAACCGTATTCAGTTTCATTTCGTTGTTTGGCACATTATCATTATTGACAGACCAATTGAAACTAAATTTATTTTTTTATTTTACCTGCAATTTGACAAAACAATGGATCAGTAGACCAAAATGAGCTAGAGTTTCAAAATGTGTAAAATAGTAATAACGGTCATATGTTATTGAGGGGAGCAACTGAAAAAAATAAATGATATATAATCCAAATACATTTCTATATATATTTGTAAAATAATGTATATGTTATTGATAAATATATTCACATATACATGTATATATATGTAGATGTGTGTGTGCGTGTACACATATATAGTATCTATAACTAGAAATTGTTGCTTGTGTTTCCTTTTCAAAGAGGAGCATGACATCAGGGAAATGGTGACATGACTTGCAGTTGACTTTGATTTGAGGGAGGGAAGGCTGTGTAAGGTCACCAGCCTCACTTTCTCCTCCTGAGCCATCTGGGTGCAGGTCTAGATATTCATCAGGATAACTGTAGATGTCTCAGGATTCAATGGGAAACCCTGGTTCTTTTCAGGCTAAGGCCTTTTCAGGTTCTCACTTTGAGTGAGGTAGTACTCCATTCAGTGAGTAGGCCTCTTTAAGAAGTGAGTCAAAGAAAGGCACCTTTAATGTAAAAAAGTAACAGACTGGGAGGGGGAGACCCTCGGGGTTGCTGGTCAGAAGAGAAAGAGTTACCATAAACATTCACTCTGAGCCTGAAGGGCCCAAAATATAATCATTAAGTGGTCAAATCTGTGAGTTACAAGTGAAATGAGGTTTAAAGTTTGGTCTTTGAGAAAAAAGGAAGGAAGGAAGGAAGGAAGGAAGGAAGGAAGGAAGGAAGGAAGGAAGGAAGGAAGGAAGGAAGGAAGGAAGGAAGGAAGGAAGGAAGGAAGGGAAGGAGGGAGGGAGGGAGGGAGGGAGGGGAGGAAGGAAGGAAGAAGAAAGAAAGAAGAAAGAAAGAAAGAAAGAAAGAAAGAAAGAAAGAAAGAAAGAAAGAAAGAAAGAAAGAAAGAAAGAAAGAAAGAAGAAGAAAGAAAGAAAGAAAGAAAGAAAGAAAGAAAGAAAATGAGAAAGAAAGAAAGAAAATGAGAAAGAAAGAAAGAAAGAAAGAAGGAAAGAAAGAAAGAAAGAAAGAAAGAAAGAAAGAAAGAAAGAAAGAAAGAAAGGAAGAAAGGAAGGAAGGAAGGAAGGAAGGAAGGAAGGAAGGAAGGAAGGAAGGAAGGAAGGAAGGAAGGAAGGAAGGAAGGAAGGAAGGAAGGAAGAAAGGAAGGAAGGAAGAAAGAAACAAAGAAATAAAAGATAAAGAAGAAAAAAAGGAAAAGACAGAAGGATGGAATCTAGTGTGTATACCTCAAATTAACTGGGTAGCTTGTAGTTATCAACATTTACCTTCTTTTGGAAAGGCAGAGGGAGAGCTGGGCAAAATGAGTTGGCACATATGGAGGACAATTTAACAGACTGATCAGGAGCAGCCTGAGAGCAATCCAAATCAAGGCACTGTCTTGCCAGTAGAGTGAGTGCCCCATCCCCCAGAATATCTAACTTGCACCAGCACAGAATGTGAGAGTAAAACTGGGCCAAGAAAGAAGGGTCCCACAGCAGGAGAGCTAGGTAGGCAGGCAAGTATCCTATTTAGTGACATTGGCTGGGGGAGGCCTAAGAAGTGAGGTACGGTACCAGGGGTCATTCGATAGAGGAAGTGTTTTCCCTTGGATGATTTGAATTTGGTTTGGTTATTATGGAGACGATGGTACCTTGGGAAGAGTGTTGGATTTGGAGTCTGGGAACTTAGTTTCCAAAGCTCATTTCTACCATTTCCTGCTTATGCCTTTTTGCCTTTCTTTATCCCCAGTGACATAGCACAGTAGTTGAAATAGAAGAAATGCTCAATAAATGTTTATTGAGTGACTGTCTGTTCACAACCTTCAGGTTCCTCTTCCATCAAATGAAGAAATATTAATGGATAATACCATTTAGTGAACACAGCAAAATTCTATATTGTGCTTATTTTAACTCTTCTGTTCCAAAAGCATATTTCTGCTTTAAAATATACACACACACACAGACATACATACACACACACACACACACACTGAACACATGATTTCTCGATAGCCCTAATGAATACAAATAAATAAATACCTTGAAAACAGCTATCAGTCTATTGAAAATTTTTTAGCTCCTCTTCAATATTCCTTGCTCTGTGATCTTGGGTACTTAATCTCTCTGGCTTCCTTTCCACATCTGTCAGAAAGTACTAATAATATTTGCATTGTCTCCTTCACAGGACTGTTGTAAGGATAAAACAAAATAAAATATGCAAAATACTTATAAGATCATTTTGTAAATGTGAGCTATTATTATGGTATTATAAACATAATCTATTCAGTTTACTAATTGTTTAGATATGATAATAAATCAATGAACCTTAGCTGATGAACAAGTGTTATCTCTAAAATTATGTGCCTCGATTCATATATTTAATCTGGTCTGACAGTTCTTCACAAAATCCATGCACTCAGAATCATCTGTAGATAAGAATTTCATCAGAATGTACTTTGATATTTTGACTTAGGGATAACTAACTCCAAGACCCAGGAAATTGCAAGGTAGTTGCACCATTCTGTTGGATCATTTGATAGCAACAAACTATTTCGACCAATAAATCTCCTAAAATGAAAGACATTTCAATTTAGATGGAAAAATGCTTTATGACCTGTTTTACATTATAAGAGCTATAAGCAGTCCCATTCTAAATAATTCCTAAATGTTTAGCTTTTTTTATATGTAGTACAAGATGAACCTCATGTAGAGAAAAAAAAGAATGCAACATATTCTACAATTTCCCTTTCTTAAGACAGAGTAAAATCTTATGTGAGTTATTGTTGGAAGGCTTCTAGTAGCTGTCTGAGCTCCAATTTTACATTCTGCCAATGGAGGGATATACTCTCTGGAAGTCCCACAGACATTAAATTCAACATGTTATAAAAAGAATTCATTATTTTCCTCCCCTCCAAAAAAAATCCTCATGCAAATTTCCCTATTTCTGTCAAGGACACCACCATCCTCCCCTATTTCTGTCAATGATGCCATCAGCCTTGCAGGTACCTGGCTTTGCATAAGGTTATAATTGCATCAAGGTTGTATGTTAGAAAGGGAGAAATGGGTGTCATCGTGACCATACTAGTCTGAGACAGAGGTGAAACCACTTCTTTACTGACTGTCTCACAGTCAATCAGTTGCCAAATCCTGTCAATTGTATGTCTCCTTCATCTTCCCTATCTCCTTCTTTTACAGACAGTGACAAAATTAGTTCAGGCCCTCATCACCTATCCTGTGGACTATTACAAAGGAACTGACACTCATCTTCTCCCTGTTAAAATCCACCTACTTCAAAGCATTATAAATTAATATTCAACTGATCTGACCATGTTGATCCCCTGCTCAGAAAATTTCATTAGCTTCATTTGCCTCTAGGATAAAATAAAAACTTCTCTATTTGGTACTTACACACCTTCACGATCTGACTCCAAAACTGTCTTTTCAGACTGATTACACATTCATTTTCCTCTACCACTCTACATTTCAACTAGACTGAACTGTATACTGGCCTCCATCTATGGCCATTCTATCTCCCATCTTCAAATATCTACACTGGCACACTCCTCTCCCCACCCAAATGGTGAATTATTCTCCCTTGTTAACTTCTGTTAATCTCTAGATTCCTTCAAAGAACTACTCAGATACCACCACTTACTACAATATGCCTTGTGTGATTTCTTCCCAAATTATCTTGTATTTACTATGTATATATGTATGGGATATATGTATATTGCTAATACTCCCTTCTTAAACAGAATTCAAAGATATTGAAGGGAAAGGCTATTTTGGTTTTATGTTTCTATCTCTAGGGACTAGCACAGTGCTTTGCTTCATAACAGGTACACTGTTGAAATGAGTTGTATTGATCTGTCCAGCTGCCTTCATATGGGGTGAAGGAAGGGCATTATTTTGATACTATTCTGAAAGTCCAGTGGGAACACTCAGTATTCTAAAAGTTAGTTCAAATTCCTACTATTTATACTATATAGTTTCAATTATTCTTTACCTATCATTATTATGTGATAAAAGCTTTCATTAAAAAAAAAATCTCATTTCAGTTGAGAACATTAATTGCTATAAAAAGGAACCAAGGCTTTTAGTTGGTTGCTAATTCTGGAGAAATGAATTCCAATTGTTCATTCCATTTCATTTCACACATCACTTGATCAAAATGTGCTTCATTTTCAAAATCTGTAAAATGGGGGTATGGTAGTATATTACTGTGGGGAACATCTGGGAAGATCATTTTTTTTAAAGAAAAACTGATACAATTAAAGTGAAACTAGAAATTTGTCAGCAATGGAGAATACATTCTAGCCTCAGATACAATAATTGCAGGCAAGAAAGTACCACATTCTCAAGAAAGACTGATTCATAGTAGGAGGGTGAGAGGGAAAAATTAGGTCAGGAAAGTGGAGTGTAAAAAGGACAAAAGTGCAAAAGGACCCATGGGCTAGAGTTCCAGCATATTAGCATGGTATAGGTGAGGGCTGTGATGTGAAATGTGGTACCAGAGGTCAACTGCACAAGAAAGCTCATTCCCTTGGATGTTGGTGCCCTGGGAAGAAAACTCCTTTGTGTTATATTAGTTAAGGAACTAAATACAAATTTTGCCAATTGCTAGATGATTTGTCCAGTGCTTTAAGCCTTTTTTTAATGTTTTCAACTATTTTAGAAAATTAATTTAAATATGCCTTCTAAAACAAAGCTGGGTAAATAAGAAATGGGCAGGATCTTATACAAATAACCATGAACAAGAAAATGTCATTATAAGAAATACAAAAGAAAAATCTCTTCTTTAGGATTTTCTTTGGTTTGCTCCAGCATTTATATCTCCAACCTGAAATTCCTTAAGGCAATTTCCTGGATCCTACCTTTACCTCTATTATACTCTGCTTTCTATCAAATTTATGTATATGTTTAGCACTCCTCACTTTCCCCCACCCCACCAAGTAGATTGTAAATTTCTTGAATACTGGGTCCCTTTTCACTTTTGTGTCCCTAGTACTTTGCACATAGTTGGTGATTAGTAATTGTGTACTATATTAATGTTTAATCAGATAAATCCTCCTAATGTATAGCCTTATTCAGTGGGTAGGGAAGGGGCACTATCCATCTAACTTAATGCTAATACAATGGAACCTTGTAATTCACTCCTATTAATCATTTAAATCCCATGAAGTTTGTGATGAGTTGACCTTTCTCTTATTTTAGTTGGAAATCAGCTGTGTTAGTATTAGCGCACATGTGAAAGACAAAAATAATATAAGACCACAAGAAGCATTCCAGGAAAGGACCAACCTCAGATGGTCTCAGTCCTCCTTAATTTTAATGCCTTCTCTCTAAAATTATCTCTACCTTGCCTTATATATGTCCTGTTCATACATAGTTATTTTCAAGCTGTTATCCCTCACCCCAGCCTTAGACTGTGAGCTCCATCAGAGTAGAAATTTTGCTGTCTTGTTTTTGTACAGTGTTTAGGACAATGTATGGCACATCATAGGTGCTTAATGAATGCTTTTTGATTAACTGACTGGGGTACAGGGGGAGGATGGCCAACCACTTCCCAAGAAAATACAGAGGTAAACAAAGTTGGTGCCTATAATATCAGTCAGTTAGTTAAAGGGCTCACCACTAACAATGAATGTTGGGGCATTCTTACGCTGTAATCTGGAACTTAGAAGAGGTCATAAGTTTTGAAACCAATAAAGAAAGGCAGTCAGTTCTTGGCACTGTGCAAACAATCATACACAAAAGGCAAGTTCCTGGTCTTTAAAATGAAAAAGTCATTCAGATCCACTTGGATTGAATCTAAGCTAGTTGAAGACAAATACTTGCCACAGGTGACGAGGCTAAGCTAAACCCCCAAAGAAGAACCAGGTCTGTGTACACTTCAGCATGTTTGGGTCTTGGTCTGGGCATTAAAATTCATCTAGGGGTAAGACTCAGTTATTGCAGACAAAGACAGACAAAGCTGCCTGAAGAGCTCTGTGCCTTTGCGAAACAACCAATACTATTTTTAGCTTTATTTTTCTTTCCCCCTACATTCATTGACAATATTTCAATTTATTACGTTTCATCCTGGGTGAATTACAGAAGGAATAATTGCTGACACTTCTAGCAAATGAATGAGGAGACAATTCTACTTCCCTGAGGGTTCTAGCAAAGCTTGTTGGTAACAGAAAAGAACGGAAACTAACCTTTTTCAGGAGGGCGATGGATTGGAAGTTTAGTGAGAGGAGTTATTGCCACAGTTTGACTTAGAGTAGTGTGTGTGTGTGTGTGTGTGTGTGTGTGTGTGTTGTAACCACACAAGCAACGTGAAAAATTTTCTCAAATGTTGTTGTTTTCATCCTCATAATATCTATCTCTTTCTCAAGACTCACACAACATATAGCAGCAGAGTTCAAGCTCTGTCATCATATCTAACTCGGACTTTCGAGGAAGATTAGTGCCTCTTAATTGGTAACTGGTCCCATTGCCTTGTCTCTACTTACTCCAATGCATCTTGCACAAAGTTTTCAAAATTATTTTCCTAAAGTACAGAATGGGTGATGTAACTTCCCAGACCTACTCAATAGATTCCAATGTCTGTATATCTTCTAGGATCAAATACAAATTCAATTGTTTGACATTGAAAGCTCTTCGCTATTTCTCCCTTTATTATGTTTACAATATTCTTACATTTTATTCTTCCTCTCCACACATTCTACAATCCACCTAGACCGGCTTACTTGATAATTCTGCATACTTGACAATCTAGCTTCCATTTTTGTGCCTTTACACTGTCTGTTGTTCTTAAAATGTTACCTCTTCACAAATCACTGTGAAATCCTTGGCTACCTTCAAGGATCAAGCTCAAATGCCATCTTCTGCAGGAATCTTTTATCTCTCTTCCACCTTTAACTTCCATTTTAAGATTACTTTCCACCTACACTATATATTTTATATGTATATATATCACTATATATTATATATATCACTATATATTATATATATGTGTGTGTATATATATATACATACATATATATATATATATATATATATATATATATATATATATATATATATATAACAGGTATCTCAAACTTAATGTCCAGTAAACTGCTTTCACTAAACAGGTCCAAAATGTCACGTTATTTTTCTCTCAAATTCTACCCTACCTCTACTTCCCCTATTACTGTAGGGGACATAACTATTTTATCAGTCTCTCAGACTGGCCTCATGGGAGTCATCCTGGATTCCTCACTGTCTTCACCTCAGATATTCTATTTGTTACCAAGATTACTGATTTTACTTTTGCAGCATCTCTCCCAAACCTCCCTTTCTCTCCTCTGACACTCTCAGTACCCCAGTGCAGGCCATCATCACCTCATGCCTAGATTACTACAACAGCTTGCTGGTTTATCTACCTGCCTCAAGTCTTTCTCCACTCCAATGCAGTCTCCATTCAGTCACTAAATTGATTTTCCTACATAGAAGGTCAAACCATCCCTCCTCCTTTTCCCCCCTATTTCCACACTAAGTAAATGGCCCTATTGCCTCCAGGATCAATTTTTAAAAAAATTGTGTTTGGTATTTGCTACCCTTTATAACCTAGCTTCCTCCCATCTTTCCAGTTTTCTTACACCATACTTTATAGCAGGTACACTTCGATTCAATGACACTGGCCTCCTGACTCTTCCACAAACAAGATACTTTATTTCTGGGCTTTGAGTATTTCCTCTGACTATTCACTATGACTAAAATTCTCTCCCTCCTCTGATTTGATTACTGACCTTTCTGATTTTCTTTAAGTCCCAGATAAGTTTCCATCTTTTACAGAAACTTTTTCCCAATCCTTCTGAATTATAGTAACTCCCTTGCTAATTATTTTCCATTCATTCTGTATATAGTTTGCATATATATATTCACATGTATGTTGTCTCCCTTACAAATCTGCAAATTCCTTGAGGAATTTGTCTCTTTTTGTATCCCCAGTTCTTAGCACAGTGCATTACACATGATGAACACTTAGTAAATTCCTGTCATTGATTGATAGATTAAAATATACTTTTTAAGGACACGTATTTGGGGGCTAGGATTCAGATTCGAAGATACAAGAAGGCCACTTTTTGGTGGAAGAAAAAGAATTAACATTGAGGAAGGCAGCTGGGGATAGGAAGTAAGACCATCTGGTAGTTTCTTATTTTAGCTAATTATTGTTCTTAATTAAATTCTGAGTACAGTTGCTTCTACTTATTGGAGGAGGCTAGATGTTACACATGCCTTATAAATTTCAGCACCCTGGCACAAAGTATCAATTGTTCCACCCTAGTTGTCATTATGGATACTGCCAGTTTTCCAGCAGAATTTTTATTTATTTATTTTTATAAGTAATTAAAAGCTATTTTAGGGACTCTCTGTTGTCCCTCCTAATCCTTATAACTATAAAATTCACTTATACATGAGGAGCAGTATGCCGACATGAAAAAAGTACTGATTCTGGAATAAAGGACCTGCGTTCGTATCCATTTTCTTGCAGAAGTCATTTTACTTTTCTATACCTCATTTTGCTCAGTAACAGAATGAGGGAGCTGAATTAGATGAGTCTGAAAGTGTCTTAGTCTTTAAACCTCTGTTCCCAGGATCCCTCCACTGCTTCATGTCATAACCCTTCCTTGCTTTCTCTTCCTTTGTCCTTGTTCACTTCTTTGCACTAGTCCAGCAGTTAACCTGGACATCTACTAGCCTACCCCTCACTCTCCTTGCATAACCAGCGCACTTCCCTTGCTAGACCTGTATGCCTTTGAAGATATCTTTAACATCGATTCCTCATTATACACTGGGTACAAATGACCTCATGAAATAAAAGCTATAAGTTGTCATATGTTTTGTTCTAATGAATGAAATATCCTGTCAGTCCCCTTTGTCAAAAATGCCAGCAAGTTATCCATTAAAAATATTCTTTTCTCCCATAAGTTGATGTAATGTACATGGTATTTATCATTCCTAACATTCAGCCTTTTACATCTGTATCTCAGTGGGTGATTGATAACAAATGCATCAGGCATTTAGTACTAAAAATACATAGATAAAAATGTATATACATTTTGCAATTTATTGCCCTAAAACAACTACCATAAAATGGATTCTGGGAAAGAACTTATCGTTTGTCTTAATGATACAATCTCAGATTTTGAGAATCATTGATTTTTTTTTCAAAAGTTTAGAGACTTTGACTTGGAAGGAAACTTGAAGATGGTCTAATTTAGTTCAAACCATTCATTTTATAGAAAGAAACCAGAGAAGTCAAATGGGGTACCCAATATTACACAGGAAGTAAGAAGCCCACATCCTCCTACTCCAGTATTTGTACCTTTTCCATTGGATAATGTACTGTAACAAACATGGAAATTGCTATAACAATTTTTCATTATAGTTTTTGAATAAATGAATAAATAATTGATCACGTTATAGGAAACTGGATAATAAATAATAAGATAAAATAAATTAATAGGATAATAAAGAGGTGAATAAAGGGGTGAAAGATTACATTGAAACTAAAAGATTATGTTGAAGCTAAAAAGACCTCTTCTAATGGACAATTTTGAACTAGTTTGTCTAAATTGAACTAGTTTGAAAATTCTGAGTTTGTTGCTATAGATAGACTTTTGTCTGTGTTCTAATCATTTGGTTAAAAATAACTTGATGGTTTCTTAAGAATAAATACCTAAAAAAATTATTTATTGCCTATCCTTACTGGAAACTGGGTCACATAAGGAGAAAAATACCACTATATTACATTGTCAAGTGAGATAGTACACTCTTGTAGCTCCTGTTGCTGAGGAAGTTGAGGCTGGTGGATCACGTGTGTTCAGAATTTCTAAGCTGCATTAGTGTTCAAACCAAATGGGCGTATGAACTAGGCATAAAACTAAAATGGTGAACCCTTGAAATTGGGTGAGGGAATAGGGCTGCCAAAGAGCATAAGGCAAAAAATGTAGAGCAGGTTAAAACTGCCATGTCAATCATATTGAGAACAGGTCTGTGAGTGGTTGTTGTACCTTAGACTTGGACAAGATATGGAGAAAAAAAAAGAAGGAAAGAAAGAAGGGACAAAAGAATAAGAGAAGGAGGAAGACAGGAAAGGGGAAAAAATGCAACAATGCTTTTTCAGGAGTCATGCAAACTACTTTTTGTTTTCTTAAGGTTTAAGTTTCATTCTCTAGGGAATGTACAAGGAATAAAGCACTTGGTTCATTATAATAATAATAATTACATATTGAATTCTGTCTTATTTTTCAATCAGATACTCCTTTGATTGCTTTGTGTTTCAAAATTCTTTTATACATAATAAATAAATAGCTAGCCCATATCTGATTCATATTGTTCATTAAGTACATTTCTTTACCTTTTGACTAGACAAGGGACAAAATTATGTTTTAAATAACTTTCTTTAGGAGCTCTGGAGTCAATAGTATAAACATCCCAAGCAATAGAAAAAAAATAGACTATTACCTCTTATTAGAGGCCAAGATGCTCCAGTACTGATCCAGCACTTGATATGTGCATCAAGAACAGAGGTTGCTCGAGGGAGTTGGGTGGCATAGTGGATAGAACAATGGGTCTAGAATCAGAAAAACCTAAGTCTAGCCTCAGACTCAGACTTGCAATATAACACTGGATAAGATTTGCCATCTATCTGCCTTGGTTTCCAAAATTGTAAAATAGGAATAATAATAGCACCTATCTTCCCAGGTTGCCATTGGGACCAAATGAAATAATGTTTATAAAGTGCTTAATATAATACCTGGTACCTCTTTTTGTTCAGCTGTTTTTCAGTTTTATCTAATTCAATTCTTTGTGAGCCCACTTGGGGATTTCTTGGAAAAGCTACTACAGTAGATAGTAGACAATAGTTTTTTTTTTTCCTTTCTTTCCTCTCTTAGTCTTGAACTCAACACTAGGTTCTCATTTTTAAGTAAATATAAATAAAGCACATTAACAAAAAATGAGTATTAAGTAAAAAGATAACTTTTGATAAAATAAATGCAAAGCATTTTGCCAATCATAAGGCACTGTATAAATATCACTTATTATTGTTAGTATTATGGACAGGCATTAGTGATCATAAGATTAAAATGAAACCTTAAGATGTTCTACTTTAAAAAATTCAAAGGATATCTGTGAAAATTAAAGAAATGAAAGAATTGTAGTAGTTTATATCTATACAGTGATATAATAAGGATTGTAGAATGTTTCTCCTCTCATACCAGTGAATCAATGGATATTTTCAGACCCAAGTCTATTTGCTGACTTATCTCCACCAGCTAGTTACCTGTCTATGGGGAGAAAGGGGAAAAGGGAAACAAGCTGGAAGATGAGAAAAAGCTTGACATAGAAGATGGTGCTTTAGTTGTTTTTTGAAGGAAAAGAGGAATTACATGAAATCAAATTATTTGATGTAGTTAATGTTAGTTTTTCCCTTTGAGGTTTTCTTTATATCACAAGATATTGTTCTTGAAAAATTACCAGGATTGACTTGTAGGTACATAGCAATCGATCTATTTTAACAAGCATTTATTAATAATCCAGTGTTTTAAGGCATCATCCTAAACTCTGAGAACACAAAGATTAAAAATAGCTGTTCCTGCTCTCAGGAATCATCTAGCAGGTAGAATATAGCACATACACCCTTAAGTGTGATAAAAGAAAAGATAGGATGGGGCAAAAAATATTCATAGGACCACAGACAAGAGCTAGTTGGAACCTGAGCAATTACTGATACTTTTACAGATTTGGGGACTGGGGACTAGAGAGGTTAAAAAAAAATTGCTCAAGGTCATATAAGTACTTAATAGCAGAACCAGAATTCAAACACGTCTCTTCTAAATTCATTGCTTTGTCCAGCCCACCAAAAAGATACAAAGTGTTATAGAAAAATCAGCATAGGAATATGAATTTCATGTGGGAGAAGATATATCAATTGGACTTTAACAAAAAGATTAATTTCACTAGGTGCAAATGTGTAGAGATTGTGTTCTAGACTTAGGGAATGACTTTTATAATTAACTTGAAAGAAGTAGAGATTAGTATGAAGAATGTAGAACTGCTAGCTATCCAGTTTGGCTAGACCAATGAATGAGTGAAATGGAGTAGTATGAAATAGGTTAGGAATGAAAATTGGAATCAAATTTTGACATCCCTAAAATAAAAAGTTAAAGAGTTTGTGGCATCCTATAGACAGTGTGGAGCCATGAAAGGTTTCTTAGCAAGAATGAGACATGGTCAGACCTGTGCATTAGAAAGATTATTTCTGGCAGCTTGATGATGGATGGATTAGAAATGGCAGAATATAAAGGCCAGAAGACCAGTTAAAGAGAATCTTTGTTAGTCAGTCAGATTTATCTCTTATCTTAACTTGATTTATAAACTTGAGCTTTCATGATATTTAAATAGGACTTTTAAACAGTTTTGAATTATGGGGCATTATCTCACCTGTAAGAATGCATGAAGCATTTTAAATGATTTAGGATACTCAAAATTTTCCAAGTAGAAAAGGACAGTAGATTAGTGATCATCTATCATCATCGTCACCATCATCTCAATATGCACATAATATGGTCCCTATTTTCACAGATGCTATGCTGGGCTCTTCTTCAAGTACCCTACTCAGTGAATATATCAGTAATCAAATGACTACAGTCTTCCCAAAAGCAGTCACACTTCAAAGTGATATTGAACTATCACATTTTTGATCAGAAAAATGCATGACATTAAAAACATGACTTTTTAATTTGTGGTATTGCCTAAGCAAAGCCATGAAACTGGCCACACTCTTTGACCCAATGACCTCTGTATTGGATATATATCCTAAAGGGATTAAATACAGAAATGCACTATATATAAGAAAACAATTGTAGCTACACTATATGGGTAGCACATGTGTGTGTATGCACACATATATACATACTACCTCCAGCATTTAGTACAGTGCCTGGCACGTAGTAGACACTTAATAAATGTTTATAAATACATATATTTAGATAGATAGATAGATAGATAGATAGATAGATAGATAGATAGATAGATAGATAGATATAGATACATATATACGTACATACATATGGTTGCATTCAGAATTCATGGAGGGCTAACACCTCCAGTGTGAGGGTATGCTGAGCCCTTTTCAGGGATGCTCATCCACCTTTAGTGTCCACTTGTCACCAAACTCTTATTTGTGGCTGCAAGCAGCTGTAGCAGGAACAGTGGCCACAGGCTGGTAAAACAATCTCAGCAGGCAGGCTAAACAAGGTTAAGGGTAACCGACAGACCTCAAAGCCTTCAGTGAGTTGGAAGGATGTCTTTTCCAAGTATGTGAAATCTTTCTCCAGGGTAATGGGTGGATGAAAATAATTTGTTCCAATTGCCATGAAGGTGGCTAGGTACTATGGGGTGTCTATAGCATGGCCAGACATTGAAGATGCCTAGGTCATCCACTACATCCTGGCCATCACCACTCATCTTGGCTTTTGTCTTGCCACTGGACTTCATTGAGAAAAAGTGAGGCTGATGATTTGTGCAACTAAATCCAAACATGTAAGTCAAGATGTCACCCCATGATGCTATTGGCCCTCTGAAAACACAAGACAAACAATAATATATATATATATATATATATATATATACCAGTATATGCATGTGTATATATTTTCATTTGTGTCTCTCTTCATGGTAGTAGAATAAATACTAGATTTGTAATCCAAGGACCTGAATTTCAATCCTGACTCCGATACTGAAATTTTGTGAGACCTTCAGCAAATTTCATAACTTCCCTAATCCCCAATTATATAATCTTTATTATAAGATTGGACTAAATAATCCATAAAGCTTTTTCCAGCTCTAAATCTGTGGTCCTATGAATCTTCTTTTGCCCCATAGCATTCTTTCTTTAAGCATACTTATTTATTTACATGACATATACTGCAAGGCATGATGCCCTGGAAACAGGCTCATCATCATCATTATACAAATATATATTACCATGTAAATATAGATATGCCCATATAGCCATGCAAATACACACACATATAACATATCCCCATCAACTAGGGACTGAGGAATTTAGAGAAAATCTCATCACTTGCATGAAATGAGAGAGAGAGAGAAGTATCAAGGGAACAATACTTTAACAGCAATGAAGGAGATGATAAGCAAACTTAATCCTGAACGAGCAACTTTAGTTCTGAAGAAATGAAAGAGAAGACATATATTTCTTAATTAAATGAAAATAATTAATGTTATTTTTATTTTTTGTAGTTATCTTATATTTACATTTATTATTTATTTTTATTTTCAATGTTTTATTTTTCTTGGAAGTAGACAGCATTTTTCATCATCAGTCCTTCAAAATTCTCTTGGATCATTGTACTGCTAAGAGTAGGAAATCCTTCACAGTTGTATATCATTACAAAAATGCTCTTACTCTGTTCAATGATCTGCTTCCATTCCTTTCACTCTCCATCAGTTCATATAACTCCTCTCAGATTATTCTGAAACCATTTCCTTTGTCATTTTTAGTATTTAGCTCAATAGTATTCCATCACAATCCTACAACTTGTTCAGTAATTCTCCCAGTGATGGGCATCCCCTCTATTTTTAATTCTTTGCTACCACCAAAACAATTGCTATAAATACTTTTGTACATATCAGTGCTTTTCCTTTTTCTTCGATATCGTTGAGATTCAGACCTATTAGTGGGTCAAAGATTATGCACAGTATAGTCTTTCAAGTATAATTCCAAATTTTTCTCCACAATGGTTGCCATGCTCCAAATTAATTGGAACCTCCAACAGTGAATAAAGTATCCTTATTTTTTCACATTCCCTCCAACATTTATCATTTTCCTTTTCTACCATATCAGCCAAGTTGATAAGTATGGAATAGTACCTCAAAGTTGTTTTAATGTGCCTTTCTCTAGATTTAAAACAGTTTTCCCCATTGTGCTGACCACGTGGTTGTATGCCTCTGAAACATAGATAATCTACCAGTACCATGCCAGGAAACTGAATCACCTCTATTTGAACTGTCTTAGTAAGATTCTAAAGATCAGCTGGCAAGATAATGTACCAGAAATTCATCCTTATTCAAACTAAACTGCCAAGAACTCAAACTATATTTCAGAGAGGGCAACTCCAATGGACTGGTCATGTTGTTCGAATGCAAAACTTAACACTTGCCAAAAAGACTATTTTACAAAGAACTCACACAGGGAATGTGATCAATACAAGGATACTCTCAAGGTCTCTCTCAAGAACTGTGGAATTGATTGTGTGACATGGGAGACACTGCCACAGGACTGCTCAGCATGTCATGCCCACATCAGAAAAGGTGCTGTGCTCTATGAGCAAAGCAGTATTGAAACAGCTCAAAGGAAACTTAGGATGTGCAAATTTAGAGTATCCACCCCAAATATTCACTCAGACTATCTGTGCCCAATCTATGGTAGAGTATTCTGAGTTCATATTGGTCTGATAACCACAGTCGGACACACTGAAACTTGACTTTATCATAGGGATGTCATTTTGGTCCTTTTCAAGAACAAAGGCCAACAGCCAATAGATAACTTTGATTTATTTCTTCTGAAAACTGCTTGTTTATATCCTTTGACCATTTATCAAGTGGGAAATGGCACTTATTTTTACAAATCTTACTTAATTCTCTATGTATTTGAGAAATAAAGCTTCTGTAACATAAACTTGCTATAAATTTTTTTTTTATTATTTCTCAGTCTTTGGTACTTTCCAGCAAAATATACTTTCACTGATTATCTCTTTTAATTAAGTGCAGCTCTGCTTTCATTCATTATTATTGGTACCTCTGCCCTTTTTCTGATTCAGCTGAAGCATAGTAGATTCTGCTCCAAGTACCTTATTTTAACTCTATTTGTGTCTTTATGCCCTGGCAGTTTTCTTGTAAACAACATACTGTGGGATTCTAGTTTCTAATCCATTTTGCTATCTGCTTATGTTTTATGGGTGAATTCATCCTATTCACCTTCACAGTTATGACTAATAGCAGTGTATTTCCCTTCATCCCATTTTCCCTTGTTGCTTCTCTTTTTCTTTTTAACCTGTCCTTTTGAAAAATTATTTTTGCTTCTGACTAAGCCCTCTCTTCCATTCATTCTTTTATCACTTCTCTCCTTTCTTTTATGCCATTCTCCTTCCTCCTTGTTGGGCATGATAAATTTCTACATCAACTGAGTGTGGACGTATATTCTTCCCTCTTTCAACTAAATTCAATCAGAATGAGGTTCCAGTGTTGCTTCCCAATTTTTCCTTCATTGTGAAAGCTCCTCTTCAGACAATTCTTAATGAGAGATAATTTTTCCCATTCAATCACATCCCTTCACCCTTCTCTCAGTGCATCCTTCTTTTTCATCTTTTAATTTCTTTTAGAGATCACTCCAACATAATCAACCTTCACCCATGCCTTCTCCCTATGTAAGCCCCTTTTAACAGCCCTAATGACAAAGTTCTCAAGAGTTACATGCATCATCTTCCCATACAGGAATATAAACAGCTCATCTCCATTAGGTCTCTCATAATTTCTCTTTCATGTTTAACTAATTTTGCTTCTCTTGAGACTTAGGTTTTAATGTCAAATTTTCTTTTCAGCTTTGGTCTTTTCATCAGAATTGTTTAAAAATCCTCTACTTCTTTAGATACCCACTTTTCCTCAAACCAATTATACTCAGTTTCACTGGATAGGTCCTTTGCTTTCTGGAATATCTTATTTTAAGCCCTACGTTCCTTTAATGTACGAGTAACTTAATCTTGTGTGATCCTGACTGTGGTTCCACAATATTTGAATGGTTTCCTTCTGGATTCTTGAAATATTTTCTTTTTGATATGGAAATTCTTGAATTTGGCAATAATATTACTGGAAGTTTTCACTTTGAGATATCTTTCAGGAGTTGATCTGTGAATTCTTTCAATTTCTATTTCACTTTCTAGTTCTAAAATATTAAAACAGTTTTCCTTTATAACTTCTTAAAATATCTTTTCTAAGTTCTTTTTTGATGATGATTTTGGGAGTCCAATACTTAAAATTATCTCTCCTCAATCTATTTTGCATTTCAATTATTTTTTCCAATGAGATATTTCACTTTTTTTCATTGTTTCTTGATGTTCCATGGAATCCCTAGCTTTCACTTACCCAATTATAATTTTTAAGAACTTATTTGGTTCAGTGAACTCTTGTAACTCTATTTTAATTTGGCCAATTCTACTTTTTAAGGAATTTTTCTCTACAGCAGATTTTTGTGACTCTTTTAATATTTGGCCCATTCTATCTTTAAAGGTATTATTTTCTTCAGTATTTTTGCCTCTTTTTTTCTAACCTTTTAATTCTCTTTGCATAATTTTCTCATATCACTTTCATCTCTTTTTCCCATTTTCCCTCTAACATTCATCTCTTTCTTTAACTCTTCCAGGGATTCTTGTTGGGCTTGAGTTTGATTTGAATTTTTTTCTTTGAGGTTTTCTCATATACATTTTAACATTATTGTCTTCTTCTGAGTTTGTATCTTGATGTTCCCTGCCACCATGATAACTTTATAATGTCAGGTGGTTGTTTTCATTTTTTCACTTTTTTTCAGACTATTTCTTGACTTTGAATTTTATGCTAAATTTGGTCTCTTAAGTAAGCACTGTTTAGTTAGTAAGTAAGGAAATAAGTAAAAACTGTCCAGGCTTTTTTATGCTTCTATTTTCAGAGCTAGTTCTAGCGTTCTGCAAGTTTGTGGTGTTTCCAAGGTGGTGTCATCCATCGAGAAGAGTGAAAACTGCTATGCTGGTGTGCACATTGTTACCCAGAAAGAAGCCCTGCTCCCTGGCAGCTGTAATTACTATTGTTCCTCTGTGCCCTATATTTGAGATCATAACCCTTGCTCCTTTGTCACTGACCACAAGAACTCCTCTCTGCCCTGGAATATGACCCAGAACTGTATGAGGTCAATAGTGTTGTCTAAAAGCTCCTGTTCTTCTGCCTGGTGCCATCTCAGGGTCCTCTGTAACCTCTTTTTATTCAATTGTCCAACTCCCTACTATCTCTGAGTTAAGAGTTGCCAAAGCTGCTGCTGTTGCTGTGATAGCCACATGCAAGGCCCACCACTAGTGTTACTGCTGCATGCACTGTGGTCTGGCCCCAACCCTGGTGCCATAGACCTTTCCTGCTGACCTCCTAAGTTGTCTTAGACTAGAAAAATGTCTTACCTTAACATTTTGTTTGCCATGTTGCTCCAGAATTAAATTAGACATATTATTTTAAAGTTGTTTGGAGGTGAATGTTGGTAGAGTTCAGTTGGGATGCTGCCACTACCTACTCATCTTAATTTGGTTTCCCTTTTCCATTTATTGACATTTTCAAAAAGATTTGTTTGATAGTTGTTTGTTCTCAAACGTTTGTGTATTTGTCGATTTTTTTTTTTGGTTTGTTAAAAAGGAAGGTTTAATAGAGATGGGGTTAAGGATAAACAAAATTCCACAAGAAAAATATTTTTTAAAAAATGAAAACAGATTTTGAGAAAAATGTCAATGAAGATGCTCAAAGTTAGGGTCAATAGAAAACTTGATATGCTATATTTAATGAGTCATAGTTATCAAAAGTCTCTGTCCTCACCAAATAAATGCATTTTTATTTATGAAAATGGAATGGAACTATTTCTTCCTAGAAAATTACTTTCTCTGCTTCAAAACATTCCATTTATTAGATTCTTATCCTGTGCAAGATTCTTAGTGTGGGAGAAGACTTCAATGCAAATCTTTCCATTAACATGGCCTCTTTTTTTTTTCTTTAAGCTTTGGGATATATTTCCAATTTTTTTCAGACAAGTCCTTTTTTTAGTGCTATCACAGTTTTCTATTTCAGTGTGTCAAATGGCACAACTCAAAATAGAAAGGAAATAGCATGGATTTGACATGGCTCTAAATATCAGCTCCAATTCAGCTTTTCCCAACCTTAAGGAGGAAAAAAGACGGATGCTGGATGCATGATATTCTATCCTCATTCCCCCCCTTCCTTCTGAAGTCTTAATGGTTTGACTTGGGGAGGCATAATATATATTTCTGTAGCCAGAGAATCAAACATACACACCTGAGACCATTTATTCCCACTCCTTCATTTGACAGGTAAGAGAATGGTAGCCCAGACGGGTTCAACAACTTCTCCACAGTGATCTTGATTGTTAGTGGCAGAGTGAGGACTTGAAATTTGACCTTCTTGACTCAGAGGTGAATGTGTCTTTTCACTACTACATCAATATTTCCATGAATATAGAATATTATGCAAAAGAATGTTAATGTCAAAGGAACAGAGGAGAGACAGAGAGAGAGAGAGAGAGAGAGAGAGAGAGACAGAGAGAGAGAGAGACAGAGAGAGAGAGGAATCAGAACATCTGGGCCCATACATGCTACCTGGAGATTAAGGTCAGGTGACGATGATGATGAGAAGCAAGGAGCAGGCAGCTTGAACTGGAGACGCTCAGGTAAACATCCTAACTTCCTTAGAAGAGAGTTTAATACTTGGTGATTGGGTTTGGTGATAATATCTGATTAAGGTAACTTGAGGCTCACTTATATTCTGCTTGCCTCCAGAGGTCACTGAGTAGAAATTATGGGAGAGTCAGTTTCCAATTTAATATGAAGGAATGACACACTAGCAATTAGAGCTTTCCAAAACACGAAATGAACTGATATAGGAAGCTGTGATTTTCCCTATTACTTTGGATGCTGAAGCAGAGGCTAGAACACCGTTTGTCAGAATAATATTAGGATTGTAACAGCTGTTAAGTTCAACCTCTCATTTTATATGTCTAGTGAGCCAGTGGTTTAACCTGATATCATATAGAATAGTAATGATAGCTAGAATTTATATTATGCTTTAAGACTTATAAAATGCCTCATGTATATTATCTCCTTTGTTCTTTGTGCCTCCTCTAGGTAGATGCTATTATTTAGCAAATATGTTGGCTAATAAAATGTAGTAATCTTGTGCCAGCTAGGTGATCCAATGGACAGAATGCTAGGTGGCTTTGACTCAGAAAAACAAACAATCACTAGCTGCGTGACTCTGGGCAAGACACTTAACTTTTGTCTGCCTTATATTTCCCCATCTGTAAGACTCAAATAATAATAGCACCTACCTCTCAGGGTGTTGTGAGGATAAAGTAAGAGAATATTTTTGAAACATTTTATAAATCTTAAAAGCATAATATAAATGTTAGCCATTAATTACTCTCAAGATGGACATTCTACAAATATATCTTATGATCATTACAATGTAATATAACCAAAAGCCCTAGGAAAATAATATTTGCTAGTGACTGAAACAAAAACAAAACTAACTCCTTCATTCATCCCTCTAAGGCAAAGTCACCAACTATCTTTCAATCTACCTGTGACTTATATTTTTAAATTTCCTTTATATCAAGAATTTCAATAATGATAATCTTAAATCCCTTACCCTATAGTCACCGAACAAAGAGTTCACATTACAAATATGAATAGCCAAGTTAATGTTCTGAGATGATCTAAAAAGCGTGATTCTTAAAATATGCTACCCCCTTTCCTGCCCCTCCATCCCTCCCACTGAAGACAATGAGGACCCCAAAGGACTGAGGTCTACTTGACATTTTTCATTTGTGTCATGGATTTCATTATTTCATATCTAAAGAATTCATTAACAAGTGACCAAAGCGCTGGCATTGAGGCTCTCCCCAACTAGTTAGGGAGATTCTGTCTGTCACCAGGGCCCCCCAAAATCCTTTCAAAAATGGCAGCACCATTCTCTGATGGTTTAGTCTCCAAGCAACCCTGTTTGCCTGGGTATTATAACCAAGCATTAGAGTAGGTGTTCTGTTTATGATATGAAATAACTATACACATAAATTAAAATTTAAAGATTTGAATGAAGTATGACCAACAAAACATAATATTATTGATATTTCATGTAATCAGTCCATCTTGTTTTTCTTGCTGTGGAGTCATTTCAGTCACGTTTGATTCTCCATGACCCCATTTGAGGTTTAATGGCAAAGATATTAGAGTGTTTAGCCATTTCCTTCCCCAGCTCATTTTACAGATGAAGAACTAAAACAAACAGGTTTAAATGTCTTATCTAGGATCTCACAGTTTACAAATGTCTGAGGTCAGATTTGAACTCAGGAAAAGTCTTCCTGCCTCCAGGGCCTAGCACTTTATCTACTATGCCATCTAGCTGCCCCAGTCCTAACTCTTCCCCAGAAGAATCCTTTGTTTCATTCAAGACTCATCTTATGTATTACCACCTATACAAACAAGAACTATCCTGGTTCCTGTCAGGTGTTGGTGTCCCCAACTGCAGAAACTGAACTCAGTTTACTTTGTATGTATTTTGTATTTACTAATCTGTATATTTTCCCCTAATAGAATAAAAGCTTCTTGAAGAAATGAACTATTTCCCTTTTTGTCTTCATATGCCCAGGAGTAGCATATAGGAAGTGTTTAATGAATACCTGTTGAATGAATAAATAAGTGAAAGCATCAGTATGTTTATATACTACATAGTTTATATGCATATATTTCTGCTAATATTATTTGATATTTTGTTGAATATGTGATAGCATCAGTATTTCTTTCTACCTGTGAAAAAATCACATTTTTATATTTCTTCCCCCTGCAGTTCTTTTTCTAATATGCTTTTGAAATTATTTTTTGAAAGTTTGCCCAATACCCAGGAGATTTCTTCCTTTTCATTTTAGACATCTTGGGAATATTCCTATAACACTTTGACATCCCTTATAAAAATGAAAATGCATCACAGGAAGGATGTAAGTAATGTGGTAACTTCTTTAAGGGTAGAGATTGTTTTTGCTTTTTATGGTATTTCCAGTCGTTACCATAGTATTTATCACAGAGTAAGAACTTAGTAAAAGCTTACTAGCTAATATATAACAAATTTATCTTCATTTTGGGTCTCCAGGAAATATTCTCAAATTTCACTATCAGAAACTTTTTTCTTCCTGCTTACTTGTTCTTAAAGCACATTTTCTGGATCATGTTTTTGCCTCCATCATATATTACAATTATTTGTATATATAGTATATCACTCCCTCTTCCCATTAGTTGTAAGTGCTTTAGGGCAGAGATCATATTTTATTTTTATTCCTACCGATTAGTGAAATATGTTATACTTGGTAGTCACTTAATAAATATATTTTTAATATAGTTGATTTGAGTTACATCTCCTTTAATCCTTCAATTAGATATAATTTTTAAAAATCGTTTTGTGCTCACATGAGTATTTCCTAGGCCAAGAACATTCTCCCTCCTCGCTGCTAATATTAAGAATCCTTTACATCCTTTAAGATACAGTTTGATTGCTACCTCCTGCAGGATGTTTTCCATGCCAGCCCCAACCTGGTAGTGTACTCTGTTCTAAGGTAACCTTCTATTTACTCTGTATTGATCTTGAATGGTCTGTTATATAGATACTTTCTCAATTATATGAGAATGTAAACCCTTTGAAGATATTTGCAATTTCCGTCTCTTTTTTTTATATACCCAGTGCTTATCACAGTACCTGTCATAGGAACATAGTAAATGCTTAATAAAAGCTTGTTGATGTATTGCTTGGTTGATACTCTGTGTCAGGCACTGAACCAGATATTGAGGATACAAAGACAAAAGCAAAATAATCCAATCTTAGGAAAAGGAAAAGCATAGTTACAAATTATCTGAGGTGTAATGAAAATATAAATTTATGCGAATGCATGTAGGCTACAACATGCTCCCAAACTCAATTCAATTATATTTGACCAACATATATTTGACATCTGTCATAGCAACAAGAATGAAATTTAGCCAATGAGTTCTTTACAAAACTTTACTATGGATGATGAATGAAGATTATGATGAGTATGAACTCCTGAAAATAATTAAATAAATAAATTGAGGTTAAAAACTAGCCTAAAGAGACCTTGATAAGAGATACAACTAAGTAAAATAATACTTCTTTTGTAAATTATTGAATCAAATAGTTTCAAATTTAAAAGGGTCAAAATATCATTGAATGAAATTTGTACCTGAAAAGAAATTCACTCTGTATCTTGCCCAACAAATGGTCATCCAATATATGGATAAAATTGTCTGATTAAGGGGAACCTGCTACCTTCCAAAGAAGTTCAATTGACCTGTTCATCGTTCTAACTTTTTCACATCAAATTACTTTTTTCTAATTTAAAATATATAAAAGAAATGAAAATAAATATAAGAACGATGTAAAATGGAACTGTTTAGTTTTTTTATAATAATAGTCAAATTTTACCAATTGTATACTGTGTTTTATATGAGGAAAATAACAATCACATTTATGAAGAACATCTTGAAGAGTAATGACTAATAGGATAGCAGAACATACTGGAGGTGACACAATTTTCCTCAAAAATTAGTTTTTCAAATGTTTTTTGTTTGGGGAAATGGAAAGGATGGATGATTCAGAACTATATTTTTTTTTTCAGAAAAAAAAGATGCAGTGATGCAAGAAAAGGATGCCATTTATAGTCCTTCATGTCTTTTCCAACCCTCCTATCTACAGAACGTTTATTTGAAAATATATCTATACACATCAAAGGGTATGCTTTATGAAGGAATTAGTGGAAAGGGGAAATTTTCCGTGAACAATTTTCTATATAATCTTATCTTTATGGACACACAACTGAGTGAAAGGTATAAAATGTATAATTTGATGGAATCTTTATTTTTTTAATTTCTAAAAATTTGGAAGGAAAAATAAAAGGAGTTTGACCAATTTCCATAAAAAAAAGTTTTATCCCATGAAGAGGTTTTAAAATGTCATAGTTACTATTTACATTAAATATCTGTATGATATTTTGAATGATGTTTTTTAAAAGAAAAAAGACAGGAATTTAACCATTAGGTTTTCGTTTTGTACAATGTTTGTAATGTAAATGTCTTTATTTAATCAGCCTCCCCCTTCTATTCCCACATCCTCACTTCCATGCAATTTTGTTTTTAAAGCAATTTAGCACTGCTTAATTGATATGATTGTTTTCCATAGTGGTGATATGTACCAATAAAGAGAGTGAAAAGTATCCCATTTTATTTTGCTGAGGAATCAGTCTGATATTACCCAGAAAAGCATTTGAACAGATTATTATAGCTGTTCAGTCAATGTACAAGTCACATCACTGCCAAATCTTCCTCCCTCTGGTCATGGATTAGTGACCTTTGGGTAACTGCCTATGCAAGAACAAAAAAGATGCATATGTCACTGCCTGAAATCCTCTGTAGTAATTCTAATTGACTTCAGTGATATCTATTGGTGACAGTAGAGAAAGCAGATAGCTGCAGGCCTTATTGTTGCAGCCAAAAAGCCATTCTTATGGAGATCTTAGATGAGTATATTAAATACTTTTACTAGCTCAGCTAGTAGAGTTTCTTTAGCTCTCTTGGCATGAGTGCTGGCCTGAGAATAGTAAATCACCTCTTAAAAGTCTCTTCTTGTCGTTTGAATTGTAAATGTGCAGTGAGCTAATACTAATTCTCATTTATAAATAGGACTGACCCTTTTGTACTTCAGTGTCATCAAGAAATTCTTTCCTACAATTTAACTTTCCTTGTTCCTCCCTTAACCCTTTTGGCCTACACATAATAAGCAGAGGTTCTGATACAATCTCAACATCAGAGACCATCAGAGAATACCACAGGGGAAAAGTCAAACACATCCATTTCTGGATCTATACAGTAAAAACGCTGGAAGTAACTAAACCATAGATTTTTTTTGGAAGAAAAAACACAAATGCACAAAAACAGAAAAAACTGTATTAGGTGAGCCTCCGATGAGGAATCATCTTCAGTCACCATCTTAGCAGCTAGATATTTGTTTGTGATATGTGAACATGGAATACAGGATATTGAAGTGTTGTAATTTTATGTTATCTGACCTTTCTCATCTCACGAAGGTTAAAAGAAAATAACTTCCTACTTCTAGTGAATGAGAGAAGTTATCATAGGAAGGAATAGGTTGCATTGACTGAGAATTGCTTTGCCATCTTTCAAGTGTCAGAATCTAGGCACCAAATACACTGCAAAGTAGGTTGTTCTGATATTTTGTCTATATACTAAGGAAGAAAGAACACAAGATTTGAATCACAAGGGCTGGATTCAAACAGGCATCAGATACCAGGTTGGCCACTTGCCTTCTGTCTGATCTTACTAGAGCCTCATCTAAAACAAGACCATTGGATTAGATGTTCCGTAAGACCTCTGTATCTCTAAAATCATATGAGCTTCCATAGCTTAACTCTATCCAGTATTCCATTTTCCTCTGAGCAGAGAACATGATATGATTGTTCCAAATATTATCATGATAGTCATGCTCAGTTAATAATGCCTAGTTCCAAAAAAATCATATTTCTAATTAAATTAATGAATCATGACTGTCAATTTTGGTAATGAGGGCAGGCAATACAAAAGGTCCCTTGAATCAACTTTTAATCCTTTATGTGGACATAAGAGAAGAAACAATACAAATTTTGGAGCTGAAGGAATGAATGCATTAAATTTTTGGATCCTCTAAAGTTTGATATCTTAGGACCAAATCCTGTTGCCACAAACCAGTTATAACTCTGTTTATTTACAATAAAATGTAGGAAGCCCAAAATTTTAAGTCTACCCAAAAACAATGCACTTCATATTTATTTGATGATTTCAAACAATATAAGATTCTTAGGAGCATATCTTTTCAGTTTTTGCTTAATTAGAAAGTAAATTTAACTAAAAAGTAACAAGAAAGTAAAATTGGAAACTAATGTCTGGAAAGTAAAATTAACCGAAGTAAGACTGGATAATATGTTACCATCGAGAGAAAAGAGGTTTTCGTTTTCTGTCCATGAATTCCGTCATTGTTTAGTTCACTATTTTTTCTAGTGGAAGAAATCCTACATATTTTGGTCTTGATTTTCTGTCATTCACCACAGGCTAAAAATATAAATTTTAAAATATTTCTAACTATTTCTCCTGTGCAATCTCTTACTGAGTTTTTTCAACTTGGAGTAACTAATATTTTCTTATGAAAATCTTTTTTTTTAGTTTATTCCCTAATAATGTTAACTCAATTTCCCACATAGAGTAGCCTATTATTTGGCTTAATTAAAATTAATATTCTTTTTATAGCATTGATTCTCTAAGTGAAACACAGTAGAACACCATTATGATGTGGGAGTTTTTTCATGGAGTAAGCTAAACAATAGGTTAAATCGTCAATATCCAGACATACAATTGCATACACTGATAACCTCATCAAATAGTTATATTTGTATAGTTATATATAGTATATATATATATATATATATATTTCCTAGGATGTTTATTAAAATGAGCATTAGAAAGAATTTATATTTTATACATGTTTACCATCATGAAAATTAACTGTAGTCCTAGGATTAGAGATCATTGATTCACCAACTCTTAGGTCTCACAGCTTATGAAGGTACAGAGGATAGTGGAATTAATATGATATACAGTGAGAGAAAAAGATGCTTTGATGGATGGGGAGAGAGGAAGACATTCCCATCACCCTATCCAAAAAGCATAAGAATTCATTAAACAACCGAGATTATATTACCAGAACTTTAGAAAATGAATAATGTAGAAAAAGGAGATTATTTATTTTTCGAACTATTTAGCTTTGGTTCTAATTCTGCTTAATAGATTTATTATTCACATTGCATTTCTGCAAAAGTGATATATTAAAAGTTCTCATTTCTATAGCACATAAAGGTCTATAAAATTCCCAGCTTTCTATGATGCATTTTTGCTAAAGTTCTGTCTTTGACCCCTTTTTTTCTCTCCCACTATACTAGGAGTTCTTAATGTCCAGACCATAGATAGATCGGGGGTTTGTAAAACTTAGAAAAATTATATTTTTAATTTCAATATAATAGATTTCCTTGTAATTTAATGTATTATATGTTATGCACTTAAAACAATTATTCTGCAAAGTGTATCGGCTTCACCAGTTTGCCAAAGAGATTCATGACACAAAAAACAATATTAAGAACTACTTTATAGTGTTTCTTCAGCAATATAGTTTCTCCCAATAATTTCAAGCAAAATATGACCTCCTTTCAGTTGCCTCCCAGATCCACATATCCAACCCTGACCTCTCTTTCTCTCTAGGTTCCAGACCCATATCTTTTACTACTAATATGACACTCCTATTTGGATATTCCACTAGAACTTCAAACAGAACATGTTCAAAATTAAGTTTATTTATATTTGTCTTTTAATCTGTCCCTGCTACTGATCTAACATTTTTTCAGTGGTAAAGTTAGTCTCCAGTGTTTGAATCTTTGGTGTTATCTTTAACTGTCCTTTTGCCTTTTAATATTCCATGAAGTACAAGTTCTATATATTTCATGTTTGTTTATTCTGTCACGTACATTTCCCTCTTTTTTCACAGTTGCCATCCACTTCAATGTAAGCCCTCATCATCAACTACATAGACTATCTAGACTCCTAAAAAGTCACCTTGCTTTCATTCTTTCCTGGTTCCCATCAATCCTTCACATCCTTGCCAGTTTTATCTTCTTTATGTATAGATTATGGTCTAAAAAGAAAAATTCAGGCACCTTTGCTCCTGTGTTCATAGCCTTCTACAAGCGAGTTTCACTTTCTGATTTGTAGCACTCCCACCTTGGATTATAGGCTCAGAGAATTAGAATTGAAAGGGATTTCTTTTGAAGCTATTGATTCTATCTGCCTCACTTTACATATGAGGCAACTGAGGTCAAAAGAAGTTGTGAGTTGCCCCACCCCCAGTTTAACAGGCAATAAAGGTCTGAGGCAGAATCTAAACTTAGGTGGTCCTGACTCTATGTTTGGTTCCCTCTCTGTCTACTTGCCTATTATTGTAATCTATGATCCAACCAAGATGTACTTTTTGCTGGTTCTTGTGCCCATGGACCTACACTTTCTTACCATATTTTAGAGTTATTAGAGTTTTCTATTTCCTCATATTAGAGTTTTCCATTTCCTCAGATTATGGTGAATTGATTATCTTTGCATATGTATGTCCTCAGTGGAAATTTTTGAGTGAAAGGAATTCTTTTTTTTGGGGGAGGGGGGATATTTTGACTTTATATCCCTAAGGCTTACACTGAATCACAGCCATAACTTGCACCAGGAAAACATGAAGCAACCATCTAATTAAGCCATCCGTTTCCCTTTGTTATCTTATCCCTGTGTCCCACATTTTAGTAAATTTTTCCTTATCTGCTACCACTTGAGTGTCCTACTGCATTCATACCCTGTTCTATAGAAACTTTTCCCTCAAGCCTTTTTGTCACAAAAGAATGAGCCACTGTTTTCTGAGTGACCATGTTCTTAAAGAAACTACCATGGCCTGCGTGCCCAATCGTTCATCTCAGTTGATTGACCCTGGTCAAAGTTCAGTTTTGACTAGTCACATCTTGGTACTTAACCAATACTTTTGTGTGTTCAATCTGGGCCTTTGCTTTTTCTCTTCTCCATGTCTGTAAAGTCTTCCCTCATATTGAATTCTTATTTTCTGAAGTACATCTCAAACGCTAGCAACTTTAAGAAAGTTTCCTTTGTTCACTTAGTGGATAATTATTTTTCACTCTCTGCACTTGCTTTTTTCTTCTCTCAGGCATATTATGTCAAATCATGGTTCTATGTGTATATCAAATTACTAGTCTTTAGGCCCCTAATAGACAGAGACGATCTAATCTAAAATGCGTACCTACCTCCTATAGTCTGAGTATACACATCTAGGTCTTCACAAATGTTTGAGCAATTGACTTTTTTTTCAGTGTGTGGAAGGTAGGAATCTGGGAGCATCTCCAATTCACACAGTGTCCAGATATGGTGATCCTAGGAAGAAGATAGGCCATCAGATCATATCCATTTCAAACTTTAGTTCATGAGCCCTATCAATGTGTTTATCTCTTTTTTTAAAGACAGTCAAGAGACAGAATCCAAAACAAAGATATTTAACAAAGCATTCTTGAGAAAAAAATCAAATTACTTCCTTCATAAACCTTGGGCACATTCTGCCATAAATATAAATACCACCATGAGAAAGGAGGACTACAAACAGGAAATGTGCAAAGTAAGCAAATGCATAGAAAATACTTGTGACCACAGTGTGTGTTTCGAAGTACATACATATAGTAAACATAAGTGACTAGAGAACATATGTGGAAAAGAAATATAAGAATATACATGTGAGTAGGACATAAGTATAAAGGGAAAATTCACAGTACCAACACAGTAGGCTACCCAGTGTATTCTGGTGAAATCATCATGCTGAGAGTTCTAGGCCTACTCCCTTACTAGTGCCATGTGGTGTGCAATTTTTGTCAAATGTGTAGCCTGAGAATCAGAGTCTGACATATTCCTGCTGCTCTGGCATGACTGCTGTTCAGGATCATTTCACTGTTCCTATGGTCAGCAACAGTAATTGCCAAGTGTAACTAGTTTATGTAGTTAAAGGAGCTCCTCTGTCTGTTTATGGCTTCTAATCCCAGATAGATTCCACAGCTAGGGCCCTGTCTCTTCTTCACAGGAGGAATAAGTTCTATTACTGCTCTTTTAGTTAAAAGCTTTGAGACTTTCCCTGCTATAGCTCTTTTATAAATATGCCCAGTCATCAGATAAGGACCCCTGAGAGAAGCAAAAGTCTGTGTGAAAAAAAAAAAAGCTTTCCTAATTTGTTTCTCCCTACAAGAAGTAGTCTATAAGTTTCTCAGTATCTGGACAAATAAACAAAAAAAATGGCTTTCTTTCATAGAAATAAATTCTTCCTCCCACGCTAAACTCTTTGTAACACCGATTTTAATTCATGCCAATCTAGCCTTTGCCTTTAGTCTGAATTCTGGTTTTGAGCTGTATGTCCTTGCCATTAAGGCCAGGGTCTCTCTCAGAGACCTCACTCTAGCTTATTTCCCAAAACCTTATGTTACAGAAATGTGCTGGTTTATGTTTAAAAACTGACTCTATGAAAATTCAAGACACTTTTAAATTCAATCTTCATTATGATACTTTCTCCATCATTTTCTTGAATCTAGACAATCAAGAAAATAATCAATTCAGCCCTGATTTGTAGTGTTGACCAAGATATAAACGTGCATGCTCTAAGTTTAACATCCCCCTCTCTTTAGCTGGCTCCAATATACTTCTTGTGCATGATCACCATGGTGCTTGACATCTCGCCTCCATTTTCTAATCTGTACAATGATAGCATAATCTGTAAAATAATAGCATCTTCCTTAGAGAGTTGTGAGCACTCTAGAAAAGCTAGCTAATTTTCTATTTATATCAATAGAATATAGATAGCCCACACCTAAAACAGGTAATCCCTTCTTCCCAATCATTGTTCCTCTGACTCAATGTTCAACCAATTCTCTATCCTTCTCAAGGAGAACCAAGGACATCAGGAGATGATACCTTGTCTTACAATTGAACTGCAGGTGAGACACAGCTGTGCAAAGTCCTTGGCTTCATTTTCTCCTCCCAAGACATCTGGATCCAGTGACAAGAGGTACATCAGAATGAGTAGAGATTGCTCTCTATGCAGGGGGAGACCTTAGCCTTTCTAAACTGAGGTCTTAAGTAGGTCTGAGGCTACACCTAGTCAGTGATTAAGGCTAGCCACCAGTAGTATGTGACACTTCAAAGCCCAAGGACATTCTCTAGGTGGGGGTAGAGTTACATTGAAGTGATATGGAATTTACCACAAATGGCATTAAAATAGGAGAACACATAATTGAGTTATTATAAAGCTACAGTTTTATTTATCTGAAACTGACACATTCTATAATTTATCTACACATGCACACACACACAAACACACACACACACACACACACCAAGAAGTTTTATTCTTGCTTGAAAAATGGCACTTTACAACTCTAGAGTATATTTTATTTTTTTCACTTTATTCCAAGTGCTCAGCACAATGTCTGGGACACAGTAAATTACTAATAAATACTGATTGATTGATTGATTGATTGGCTGATTTTTGAACTCTGAAGAGAAAGTAGCAGTGTATAATAAAAAGAACACTGAATTTAGAGGTAGATGACCTAGGTTTGAATTCTAGCTGTAGCAAAATCACTTCTCTCTGAGGCTCAGTTTCATTATCTGTAAAATGTTCTTATAAAAATATAATCCAGACGCTGAAAGGAGAATGAGAACTTCAATGGGCTGAAAATATTCTAGTTCTCATAGCTGTGCTCAGGAAAAAAAATTGAGAAGAATAGGGCATTTGGACTGATAGAAAGAGGCCAGGGAAACAACTTCAGGCTCCTTTTCTCCTTCAGGAAAATACATAGTGCGCAAATCAAGTCTAGGTGACCCCCAAATCCCCTAATGGGAAAGAGGTTGGCCACCAGTAACCTAACCTCCCACTATAAACTGCTACCAGCTAAGGAAGAGTCAAAGAGTGAGTGACAGTGATAGGGAATATGAGAAAAAAACAGAAACATCTCATTTAAAGGACTTCACTAAAAGCTAAATTCATAGGCAGATAAGCCAAAAGAGATCTAACCAACAGAAGTTTGGATAAGTAAAGCCTCAATTATAAAAAAAAAAAAAAAAGGAACTGCACAAAGAAAAGGAAAGCAATGGTCCCTGATGAAAGACAGAATTTTGTGGACACCTCAGAGATCATGAAACAATAATAAAGATCTCCAGAATGGTCAATACAAATATTAAAATGAAATCACATATATATATATATATATATATATAGAGAGAGAGAGAGAGAGAGAGAGAGAAACAAAGAGTGCTTTCCAAACCTTTAAACCCTTTGTAAATGCAAACTATCATTATTATTAAAATTCATAATCAAGAAATTAGGAATTAATGTAGTTCAAAAATGAGAGTGTTCAACACATAATTTTAAAATGAAATTACTAGAGTAGAAAAATATGAATAAATAATAGAGATTTTCTCCAAAGATTTAGAACCTGTGGGGGGGAAGGGGAGAGAGAGAGAGAGAGAGAAGAGAGAGAGAGAGAGAAGAGAGAGAGAGAGAGAGAGAGAGAGAGAGAGAGAGAGAGAGAGAGAGAGAGAGAGAGAGGGAGAGAGAAAGAGAACAGTAGATTTGGAACATGAAATACAAAAATAAGTAGGGTCAGGGAGGGGAGTGACAGAAGAAAAACAAAAGGCGTTAATGTTCAAATAATCCAATTCAACACAAGCCAAAGCACCTGGCCTCTCAGACGGGCAGTGCAGAGGTAACACAAAGATCACAAAGGTAGAAAAAGATGAACAAAAAAAAAAAAAAGAAAAGAAAAACAAAACTGTTAGAATTTTTTAATACAGACAACAAAGCAACTCTTGAGAAAAACGACACTTCCAACTTCAGGACCACTAAATGGTTACGCTGAACAGTTTCAGTGTTTGACTTGCCATGTTATCAGTGCTGGCTGATTAAGCTTTAGCAAAGAAACAGACAGCATGATGCTGTTTGAAAACTAAGAAATACTGTCATTTCTGTGACTTAAGTCTAATTGCAACCTTTTCTTCATTTGAGCAAGAAATTTTCTTTATTTAATTCACTCCTTCCAGAATAATTAAAGTTAGGCTTTCAAGAAGAAATGAAGTTAGACTTTTCTTTGACTAGAATTGCAGACTGGTCTTATCTTTGTCTTTATCATTCATCAAAAATAGTGCCCCCAAGGCAAAATGACTTCCAGAAGAATTAATGTCAACAAATTAGAGCTCTTCTCTGAGCTTAAACAGTATGTTTCTGACTTGGAGAGAAAGTTGAGCCAACACACAGTTGGCAACAGTGGAGCAGAAAAGGAGTGGGCAGCTCTCAGAGATTTGGTGTACAGCACTGCATTTGCTCATCTGGGTCAGAACACTCGCAAATACCAAGACCGGTTTGATGAAAAGGATGGGGACATTCAGAAGCTGCTAAAAAAAAAAAGAACTCCACAGGATTTACCAACAGGATAGTTCATCCACCTCTAAGAAGGCAGCATTTAGTTCTATCAAAAGCAAAGTACAAGAAGAGCTTAGAGAGATGCAGGATTCCTGGCTCAGTAAGAAGGTAGATGAAATTCAGTTCTATGCTAATAGTAACAATCCAAAGTGCTTTTATGATTTCCTAAAAGCTATTTACGGACCAAAAACCTATGGTGCACCACAACTACTTAGCGCTGATGGAGCCACATTGATGAGTGATGGGGACATGGTCCTAGAGAGATGGGCTGAACATATCCATAGTATTCTCAACAGACTATCATCAATCACTGCTGAGGTTGCTAACCATTTACCTCAAGTTGAGGTCAATCCCTCCTTAGCTGAACTTCCAATTGAAGAAGAGGTTTTGAGGGCCATTGGGCTCCTTTCATGTGGCAAAGCACCTGGTTCTGATTCTATTCCAGTTAATATTCTCAAGGTAGGGGGACTATTGTTCATACAAAAGCTGACTGAAATTTTCCAGGTTATATAGCAAGAGGAGATTATCCTCCAGGAGTTTAAAGATGCCTCCATTGTCCATCTATAAAGGCAAAGGGAATACATTGTCCTGTGATAATCACAGGGGGACCTCTCTCTTAGTTATTGCTGGCAAAATTCTTGCTAGAGTCCTCTTTAATATGCTGATGCTTCCCCTAGAAGATGGTCTTATACCTGAGAGCCAATGTGTCTTCAGAAAGGGCCAAAGAACTGTCAATATGGTGTTTGCTGCCCGACAATTCCAGGATAAATGTCAGGAGCAGAACAGAAGTCTGTATACACTTGTAGATGTGACAAAGGCCTTGGACACTAGTTAGTTAGTGAGGGCTTATGGAAAATTATGTCAAAATTTGGCTGCCCAGAGAAGTTCATCAGTATTGTACATCAATTTCATGATGACCTGTTTTCCTGGGTTCTAGATAATGGACAATGCTCTCGTGCCTTCTCAGTCACCAATGGAATGAAACAGGTCTGTGTGTTTGCTCCCATGCTTTTTAACATGATGTTTTCAGCCATGTTGACAAATGCTTTTAATAAGCATGAGCACGGCATCAAGGTCAACTACTATACTGATGGTAAGATCTTCAGTTTAAGAAGGTTACAAGCAAAGATCAAAGAGGAGTGAATATTGGTGTATGATTTTCTGTTTGTAAATGATTGTACACTCAATGCAACCTCTGAAGTTAAGATGCAATGAAGTATGGATCAACTCTCTGCTGCCTGTGCTAATTTTGGCCTAATAATCAACACCAAGAAAACACAGGTGCTCCATCAGCCACCACCACACCATCAATACATGGAACCATGTAATACAACAAATAGAGAAGTTTTGAATGATGTGAATAAGTTCAACTACCTTGGTAGTGTACTTTCCACGGATGTACACATTGACAATGAGGTTGATGCACTCATTGCCAGAGGTAGCTCAGTGTTTGGGAGGCTCTGAAGAGAAATTTGGGAGAGAAGAGGTATTAGACAATACCAAAAAGCTGTTGTGCTGACCTCATTGTTGTATGCCTGTGAAACATGCACAGTCTACCAGTGCCATGCCAGGAAACTGATTCGCTTCCATTGGAACTGTCTTTTAGGAAGATTCTGAAAGTCACCTGGCAGGATAATGAACCAGATGCTGAACTCCTTGCTCAAGCTGAACTGCTAAATATTCGAACTATGCTTTAGAAAGAGAGCAACTCTGATGGGCTGGCCACATCGTTTGAATGGAAAATGTATGCTTGCTAAAAAGACTATTTTATGAAGAACTTGCATGGGGAAGGCAATCACATGGTGGCCAGAAGAAGGACACTCTCAAGGTCTCTCTCAAGAATTTTGAATTTGACTATGCAACATGGGACACACTGGCACAGGACTGCTCATCATTATGTGCCCACATTAGAAAGGGTACTGTACTCTTTAAGTAAAGCAGAATTGAGACAGCACAAAGTAAATGCAGGATGTGCAAATTTGGGATATCTATTCCAAATATCCACTGGCACTATCTGTGCCCAACCTGTGGTAGAGAATTCCAAGCTCATATTGGTCTGATCAGTCACAGTGAAATTTTACTCTTTTCCATAACTACTCCAATAGAGACGTAAAAAAAGTACGGACATAAGCGTGATTGGGGAAAATGCAAAGATAAAACAGTGCATCTGTTTTGAAGCTCAGCTCAGCAAATGAAGACACAGAGGTCTAGGATGCTGGGGACAGTGTCTAGTTAAGAAATGAGTAGAATCGACTGTGTGCAAGGGTAAAAGACAGACCTGAAGCAATGCAGGAAACAGGAACAAGAGCCAAGTGGCAAAGGAAGAAGAACAAAAGACAAGAAAAATAACAAGAAGGAGGAGGAAGAGGAAGAGGAGGGAGAAAAAACAGAAAAAGGGAAAAATAGAAGAAAACAAGGTATATGATGTATGAAATAACATTTGGAATAGACCTATTATTTTACTGCTATAGGAAACACATAAAAATTCCCTTTGCCAGTGCAGGTTTGCACCTTCCTTGAATGAATAACTCAGAGTTCCCTTGCTTATGGGAGAATGAAGTGACTAGCCCTGAATCACACAACCATTGTGCAAGAGAGGTGCTACTTGAACTGGGGCCTTCTTGTCTCAAAAGCCACCCATTGGGCTGCAATTGATTCTGGTAAGAGCTAATATTAAAATAGTATTTTGAAGTTTGTAAAAAACTTTATAATAAACTCCCTCATTAGGTACTCCTAATAACCCTCCAAGGTAGGTGTTATCATTATCCCAGTTTTGCAGAAGAGGAAACTGAGGTTCAAGGGAAGTTAAGTCACATGATGAAAAACTATTTGAAGTGAGACATAAATCCAAGTATTCCCATCTCCCAGTCCACTGAGCTATCCCTAACATAACACTACCTCAATACGATGGAGTGACAGAGACAAGGAAGGGTTTTTGCAGGTATAAAGAAGTATCTTTGATCTGTGGAAATTATGTGGGGATGGAAAATGGAGATATATTGCTATTTTTGTAGACACGCACGTGTATGTGTGTGTGTGTGTGTGACTAGCTGAGAGGGCTAGTCAACATTATTTTATACTATGTTTAACTTATTAATTGTATATTTATGCCTGCCTTGGAACACTAGAACATTAAAATCTATTATACATTTCAGGAAAGAAGCGGTGAGCCATTTTGCTTATTGTAAGCACCCCTACAGATATTCATATAGTTGTTGAAATTTCAAGTACAAAGCTGTTAACATTATATAAAAGAAAGTGATTCATTTATCAAAATGAGTGATATTCTTCCAAACTTAGACTCTTCTCACTTTTGCTGCCTTTCTCAACCCGGGAGAGATAACCTGAATGCTTAGATTGTCTATGCTTAGATTATCTAATTGGCCAATCTTAGATTAGAACATGGCACATAGTTATTTAGTAAAACTTGTGAAAGACAATTAGAACCACTTTTTCTTGAGTGGCTGAATAAAAGAAATCAAAGAGCAATGGAAATTCCATGTTGCTAAAATGACTTCATTTCCATATTTTAAAAAATATTAAAGGGAAAGATTCCTTCAAATCATATTCATTTCAAACATGTTAAGTGTATCATTGGAAAGCTCTCTGTCTCTAGATTTTTTTTAATAAATTCTTTACATTTCATTTAATCTGATATAAATAATTCCAGAAATGGTGTTTTTAGAAGATTTTACTTGTACTGTATTCCCATCTACAAAATGGAGATAGCAGTTGCATATACTACATATTTCACTGGGTTGTCATGAGGGAAGCATTGTGATACATGTGATGCATCATGTAAATACGGTGTGTTGTTGCTGTAGTTATTATTAGTATTCAAATTTGTATAAAGATGAAAAGAAAGCTTTTTAATTCACTTATGCATTTACCTTTAAAATAAGTCAATCTAAAATACAAATCATAGAAAAGATTCAAATATAAGATACGATAGTCACATATCTATCATCAAATTCATCAGAGAGATGTGTGATGAAAAAAGAAAGTGGATTAATCATAAGAGGAAGGGATAATCAATGATTGGTACCATGCAATATTAGGAAATCTATAATTTGTCCCCAGACAATTTGTGTAAACATTTTATGAGACTTTGTGGGAGGATTTGAACAAAGGTCTTATAGGATGAGAAGGCATAGTCAAATTATGATCTGTCCCCATGAAGAAATAACCATAATGAAGAGATCTTGTATCAACTGAAGTAATCCTGAAATATTACCAAATTGCTCCAAACCTTGCATGGTGGATACAACTGGACTGAGTATCAGAAAGACCTACACTGTCATAGGCACGTACTAGTTCTGTAACCCTGGTCAAGTCACTTAACCTTAGGGAGTGCCCAGTTCTTCATCTGTAAAAGTGAAACAGCCACACCAACAATAAAAACAAACAACACATTTCTCACAGTTGTGTGTTGAGACTCAAGTAAGATAGATATAAAGTGCTTTTGAAAACTTAAAGCTCTAAATAAGGGTCAGCTAAATATAATTTCTTGTGATTCATAAATGTTGATAGCTAATTCTATGAAAATCACATTCACAAAATGAACTTCTAAAAAGTAATATGGGACAATTATCTTATTGAAGACACTCAAAGTTTTAAAGATCATTTGATAAGTGGGAATTATACGGATGAGTTCTTTTTATTCAAATAAGCAGAAAGGTATATATCCCCACATTCAAAATTCTTGTTTTTGCTTTTAATAATGCTACTGGAAGATTGCACTTTCTGTAACTGGATAAATAAGCTAAGTTTTCAAGAGGTTAATTTAATCTGACATATTATGATGTGCTAGTTATCATGACAGAACATGTTTGAGTCCAGGAACCACTATTAAAAATGGGTCAAAATACAAAAGAAAGAGCATCCAACTTTTATCTTCACTGTTATTTTGAGGTTCACCATTCTATTATAATAATAAGTACCGCGACAAAAACAACAGCCTTTAATGGCACTATTAACTCCAGAACCTAAAACAGCAACTATATTAATTACATTCATTATACATAATTGAACATAATCATCTATCCTAACAATTCCTTGTACACTAATTAATAAAACAGCATGTCTTCTGGATCAGAAATGTGTAAAAATAGTCTTTCCATTTGAGTAGTTCATTTTTGGTGTGGTGAAAATGTGTGAATCACATTTGGTGTGTAGAAAAAGATGACTTTTCATTTTAGTATTATTAATTTTTCCAATGTACCTTCATATTCATATCTTATTAATTCAAAATTTGAGGTTACAGTGCTTAATATAAAAAAGACATTTTTGTAGCAAAATTAGAACTTGCAATTCACCAATGTAAATAGCATTGTTCTGACATACTCTTCCACTGATTTTGGTAGAGGATATTCAAGTCAAGATCATTCTAGAGAACTCTGGACTTTTTTCCTTCCCTCCCAAGGCAGTCCATTGCACTTTGGGATATTTCTATTTTTTTAAATATTGGCTTCATATCACAACTTAATCTCTTTTTTGTCAACTTCCACATATTTTTCACATTTCTGTTATCGGATCAAGGAAACATACCTATTTAGTCTTCCCCATTACAACCTTTCAAGTGCTTGCAAGGTTATCATCACCATCTTTCCCCTCCTCCATTCTCCTCTTCATGTAATTCCTTTGACCGCTTCTCATATAGCATCAATTTGAGATCCTTCTCCCCTCTTATTGCCCCTGTAAAGCAGGCAGTCTATGAATTAAAACCTCTTCTATCAAGATGGAGGTTTCAAATCATAAACAGATCTAACTGTAATTCTCAAAGATTAATTGGCCTCACCATAGGCATACATATACTCAGAAGTGAAACTCATAGTTTTCACTTCTTTTACAGCATTCTTTTCAAAATACTGCAGTGATTTGGTACATACATCAATCAATTGACCAATTTCCATACCCAAAGAAAGAATATTAACAAATTTATAAAAAAAAATAAGATACTAAATGCATTCACTCTTAAAAAAAAGAGCTCAGACTGATATATGGAAACTAATATTGACATATTTTTAAAGTACTTTAAAAATGAAATATAAATGGACTTATCTTCAAAATTATGATACCAAGGTACTGCTGATGAAGAATTAAGATTTGGACTCTATTTCAATAGGATTCTATTCACAATCCTTATTTTCTTTAAGATCAAAGTGCCCCTCTTTGACCACTATTGTCCTTTTCATTTTGTTTCTCTCATTAGAATGTGAGCTCCTTGAGGATGAAGACTGTCTTTGTACTTTTTGTCTTTGTATCTAAACCACATAGCCCAGTATTTGGCATGTGGTAAATGCTTCATAATGGTTTCTCATTCATTCTTTTAGCACCTAGCATGCACCTTGCACAGTAATTAAAAATGACTATTTAATTGAATTGAGCTGAACTTCAACCTCAACAATCTAACCTATGACGTATGGATCTTACATTCAGCAGATGAACAAAAACTTCCTAGAATGAATGAAGACAGCTGAAATGAACAGGGACAGGGTGTTAGGAAAATCCTGTGAGATTCATTGTACAAATCATTTCACTTCAGAGCCCTATCAAGGTCCCCACTAATGTGAGCAATTGTTAAATGTTATGGTTCTTTAAATATGAGTGAATCCCCTCAGCATACTTTCAGATGTGCTAAGACATGTGAATGGTATATGCCTCACTCAAATAGAGACCTAGGAAATAAAGAAAAACATAAAAAAATAAATCATTTAAATTGATGTGTTCCAATATAATATGTTGAGCCAATGCTATGTTAATTCTGACACAATTTTGACGTTTTTGATCTTTACTGAGTTTATATTCTCCATTACAAAGGAATCAAGTCAAGAAAATGAGAAAAAAAACAAAAACAAAACCTTCCTTAGACATCATTTAACCCAGTCATTGTTAGCCCTTTTTGGAAAAGTATAGGGTCTGAAAATAACAGGGTTGAGTGAAGACCATGTTTGACTTTAAAAACGCAGTTAAGTTCTTCCTGCATGAAACTGTGTACAATAAGAGTATTAGCAAGCCATTCCAGTGTTGATGTTCACTACTGCTTATTCCAGCTATAGCACTGTACCATATCATAAAGTCATTTTAGTTTCATGCTGAACTCCATTAGGGTCTTGCCCCAGCTGTCACTCTCATGGGCATCTCTATTTCTGAACCCTCTTCCATTTCTAAAAAAAAAAAAAAAAAAAAAAAAAAAAAGAACACGCAATAAAAATTCTTCAGGTGGTAGGGTCAGGACAAGAGATATTTTATATTTTGCTCGTTCAGGATCGCTCAACTAGATCTCTCCTTAATCAGTTAAGGCTAATGGGCAGGTAATAGGCAAACTCTGACTTGGTGGTGGCAAAACGTTATGTGAAAGAAATGACCCCTCCATCAGCAGAGGCTTGTTATTTCAAACTTGTGCTCACCCTGAAGGATCATCTTTCAAGCTGTGGATAGAGAACAATGTGGTCCCTTCCTATACACTCAAAGCATTATTGAGGAAACCCTGATTCTGTTATTACACTTTTGATCACAGACCCTATCACTCTCATGGGGTGACAGAAAATCATTGAAACCAAGCTTTCCACCATCTAGCAATGATGAAGAAAAGTACAGTTCATACCCCGACCAGTGGATCCATTGTCACTGAGTGGTGACAGAAGATGAAATACCCACCTACGAAGTCCTGAGACACAGGTCTGAATGTCTTCCTGGTTCCATATCTTTGGTACTGGTGTTCTGTCAAATCATTTGCCCACACAGTAAGAAACTAACACACAAGCACTCAGGAAAAGGAACAGGGACATATCAAGAGAGTATAAAGAAATGGGATAGAAATGCACTGACAGCGCAGGAAAAAAAATTACAAATACATGACTCACAGAGAAAGGCTATCCTTCCAGCTTTTGATAGACACCCTAAAATTAGAATTTTGGGATTATGAAGTTGTTACTACTGTTTTAATAATAACTCATTGTTTATATGGTATCTCTTTTATATGTTATTTCATTTGAAGCTTTGATCTTTAATTTTTTTTTATTTTTTTAACAGTGAAATATGGCTTAATAAAATGTGTATAAGACAAGAATATTTGTGCCGTTTAGAAAACCTTTAAGGTAATGAACAGAGGATTGGTCCTGAAGTGTGAAATACACACACACACACACACAAAAAAAAAACAAAAAAAAAAACCACACACATATATATTTATATATACACACCTATATACGCATAAGTACATATATATGTGTACGTCTATGCGTATATGTGTGTGTATATACATATACATATATATATATATGGAGAGGGAGAGAGGTTTCCAGTGATGTTTTATGACTGTAAATCATGAAGGAGCATGGTTTTTACACAATAAAGGGAACAGGTCACCCAAAATACAATTAAAAAGTATGCAGTGGGAATGGGTAGGCTGCAACTTATTATGTGATTCACAGGAAAAACAATGTCAAAAATTATTATTAATGAGATGTATGACGGGAAGAAAAGGTGCTCTGGTCAGATAATAAGAGTAAAGGATTACCGATGGCCTGTATGCTCCACAGGTACCAAAGTGATCTGACTAAAGAGCCCCCAGAGAACAATGATTGAGCCCTCTCTGGATGATTTATAGGTATTTAAGATCAAGGGAAACAAAGGGACAGAAGTTGGGCCTGTTTTATCATCTGTAGCTTTGGAAAGTGCACCTGTGTTAGTAAGATCAGATTCATTTAAGTACCAAAGTCAGTCTCAAAGAAAGATGGGGGGGAGGGGAGAACTAATTTATATTATGTATCTAAGAGATAGTAGTGTATTAAATGTATTATTAATAATGGAAGATGTCATTTCATTTTGATACTTTTAAATTTATTAGATGAAAACACAAATCAAATGTGTGAAAAAGAGAAAAATGGAAGAGAAAACTTGAGCTGAAGGTGCTGGTTTTAACTATTCCTTTAACAACTGAGACAAGCTGCAAAAGACTTTTCTCCCTACAGATTATCTAACAGGTATATGCATAGAATCTGATGGTAGCAGACATTTAATATTTTATTTTTATTATTTATTTAAGCTATATATTTATGTGATCTGTATGTGTATACATACACACACACATATATATATGTATATATATATATATATGTGTGTATTTTTTTGAGCTTGAGTTTCTTCAGTAATCCTTCCCATCATGGTAGGAATTTTAGTGTTTTCTAACCATTTGCTTTGTAACAACACCTTTTCCCCAAAGAAAAATATGGGATATATTTATTTTTAAGCAAATAAGTGGAGGACAACTAATTCTCTTTTGATAATTTTGTGACACCCTTGAAAACAGTTTAAGGTGACTCAGTAAAGTGATATTTCTGATCTTTGCGATTAGGGTAAAAGACAATGGCATAGGTGGAGAGAGGTGCCCCTTCTTTTCATTTCTGAGCCCAGTTATCTATCAGCAATATGTATCCAATTTATGCCAACTGATGGATAAGATCTCTAGTCTGTGCATCTAACTACATATCATTGCCTGAGCAAAAAGTAAAGGGAGCTGCCTCTACCTCATCTGTATAGCCTCAAGTGTAAGTACAACGGATGTGGTAGTAGCTATACCAAAGCATCCCAATTCATGACATTTTTATTTTAGTTATTTTAAATGTATTTAAGGGAAACAAAAACTCTTTGTTCTCTCCTAAGCAGAATGCCCATTGTGTTGCTCAGAATTATTGTATTCAAAGTTGTCCATCTTGGTAATGTTACAGTATAAATTACAATATTGGTTCTCCTCATTTCACTCAGCATTTGAACATGGCCATTATGTGATCTTGTTTTACCTGACTATGCGGATTTGTTTCAAAGGTTTTCATTTTCTTTTTTTTCCCCTTAGGGCAGGGCGGTAGGAAGGTTGGGGGAGAGAAAATAAGTATTTATTAAGTTTTGCTTTAATTAAATTAAAATTTTCAAATAGCAGAATGAAACTCCTTGCAGGACATGTACTGTTGGGTTCTAAGTCTTTACAATGACAAAAGATTCCATTTACGTGAGTCTTGGTCTAGCGTTAAGGCAAGAGAAATACTAGAAAGGGGGACCTGATTGCTGTCATCCACTGTATAGTTGCCTCCTTCTGATCATATTAGATGACAACTCATAGATGCATAATTGGGATAGAACGGAAGGTTAATCTTGTTTATCCCATTTATTTTTATCAAGAACCACCTCTGTAATATCAATATATATCTTCTACTTGAAGAACTTTAGTGAAAAAGAACTTATTAATTCCTTAAAGAGTTCATTTCACTTTGGACTATACTACTTGTTAGAAAGATTTTCTTAGTGTAGATCCTAAGTCATAGAGCTTAGAGTTGAAAAGAACATTAGAGATTACCCAGTCCAACCCCTTCACTTGACAGATAATGAAATTGAAGTCTAGAGGGCTTAAGTGATTGGCTGAAGGCCATAAATCAATAGGTGGCTAAGACAGAATTCAAAACCAGCTGTTCTTTCCACTATTATATACAATACTCACTGTAAGTAATGGTATTTTGAGGGTTTTTTTGCATATATTTTAAAAAAATCTTTAAACTTATTTAGGAAATGACAATTGACAGTCTTCATTTTTAAATCTAGAACACATTTACCACAGATATTTGCTTGCTAAATGGAATCAATTCTTATTCCACAATATCTCTTGGATACATCCCCTCTTCAACTCAGTCCCAACTATAGTTCGTTGTGACTTGTCCAATTATAATGATAATGTATTAACTTGTCTCCCTCTTTGTTTTATCCTTCCATTAATAGTTACACTAATGTATCCATTGCACATTCATATGTGATTATCTAACTCCCTTACTTAACCTTTAGTGGCTCTGTATTGTCTACAGGATAAAATATAAATGCCTTAATTTGGTATGAAAGACCCTCCTCCAATTCAAATTAATTCCAAAAAATGTATTAAGTGCTTTTATATTCAATACAAAATTAAGAGAGATAGGTTCAATAGAGAAAAAAGGAGTGAATGGAGTGCTAAGTAGAAATAGAACAAAGCTCTGACTATAGAAGTAAAAGTTTCCCTCAACTAATAATGAATCAGATAAAGTTTCATGCAGGAGGTAACAGGTGAATTGAGCCTTGGAACAACAAAAGACCCTGGAAAGGTAGAGAAAAAAGTGGAAGCATATTCAAGACGTGGGGGATGCTTTCTTCAAATGTACAGAGCCAAGATATGGCATGTGGAATTTAAGAAGCAGTGAGTGATCGGGTCTGACTTGATTACAAAGTATATAAAAAAGAAGAATATTAAACAGGAGTGGAGAGATCAGTTACTACCAGATTGTAAAGGGCCTTCGATGGCAGGCTAAGAAATTTACACATTCTGTAAACAAATACTCAGAATGATAGAAGTGATAGTCCTATCTAGACAGATCTCATTAGGATATTTCATCCATTTCTGAGCTTTGCACTTTCAAAGGACATTGACCCACTGAAGCATACTCAGAGGTCAATTTTAGCTTGAAATTTGTGATCCTATGATCCTGTGTCATTGTTGGAACCACCTATACCCCCCAGTAGAATGCAAACGCCTTGAGAGCAGGGATTATTCCAAATGCAAAAGTCTTTTGTGTCCCTAGCACCTAAAATACTTCCTTATACATGGCAGGAACTTAATAATGTTGTTGAATTGACTTGTAAATGCTGAGATACAAAGATAAATCAAGGACAGATTATTTAAAGTTTATCAGGACCCTTTTTTACTGCATTTCTTGTTTATGCTGAAGATGATTATAAATAATATTTTATTTGTTTTAGCTTATATTAAAATCTTTCATAAGTTAAAATGCATTGAAAACTGCTTATGCAGAGCTAGCAAATTACATATTTTCTGGAGATGAATAAAAGTCTGATCAAGATGACTTTAAACTGAAAAATGGAGTTGTCAAAAGAAAACTGAATATGTAAATGACCAAATCAGATACAGTGGGGAGTGGCAGGTGTTCAATTTAGATTTATTTGGTTCAATAAGCATTTAGAAAGTCCCTGCTATGAGTCAGGCACTTTATTAGGTGCTGGGGATACAATAACAAAAATAAATGTTTCTGGCCTCAAGGAGCTTACACTCTATGTGTCTAGGGTGAGGAGGGACAGATATAACATATTCTTAAAAATAAGAAAATACAATGTGTGCATATGTATGTAAATTCAAATACATTTAGAGATGGTGGTGACATAGAAGACAGCAAGGTAAGTCAAGATGGGGGTACAGGACCAAGATTAAAATTGGTTATGAAGTTACTAGAAAATAAGAAAATAGAGACAATGAGTAAAAACAACTTTTTCCAGGAGGACAGCTGTAAAAGGAAGAAGAGACATTGGACTGAAAGCATCGGGTGAAGATTTTTCTTAAGGATGGAGGAGATTTAGGCATATTCATCAGTGATAGAATTTAGCCTATTAATTAAGGAAATATTTTTTAAAAAACAGGAAAAGGGTGATATGAAAGAAGGATCATTTCATAGAATGGGCAATTGAAATAGCATCAAGACCAAAGGAAGAGGGTTAAAAGAAAGGAAAAGAGTATTCTTCTGAGACTGGAACAAGGGATGTGAGAACAAAAGATGAGAGATATGATAGTGAGGCTATTTAAATTGTAGAATCAAAATTAAGAGGGAGTTTTCAAGTAATATTCTTAAACTATGATCAGTGAATTAGAACATAAAATGGGCACTTTAGGGATACATGGAAATTTTAAAGTGCACAAACAAAACTAATAAAGTTAAAAATAAAAGGAAAGTATGTAACTAGGGGAAAAAAATCTAAGTAACAAGTTTCTCTGATAAATATCTCATTTCCAAGGTATTTAAGAAACTGATCAAAATGTATGCTTGATTTCACAATTGATAAATAATCATAATATACGAATAGGCAGTTTTCTAAGGAAGAAATCTAAAGTGTCAACAACTATATATGTTTATATACATGATATATGATATACAATATCTTTAAAATAACATTCTAAAGCATCAATAATTAGATGAGTATAAATTAAAGCAAGTCTAAGCTTCCAAGTCACACTCATAGATTAGCAAATTTTACAAAAAGAAAAATTACCATTTTTGAAAGGCTACAGAAAAATAGGTTCAGTAATAGGACTGTGGATATGTATTGGATAGGTACGTAGATGGAGGGGAGGAAGAGAAAAAGACGGAAATATTAGTCTATCATGACCAAGCAGGCATCTTGCTTTGGTCCTATGGAATCATAGCTGATGATTGCATTCATCAGAGTCCTTCAGCCTTTCAAAGTTGTATGTCTTTACAATGTTATTTAAATTCTTCTCTTTATTCTGCATCAGTTTGTATGTCTTCCCAAGTTCTCTTAAATCCTTCTTTTTGTTATTTCTTACAGCACAATAACATTCCATTACATTCACATATTATAATGTGTAGTGTGTATATATGTAGTAAGTACATGGACAGTGTGGGAATTTTTTTTTCACCAGACATATTTATAACAAGGAAGAAAAATCAGTGAATTGTGAGGTAAAATATCTTGAAAGAGAGGTAATAGACTAGGTGTCTTGAGGATTAAAGAATATATTTTGAACAGAAAACATGGGGAGTTGAAGATAGCGCCTGTCAGGGGTGAGTAAAAGCTTGCTGTGTACCAGTGAGGGCCCTGTTAAATTAGATAAGAAATATAAAGTGAATCCAGTCAGGACACAGCTGTTCTGTGACTTCTTCCAGAAACGTTTTATAACATGGGAGCAGGAACAGAGAAAGAAAATGGTTAGGGTAATCTAGAGATTGCGTTTAGAAGATGGTAAACAGCAATAAGACAGTGGACATCAAAGAAATATTGCCAACTTTATACAGTTAAATATAGGCTACCCTAATGTTCCTGGGTGTAAGGACTATAGGAAAGGCTTAAGAAGGGCATGTTCTGAGGTCTTTTTAGCTGCCTTAAGTCTTTTTTATGCTTGCTGATGAGGATGTAAGGCTAAGAAAAAAAAAGAGCCCCAAATGGGTTGACTTGTCCTAAGATGCATTGATATAACCAGTCTTATTCTAGAATAATGGTATCATTTATCTGATGAAGAAGTAGCCACATATATACAGTTAAATATAGGTTATACAGTTAGACGAAGGTCACAAAGTGAAGTGAAAGAACTGATATTCACTGAGTACGACTCAAAGTTTCAGAAAAGACAGAGAATAGGAGTAAGAGAAGTGAGCCATAGAGAGTGATAGAACAAGGGGATGAGGACATGTACACTAAATGTGCTGTAAGCAGGCACTACATCTCCCACCATATCCTTTATTCATTACTTCTGGTTTTTGTATGTTACTTCATGAGAGAATTCAAGCTAAACTTTCTTAATATAATTTGTTCCTCCTTCTGATTATGGACCTTTGCTGTGATAGTCTAGTTTTGTCTATATCAACTTTTGCCAGAAATCTTAGCTTTATTTATGTTACCTTCCAGAGTTTCTAGTGGACTTTTGGGGAGCTTCAACATACCATTATAGGAGTTGGAATGAAAAAAATAATAATAATAAGTGTGTTTATCCCAAGTTTCATGTGGAGCATAACTCTCACATCCTGAAGAAAAAAGAATGAAATTCAGTTACCCTAAAGTACCCGAGTGTAAGGATTATAGGAAAGGCTTAAGAAGGGCATGTTTGGAGGTCTTTATAGCTACCTGAATAGTCTTATTTATATTTGCTCATGAGGATATAAGGCTAAGAAAAAAATAGATCCCCCAATGGGTTGACTTGTTCCAAGACACATTGGCCTGACCAGTCTCATTCTAGAAGAACAATGTCATTTACTTGATGAAGAAGTAGTCACATCAACCACAGCAGTAATGACAGGATGTCCAGTAGCAGGAAAGAGATGGCAGCTACATATTGGAATATAGTAAAAGCAGCAAAGAGACAAAGCCTCCAAATCACTAAAGAAGCAGGTGGCAGGTGGACTTGCAGAAATGGAGTGGCAGGGGAGTTCCTGCATCATTGTAAAAACAAAAGTGGAAGAGACAGAGAAAATAACACAAAACACAAAATCACAGCACCAAGGAGCAACAATAGATTTTACCCTTCACTAGTACTTTGAATCATGAAAACCAAATAGTTCCCAAAGTAAAGGACTAGAGGAGATAGTTGCACTTACTTAGTAACCCTACACTTCTCCCCACATTCCAACTGCTTGGGAGGACTTCAACTGTCACACAGTGCTACATGTCTGAATGAGCAAATGTGCACCAAGTAAGTTTTTGACATCCCAAGATCACATGAATTATAAGAAGCAGAACGTAAATTTGTACTCAGATCCTTTAAGTTATCCATCTCCTTTCTTTCCCACTAATGCCTCTGCCTGGGGGGTACCTTGTTCAGTTAACTTAGCTTTGTACTAGCAAAAGAACTGGAGATACTGAGATGAGAGGAAAATACAACCAAAATCTGAAGTTTATACAGGAACTCAATGAGAACATAAACTAAATTGTATGCAATTACTGAGAAAGCACCAAACAATCTAATGCTTCAGTTTTGGAATATTGGGGGGGGGGGGGCATAATGTGTTTATTGCCAACTAGAAAAGTCATCATATAATCATACTGATATCCAGCGCTCCTCATAGATGCTTCTCCCAATCTTGTCACTGAGGGTAAGCCACACATGGGAATGGGGGAAGGACCCAGAGACTGGGGAAAAGCTGCTTGGCTTGGGGATGGGGGCTAATGGAAATGGTAATGGTCTTTGGAGACCAAGAATGGGAAATGGCCTTGAGAGACGTACAGTCTCTAGGCAGTCCCAGGACATGAGGATGATTTGGTGTCCCTTAAAGAACACTATATTCAACAGCCTTGAGGTTTGGAGTTTTAGTCTGTGATATCCCTCCATTCCCAAACACCCCACCCCAACAAGGACCCAAATCCTGGGGAGACTTCCAGAACTGCTACCATGCTGTTCATGGGAGAACTTCCTGGTGAGATTGCTCTAAACCACAGACTGTTCTGCAGTTATAGTTGAAAGAGATGTTGCCTGCCCTTAGAGGAACTCAAACATTGAACTCCCAGAGTATTCCATGAATAGCCTTCTCCTCCGACTCCCTTCTTCTCGGGTTTGGCCCTTGGACTAAGAGATTTTTCTCCCCACCACACACACTCACAGACACACACACACACACAGACAAACACACACAGACACAGACACACACACACACACACACACACACACACACTCTGTGCTGCCCCTCATTTGTTATCAAGGGCAGATCAGAAGATCCCTCTACATGTTTCTAGAGTGGGACATGGCAGAAAGTATGAAAGGCCAGCAAAAACAAACAGAAGCAACACAAGAGCCAATCCCAAATCCAGAATGAGAAAACGTTTCAGCTGGGCCCTAAAGGGCCTGGAACTTTCAATCCTTCACTCAGTTAGGATTCCCGGCTCCCCAGCTGTCTTAGCGGTTTCTCCACGATGCCATCAGAGGTATCAGGGGCCGGGGCTCCCTCTCGGGCCCCTTGACTGAACTCCAGGAGCGGGCTCCAGGACACAAGAGTCTGGTCCTGTTCAGCACTTGAATGACAGGGCTGGGAGAGTCCTGGGCAGTGAAAGCTGAAGGGGGTGCCCCCTCACTTTCCTCCTCCTCTGCCTCCTCTTCTTTCTCCTCCCCCTCCTCAGTCCCAGGTTCCAGGATGATGGCTTGCGGGCCGCGGTCAGTCAGTGATCCTGGGCCTGTGCCGCCCCCTCCCCTCTCACCTCCGGCTGCTCTTTCTGCCCTCTCATAGAGAACCGGCTGCAAGCGCGTGTAGCCATCCTCGGGCTCTTTGGATCATAAGCAGGGATGGCCCCTGGGGGACACGTGAAGGGATGCTTTTTTCTAAGGTGGCGGTGAAGTGGTTGGCCCGACTCACAGATATGACACTTCTCTCTTGGCTTGGATCCTGAAGCCGCAGCTTTCAAACTCACCACGGTGGGCAGGTTCCTTGCTAGGAGTGTCTAGATACTTCAGGATGTCAGTCAGGTTCTTGCAACTGCAGTTACAGTAACCACATGTAAAGGACTGGACTTCACTGTGTCGGAAGGAATGGGGTTCGAAGGGAGGAGGGCAGCGGGCAGGTCCTGTTGCACAAAGGGCACTTGTGATTTACGTGTTTGCCCACGTGGTCCTGCAATAGTGGCTCTATGGCAAACCTCTCGGAGAAATAGGAACCCTGGAATCGTCATTGGTCTACTGACATCTGGCCCTGGATATGGTCAAAGAACTTGGTGTTATTTGCAAACACCTCCCACAGGTGGGGCAGGCCACTACCTTCTCCTGGGTGTGGCTTCGAAGATGCTCTCTCAGTGGACAAGATCTTTTAAGATACAGTTGCAATCTTTCCAGGCTCATGGTACCACATGGTTCTCCTGGCCAACTTGCATTCACAACACAGGTTATGGGCCTCCACATGCTGGTCAAACAACTCTCCATTGTTAAAGGACCTCTCAGTGCTCCCACTAGCACAAGAAGTGATCAGGAATGCCAGGGAGCATGTTTCAACTTTGGAGGTCCAATAGGCGGTGGCTGACTCCGACCTGGCCTTGTGCAGAGGCTGGAGCCCCAACTGTGTAAGCTTGGTGTGGTAATTGTGGAAATAGACGTGAGGGACCAGGTGCATCACGCTGTCTGGGGAACAGAAGCCACATTCTTGCCACACACAGGAATACGCTTCAGCAAGTGGTCTACCTCATCCTCATCCTCTTCCTCAAGGCCCCGAAGATGCTGCTGGAGATGCTGCGTAATGCGTTCACAGAACTCCACTGCTGAGACCAAAAAGGTACAGGATCCCCACTCACACTGTAGTACCATGGCCTCCCTTTGGGGGACCTTTGCAAAGGGTGGCATGATTGCCACACATTCTCTCTGCTCCCAGGTCTCCCTGTTCCTCTCCCACAGGCAGTCTACTGGCAGGGGGAAGGGAGGGAGAGGTAGAGAGGTGCTGGAATATTTCTTACTGTGAAAGCTGATGAAATATATGGTAACAAAATTTTTCCATATTGGAACAAATCAAACTCATATAATCATGAAGTAATCTTTGGACTTGTACATGGAATAATTATTTCATCTCAATTTTTCTCTCTTATGGTACAGGATAGAGAGGAATATTTTTAAAGTAAGGTCCAAGGGGACTCTACATAGCTCATTTTCCTTCCTCTGCAGGTACACCATAAACACATCACATTATCAAAACCTTCAAAACATTTTATGGCTCATCTGAAAAGAGAATGGAAGATGAATTAGTAATGAAAGCAATTAGTAAATATTAAGTAATAATGAAACCCTCTGATACAGGCCAGGAAAAACTGGCTTTTTTCTGTCATGCCTATTCATAGTAATTACAATATTTACGTGTTCTTTGCTTTCAAATAGCCTAAAAATAAAAGATGTTAGTTCATTCCAAATAAAAGAGATTATCATCCCAGCTTTCCATTGTGTGAAACTAACTAGATGATACTGTACCACATTTATAAATTTAAACACTACTTTCTTAGCAGTACATTAGTATTATAGTGTCCCCTCTGGGCATGTGTCAAAACCATATCCTAACCACTGTGCATTATGAGGATGTAAGTAGTATATAGGAATCAGCACATCGGATACAAGATATTCTCAACAACAGAGTTAAGTATTTATCTCCTAGAGATTTCATATACAGTCTTCATGCTTCAGGACACACCAAATGCTTGTGATTTCATTCATGTGGGTGCTCCCTTACAGATTAAAGATTGTAAACCTTCTGCAACAGCTGAATTGACAGTATTTGAAATCTCCTGTAGCTGGAGAGGTAAACAAAGCTACTCACCTTGTAACTAAAAAGACACCAACTTCTCCATCTCTTGTTTTAAGTAACTAAGTTGATTCTCAAATGATAGACATACCAATCATCACAATGGCCATTTTAAAGTATTTTTCATCTTTATAAACAAACTGCATATATAAATAACTCCATGTATAGTTTAAAAAAACCTAGAGTGTGTGATATCTACATTTAAAAAGGTCCTTTATTTAAATCAAGAATTGACATTAATGATCACATTTTGGGGGGGGGGAGATAGTTGAAGCTCATTAGAATTCTACCTACCCCAGAATCCATTTTTAAATATGACTCCAAAATTAAGGAAAGTCCAAACAAAATATCTTAATAATCACTTAATGTTCTTGAATGATGTAAGCTACAAACCTCTAGAGAAGAACACAATAAGGAGCTTCTACATCTCATGGAAACTTATTCCAATGATATCAAAATGTCCCTTGGACTTAATAAATGAAAGTTTCTTAGCATCTGTGGTGTGCTGCTGCTACTGTTATTATTACTGTCCAATATCCAAAGAGGAAAAAAAATGTAACAATGTCAGAGTCAAAGTACAGTATATCTGACTGTGGCTGATCGGACCAATATGAACTTCGAAAGTTCTATCACAGGTTGGACACAAATAGTCCATTTAAACATCTGGGATGGAAGTGGCTCTAGATTTGTCTATCCCATGTTTCTTTTGAACTACTGTTATTTGTTTATAGAGCATAGCACCTACTTTGATGTGGGCATGCTATGCTGGATGTTTCTATGTCATTGTCTCCCATGTCTCACAATCTACAAGAGTTCTTCAGATAAAATAGTCTTTTAGGCATTCAAACAATGTAGCCAGCCTGTCAGAGCTTCATTCTTTTCAGTAGAATTCAAATGGTTGTCAGTTCAGCTGAAGAAGGGAACTCAGTGCCTGGTATCATACCTTGCCAAGTGATCTTCAAAATCTTCCAAAGACAGTTCTGGCCAAAACACTTGCAAACATCAAGATTAGTTTGGTGAAAATGATGGGGGAACTTCAGAAATTGCTAAATGAAAAAGGAGAACTCCACAGGGTTCACAAGCAGGAGAGTTCATCTGTTTCTATGAAGGAGTATTTAAATCTACTAAAAGTGAAGAGCAAGGGAACCTTAGAGAGATGCAGGATACATAATACAGTAAAAAGGCAAATAAGTGCATTTTATGCTTACACTGATGATCTGAAATGCTTCACTTTCACTTGCAGATGAAATAATATTAAAAAAAAATTATAAGTAAACAATGTCCAAGGTCACACATCTAAGAAGTGTCAGAGGGGAGTAATTTGAAACTTGGTAACCCAGACCACAAGTCCAACACTATACCATGTTACATCTTGAGTACTTGATCAATAAATTTATGCTGATCAACTAATAAATTGATCCCAAGATTGTAGATCACCTTTAAAAAATGATATAAGTAGGGTAAATACTCTTTACATGCACTACTGATTTACCCACTAAACAATAGGGTCGTAGAAGTCTTCAGATCTACTTTTTAATCCTCAGGTCAAAGAAAAGTTTAAATGACCCTTGTCATAAGAGAGTTGAAGCTAAAAATCTGGAATATACATGTTAAAAATAGGTTTTAAATGGATAAAAAATTAAATTTTCTCATTTTCAAAAGAGAATCTTTGTTACAGTTAATATTAGCTACCACCTTGACATTTAATTGATGAGATTACAGAGAGCAATTTAAAATAAATAAATATGAAATTAGATTTTTATGACCTGTGGTCTGGAGGGAATTGGCTATGTCAGAAGAATAAAGCATCACAAAGTGCAAGACACTTTGCACTTCATTTAATAAAATATCATGGATAGATACCTTGAAATGTCCTTAGTTTTCTTCCTCAATATTCAACTATCTGATAGTATGAGAATTCTATTTCAGAAGCAGTGTAAGAGTTAACTCATGAGCTATAGCAACTATCCAGTCACAGAGAAAGAATAAACATCCATAAATTTTGATAAACTGAAAATAGGTAGATAGATATATAGACACGCAGATACATAGACGATAGATTCATACTAAAGTAATGAAAACAGCAGTGCTATTTATGGGTTATAAAGCCAGGAATAAGCATTTTCACTGAAAAAAAATAGATCGTTATCCATTTTCTCCCTTTTCCTTTTGCATTTCTTAATTTCACTGAGATAAAAGTCATTGATCAATTACTCAGTAGGCAAAATTCCTGCCCTAATATTTGCATAGCAAATGCCAGGTGTGATGCACTGAGCTTACACTGTGGAATGAATGCGTAGATTGAACAATTCTCTCTTAATCTTGGTCTGTTTGGACTATCTGAATAATTCACTATCCCAAACTGCCCCAAAAGAGGGGAAAAATGTTTATGAATCATTTCCTCAAGTTTCTACTTTAGAGTACCTAAATAAACACAGCATAAACATTAAGTATATTGTTTTCTTTTGCTTAATCTGTTCTTTCTGTTTATGGAGAATCAATTTAGTGAAGTCAATTTAATAAGCATCTATTAAGCACCTACTATGTACTAGGCACTGTATTAGATAGGAGAGGCACATTAAAAATAGAATACTCCCCCAAAGGGTTTATAATCTATTACTAAGGTATGAATTTCTTTTCCCTTTATTAAGTAAAAATATATGATATATATTTTCTCTGTCAATAAGAGGTGAATTTGTAAAAAAAAATTCTGAATTTAAAAATTGAAAAGTAAAGTAAAATAGAAAATTCATTAAGCAAGTTGGGATAAGCCTATCAGATAATATAAATGAATATTTTCCCTTACAAAGAGAAAAACAGGTGAAGAAGAAATAGGAGATAGACTCCAGTATAGGAAATCAATCAAATGAAAAAATAGAAGAAGACAGCAGAAATTAATAAAAACAACATTATAGAGTAGTGTATAAAGTACCATTATACAAAAGGTCTGGGACTTTGAACAAAACTATCCTAACTACCACCCTCCTTGATCTTTTAATTGCATAAAATTATTTATAGTGGAATCCTTATGGACTTCCTAAATTCAAGGACTACAGAATTGATAAGTATGGAGTTAAGTATAAAAAGATTGAGTTTGATTTAGAGAATGATTGGAAGCCATTGGGAGGGTCTTGAAAAGGTGAATTAGTGCTCTCAGATAAGAAGGATGATTTAGATGGAAGTACTTTAAAATGATATCAGACTCGAAGTAGGAAATTGAGTGATGTGAAGATTAAACTCAGTAGAATATGGACTACACCAGATTAATACAAATTTTGATTTTTTTCAGGGATCCAAAGAATATAACTGGCAACATATATACACATGTGTGCATCCATATATTATACATATGCCTCATTCTAATTAAACACAAGATAGTGTGTGTGCTATCAGATTGAGGAATAAGTAGCTTATATTCTTGATAATGAGCTGCAGATAACTGAATCAAACACGACAACCAAAATAATCTTTATCAGACTATTACTTCATATCAAGTAAATTTTTCATCTGTGAAATAGATATGAATATATTCAGTGGTTTCAGTAGTATTATTTGTTATTCAATAACACACAGATGGCTTTTTGTTTCTAATTTTCTACATAATGTCTTATTCTCTACAACCAAGAAGAGTACTCTATTTGATCTTTCCCATACATAGAATCCCATCTCTCCTCTCTGTGCCTTTACACTGACTGTCCCCCATTCCTGAAATGTCCTCTCTCCTCCCCACCATGCCATAGGGATAAAATCCCTAGCCCCCTTCAAATTTCAGCACAGATGATAGGTTCCCACATTCTGCCTTTCCTAATCTCCTTATTTTATCATGCTTTTGACTCCCAAATTTCTGTTCCCTTTGAACATATTTTTTATTGAGGTTTCTTTATATATTTTCTTTTCAGTAGAATGTATGCTCCTTGAAAAGAAAGACTGTTTTTATTATTGTCTTTAGATTCCCAGGACTTTTTGAAATCCTTGGTACCCCTTAAACACTAAATAAATGCTCATTGAATAAATAGATAAAGGGTTATAAAATGTTCATCATATGATAAATTTTAGTTCAATAAATTTAAATTTATATTTATGTTTATGGAATCCTGAGTACATTCTCTCACATACAGTGGTGTAAAAATATGACTATAGAGCTTGGCATTAACTTAAGAAAGGCATTGAATATCAATCCAACAAGTTTTAATTTTTACATTATTTTCCAAACATTGGTGAGGTATTAAATGTCCATTTGTAGTAGAGTGACAAGATAGAAAATTTGTTAAAGACAGATTATTCTAGCAGCGGTATCCAGAATGGATTTTTTTTTTAAATAGCATGCTTTGGTCTATATTCAGTCAGTATCAATTCTTTCTGTGGAGGCAGATGGGATGCTTCATCATTAGTCCTTTCAGATTGTCTTGGATCATTGCATGGTAGGAGAAAAGTTAAATCATTCACAATTCTTCATTGAACAATATTGCTGTTGCTGTGTACAATATTCTTCTGGTTCAACTCACTTCACTATGCATCAGTTTCTGTTTTTCCAGGTCTTTCTGGAAATTATCATGCTTGTTGTTTCTTATAGCACAATATTCCACTACAATTAAATACCACAGCTGGTTTAGCTGTTCTCTAATTGATGGACATTCCTTTAATTTCCAACCCTTAACCACCACAAAAAGAGCTGCTACAAATTTTTTTTTACAAATAGATCCTTTTCCCTTTTGAGGATATCTTTGGAATATAGACCTAGCAATGGCTGAATCAAGGGTTTGCACAGTTTTCTACAGGATAGATTTAAAAAAAAATAATTTTGATAATAGACGTGGTACCACAGTGATGGGCAGTTAGGTGGCACAGAGTATAGTGCTTCTTAAACTGTAGATCGCAACCCCATATAGGATCATTAAAAATTTGGCAACAACTACAGGTTTCTGAACATGAAGCAACAAAATATTAACTAAAAATCAGTAGTGTTACGAATCCAAGGTGTTTTTTTCTGGTAGGGCTTGCCCATGTTGCATCTTGCACCTTCACTGTAACCTTGATCCTGAACTCAAAGCACAAAGTGCACGGGCTTTGTACTGCACATGCCTCCAGGCCATTCAAGGCCAATGAATGCTGTGTAATGTGAAAAGGGGTCCTGAGTGGAAAAAGTTTAAGAAACCTTGGATAGAGCACTGGGCTTGGAATCATGAAGATATCTTCATGAGTTCAAATCTAGATTCAGACACAAGCCGTTTGACTCCAGCAAATCAAGTCACTTCACCCTATTTGCCTCAGTTCCTCCTTTGTAAAATGAGATGGAGAAAGAAATACCAAACTGCTCTAGGGGTCATGGAGAGTTGGACATGACTAAAGAACAACAAGGCAGTTATCTGTGATCAAATACAGAAAGACTCAAACAATACACTCACTCTGTTAACCAGGCAGCAAAGTGCCACACTTAGAATCAGTAAGAGCTGAATTCAAGGCCTAGTTCAGTCACTTATTAGCTATGTAACCCTGGGAAATTCATTTAATAAGTTTGTGCCTCATTTTCTTCATTTGAAAAATTAAGATAATAGGATAGGCTTTTGTGACATCCAAGTGAGATAAAATACATGAAGTGCTTAATGTACTAGGAAAAGTACATTAGTATTATGAACTCCCTACAAAATAGTCATCTATAGAGGCAGCTAGGTGATGTGGTAAATAGAATGTTGGACCTAGAATGAGGAAGACTTGTCTTCCTTTGTTCAAATATGGCCTCAGACCCTTACTTATGTCACCCTGTGCAAATCCTGTTTGCTTCATTTTCCTTCTCTGTAAAATGAGCTGGGGAATGAAATGGCAAATCACTCCATTATCTTTTCCAAGAAAACCTCAAATGGGATCATGAAGAATCAGACACAACTGAAATGACTGAGCAACAGCAGTAAGTGTGGTAGACAGTGTAGCATGGTGAATAGAGTTTTGGCTTAGAGTCACTTAGACTCAGGCAAGACCCTAGGAATTTACCAAATCATATACATTTACAATCTGCACCATAGAAAGAAATTTCCATACTGAAAGTTCCCTGACTAGGGAAAGTAATAGATCTTTCACACATAATGTTCATGGATTCCTATCTTGGCTTTTATTTTTCCCTTTGTGTTTCTGTTTCACAGAAATAAGCTTCACTAATGTCCTGGATTTCTCACCAGAGGTGAGACATATATGACTGACCCAATTCTTCTTATGTTATCCTTTTTTGAGATACTTTGTTCAGAGGTAGTTAAGGATGATTTCATCTCCAAATAGTTATCAAGGACCAAGGCCAGATTCATAGTCCCAGATCCATTCTTCCACCTTAGGAAAATTAGCTTTAGTTAAAAAATGGTGGGAGGAGGCAGAGCCAAGGTGGCAGAATAGAAAGATCCACCCATTTTACATCTCCCCCCACAGTCCGTAAAATACCTGTAAAAAAAATGACCCTAAACAAATTCTAGAGCAGCAGAAGCCAGAAAAAGACAGAGTAAAAGAGATTTCCAGCCCAAGAGAGCCTGAAAGGCAGACAGGAATCACACTGGGCTCAGAGCAGAGTGCAGCTGTCTGAGCACAGCACAGCCTTGGCCGTGGAGTGGGAGTAGGCCTATGGACGAATCATGGACAGCAGATGCAGTTCCCAGATTACACAACCCACAAACACCAAAGACAACTTCAAAGGTCAGTGAGAAAGCACTTTCACCTTGGTGAGAAGAGAATGTGGTCTGGCCCTAGGGCTGCAGTAGTCACTGCAACACAGCTTCCATTTAAGGAGCTCTCTGCTTAATGCCCTGGGGAAATCAAGCAATCGATCTGAATCTCAGCCCTGAGTGGCAGCCCTGGGGTGAGGAGGAGCATGCTGGTGTGGTGGAGCTGGAGGTGGTTCTGGAGAGGGAACCTGACTCACAGATTTTGGACAGAAAAGCTCTATGGCACCTGTCTCAGATGCAGAGTACAGCTCAGCCTTGACCATGCAGCACTAGCAGGAACAGAACCAGACCAGTCCTCGGGGGTGGAATCCTTGGCAGCAGCTGTTGTTCCCAGATTGCTCAAACCACAAATGCCAAAAATGGCTTCAAAGATCCTGGACAGAAAAGCTTGGGGTAGCTCCCAGACCAGAGTGCAGGACACGAGAGGAGTAAGCTCCTTTTCCTTGATTGTACCACCTTGAAGGAACTGAGAACTTACAGGTCCCCAGATTATACCTTCCTTTTGACAAAGGACTCAAAAGTCAAGTAACTGGCTGAGAAAATGCCCCAAAAAAGGAAAAAAAAATAAGACTATAGAAGGCTACTTTCTTGGTGAACAGTTAATTTCTTCCATCCTTTTGGATGAGGAAGAACAATGCTTACAATCAGAGAAAGACCTAAAAGTCAAGACTTCTCATGTAAAACCTCCAAAATAAATATGCAATGGTCTCAGACCATGGAAGTGTTCAAAAAGGATTTTGAAGATCAAGTAAGAGAGTTGGAGGAAAAATGGGGAAGAGAAATGAGAGTGATGCAAGGAAATCATGAAAAGCAAGTCAACAGCTTGCTAAAGGAGACTGAAAAAAAATGCTAAAGAAATTAACACCTTTAAAAATAGACTAACTCAAATGGCAAAAGAGACCCCAAAAAGCCAATGAGGAGAAGAATGCCTTAAAGAGCAAAATTAGTCAAATGGAAAAGGAGATTTGAAAGTTCACTGAAGAAAATAGTTCTTTAAAAATTAGAATGGAGCAAATGGAAGCTAATAACTTTATGAGAAACCAAGAACTTACAAAACAAAACCAAAAGAATAAAAAAAAAAATAGAAGACAATGTGAAATATTTCAATGGAAAAACAATTGACCTGGAAAATAGATCCAAGGGAGACAATTTAAAAATTATGGGACTACCTGAAAGCCATAATGAAAAAAAGAGCCTAGACATCATTTTTCATGAAACTATCAAGAAAACCTGCCCTGATATTCTGAAATCAGAAGGTAAAATAAATATTGAAAGAATTCACTGATCACCTCTTGAAAGAAATTCAAAAAAGAAAAACTCCTAAGAATCCTGTAACCAAATTCCAGAGTTCCCAGATCAATGACAAAATATTACAAGCAGCCAGAAAGAAACAATTCAAGTAGTGTGGAAATACAATCAGGATAACACAGGATCTGGCAGCTTCTACAATAAGGGATCGAAGGACTTGGAATATGATTTTCCAGAAGTCAAAGGAATTAGGACTAAAGCCAAGAATCACTTACCCAGCAAAACTGAGTATAGTACATCAGGGAAAAAAAATGATCATTCAATGAAACAGAGGACTTTCAAGCATTCTTGATGAAAAGACCAGAACTGAATAGAAAATTTGACTTTCAAACACAAGAATCAAAAGAAACATGGAAAGGTAAAGACGAAAGAGCAATTCTAAAGGACTTTCTAAAGCTGAACTATTTATATTCCTACATGGAAAGATAATATTTGTAACTCTTGAAACTTTTCTCATTATTTGGGTAGTTGGAGGGATTACACACACACACACACACACATATTATATATATATATATATATGAATGTGTTGAATATATATATATATATATGAGTGAGTTGAATGGGAAAGAATGATATCTAAATAAATAAAATTAAGGGGTAAAAGAGGAATATATTGGGAGGAGAAAGAGAGAAATGTGATGGAAAAATTCTCTCTCATATAAAAGGCAAGAAGAAGTTTTTTCAATGGAGGGGAAAAGGGAGAGGTGAGAGGGAAAAAGTGAAGCTTACTTATCACATTTGGTTTAAGGAGGGAATTACATGCACACTCAATTTGGTATGAAAATCTATCTTACACTACAGGGAAGTAAGGGAGAAAGGAATAAGTGAAATGTGGGGGAATGATAGAAGGGAGGGCAAATGAGAGTAGGGGGGTAATTAGGAGTAAACACTTTGGGGAGAGATAAGGTCAAAAGAGAGAAGAGAAAAAATAGGGGGCAGGATAGGATGGAGGGAAATACAATTAGTCTTTCATAACATGACCATTATGGAAGTCTTTAGCAAAACTACACATATATAGGCTATATTGAATTGCTTGCTTTCTCAGTGGGGATGGGGGGAGGCAGGGGAGGAAGGGAGAGAAGTTAAAATTCAAAGTTTTAGGAACAAATGTCGAGTACTCTTTTTGCATGTAACTGGGAAATGAGAAATATAGGTAATGGGGTTCAGAAATCTATGTTGCCCTACAAGAAAAAAGAGAGAAGATGGGGAAAAGGGAAGTGGGAGGCATGATAGAAAGGAGAGTAGATTGGGGGAAGGGACAAACAGAATGCATGGGTGTTTTGGAGTGGGGGGAGGGGAGAGAGGGGGAGAAAATTTGAAACTCAAAATCTTGTGGAAATGAATGTTGAAAACTAAAAATAAATGAATTAGAAAAAAGACAGGCTATTAATTGTTTGCCAACAATAAACCTTGATTAATTTTATCCACTTTTAACAATTCTTTCAATTCCCTTTCAGGTGGCTGGTTCCTACACTCAGATATTTAAATTAGAGTATTGTTTCTGTTATCTATCAAGGTAACACAGGAAATGGAGAAATAGTTTCATTGAAGTATGGCTAAAAGCCATTAAAGATTGCTTATGTTGGCATGCCACTGACTGCTTATCTATAATCAGCCTGATTATTTCTCCAGAGTTCCCAATCAGAAGTCATTCTTTTTTACTTAAGCCACCCTATTATCACCACCATTCACACCATTTTTATGATGTGACAAACTGAAAATAAAAACACTTTTCTATAACACTTTATAAAGTTTATAAAACTTTTTTCATAACAATCCTGTGTATATAGTTCAGCCAGAGATTTGCCAAGGCACAACTGAGACCTTTCCCATGTCCACTATGAGAAAGTGCAGGTCCAGCCTCACTTCTACTGCTTCTAGTGGGCAGTGGAGTCAATCGGAGTCAAAATCATACTCACCTATTTCACCACCTTCAAAGACACTGAGGGCTGCAGGTGGTGCCTGGATTTGACATAACCCAAACCAAAGGTCTTGGAGACCATAAGCACATCTGCAAGAACACTTTTTTTTTACTGTCAGATTGTGGAGTGACTTTGTTGGAAAGATCTAAACAATGAGTCCAAAAACAAGTTAAATGCAACCACTGTGCTAACCCCACTCAAATCTGGGACACCTCCAAAACTGGTGGAGTCAAGATGCTTCAAAGCCAGTCTGGTAGAGATGTGTTCATGTGATTAAGAAAGTTGTTTCTGCAGCAACTTTTTCTTGATTTTAAAGGGATCTCATGATTGATTGTTTGATAGTAACCAAAAAAAAAATACTTAGAAAGCCTCTAATTAATATTCTGAATACCCTATTTTCAGAATCTTCTTTTAAAATAGTTGAAGAGCTTTCTTGCATTAGATGAATATTTCTATTTCTGCTATTGCTGTAAACAATACCCAAAGGTCAGCACCAAGACCTCTCCACTCAGCTCTTCCTAGGACCTGAATTCAGCACCTGTTGGCTCCTAAAGTCATATAGACTCCCACTTGTAGGTGGTGGAGTGGTAGGAAGGTGTTTGGGAGACATGTTCCTATTACCCTTACCCTCCTACATCCCATCATTCAGTAATTGTGACCCCAAGAGCTCTGGGGACCACGAATTTCTCCACTTGACAAGGTGAACAGGTTTACTCAGATTAGATACTCACTTGCCTATTCTGACACAGAATTTATTTTGATCAGTGCAGATATCAGAATGTCAGTTTCATTATGTGGCTCCAGGAAAGTGACACAGTGGCATGAAAAACTAACCAAAATGTCCTGCTTTAAAAATATATATATTTTCTATCCCCAGGAAAAATAATATCAACAACTGTGTGAAGTAAAGCGTATGATTATTAGTTCCATTTTTCAAATGAGGTTAACTGATATGACTGGAATCACATGCTCAGTTAATGTCAAAATTAGGACTTTGATTCAGGTCTTCTTACTCACAGAGAAGTCAGTACTCTTCCCAGTATAACATATATTAGCATTCGTTTTTTAAAATTTTTAATTGTATTTTATTTTTTCCCAGTTAATGTCAAGAAAATTTTTAGCATTCATTTTTACAAAAGTTTGAGTTCCAAATTTTTCTCCCTTCCCTCTTTTGACCATGGTAAGCAGTTTGACATAGTTTATAATGTGCTATCATGTAAAAACAATTCTGTATTAGATACAGTTGTGAAAGAAGAAATGGATCAAAAGATGGATGGAAAGAATAAAGTAATTTTAAAAAGAATTTCAATCTTCATTCAGAGTCCATCAGTTCTTTATCTGGATATGAATAGCATTTTCCTTTGTGAGTCCTTTGTACTAATTTTGTATCGTTGTGTTTCTGAGAAGAGCTAAGTCATTCAGAAGTGATCATCACACAATGATGCTGATGTTTTCCTGGTTCTGCTCAATTCACTTTGTATCTGTTTGTACAAGTCTTTCCAGGCTTTTTCTGAAAGGCACCTGCTCACCATTTCTTATTGCACAATAATATTCCATTATATTCATATACTTGTCTTTTTCAGTCATTACCCAATTGATAGGTTTCCCCTCAGTTTCCAATATTTTACCACCAAAAAGGGCTACTTTAAATATTTTTGCACATGTAGGCCCTTTTCCCTTTTTTATGATCTGTTTGGGATACAGACCTAGTAGTGGTATTACTGGATCAAAGTGTACATATAGTTTGGTTGCCCTTTGGGCATAGTTCCAAATTGCTCTCCGGAATGGTTGAATCACTTCACAACTCCATCAAACAATCCATTAGTGTCCCAATTTTCCCATAATTTCTCCAGCATTTATCATTTTCCTTTTCTGTCATATTAGTCAATCTGATGGGTGTAAGGTGGTACCTCAGAGTTGTTTTCATTCGCATTTATCTAATCAAAAGTGATGTAGAGCATTTCTTCATATACCTATGGGTAGCTTTGATTCATCTGAGAGCTTCCTGTTCATATCCTTCGACCATTTATCACTAGGGAAATGACTTATATTCTTTGTAAATTTGATTGAGTTCTCCATATATCTGAGAAATACAGCCTTTATCAGAGACATTTGCTGCAAGGATTGTTTCACATTTTTCTGTTTTCCTTCTAGTCTTGGCAACATTAGTTTTGTTTTGTAGCATCCACTTTTTTTAAGAGTATGGTTTGTCTGAGTCCATTTCTTACTGGTCTCTAAGTCCTCTAAGTTCATCTGGACTTGACTGAACCTCTCAAGAAACCTAAAATTTTTGGGAAAAAAGTCTCTTTATTAAATTCTATCTACTCCTGCAATTACTTTGAAATTCTGTTCACTTTCTTCAAGATTTGATAGGACAAAAGATTTGGAGCTTCCTGACTCTATGGGAGATAAAAGGGGTAGGATACTATAGGAATGAAAATGGCATGAGTTAAGGGGTAAGTTAGTACGTCAGTTAGTAATCTTAAAGTTACATATGTAAGCTTGGAAGATTCTCCTTATCGATATCATGGTTTAAGACCTATGTCAATATTTTGCAAATGAGGAGGAAGCATATTATAAAAGAAAAAAAGAGTTACATGTGCCCTACAAAGAAGAGAGGAAACCGTTCTGAGTATACATGAAGTTCAAAAGAAATGTTTTAAAGAAGTTAGGCAACAAACTGGATATGAGGAGAACACTAGAAAAAAATGAAAACTTGCTGAAAATGGATCACAAAAAAAAGTGATGGAAGCCTAAAAATGGCTATAATTATGGCATTAAGCTTCTAGTAGCTTTCCAATGTCTTTACTCCACACCTTTCATCAGGGTTTAAGTGTGTTGCTGTGTGAAAGTAATGGAGTGTAACATATTTCAATACAAATATCATATAAACCATCTGTGAGGATTTGTCCTGAAGTCAGCAACTGCAGATTTTATTCAGAAGTATACAGGAAGCTAAAACGAACCTTGGAATATAGAGGTCAAAAATGTCCTTTGTGATTCACACCTATTAGCAGAGATATTTCCATATTCTTCATGAGGTACGACAGGTTCTCTCACCATCTGGTAGTTTTGTTGCCATTGGGGTACCTTTTTTTTAATTTTCTCTATGAGAGGTCATTGACTAAAGTATTTCCTGCCAACTTGTTGCTAGCATGCTACTATGTTTAAAGAAAATAAACTCATATTTAATATTAATGCAAGTGATGTCAGTTTTATTATTATAGCTAATATTATAAATCAAGAGCTATGGTTTCATTGGTGTGAGAAATTCCCAATACAGAAATTCCTCTTCATGTGTAGACCCATCTTGGCAAACTGTCTGAATGACAGCTTTAAAAAGTTGGGGCCTATGGTATTGAAATGTTAAATGATTTCTTTTTGGTCACACAAATATTCTTTTTTGTTGCAAAATATATCTCAGGACTCATAGACAAATCTTCCTGACTCCAGAGTTGGCCCTCCATTTATTCTGCCAAGGTACATCTTTCAATATTGTACTGTCCTTATATACTATTAATATTTTAACCATAAAATCAAATTATTTCACAGAAAGTTTACATGTTCACATTAGACAGTTTAGTTATATTTTAAGCTCATATACACACATATTCATAATCACTTATTGCTACTTTAATGGCTATTATATCATTGTTTTGAATATATCCTTTATTGTTACAGATCTTAAACCATCTACATATTCTCATTCTATGCAGCTACTGTCCAAGTCTTCCCTTAAGTAGTCCAAAGAGAAAAATGCTGCCCCATCCCTCAAGAGCCCTTAATATTGCATGTCCGTTTACTGAATACTAAGGCATTTCATTGGATATCTCTCATTCTTGATGCTCTATAAGCCCACATTATTTCTAGTTATATATTGCTTTGATGGTGTACATGATACCTCTTCTCCTGCACAAGAATTCATTGGTAATATGTTTTAGAATAGTCAAAACTATGCAATATTCTCTTGCTTTGTTAGTGATCTGTAATTTTATTTCTTCAGAAACTGGACATCCAAAAAAAATTACCAAAAGATATTATTAAAAGACTATTGATATTCTCCCTTTGTTAAAGGGGAAGTTTGAAGTCATTAAAAGACAATTTCCCATAATCAATCCAAACTATTCTCCTATTCACACACCCATTAACAAAGATGACTAATGATTTACTATTTGATGAGACCACAACATGATGATATTTTTTTGGTATTCTGACACTTTTAAGCATCTGTGAATTCAACAATGTGGGTACTTCACCAATAAAGATTGCAGCTCATTCATTTTTTTTCATTCTGTGTGATTGTTATACCTATCTTTTCATAAACCACAGGGAGTCCACTGTATTATAGCAATTACTGTTTTAACTAATAGGATCATAGACTTAAGAACTGAAGGATTTTTGAAGTTCTATCCAGCCCCCCCTCATCTTGCAGTTAAAGAAAATAAGTACCACAAAGGATAAGCGACTTTCCAAAGGTTGAAGAGCCCGGTCAGAACCTGAATTTTAGCCCAGATCTTCTGATTCCAAATTCAGCCATGTTTCTGCCATACCAAGCTACTAAAACCTCATAGTAGAACCACCCTATGTTGTGAAGACCTTCCTCTTGATTTATTAACTTTCAATATATGTATATTATAAGTAATATAATATATTACAATATTATATATACAGTATATATGTACACATATATTATATACAATATATGTAATCACCTTTTCGAGAAATGCATTTTATTGATAACATTTCTTACACTTTTGGTATACAAGTCAACATTGACAAGACACAAAAAGATGTTTATACTTATCATGAGTTGTTCCACTGCCCTTTCATTTACCTGTAATTTCAATGCTTCCCAAATATTGAGATCCCATAATTAATATAAATTTTCCTTCACCAAGAAAACAATGTTGAAGTGAAGGGATTTTGCCAACATCTTACACCACAGATTGGAAAATTCAAACTGGATAAATGATTTAAACATTAGAAATTATAACATTCAAAATATTAGAAGAGAGTCAGAGAAAATATCTTTCACCACAATAGCTAGGGGAGGAGTTAATTTTTTACTAAAGGATAAAGGTGGTTGCAGAAGATAAAATGGATGATTATGATTACATCAAGTTGGTTAGCTTCTGCATGAAGAACATTACTGAAACTAGAGGGAAAGGAGATAATTTGACTACTGAAAAACGTCTTTGTATCAAATACTTCTCCTTCATAAGCATCTAATATCCAAAATACATAGACAATTAGACACTGACAGAACTACATCAGAACAAAAGTCATTGCTAAAAGTTAAGTGATCAAAGGTTATAAATAAGCAATCCCCAAAAGAACTATTATAAATTATAACAGCCATATTGCTCCAAATCTCTGATAATACTTGAAATGCAAATTTAAAAATCTCTAAAATTTTATGTTACACTCAGAAATTAGGAAAAATGATAAAAAATGAAAACAGTAAATATTGTAGGGGGCATAGTGAAAACGAGCATACTAATAAACTGTTAGTAGAGCTTCAAATTGGTGCAACTCTTATGATAGCTAATTTATAACTGTGTTAAGAAAGTGAATAAAGTGTCCATAGCTTTAACCTAGATATCCTACTGCTTGGCATGTCCAAGAAAAACACTGATTAAAAATACAGCGTCCATTATACACCAAGATATTTACGACATCCCTTTCTATAATAGCAAAGAACAGGAAACATAATTCATGTTTATAGACAGACTGATAGCTAAATAGTTGCAGTAAAATTTAATAGAAGATCACTGTTGTAAGAAATTATGATTATGATGAATGCAAAGAAGCATAGGTAGAATATGAACTGATGAAAAGAGAAATAAGTCGGGTGGAGAAAAAAGATATACAGAGTTATAACAATATAAAGACCAACAATGACAAAACAAGTGAAAATGAATGCTGAGAAATTAAAATGATCAAACTTGAAAACAGATGAGAGATATAAAAAGGTACCTTCAATGCCCAAAACAAAGACAAATTGGGGACCTAGGATTAATGAATTGGGGTGCACATGCTATGTGTCTTTGTTATATTTCCACTAAATCAGTGTTATTTTATTAATAATTTAATTAATAAATATAATTATCACTCAAATATATTGTATTTATTTTGATACGTACTTGTGTCATCCATGAAAATGTAAGTACCTTGTGAGTAGGGATTTTTCATTTCTGTTGATTTGTATCCCAGTACAGTGTCTGGCCCATATACTTGATAAATTGATAAAATGTGAGGCTTTATCTGTGATCCTTGAATTCCAAAACTCTAGTTCCACGTGATCCACTTTCAGTAATAACTTTAGAGTCAGCCCTTTTTAGGAATCACAGTGTTTCAGTATGTTTAACACCACATCATTCTTTTAAACTCTGCTTTTCAGGAAATGTTAACCTTGTGTCCATTAGCCTTTTTTGATTACAACCAGGGAGAACTTTATTCTTGTTCTTAATGGTTATGGCTGTAGCATCTCAGTAATGTCAGGTTACTTAGTATTCATATACTCTCTTACCTGTCAGGCATTTATACAGTAACATTCTGATTCTGAGGTCAGCATGAGAAGATAATGAACTTACATAACATTGAGATTTTTGTAAAAACTAAAAAAAAAAAGTAATAAAAATCATGAGAAATAAATTTGAGCTGGATCGATGATGATGATGATGACTTTTTTTATTGTAATGAAGTACGCACATCATCTGTCATTTTTTATTATGTTTAGATGGAAACAATTAGGCAAATTTCCATGATACAAAAGCCTTTTTTCCTTTTCTTTTTCTTAAACAAAAAATAACACATCCCTCATGAGAACTCCTTTGATCATGGCACGAAGGCTGTGCGAAACTTTTGTGATGAAGAGGACTCCAAGAGTGTAGATTTTAATTCAAAGACAGAAACACTGGAAAGAAATAGACATAATCCCGGTGGCAAATTCTAATACCAAACTATTTTCAATGTACAAATGCAGAAAGTGAAAGAATACTCTTTAAAGTCTCTAATATATTCTATGGCAACAATAACTTGCATTCACATTCATAGATAAGCTTTATTTTAAAGGATACTGAAGCCTTTCGTTATATGTCAAGGGTTGAGTTAATGTCACAATGACATACACCTGTAGTTTCTACGATTCAAGGAACTATACAAAGAACCAAAAACTTATACCTCAAAATTATCCCCTTAAGGTAGATTTCAGTTTTAGGACAACAAAAAATGTGATTACTGGACACTGAATTATAAGCTACATTGAATTAGGAGTAAAATTTATAACTCTCGTTCATAATAACATAGCTGCAGACCTATTCAGTCTTACTAGGTTCAAATCTTACACTCCTCTTTAGTCCCCAACCCAAGAGATACTGCTTATGTGTGTCAGAGCAACTCATCTCAACTCTTTGTGTCCTCAGGGAATTCCTTAAGATTATAAATTATATAACATGCTAATTGACTTTGATAGAAGGAGTTTCTTTACTACATCTTCCCTACACCAATGAAATTACAATTCTTATGGCCCCTCGAACTTTAGATACCAGCAGGCAAGCAACAAGCATTCACTTGGTGATTTAGTATTTATTACGTGTCAGCTAGTGTGCTAAGCTCTGGCAATACAAATACAAGCAAATTCTTTAAAAAAAAGTTTCTGCCCTGGATGAACTTACATTCTGTGGTGTCTAAAGACAACACAGAAAGGCAACTGAAGAAGGGAGTAGATGGTAGTTATATGGGTAGAGTGTGGAAAAGTCTGGAGGAAATCAGAAGTACAGTTTGGGGAGGGGAGGAATGAAATACGACTGTCCTGGACCCACCTCCAAATGAAGAATCCCCCTACAAAACGAAAGAATATTGCAGACATGGAGAATTGTCAACTTAGTTGTCAGGTACTGCTTTTGGAAAGTTATTGTGATGTCTTTATCAATAATTGGCCGATAATCCTAGGCAATCTTTCTACGTCTGTAAATCTTTAAGTTTTCAAGGACTTTTATCTTAGATCAGATTTTCAGCTTCCACTTGAAGGATAGCCATCATTTCTCATTCATTTCTTTCAAGAAAAATAGTACATAATGAGTGAAACATCTGCTTATAGAGTATTTCAAATATTTTCAGTCTACTGAGGCATGAACAAATAATTTAATGAAACTATGGGCTCTCTGATATAGTTACATATGATACATAGATATATATGTGCACACATGTACATATATACACACCTATGTATAAGTGTGTGTATGTTTACATACGTATATATATTTATGAATGTACCTGAATGTCTATACGTACGCATACTTGTGTGAATATACACACACAAGGTCCTACTCAGTAACCTTTTAAGGCAATAAAAAAAACCTCATATCTCTCTTTGTTCTCCCCATAACAAGGCTCATCCTTCATCCTTATCATGGCAGCAAGAGGGAGGTGAGAGTTTTAACTAGTCAGAGGAGCAACAAACCCCAACTGAAATTGCTTATATCCCCAAATACTGGTAGTGCATCAACACAGGATTACTTGATACATTATCAAAATGTGGTCCATAAGATACAAGTTATGCGTAGCATACCTACAGTCTTGCTTTTATTTCCCCATACATACATATATCTCCTATATTTTGCAGCCTTCTTCCTACTCCCTCTTCTCCCACCTAGTTGAATTCTCATCATTTTCAAGATCCTTATTAAGCTAATCAGGTCTTTCTTCCCCTTCATATCATCTGGTAAAAGTCTACTATATTTGGGTAATATCCCAAGACATGAAGATTACAACCCATCCATGCCTATTCATTTTGTGCAACTCTTATCTTTCCCAAAGTTTGCAATAGGTAGGTCTGCCTGGCATAGTGGGGAACTTGCCAGTCTTTCTTTTTAGTCCCTGAGAACAACTGAAGTCCACCAGATATTCAGCATTTCCATAATGTCAGCAGTCTGCCTTCTTTTTTTACTTTTTGATAACATCTTTTATGTTTCGTCCCCTTTTTAGAACCTTACTTGTATGTTGCATCCAGCTTACTCCTACTATCTTACCATGGGCCTCATTATGTCCCTCGAATAATGTTCATTTGTGGTTTCATATAGTATAGTTTTTCATATCCAGTCACACAAGACACTGGCATTAAAAAAAATGACTTTCTTTTAGGGAGAAATCTGGGGTCATTTAAGGGACTTTGCATTTTGCCATCCTTCCTCCTTATGTTATGTATTACGTATTCTAGCTAAGTGTCTATTTGCAGTATCTATTATGTACACATATACAGATATACATACACATAAATATAAGCATATATTTACATGTCTGTGTGTGGTTGCAGATATATTTCAATATATGAATGAGCCCTATAAGTCTATGAGCTGATTAATAGATTTTTGGGACAGAACTTTCAGGAATTTCCAATAATTCATTCACACCAATGAAATACAGTTGCCAAAGTTATGCCAATTCTCACTGGAAACCCACATAATAAAATGTGGAACTTCAACAGTGTCATAAATCAATTGACACTGAATTCAGAAGGTAGGATGATAAATACTTTATTTTTGTAGATTCCACAATATCAAGTCAGAGTCCCTGGCTTTCTGAATCTCTGGGACAGGAACCTGCTGGGTCATTGCTTAGGGCAATAGAAAGATATTATGGCTGAATTAGGCAAGTAAGAAAAAAAACAATTATTTTGAATCTGGGAAAACAATTCCATATGATGGATGCTGTGGTAAAACTTGCCCTACACAAATGTCAAAACATCCACAACCTAAAATAATGACCATCATTTTAATGGGTCATTTTAATATTACTGCCTAAGTAGCAACACTTCCTACTTCCATGAGTCATTCCTCCATTAACTAGTTAACAAAATCTTCATTTTTCCTGATCTCACAAGAGTTCCTTGAGCTGTGCCATACTTAGATCTGACCCCTGAGGTTATTTTTTTAAGATATTAATGTTGGAGATATGTTTATTTTCTATAAAAATGATAACTTCTTGTTTCCCCTTAGCCCCAATTTTTCTCTCTTACAGATAAAGCAAAATATGTCTTAGTGAATAGTTAAAAAAAGTACTTGTCTCCCTTTCTATTCTTTCCCAGTAATTAGGTTTCCAGCTTATTATCTCTTGAACACTTAGATCAGCTCCACTCTTCATTTCTGTTTTCACTTCAACTTTTCAACAGACCTCTTATCTTGACTGCCCATGAAAGAATCCTTTTAAAAGAAATTTCTTTTTGCTTATTCTCCCAGGAGGTCTCTCTCTAATCAACTCCAAATTGTGATCTCACTTCTAGGATTGTCCTTCGATTCAAGGAAAAAGTAGCATTTGACTAATTTAAGCTGGTATCTATTTTTGTTCCCAAACAACTAGTATCTTTTCTTATGTTTGCTCATCATTATTTATGGCTCATTGCACATTGAAAACTACTGATTTCATTTCCAGAGTCAACCTCACAATTTTCTCCACATCTACCCATAACTAAGCTCAGCAGGGTAGGTCTTCCCTTTCAAAACTCATGTGTAATTGCCCAGTTCATGGTGAAGGGTTAATATTCCTAAGTATACACAAAAAAAAATACTGTCTCTCTCTCTCTCTCTCTCTCTCTCTCTCTCTCTCTCTCTCTCTCTCTCTCTCTCTCTCTCTCTGTCTCTCTCTCTCCCCTCTCTCTCTCTCCCAACCTCTCTACTATATTTCTTTTTTTTCCCCTTAACTATTCTTCCTTGACAGATTAAAACCTACTCTTCAGAAGTAAGCTGTTATGTTAGCGTGTTTTTAATGCACCGAAAGGAAGCATAAATTGTTTTGTTGTAATGAAATGCAATGCCTTGCAATTGTATTGACACAGATAAGGGATAGAAAACATACCTTCCTTCATTCCTTGAAGAGGTGAGATGATAGACCATTGGTGCAGAACACAGCATAAAACATCAGAGAAAGTAACCACATTTGCTTGGTTTAGCTTAATTATTTACTTTGTTACCAGGGAAGATAGATCCAAAAACTACTCTGATGCAATTATTTTTTTAAGTACCAATTAAGACTAATGATTTTTAAAAAGAAAGCAAAGTGAAAAAGTAATTCAGGGGAAAAATCCTATCAATTAGAAAAAATGACAGATTACTCATGAATTACCTTGTTTGAATATAACATGTCTGCAGCCCTAAACTTTACGAGATGATAACTAAACTTTCCGCCCTATTGTGTGTACTCGTTCAGTCCAGGTCTATGGAGGAGCTTTCCTCATTATTTGTGCTTTGTAATCAATATAAACTCTTTCTTCACATGCCTATGAGTTCCTCTGGGTAAATAAATCAACTGAGCAGCTTAAGATCCTAATGCCCAAAGCACTTGCAAAGTACCTCGAAATAATTAATCAGACAAGTCCTACCAACACCCACAGAAAAGGTGAAGTGCTAGAATAATTAGGTCTACTTGACTGATTAGTAATTGAGGACACTGAGGTTGAGTGACTTTACTAAGACTAACTAGAAAATTAGATATCAGAATATACTTACAAACATAGTATTTCTGATCTGTAGAGATATATTTAGTCCCCTAAACTATTCCATATCTTTAATATCATTGGCAAAAAAAAGCATGTAGAATATGCTATGAAAAAAAATCTCACAATGATATATACTGGAGAGGCAGCCTGATAGAGTTGCTAGAAGGTTGGCCTTGGGTTCAGGAAGACTTGAGTTCACAGTGACTGACTTTTTGATCCAAAATAAGTCATCTTAACCTTTTGGGGCTCCCAGGCAAATTCACAAGGCAATAAATTGCAAAGTAGTCACTGGCATATATAAGCTGAGAGAATTTATGTCCTTCTCCATACCAGTGAAATGAAAGGTCTAGACAAATCAAAATAATTAAATAAATAAATGAAAGTGCACAGAGACAAACCCTTGTAGCAGCAAGAACACTGATTTGGAACCTCAGGACCTCTTATCTGAATCCTAACTCTTGTCACTTAATATCCATTATTAAGTCACTTCCTTTCTCCAGGCCTCAGTATCCTCAGCTTTGAAATCATGGTGTTTGCGTAGATACTCTTCCTGTTTTGAAAAAGAGAAGAATATATTAATTCATTTCTATTTCCAAATACAAATTTTTTTTGTGTTTGCTCCTCCCCTTAGCAAATTTTAGTTTCTTGTCAGTCTTTGAGGATAATAAGTGTTTAAACCATTGCTAAACACTCACTCAATATGTGGTTCTTGCTAGACTTACTAGAAGTACCTAAATCCAACAGCAAAAAGTATTGTTAGAAAATGAAACAACGTAAATGGCAAAGCAGTGAATCACATAAAATATACTTGCTAATATTTCTAAAGGATGCAAATCCCCTACATCTCCACAACCATAGAAGGCAGCATGCTTAATTTTCCACTCACACACTAAAGGAAAGTGGGTTGGTAGAAGGAATCTCTTAGATGGGAAAATGTCTAGAAACACTTGTTCTTAGGTTTATATTCACTATGAAGATACAGATAGGATGTTAGGGCTAAGGATTTCCTATCATTTAATTTGAACATCATCTCAGAACTGCAAGGGGAAGTTCAGCAACTGAAGCAACCTTAGAGTTGGAGTGAGAAGCTATGTAATCTTACCGTTAAATGCCCAATGAGAGGAGGTGATAATGGTGGTGATGGGATCTTGTGGGTACTTGCTTTGACTTCCTCTGACTAAGGCATGCTCTTTCTGTCTCTCTAACCTTTTATATCTTATACCTCAACCACCACCACCCTCAACTCTGATCCCAAAAGGCCCAGTTCACCAACTCGAAAGGGAAACCCTTCTCCCCATCCCACTTTGGTACATCAGGACAAAAACTCCAGAAGTTTTGTCCTAGTTAAAATTTTGTCTTTTATGATCACCGCTCTCTACTTACCATTCCCATGACACTAAAAGTGTGATTTTTAGGCCTCTGTCTTCTATAATCTTCACACCAATGAGTTCTTATCTACCTATAGTCCTTTAGAGGGGTCCTTTATGACTGCATAAATCAATGTTAAATAGCTGAAGCCAAAATGTAATATTTACAGTAAAGCACATCAAGTTGCTTCACAACAATATTATTGTGCCTCTACATCTAAAATAGTCTTAAAATAGTCATTAATAGTGAGAGAGGACAGTGCACTCACATTGTGGATCTTATGAGAAAGCAACAAAAAGAGTAAGTTTTAGTTGGGAAGCACAACCAAATAATGTGTGTTTTGTCTTATATTGATTTTCTATGGACTACGTATTAGTGCTCCTGTGGTAACGATGTCTGGCTCCAGAACATAAATCAATGAGAGACCAAGGATGCTGAATTTCCCCATTTGTACTATTTATTTTTTAACCATAAGAAGAAAAAGTCCTTTTAACTTTATCCCTAGATTGGCAAAGTGTTTTTCTGAAACCATATCTGGTCTCAAACAACAGCAAACTTAGCTTAACATTGTGTGATTTTATTTTTGAACTGGAATTATCATAATGAGTCATGTGAGAAGGTATGTGGACCTGATTTCTGCTACAGACATTACTTACTCTGCTGTACTATGCTATGCTATACTAATAGCATATACATTCCTACAAGAACACTCTGTTTGAATACTGACTATAGGAATCCTGAATTCTGAAGACACCCAAAAAATATTGTTAAAAGGGGTAGTTTTCATGACTGACTGGAAGGAAATGAGACTTCTTCAAATACCAATGGAGCCAGAGAAAATTAGTAATTTAACAGTCTGCTGTATTTCTAACATCTACACAAAGGTCAGAGGCTAGCAATCAATGATATAATCAAAATAGACAGCTCACCAATCAAAGCATCGTTTTCTTTCAAAATTAAAATTAATTTTATCCTTTCCATATCAAAGATCTGTGTATGTATATAATATACACATATGTTTTCTTCAAGAAAAATAGAAGCACTACATTTATACCTTAATGTAGAATCCATAGAAGATACAACCAAAGAAATAATATTGTTATCTGGCTGTCTAATAGTAAACATCAGGAAATGCATAAAACAGAGAGTTTCATGTCTGCCAAAAATATTTGCCACAGAGAGGAGGAAACCCAGAATAAGGTATATTAAGGGAGATACCCTGTAGATGGCTGAGTCGTCTTCTAGATACTCCTCTTTGTTGATGATACTATGTTGATTTTATCAAGCTCTAAGATATCACAGAACCTTCTGTAATAGATACACAATCACACAATGGATTTGGGTCTGTCCATCCCTATGAGACCAAATAAATTAGGAATGCCTGTTGTCTAGATTTCAACATTCATTAGGATAGACACTATATGTGTGTTTGTCCTTCACTGCTGAAGAAGACCACGCCATCAGAGAAATAATGGCATGACTTGGATTTGACTTTGTTTTGAGTGAGGGAGGGCTGTGCAGGTCACCAGCCTCACTTCTCCCCCAGAGCCATCTGAATCCAGTGACCAGATATTCATCAGGATGACTGGAGATGACCCAGGATGAGGTAATTGGGTTTAAGTGACTTGCCCACAGTCACACAGCTAGTGAATGTCAAGTGTCTGAGGTGACATTTGAACTCAAGTCCTCCTGACTCCTGCACTGATTTCTCAAAGGCCTTTCTTTTTCCACCTTCATGGGAGCTGCCCAGAATGTGCTCCCCCCTCACCTCCTTAGAATGCTGGTGTATTTTTTTTAAGGTTCTACTCCTGTAGTAAGCCTTTTCTAATACCCCCTAGTCATTAGTGATCTCTCCTTCCTCTAAGTATCTTGCATTTGCTCATCTGCTTACATAAATGCAGCATTTCCCAATGTGGTCATTGAGAACAAAGATTTTATTTTTCCTTCTCGACCTCTGCATATCCAGGTGGTACCAAGGATAGAGCTCTGGGCCTGAAGGCAGGAATATATGCACCTAGGCAAATCATTTAACCCTGTTTGCCTCAGTTTCTTCAACTGTTAAAGGTGGATAATTGATAACAGTGCCTGCCTCCTAGGATTGTTTCAAGGGTCAAATGTGATCATTGTAAAGTGCTTAGGACAGAGGCTGGCACATTGTAGACACTATATAAATGTGGCTATTATTATTATTAAAACAGAACCATGTAATGCTTAATAAATATTTGTTGAAACCAATTGAATTAAATGTATGAGACCTGGTACAGTAAAAAGTTTTAGATTTAGAGAGAGATGGAATGTGTTCTAATCATGGATTTGCTGTTTATCAGTTGTGGCAAATAAAATATATTTGAAAGATGAAGTTTTGGGGTAATTTATAATCAATTTTACCAACCACAGACAGCACCTGATTAACAAAAAGGGATCATTGTCCACTCAGCATCAAAGAGGAAACGTGGCTCTTCTTGGGGATTATAGAGAATTAGACTAGGGGTGTTCCATCAGACTGCAGTCAGCTCTGGTTAACAGTTAATGAGAAGCAGATTTTACAAAGAGAAGTGAGCTCACTCCAAGGAGGGCTGGGAGTGACATGATGTCACTTTGGATAGAGAGACTAGCCCTATACCCAAACCACTTAACATGTTGGGTGATCTTGAGTAATGATCTACCTCCATCCAAGTTGGAGTGGAATTCACCTTAGATTAGAGATTCCTTGTAAGACTGGGTGGGGTCTGATAGAGGAGGAAGTTAGTTCAGCCTTCAGAGATTGTGTTTTTGAAATGAGGACTTGAAGAAAAAAGGAGGAACTCTGGATGTCTCCAGATTATTGGTTATTAATAATTATCACAATTATTATTTGTGTAGCCTTAGACACAGACTGTGTACCAGGACAAGGACTTAACCTATAGATACCTGCATATATGCTGAGGGAAGCACCTTATATTTTGATACCAGAGAAATTGGATGATCTATTCACTAATACCAAATACAGATACCACGTATCTACTATTAGAAAACTAAATGGCCTGTGCTTTTGTCAATGTAAAAAATATATAATAAAATTAATTTTCAATGTCAAATATAATAAATATAAAAGGAAGTGTGGCGCATCATAAAGATGTAGAAGAAAGAGCTGGATTCAAGTCCTGCCCCTAATATATACTGGCTGTGTGACCATGGGAAAGTCACTCAACTTTTCAGTATTCCAGAAAACTCTCCAATGCTACCTTCAATTTTCTCATCTGTAAAATGAGGGGACTAGTCTAGATGAATGTTAAAATTTCTTATGATTCTGAATCTATGATCCTAGGTTGAAGATAATTTGCTGATCTAACTTTCCATGGCAGGAATTCCCTACACTGATGAAATCATAGGTTGAAACCTCCACACCACCCTCCTAAAAAAATTACAACTGTATAACTATAACATGCTTATCAGATATAACCCACTTTCCAAGCTGAGATGAGCTAAATTATCCACTTCAGTGGCAGATATATATATATATATATATATATATATATATATATATATATATATATATATATATATATATATACATATGTCATGGGACTAGAGTTATTTGGAGCCACTGAAATTTACTAGATTAACCCCAAAAGTATATGAATGACAATCTATTCATTTTCATAGTTCTAATTATTTAATTCCTTTCATCCTGAAAAAAAAGAAAAAAAAACCTTTATAAATCACTAAAGAAAATAGATGGGAAAAGTTTTTCTCCTATGACTAAATAATAGCAGAATAAAATGCTACATAACCACAGCAACAAAAGAAACATACATATATAGTTCAGGAGGAAAAAAGCGGAAAGTCCCATAAATACAGTCGATATAGATAAGGAAACAATCCAATGAAATGTTTTTGCTTCATTTGTAAATGAAGAAGCATTCTTCAGTGTTAATGACTCCCCACAGATAATGTCAACAGCAAAGCCAGACTGTGAAGTATGAAGTTACTAGTTAGAATATTAATTTCTTGTTGTCATTAAACATATAATTTTCTTTGTTTTGGTTGGTTGACTCTGTATCTGTTGATATGTCTTCCATGTTTCTCTGAACTTCCTCATGCCATTTTTTAGGAGCAGTAATATTTTATTACATGTAAGTAACAATCTTGTTCAATTATCACATGATCAATGGGTACCTACTTTTATTTCTAATTCTTTGCTACCATAAGGTGCTGCTGTGAATGTTTTGATATGCATGGGGTGATTTTATTTGTGATTTTCCTGAGATATACATCTAGTAATGAAATCTCTGGTTCCAAGGGGAGACCTTGTTTCTTAGGAGTGTGTAACATGTAACTTCAAGAAGAATTTAAAAGAAGGGCCAAAGTGCCAGAAGATTTAAGAGCTTTAGAGAAATCTTTTCCCTCCAGGCATGTCTAAAATAGCACTATCTTTTAGCATAATAGGAATTAGATAGACACAGAGATCTTATCTAAAGAGAAGCAACTGATCAATCAACAGACTCTTATTAAGTATCTCAGTGCCAAGCATTGTGTTATGTGTTTAGGATAAAAAAAGTAAAAGTGGCTCATTTCCTTCCTTCAGGAAGTTTTCAGTATTTACAAAATCAAGTCTCTCTTGAGGCACTTGAGGCTTGCTGTGCAAGGAGCAGCCATCAAGGTTTAGAGCTAGGGAGGCCACTGGAACCCAGGGCACATAGATCTGAAAGCCCAAGGAGATCAAGATGAAGCCCTGAGAGGCTGCTTTCCCCAAGATTTGATGCATCCTGATCCCACCAAGCTCTTTGCTCTTTTCACTCAATGGTAGGAAACAAGTGAATGAGCAGTTCAGAAAGGGGAGATGGGGTGAGAACTGGGTAACTCCAGTATGTCAGGAGAGGTAGATGATTGAGGTAAGAGCCGGGAGTTTTACAGGAAGGTAGAGGGAGGGGTCAGCTGCATCTGATTGGTTTCTCATCTCTGATTTCACAGGTGGAACAACAATGAAGTTCAGCTAGGTAAGGCACAGAACATTAGTTATGTCAGTTTCCAAGTATAAAATAGATCAGTTAAGGGTAGAAAATTGTGGTGGGTGGGGAAGTGGGTGGGAGGTGTGGGCAAGGGGAATTAGGGACAAGACAGTCTGACTAAAGCATATCTTACATATGTGAGAGAGATCATCCAGAATGAGCGGTGGTATTTGTTACTGCTGCTGCTGCTGCTGCTATGGATAATGTGAATGTAAATTCACAGATTTCTTCATCATTCCCTGTACCTTGTCATCTTCTTCAAATCAACTCTAGTTCTCTTCCTAGAGCTAGTAGGGTTAATTTCTTTTGCAAAACGAGTCTCTGGCAGTGAGTTCTACCAATCTATTCAGTATGCTTCCAGACTTCTTTTGGTTAGGTTTGCAGACAAACTTATTTGTATTCCATATATCCCATTAAAAATTAGTGGGTTTCTAATTAATGTCCCATGGTTCCAATTCCATTCTGATGTTCTGGAATAAAAATAGATACTGCTGAATATCTACTATAGCCCTCTATTAAGTACATGCTAGAAAGTCTCATCATGGAGTAATATACGTGAATCTGGGTATCCCGGGGCTATGATAATATTGATTAATACTTACATAGCATATTAAGGATGGTAATTAAAAAAAAACAAACAGCAACAAAAAAAGAATATTATATATACAAAAGTAGAGTATTTTCCCTTCAATTTTTGAGAAAATTGAGACTTGTAATTTGTCCATATTCACATAGAAATTGTCTGAGATAAGACTTGAACCTAGACATCCTGATTCGGTAGCCAACATGCTATCAAGCCATCAAGCCATAATACATCTTGAGAGAAAGACTTATCAAGGGAGCACAAGCCCTAGCATGTCCTGTTGCTGCTCAGTCGTATCTGCCTCTTCATAACCCCATTTTGGGGATTGTCTTGCCCACCACACTGGAGTGGTTCGCCATTTCCTTCTCCAGCTCACTTTACACATGAGGAAACTGATGAAGTGGAATAGACTTCTTTGGAGCTCCTTTCAAGGTCCCAATCTGCCCTTTTATGATCTTGTGACTGCTAATGGCCCTCTTCCACCCCTGCTATTATGTGAGTCCATATGGAATATATCTTGGTTGTAATCTATGTGGGTGGCATTCCACCCCACGGTGATGAGGCTAGATATCCATTTAAGTGTAGGACTAACATATGAGGAAAAAGACAATTGTGCATATATGCATCTATACATATATATGTGTATGCATGTTTTACATGTGTGTATATACATACCTATGTTTAATATTCTCAAATAACTAACGGAAGTACATGGAAGGAAAAACTTAATTGGGTTTTAGAATAGAGCTGAGAAGCAGCATGGGGCTATAGGAAATGGGATTTGAAAGAAATCTGGTGATATACAAATACAAATGTTGATTAAAAAAAAATGAACCCAGTCCTCCCACACATTAGTACTAGAATCTCTCCATCTAAGAGATCTTTGTTATCACCTTACTAACCAGAGGAGAAATTGTCAAAAGGAAATTTTTCCAGGCTGATTAGTGTTTTTCACCCAACTATCAAGTTGTAATAGAATATTGGATAGGTGGTGACCTAGAGGTACAAGAGTCGATTCCAATTTTTAAATCCATTCAACATCATCCAGGAGATGCCCTGGCACTGTGCAGATGATTCAGTCTGGAAAATTACTTGCAAGACCTTCCATGAAGTTTATAGGGATGTAACCACAATATCCCTGAGTATTTTGTGGGGAATCAATAGTAATGTAGGAACATTTAGTTTCTGAGTGTCCATCAGTGAATATTTTCTGGGACAAAGTGAAAACAGGGCTGCAAATAGCCTGGTTCAAGAACTTGCATAAGGGCAGACTGTGTCACGGTAATAAAGGAAAGAACGCTGCATAGTAAAGGCCACATCCCATTACGGTAACTGCTATCACAATAATAATCCACAGAATAGAAAGATGTTGAGGTTTCAACTACCAGTCCACACATTGGAGGCAGTATTTCATACGATGAATTCCAATGCAACACAAAAATGTGGTTGGGCTTTGTTGTAAGGGCTTGAGAAATACATTTGCTTTTACACATATACATCTGTAGATAGGTATATATGTATGCCTTGTATGTTTTGACAAGGGGAATGGCAAGAGGAATATCAATCTGTAATTTTGCTGGGGTTGGGCACTCTTGCTATAGAAATTCCCTCCACCGATCCAGATCAATTACTATTCTGTAGTTTACACTCTTAAGAGAAGTTCCTGAGGTACTGAGGTTAGATGACTTGTCTGGGATATCGAAGTCAGTGTATAAAGGAGTCAGTAAGTACTCTAATCAAGTTTTCCTGACTTGAAGGACAGCCCTCTATTCATTCTGCATTTCATTTACTCATGTAATACATCTATATATTTATTATTTATATTCCCTCTTTATATACATGATATATACACACACATATATAGTTGTTTCATAAGCATTTTCAAAGAATACAAGCGAAGATTGTCTTTAAAATACATTCATATGAGAAAGAATTTATTTTAATTCTATTTATAATTTGGAAAATCCACTATTCCTGACTCAACAACTCTAATCAAGACAAGTAATCTCAAAACTACACCATACTCTGAATAATTTAGTTAGTAGAAAGGCAAAACAAGATAGCTTCATTCATGACTGATGTTTTTTTAAAAGGGAGGGGACAAAATTCAATACCACTCTCACTCTGAAAAAATCCAATGCTACGCTATTAAAATAAATTAGACAATTAGAAATTTAATTAATTGAACCTACTGATGTTAGGATAAATCTAAATGCAATACCCATTTTCAGGTTAACAAAAATTGTCATCTGATTTGTTAACAAAAATGTCTTCTGAGGCATCTGAAACAATGAAACTGAAAAAATATTGGCTATAACTATAGCTACAATGGATTACTGTGATTTTATAAAAAATAGCTCCAATCTATCCTTTATTTATAGTCAACCTACCTTTCCAGCCTTCTTAATTCTTTTTATGCTCTCTGTCCTATGGCCAAACGTACTTCCTGCTCTCTGAACTTAATATTACATTTCTTCACTATGTTTTTGCAGGTTTTTCCACTTTGTGGATTGTTCATTCTCCAGTGTCATGATTTTCTTTGAGGTCTAGCTGAAGTGTCACGTGTTCTATGAAGGCTTCTTTGATGATCTCACTGTTACTGTTCTGTTCCTTTTCAAATTACCCTCTACATACATGTATACATGTGTATGTATGTATGTACGTATATGTATAGACGAATGTATGGTGTGCCTCTCTAGCTGAATGTGGGCTCCAGAAGGATAGAGATAGAGGTTTTTTTTATTCTAGTATTTTAAGAACTGAGCAATGGGACTTTTTACATCATAGCCATTCATTAATTTTGCATTCAGTAATTCAAACTTGTTTTCTCTGAAACATATATGTACGGAAGCTTTTTAATCAAAGAATTCCCCCTGACCAATCTGAGTATGCCATCTCCCATGAAGTAGGGATATGTCCTTTGGTGTCTTGTTAGGAGAACGACTAACAACTTCTGATTCATTTCTAGGGATTGAGGCTGGCTTAGACTCAAGTGAACTAACCCTTGTGGGGAGCTGCCTTTCTCCATAGTCTATAAAAGAGAACTGACAGACTCAGGGCCAAGACACATTTCATTCTGCCGCCATCTTGCCTTTCTGTATTCAGCAGTAGCAATGCATATTTCCTAAGTTAGTTGATAGCGGTAGTATTAATTGAGGTAATCGATGGAAAGGACTTGGAAAGTACCATTTATCACCTCTCTTTTATACAAATATAGAGGTGGTTATTAATTTATTATTTCATCATTATTATTAAAACATAAGGTTGGCATTAGGGTGGACATCTGTAATTCCTGCTACTGCTACTGATGGATTACTTGACCTTGAGAGATCTGAACTGCCATAGAGTTAAAGCCAAGTGTTATACACACTAAATCTAGTACCAATATGATGAGTCCCCAGGAGTAGACAATGACAAAGGTACCTAAAAAAAGGTGAATCAGTCCAGCTCAGAAAAATTGAGTAGATGTCAATTAGTATTGGTATTAAGCCCTTGGGTAGCTGTTACACTTTCAGCCCGGGGAAAATAGAGAGAAGGAAAGGAAGGAAGGAAGAAAGAAATAGAGAAATAAAGACAGAAAAGAAAGAAAATAGGAAGAAAGAGAATGAGAAAGAAGAAAGCAAAAGGGAAAGGAAGAAAAAGGAAAAAGAAAAAATTATTTATGATATGTATGTATGTATGTATATACTTATGTATGTATTTGAGGTATGCAGGATGGAAAAAGAGTAGCTATAAATGGTGTTATTATAAAAATAGAAATAAATCCCTGCTGGCTGCATATTGACTTGGAAAACCACTGATTAATATTATCTATTTTGCATTGTATTTTTATTTTTTGTTTAACATTTCAAAATTATATTTTATTCTGATTCCTTCTGCACTAGGGAGTTTTGCAGCCACATGGAGACAGATGCTTTTTTCTGTAAAGTAAATGAATGTTTTTTTTCAAAATTAAAATCAACTGAAAAAATACGTATTTTTTCCCTTTTAAAGTTGGTCTGATCATATATTAAATACTTGAATCTATGCAGCTCTTGTGTACTTTATCTTATGATACTTTAGAGTATAACTTGATGACACCGATGTGGGAACTCCATTTATCAGTGAGATCTGTCACAGTCTATCTATATCTTTTCATTCTACACAACTCCTGCCCATATATTACAAATCTTTCACAAGACCCACCCATCATGTTGGAGTCCTTCCTCAAAGACTCTTGGCATTGCCTGAATACCAATGAAACACATGGGTTGTCCTTCATACATTTCTCTATATGCAGTCACCTCTTTTTTAGTGCGTTTCTCTGATGATGTCCTTTATGCTATTTCTCTGGAGCAATTTTTTTTTGTTTGGTGATATGATTACTCCTACTCAATCTCACTACAGTATAGTATGGTAGAAAAAACATTGCATTTGAAGGTAGAGGCCTTGAGTTTGAATCCCAGACCTTTCCACTTGCCACCTGTGTTGCCTTGGCAAAGTCACTTAGTTTCTTTGCCTTAACTTCCTAATTTATACAATGAGAATGTTCAAATAGATGATTTATAATTCTTAGACCTAACGGCTCCCCATTTTCCCTTTGCGTGATATACAACTTTGCTTTTTCAGACACATTGGTATTCCATAGCTAATTGTTGAACTATGACAGAAGAAGACTACAGGTATAAAACAGATGAGATTTGTTTCAGGAAGAGTAGAAATCATTAAAAAACTTCAATTCCCTTCCTTCCCCCCAAATAATGTAACCTACTCTCCTCCTATTCAATTATGGACTTGGTTCGCTTCCCATGTGAAGCATTTGCTTAAAATATGCCCACCTGACTATATACCATAAGCTGGACAATAGATATATTTTCTACTTTGTAGATTAGGTCTGAGTGACCATGTATCTCATTTAAAGTCATTGTAGTAGACTTCAAGTTGATGTAATCAAAACAAAGTCATCTGCTAAAAGGAATTATCTGGAAAACTTCACCAACTATAGGGAATCACTCCTCTATTTGGTCTGCATGCTGGACATTGTTTATGAAAGTGGCAAATACCTTTGTTAAGTCCAGACATTTACCTGTTGTAGTGTACACTTTGTTTGATACTTATTACTAGATATTATTATTATTATACTAAACAATTATATCTCTGTTGTGATGTCTTTCAATGAATCTTATATGAAAATTGTTAGACTTGGGAGATAATATTTTGGAAAAGGGCCTTCAAACATTTTGCTTTTCCAGCCCTAATGCTTATAGATAGAGAACACTCAGTAAGAACAGTAGGCTCTTACAATCACAGAATTTCAAAGGCTTAATTAATTGTACCTTTCATTCAATTGCATCACTGTGATATTTCAATCTGTAGAATTTCATTTGTAAAAACCTACTTGTTTGCTTCTCATGTATTCATCGAGGATGCCATTAGTATATGTGGAATTTGTTCTCGTAATAATTTGTTAACAGCAAGAAAATAGGGATGTAAGTTAATAGTTATAGGTATTTATTTGATTATAAATTTTTTCAGTAACAATAGCATCTGTGGTTTTTTCAAGCATTTGAAACATTTTCCACTTTCAGCTATCTTGAAAATCTAATGTTAACGCCATGAAAATTGTGCTGCCTCCAACAAGGGCAACCTTTTTAAATATTTAGCCTGCTTTAGCTTATTATTCCATTTTGTTTTCTTTACTGCTATTTCTATATCCTACAAGCCGTAGACAGCTGTGCTACAGTGCAAGTATGGCATGTCTGCAATCATTGATGGAGAAAAGAGTGTGTTCTAGTAACCTTGACATGCCATTTTACATATGTATATTTATGTATATATGTATATTATATATATGTATATATTCTTCTTTGCAGTTACATGACTGATCTGACTCAATTGAGTCTTTCAAGAAGGAATTTTTTTAAAATTCCATTCTACTGCTTCTCATCCTTATATGAAACTATATTGCTTTTAATCTCCCCCATCGTCTTCCATAAGATTTTACCTATGAGATTAGATTTTAACCTAGTGTTGTATTTGCCATATCTCTCCAGGTGGCAAAACCATCAAGTGATTTATAGACTCTTGACCACCTTAACATACTGATTGATTGACATCAGTTAATACTACTTGGGAAACCATGATAGTCTATATCAATGTCTATTCTGTAATTTTTAAAATTTAATTTAATTTTCCATCCAACAGCTCATTTAACTAGGTCAGGTTAGAGCTGCTATAACTAAACATCATATATCATCTCACTTTAGTTTTCTAATGTGGTAGTGACTTTAACTATTTCTCCAAAAAATGGGTATTTTGACTACAGAATCAGAAAAACTCTTAAAGTTGTAACTGTTTTCTGTCAAAATATAATCAACTTGATGTTGTGTGATGATGAAATGTGATGTTTTGTAATTGACTAGAATTTTGAAGCTAAGTAGACATGAGGTTTCTGTGGAATCTACAAGTCTTTGGTCTCCTGTGTTTCTTATTCTTGAAAGATTATTTTTTACCATTGTCTGGTATGGAAGGATTCTGAACAATGTTGACTACTGAAGTTGCTGAGTATTGAAGTATATGATGATGATTGAATTTACCCCCAAAGGGCAGAAACAGGAAGATTATGTGGGAATTGTTGTGGGGCGCATTTGGGCTAAATACAATAGAATATATAACATAAATATAATTATATATGTGTATGTGTGTATATATATACATATATATGTATGCATATATAGATAATAGAAGGATTTCTATTAGTGTGAGCCTTGATAAGTCACACAATGAATTTCTCATTCATGGATTTTGGAGAGATGATTCTTTTTTCAGGACATGGGCTCCTGTATTTTCCTCCTGCTATGAGATGCTGGGATTCTTTGCTTAGCTGGTCATCTGAATGCAGACAGAGCCTGTGGCTAAGACTATACTTGAAATACATTCAGCATGGTAAAATATTCCAATGTTTATTCTTTTCTGTCTAATTCAAGGGCTACTCTGGACTGGTATCAGTATGAATACATTGAGGAGGCACAGTCTGGCTATGTGACTGCAGGGAGGTTACTTAGCCTGTCACTGCCCTAGAATGCTCTCTAAGACTGTGGATTGCAGAGATATTTACTTGCATTTGCAGAAGTTCTTCACTAGAAGCTCATACGTCTGTTTTTTTTGTTTTTGTTTTTGTTTTGTTTTGTTTTTTTAAAGAATGATCACGAAAAAGAAAGTAATCAATTGATGAGGATGGGGTGGAGATATGCATGTGCTAACACTGAATTTATTTGAGTGGATAACTGAAGAGTTCACTTTTTAAGTGACTTCAGCCTAATATTAACTCCAGTTTATAGACAGGTCTAGGTATGCCTATCTCTCTACCTACCTAAAACAGCTATTGGCTTCTTATGTCTCCCATTAGAATGTGAGCTCCTTGGGACCAAGGACTCTTTTATTTGCCTTTCTTTGAATCTTCAATGGTTAGAATAGGGCTCAGCACACAGTAAGAGCTTCATAAATATTTGCTGACTGATACCCTATGCCCATGTCTTATACATGCTGCCAGTTTATAGCATGATGGCTCCCTAGGCATATCATTTATTGAAGTAAAATGAATTTTTAAAATGTATGGTTAATTGATTGCACTCAATTAATTACTTGTAAAAGTTTATTAATTAACTAATGGCAATCAGTAAAAATAGTTAACTTAATTAGGTAGTTAATTAATTTAGTTGGTTAATTTCATCAGATATTAATTAGTTATTAAAGTTTCCTTACAGTTAGTGATGACTTTGCCATCATCTAAGCAATAACCAAAGAATTAAAGCAAATGATAGATACATTTTCATTTGATTGTTTTCCGAGAACAGCATAATGCTTTTTCTGCTTTACAATGGTTGTGGCCATTAACAAGGTCAGATTATCAGAGCAAGGATGTGGGCAGTGTTCCACTGACCAGGAACTTAACATATTATTGAAGAACCATGGGAAAGGGAACTGAAGCAACTGGATACTTGATTAAGTCTCCAATAACTGTTTTTAAATGTGACAGATAAGGACTCCGAAGTCATTGTCTGGACTCTGACGTCCAGAGTTCCATAAAGTTCTAAAAATCTTCCTCCTAATAACTTATAAGAATATTTTTTGATTTGTTATTAAAGTCAGGTCCTTAATGTCAACTACAGTTTCTGTTACTTTTTATAGAGGATAACCTTGGCATTCATAGGGCAGAGGTTGAAAAGGTCTTCCTGAATGGAGAAATCTACAATACTCATAGATGATTTAGGAAAGAGAGGGGTAGGGGGATCTAAGAATTAAAGATTGTTGTAACAATTTGGATAGTAATGGATAACTGGTAAATATTCCTTCTTTCTCCTCATTCATTCTCCTTTCCACTACCAACACACAACCAGTACAGGTAGAAAAACATTGGGCTGACTTAGAGAAGCTAGACTGAGACTTGTAGGTTTTTGAGAAAATCTCTACACATTCAAACTCAAGTGTTAAAGTTTACAATCAAATGCACTCCAAACACAGCACCAAGAGCATAGCCAGTGGCCCACCAGCCATGAGTAGGGATCTGGAAAGAATTCTTCCCTGACCATCCCTTGTTTCTTTTTTCTCTCTTGTCCCTCACCTATATAGCATACTCATATTGGCTTTACTTTATAAGAGTTCTTCTGTACCCCTGTAAAAATAAATCAATCAGGGGGAGATAGATCAGGGGCAGTGAGTAGAGCACTGATCTGGAGTTAGGAGGACCTGAATTCAAATCTGGCCTCAGACATTTGACACACTTGCTAGCTATGTGATCTTGGGCAAATCACTTAACCCCAATTGTCTTGCTTTACTCCCTCCAAAAAAACGAAAAAAAATAAAACAAAAAAAAATCAATCAATCAGCATTTATTAAGCATACTATTAACATACTACTTTCCAGGTACCATTCTAAGCACTGGAGATTCAAAAAGACAAAACAATCCCTGCCTTGAAGGAGCTTACAGTCTAGTGGAAGATAGATATAAACAATTAAGCATAAATAAGATACCTATAGAGTAGGTGGATGGTAACCTTAGAGAGAAAGGTTTTAACATCTGAAGGGGCCAAAAAAGGCCTTGTGCTGACGAAAGTGTTAGAGATGAATTTTAAAAGAAGCTCAGGAGCCTAAGTGTAGGGAGGGCAATCCTCCTCATGTAGCATGACGGGTATCATAGTGTGGCTCAAAAGGAGGCAGAATAGACATCTCTAGACTTTTCTTTCCCTACCACTCTCAAAGGGACATTTTGCTTGCCATCAAAAAGGGAAGCTGGAAGCCAGAAGCAGGTTCAGAGTCCAAAGAAACTGAAGAAACGCGAAGAAAGACTAGAGAGCAGAGACCTCTTCTCACCAACCTTCCCTACCCTACCCTGCCTCTCCACAGGTGCAGAACATTGGTCACCACCAATGATTAGAGTCTCATGCATAGGCTTGGGACTTGGGTTTTATATGAGTAGCAGGTGAGTAGTAAGAATGTTCCAGGCATGAGATCATTAATGCAAAAGGACAGAGATAAGAGATTTAGTCTCCTATACAAGGAATAACAAGTAGGTCAGTAAGACTTAATCAAGGAATGAATGGAGAGGGATAAAGTATAAGTAGTCTGGAAAGTAGGAAGGCTTAGGTTGTGAAAAGCCTAACCATAAAAAATGCCTGTCCATAAAAACTAGACCCCCAAAGCTAGCCCAGGTTCAACACATGATTTGGGTGAGCATCTATTAAAAAGGAAAAAAAAAGAAAAAAACATAAAACTGTAGCTTATAAGTTAAAGTCTGATTTTTTAAATTTTCCTTTTTAAATAAAAACAGAGGATGTATTAATTTAATTCACATTTAATCAAGAAAAATAAAAATAATGAGATAAATATCTCCCCAAACTGCATAGGGTATACAGTTGTTCAGATTCCCAAATTACTGATGGGAGAGGGAACTTTCATCATAGACAACTATTGTTTCTAGGTCATTATCCCAGCTAGAACACCTCTCTGCCTCCAGAGTTACAGCCTATTGCTTTCCTCTAGAGCTGCTAAATGTCTTCTACTGAGTTCCTGTCTCTGGTGACCTATGAGTTATTATTTTTAATCTGTTGTTTCTCTGCTGAACTTCTACTGCCATCTACTTAGTGTTAGCCGAAATGGAGCTGCTAAGTAAGTGCTTATTGCTCTGTGTGCCTATCTCACAGCTTCAGGGAATCATAGCTTTTTTTGTATTTCAGATTTGTGGCCAAACTAAGCCAGAACCTCACAAAGTCCCTTTGGACCAATCAGCATTTAGAATTGAGTTTGCCTTCTGTCAATAATAATTTTCCAGGCTCACTCTGATTTTTGAATTAAGGTGAGTAATCCTATAATATCCCTGGGTACTAGAGTGAGGATATTTCATCGCAAAGGAAGAGGATCCATATAGAGAAAAGTATAGCAATAGTTTTTGGTGTGTGTGTGTGTGTGTGTGTGTGTGTGTGTGTGATTTTTGTTGCACCAAGGCAAAAAAAGTAGGGATACATCAATTGGATAATGTCTAGACAAATAGTGACATATGAATGTGATTATTGGTACGTCTTGTAAGAAATGATATAACAGATTCAGAGGAACCTCAGACCACTTACCTGATACAGAGTAAAATGAAGAGAACTGAATGGAAAAAATATGCACAATGACCACAATAATGTAGAGGCAAACAAATTAAAAGACTTTGGTCTTCTCAGCAATGCAGTGACTAATATGAATTTTGCCTCCCATTTTATGGCAGAGAGAAAGCGGACTTGAGGTGCAGAATCAGATGGACATTTTTCAGGCATGACTGATGTATTGATTTGTTTTTCTTATGTGTTTTTATTTGTTACAGGAGAGAGCTTCTATTCGACAGGGACAGGGGCTGGCAGTAGTGGATGAATAATGACACATTTAAAAAAGAATTAATGAAATATTAAAAATACACAGATGAGAGCAGAAGGAAGTTCAAGAAAGAGATATAAAATGTAGGACAGCGACAATGATGTACTTAAGGTAGAGCTATGAATTTATATAATCATTCCACAAATCAGTTTGTAATTGTACAAATAAAGTGACAAAAATGTACTTACTACGTGAGCCAGAGATTCTTCTTGCTAACCCTATACCCCGCTAATGTCATAAACAAAAAGAAATGTTTCATGTACATAAAAATATTTATAGCAATTCTTTTGTGGTAGCAGAGAATTGTAAATAAAGTAAATGCACACAGATTTTGAGACTAAATCAACTGTGTTATAGGAATTTACTGGAATGAGTGACCAAAAAAAAAATACAGAAAAACATGGAAAGACTTACATGAACTGATACAAAGTGAAGTGGACAGAGTTAGGGATACAACATGCATAATGACTACATTAACTTAAATAAAAAGAGAAATTACTATAAAACAATCACAGATGTGCGTTGGAAAATTATAAGGAATAGGCTTGGTCACAAAGAAGGGAAATAAAAAGACATCTCTCTTCCCTCTTTTTATTTTTTGGAAGGGGTGAGGAGAAGAAATGGATCTAAAACAATGCATGTAATCTCAAATTTTGATATATTGATCTTTTTATGCTTTTCCCTTACTCTTTTTCTTTTTTTCCTTTAAAAAATAACAATATATGGCACTGATAAGGTGCTGTTATCTCATTTGATCCTTAGAATAAGTTTGTAATGTAGTTGCTATCATTGTCCTCGTTTTATGGATGAGGAAACAAGCCAAGAGAATTTACGTGTCCATGGTTTGCCCAAAGTGACCAAGCCAGTAAGTACTTGAAGTAGAATTAGAACTCTGGACTTCCTGACAGTCTATATAGTATATCACCTAGCTGCTTTATTTGTTATAAGTGGTGACTTTCAGAGAGGGGAAAGAGGGAAAGAAAAGAAATCTAGGGGACAGAAAAGCAAAAGACTACTAAAAATTATTTTAAAAAACAACAGGATATGAAAAAGCATGAGTTTTGTTAATACCAAACAATTTAACATATACTTATAAACGACACTGAAAGAAGTTTGTTTCAACTATTAAAATGTTCATATTTCTTGATAGTCATTAAATTTATCATAAATAATTTTTTGTTAAATAATGTTATAGTATCGATTTGATAAGCAAGATTGGAGGGGATAAGGTAAAATGGATTACCTTTGTTGTGCATTCCCCCATATAGAGCCAGATCGCTCTTCCTTCTGCTTGTAGGAAAGGATATGGAACCATCATTCCTTAGTAGCATGTAGCGGAATTCCATGTACTTATATGCCTCATCTTTATAACTGTCTCTGTGTCTCATAGTCAATGCAAGGGGGAAAATGACGGGGTTTTTTTTTGATGTATTCAGTTTTGTAATTCAGATTCATTCTTAATTCTTTCTTCATCATCTATCCAATAAGTCTTATCCAATCTGACAAAGTCTTATTGGTCAAACTTTTCTAACATCTCACTCACCTATGCCCTAACTCACACTCAGGAAGTCATAAACCTAGTTCAGGACAATGTCACCAAGGGCCCTTTGGAAATCTATCTCTACTGGAAGGTCCTACATTGATCTGAAATTTAACATGTCTAAAACCAAACCCTTTGTCTTACTCCTTAGATTGATCTATCCTCTAAACTTCCTTATAGCTGTTGAAGGTACCAGGAGCCCTCCACTCACCTCTGTTTGCAATCTCAATATCACTGTAACTTTTCCTTTTTCCTCATCACTTCCACCAGAATATCTTTTGTTTTTGTTTTTTATCCCAGTTCTTAGCAGGTGCCTAGTACATACTAGTTCTTAATAAATGTTTATTGAACGGAATAGTAAATTAATTGCCAAGTTTTGTGGATCTTCTCTTTCCTTTAGTTTTTCATATCCATCTTATTCTCAGTCTTCTCAGGCTACTATCCTAATTAATGTCCTTACTGCGCTTCACCTGAACTATTGCATCAATCTCCAAATTGGACTCCTCTCTCCAGTTCCTCCTTCACCTAGCTGCCAAAATAATCTTCACAAAGCACAAGTTTGTGTCCCCAAGAAAAGAAATAATAGTAATAATGATAATGTCGCATCCCTGTTAAAGAACCTTAATCTCTCTATTGCCTATAGGGATAAAATACAAACACTTTAGCTTGACATTCAAAGCTATTTATAGTCTGATTTCAACCTACCTTTGCAGGCTTACTGCAAATTATAACAATTCATGTAATCTGTGTCCTAGAATAACTGGACTGCTTGATCGTCCCCCAAATCAGGGACTCCATCCATCCTTCTTCTTCATTGTCCACGTCATACACCATCACCTATAGCAAGTGTTCTTAATTGAGAATTAATGAACTTCTTTTTAAAGTATTTTAATAAGTGTATTTCAATCTAATCAATTTCTTTTGTAATTTCATGTATTTAATTTTGTACATTTAATAATAATATTCCGAGGAGGCCATCAATTTTACCCAACTACCATAAAGATCCATGAAACGAAAAGGTAAAGAAAATCTGCTGTATGGTAAAGCTTTCCTAATGTCTGGTTATTATTGCTCTTCCATCAAATTATCATCTATCTACTTATTCTTTATATTTTTTGGCATCTCTTTATCCCTAATGTCTAGTATTGTGTCCTGTACGTAATCACTACATTAGTAAACTACTTGTTAAATTTGATAAGGTTTTTTCAGTTGTTTCAGTCATGTCCAACTTCTTTGTGATTCCATTTGGGGTTTTCTTGGCAAAGATACTGGAGTGATTTGCCGTTTTCTCTCCAGCTTATTTTATAGATGAAGAAACTGAGGCAAACAGATTAAGTGACTTGCCCAGCAGCACATCGCTACTAAGTGTCTGAGGCCAAATTTGAACTCACAAAGATAAGTCTGACTCCAGCCTCAGCACTCTACCCACTGTGTCACCATGCCATACCTACTGCTAGTTGCATGGTGCTGTGATAGACCACTGGGCCAGGAATTAGGATGAATTGTGTTCAAATCCAGTCTCCTATACTTGCTTCAGACAGCTTCAGCTATTTAACACTGAACAAATCACTAAATTTCTGTGAACCTCAGTTTCCTCATCTGTAAAATGGGGATAATAATGCCTCACACCTCCTGGAGTGGTTGTGAGGATAATGTGATAATATTTGTAAAGTGTTTTACAAACATGAAAGTGATACATATATAAATAGTACTAACTATTATTATTATGAATTACACATTTTGGTGGGAGGTGTCTTTCAAATTTGGGGATGTCTCAAAAGCAAGCAACAAAGAATTGCTTAAACTCTAAAAATATTGGACATTGCTATTCTAATGTCAGTTATAGCTGTTATATGCCTGTATGTGTGTATGTGTGAGCTTGAGGTGATTTTACAATAGCAATATCTCCACAGCAATGATTTTGCAGCTATTTTGATTTTTTTTCCTTTCTTTTCCTTTGCTGGCATTTTGCTATTATACAACATGTTTGCAATTTTGGAAAACCCTGACAGAACATATGATAGCTCCAGAGCCAGTGATCAGTTTGCCACACCCATGTCAAATTAGCACCAAAGCTTTTTGCATTCATCTCAACCCAACACTCAGATAGTGATGATAATAAGCATTGTGAATAAAAATTACACAATTAGATATTTTATTTGCATAGCTCTTTCTTATCTCCAAGTCCTTTAGGTATTTTTGCACCTAATGTAAAGTTGGAGAGTTTACTTGCAGTTGAGATGGCGCTACTGAGATGGACTTGCTTGGTAACCATTCCATAAAATATCCAACAGTCCTTTGTAGACAAGAGAGCTATAGCTGGTGGCATCTGCCAACAAAAGGCAAAGAAGAAGAGAATGGAAAAGACGCTTTTCCAAGAAATTTTATTTTGGCAAAATCTTTAAGGAGTAGGGATAAAAGAAGAAAACTTGAGTCTCCGACAAGACCACCATGATTAGTTTTCTGTTCATTGATTGTGAGTCTATCAAAAACAACCTGATTGGAGAGCCCTTTAGCAATTCAATTAAATCCAACAAGCTTTTATTAAATGTCTACTATGTTCTAAGAACAGTGCTGGATGCCGTGGAGATAGAAACAAAAACAAAGCAATCCTTGCCTTCAGGAAACCTTTTAGTTTCCTATAATTTTGAAACTTAATAGTTTTCAAGCTGGCTTTGAATCTCAGCTGTACCTGACTACATCACCTTGGGCATGTTACCTCACCACTGTGGCTGCCTTTCTAACTCTTGTACTCTCTAATTCTGATTGAACTGTCACCCTGAACCTAGTTTTTAAGGCACTCTGTGATGGGGGAGGAAAAGCTCTTCTCAATCTCCTTTTACTCAATTCTAAACTGTTTAGATTAACAGGGGGCCTCTTCTCCTCTCCAGCTGATCACAAGAGTTTTAATAAACACCTGCTGTACAGGAATGCACATTTTGTATCTCCACAGAAAAATGAGTAGATTAAAAACAAAAGAAAAATCACCCAGGAAATAACCTTGAAAAAGCTAGTTTAAACTTTTCTCTTAGCTGAGTAATCTTGTATATTTTTCATTCCTTGTCTGGTCTCAGTCAGATCATATACAAAATAGATATAGAAAGACGAATTACTAAAAGTGATGTTGTTTTTTGTCAGCTAAGAAAATCAAAGGTCTTTGGGGCTTTCTCTTCTCTCTCTCCCTGGCTGCCTCTGTCAGATCTCATAATAAAATAAATCACTAAAGAAAAAAATACAGTCTCAGCTTCCTCTGATTCTTTAGAGAGAGAAAAAAATACCTTAAATTTATATGCTGTGTTGAGAATTATTTTTCATATATAATATATTCTGGATTTTAAATAGATTTAAATATATATATATATATACTAAAGCTTCGTTATATTGAGAGAGATAGCACCAAATTTGATAGCATTTTATTTGGGACCACATCCAAAAAGGATTTAGTTATATCATAAGGAGCTCATCTATAGCATAGACTATGAAAATGTGGATCCTTGGAACAAAAGTCTGGGATTGCCAAGCCCTAATTTGTAGCCATTCCTTTCCTTTTTCTTTTTTTTCCCCCAGTGTGCCTTTTGTTCCTCAAGCCCACTGCTATTATGTTTCCCTAATCCCTTCTTCTCTTTTGGGGAAAGAGGAGGAACCCATATACGCCACACGCACACACGCACACGCACACACACACCACTCAATTCTCTTTTCATCTCATTATACATGGAGAACATTTGAATGAGTGATACCAAAAGGAATTTAGGGATCAATGAATATTTCCGTCATTATGGCTCCTTCTGAAAAGGCAGACTAAAACATTTCACGAACAAGTTACATTTTCGTATAGAATCAATTTCTCACCCCATCCACTTTTTTTTAAACGACATTCATAAGCATCAGAATGCAATGATCTCATTCAAAAAAGTGACCTTTCATTTCAGTAGTTCTGCCAGCTCCTAGTACTTGCAGGAAAGTCCATTGCCCTGGTGATACAGTGGGGTGCATTTTAAATTCCTCCAGCCTTAATCTTCATTGGAATCATGAATCATGAGCTGAGTTTGAAGACTAAGAGTAATCCCACCCTTGAGGTTGGCAAACAGGTTACAAGATAAAGCCTGTGACCTTCCCCAAACTTGTTGACATGGGATATCCGATGGGAAAACACTTGGATGAAGCTTTTCACCATCACAGAAATTCCAGACATTTTTCCTTATTGAAAGATTGTTTTACCTTGGAAGTATATTATCACTGATTTCTGTTCCTTTCCCCCTGAATATTGAAAGATAAATTTATTGTTCTGCGTCTTCAATTGTGATAAATATACCTACAGACATTCAATTTCCATAAAAATATACTACAATTAAGGCACAGAGGTTACACTCATCTGTCACAGTTCACATTGGAAAGGGAATCACAGATAAATAGATTTTAGAAAAAAATGGCAAGATTTTCTGTTGGAGGGGAAGATTATCTTGGATGTGTTTTTAAAAGAAAAATTGTATTCTATTTTATTTTAAGAAAGAATCTCCGAAACATTTCAACAGGCTACAGTTCCAGGTAGAAAAGATCCCTCTACAAATTGCTATTATTGATGGCAGAATTCAAAATTATGATAGCATACCATGGAGCAGAATTGAGATGCTTTACTACCATTCTCTTCCAACCTTCCAATGAGAGGCTTCAATAATTCAAATGACTCTTCCCTCCAGCACCTGCCTAGTTATGCAAAATAGCATTCAGACAACACAACACTAGGTATCTTGTCGGTAGGTTACACAATAATAATATATTAACCAAGAAAATTATAGTATCAAGAATTTGTTGGAATAAGTGTTATTCTCCCAAAGGATCAGATATGTAGCTATCACCCCTAAAAAGGAGTGTTTTAAGACTTCTCTTTCTTAGGAGACACTTGGGAAGATGTGTTAACTCCAAATAATTTCCTGGAATAATTCCTCAGGATTTCATTTCCTCTGAAAATGCTACAAAAGTACTACAATCTATCATTTATCATCTTTGCATTTGATAAATAACATTTTTTCACCTTTCATAAAATACAGTTTTGTGATAGGTCATGTGTAAGAAAATGATTTCTTTTTCCTTGGTGACTTGAAGTTTTCTTATGCAAATATGGCCATGGATCTGTGGTTTTTGAATGAATGGGTATGTGTTCTCTCTTCAGCAGTGCACACGACAATGCATCCTCACCCTCTCCTCCTGAGTAATTCTTGCTCATGTATCATAAATCCTCCATATATAAGCTAACCAGTGTGGTAGAGACCTTCAATGAAAATTTCAAGGACACCATGCAACATGAAGGCTGTCCATCTTTTATCTCTTATACTGACTGAATGAATCAATTTTCTCATTTTCTTTTCATACCTATGTCTTTTAAACTGATTCTCCAACCCAAATCATTGGTGAACATATATTGAAGCCTACTTAACATCTGTCATGCATCATTTTTTTAAAATCAATTTTATTTTCAACTCTGAATTCTCTTTTTCTCTCTTCTCCATCCCAACCCCACAGAGAACACAAGAAAAAAACACATAACAAATTTGTACATTTAAGCAAAACAAATTCCCACATTACCTAGAGACAGAGGGAGAGACATATGTATATATGTGCACATACTCAAGGGCATACATATATGTGTACATGTGTATGTGTATATGTCTTTATAAAGTTGTTTTAATTGTATAAATTGTTCTGTTCTGTTCACATCACTTTACAGTAGTCCATACAATTTTTTCAGGTATCTATGAACCTATCCTTTTCATCATTCATTACAACAAAATAGTATTCCATTACATTCATATACCATGACTTGTTTAGCCATTCCCTAATGGAAAGATACCACCTCAGTTTCCAATTTTTTAACCACCACAAAAAGAGATGCTTTAAATATTTTCTGTATGTATGAGTTCTTCTCCTCTTTCTTTCATTTCTTTCAAATATGGACCTAGTAGCAACATCACTAGATCCAGCTGTGTATCTTTCCATTGCATTTGCATTGATCACCTAAAATTCCTATACCTCTAGCATCCCATGGTTCATACACAGGCAAAAGAGAAAATTAGCTTTAGAGCAATGGAGTTTTGTGATAGGCAATAACTTGTAATTGTTGGCTTTGTCTATCCTATACAATTCCCCATATGCAATCTCACTCCTTTCCCTATTCAGTTCCCAGACCAGTTCATTTTCCACTCAGTCCTTCTTTAAACAAATATATACTATATATACACGCATGTATATACACACATGTACATACATATATACACAGATACACATATAAACATATATACCTATATAAACATGTATGCCTATATATATTGTGTGTATATATACATATATTATATATAAATATATGAAATTCTTCAGCCTGCCCACTCCACTGCAAGTAATAATCTAGATTATATACATATAAAAAAGTGAATGAGATTTTATGTATATATATATACATAAAATCTCATTCACTTTTTTATCTTATTTGAATGAAAGAGCTGATCTCATTTGTGTAAGCACTGACCTCAGGGAAGATCTCCAATAATATTTTGAGGTTCAGTGAAATCCCCAGTATCTCCTGAACAAACAAGAACATCTGGAGAATTTCAGCATGCATAAACAATCCTGCTTCTGTCTGGACTTTTCACAGGATGGCCTCTATGACACCATCAAACACCTTCAGTAAGCATATGGCTTTCTGTTTTATATCTCTCTTGATGCCGATACTCAGGATCCTTGAACACAGTTATTTCTGTAGTTGCATCTGCAGCTCTTGTGTTAGAGGCACACACACCTTACACAAAACCTGGATATAGTTCGGGAGATGTCCTCGTTCTCTATTATGTTGCTATCACTCAATCTAGAAACTTTCCCATCTGAAATTGCCCAAAGTACTATTATCATCTGTCCTTACAAGAACACATTTCACAAAATTCAAAGAATATACAGTTTCATTTACAAATCTAGGGAAGCAAGTTGGGGTCATAACAGTTATTGTGGCAAATAATGTAACATGCACTTTCCTGTCCTACTCTCTGGGACCAGACCTATTAAATGTTTCCCTCAGGGTGCTCAAATAACCTGAGGGGGAGGTAGTATCTTTTTCTTTTTTTCTGGCAATGAATCCAGCCCTGAATGAGTGTGTTACTCTCATTTTACGGGGCTAGTGAATAGAACCCCAGTTCCACTTAATATCAATTGACTTTTATAAGGGGAAATTTATTTTACAGAAATGGGAAGAACAAGCATACATTCCGCCCAACTTCAGAGGCATAATCCCCTCCACACTATCTCAGTGCTTGGGGGTGGATTAGACTCATAATTTAGCTCAGTTTTTACATAGCTTTAATCCCATCAAATATATGTTCAAGGGCTGCATCCTAGCTGGTTTCTTTTGAGCTGGAATCCCAGAAATGTACTCCTCAGGAAGTTATTTCTGGACTGGTTGCAACATTGGCTCAGAGTCCTGGACTACCAGATCCATATTACCAAATTCTCAGCCCAGATTAGAGATCCTACACCTGGCACTTGGAACAAAAAAGAATGACAAAATGCTAAAGACCTAAGTCCCTTTTATGAGATCCACTTGGTCTCAGAGGGGGAACAAGGAGTCTTAAGTCCCTCTCCCACTTACTATGTGGGTACAAGTGAATCAGACATTATTAGAGCAAAACCAAAGTGAGTCCTGACTCAGGGTTTTTAAGATTTGTTTTTAAGATTTTCTTGATTTGCTGGGGCTGAGTCTCTGCTGGTACAGCTCCACTCTCACCTAGGTGCAACAGACCTTTCCTGCTGACCTTTTAAGTTGTCTTTATCTGGAACATTGTTTCTCCCAGTTCTTTTGTGGATTTCATTGCTCCAGGGACTGTTTTATGACATTATTTAAATGTGTTCGAAGGGGTTTGGGGGAAATCTCGGGGGAATCATTGCTTTTTCTCAGCCATCTTGGCTCTGCCCCCCCTTTAATTTACTTTAACATGAGGATCTCCAAAAATATTGTCTCCAAGAAGTGTCTATTCCATTTCAGAAAGTTCTACTTAGGATGTTTTTTTGTTCCTTCCTATCCAACTTCTCTACAACTTCTGCAAAGGACAAAAGAAGTTTAATCCTTTTACAATGTGAAAGATCTTTGAATACTTGAAGAAAGTAGTCAACCCCCCCCCCCTTCACTTCAAATCTCTTATCCAAGTGAAAGTCTACTGTGCTTTTAATAAATCTTTATAAGACATGGCAGCTAGTCTTCTCATCACTGTAGTTACTTTGATGTAGATGCCCTACAGGTGAGCAAACCTCATTCAAAGTATTGTGTTCAATTCTGGATATCATATTTTAGAAGGGATGCTGTCAAGCTGGAACAAGTACAGATGAAGAAAAATAGAGAGTGAGGAGATGCCATATGGACACTGGACATAAAGACTTACAGAAGAAATGATCTTTGTCTTTAAAGTTTTGAAATGCTATTGCATTGAAGAGGAAATATGCTTGACTATAAATGCACAGAAGTGTGCTGGAGTCAGTCCCAATGTTTGCAAAAGCTGATTGTTAAATTTTCAGCATTAGCATTTATACCTTGGGAACCAGCAAACATTACAAATCAGGGCTTGATTACTGTCTTATTGATTATCGAGAATTATAAAAATGATGAATAAAATACTAACCATGCCGACTAAACTTAAAAATATGTCTTGACTGCATTTTTCCCCTGAAGATCCAGTTGTTATGCATTTACCAGCACACTTCTGTTCCAGAGGATAGAAAGGGCAAAAATGACCTCTTAGATCAAGGTCTGGCACATAGTAGGATCTAAACAAATGCTCATTGATTTATTTTTTTAAAAGATTTTGGCTCAATATAAGGAATGTTTTTTTTTACTTTACACTTACAAAGTGGAATAGCCTGTCACAGAAGGTACTGAGGTCCCCAGAACTCGAGGGGACAATCAGAGGCCAGATTACTTTCTATAATCAATATTGTAGAAATTATTCTTCCTCAAATAGGGATTGGATTTATTGTATATTGAGATAGATACCTTCCTACTCTAAGTTTCTAAATGATTCTGTCTCCTGGACACAACTCATTCTACTCATATGTATCCATAAATATTTTCAACCTAACATCTGCCTAAATTACTTAGAAGGCACATATTCAAAACTTTCAAAAAATGCTGAAAAGAAAGCTGTTTTTACATGTAATGGAGTAAAATAAAATATTATTAAAATAAAATTAAAAGATATACATTTCAATTAAGCCCTATTCTGATTATCGTTTACAACTGTATTTTTCTTAATTTATCAGTTGTTTTGACTTGCTCAAATGTACTAGTTTAATTTGGGTCATCTCAAGATTTAAAGGATATTACTCACATAGTGCCAGAGGGACAGCATGGCATAAAAGAGATGAGCTGGTGGACAGGAAGACCTAGCTTCACATTTGGCTTCTGACATACACTGGCTATTGGACTATGAGTAAATTACTTCATACTTTAGTACTAAACAACTCTCTAGGATTATATGTCATAGAGAATATGGTGACCAAAATTGGTGGAGAAAATTTTCATACCTGGGAGTTCCCTAGAACAATAAAATTATAGGTACAATCCACAATACTGTGACATTATTTTTATTTATTACTCATGTATTTTGCTATTTTGTATCACAAATATACAATCCATAACCATTTTATAATAATATTATTCATACTTTCCTACCAAGTTCCACCATAATGCCAATTTAGAAGAGATGAATAAATATATAAACCTTTAATTTTATATATTGATGGTAGGATTTTTCTCTTAAAATAATGTGTAAGTGTAATGTCTGAGACAAGATTTGATTTAAAGTGTTACTGACTCCAGGTCCAGTATCATAAGCACTATGCTACCAATGTGATGATAATGATGATAAATGACATTTAGTTGCTTTTTAAATTTTGCAAATTACTTCTAATACATTTTCATCTAAGCTTTATAATAATCCTGTTTGGGAAATGTTGGCATTGTCCCCATTTTATACTTGTGAAAACTGAGTCTCAGAGAGGTTAAAAGATTTGTCCAGGGTCACATAGCTTGGGCAGGTCTTCCAGACTCCAATATCAGCATTCAGTCCAGTATTCAGACCACGAATCCTTCAGAGGGTCACACAATTATAGATGTGAAACTGGAAGGGACCTGAGGATTCATCTGGTCCATCTCCTTGCTTTAAGAAGAGGAAACTGAAGTCTAGAAAAGTTAAATAGAAAGGTCAAAATCAAGTAGTAAGTAGCAGGGCAAAATTTGTACCCAGATCCTCAGTCTGACTCCGGACATTTGTTACAACTCATTACCTCCTCTATCCCTCCATTACATTTAGACAAACAGTTACAGAGACACGCACACATGCACACACATACACATACACGCACACACACATACACACACAGTGGTGCAGTGGATAGAGAGCTGGCCCTGAAGTTAACTTCTTGAGTTCAAATCTGACCTCAGACACTTAATAGCTATGTGACCTTGGGTGAGTGACTTAAACCTGTTTGCCTCAGTTTCCTTGTTGGTAAAACGAGCTGGAGAAGAAGATAGCAAACCACTCTATTATCTTTGCAAAGAAAACCCAAAAACTGGGGTCACAAAGAGTTGGATATGATTGAAAAATGTCTGAACAACAATATGTGTGTATATGCATATATGTTTATGTCTATAAATGTGAATAATTGTCCCTTTGGATTTATCATGAAATTGGAATCACAGGATCATAGACCTAAAGCTGGAAGAGACCTCAGAAGCCATAGAATCCAACTCCTTCATTTTACAGATAAGGGAACTGAAGTCCATGTAGGTATGGTGACCAATTGCTATTTATGGATAACCCTTTGTTATTTATGGATTATGAATATTATGAAATATTCCTCCAATTCCCAAGATTCCATTGCTTTGCAACTCAGATGAGAAAGTTACTTAGCACACTGCAAGACTCAGTCTGCTCCCACATTTTAACTCTCTCTCTCTCTGGCTTTCTATATTAAGCTTTTAAGTCCCTAAGTAAGTTCTTTGCTGATATTTTGATGAGGTGTTAAATCTTCCTCTGCTATTCTTACAACTGACAGTTACTTTTTCACTTCAGCTTTAAAAGAGGCTATTGGTGAGCTCATACATTGGAGTAACTTTTTTTCTGGCTACAGATCCATTAAAATCTACCAAAAAATAAAAAAAAAACAGTTGTCAATATGATAGAAAAACAGGAACAGCTTCAATAAATTTGGAATTTTTAATGCTCTTTTTTTGAAGGTACTGTGTGCTTACCCCTGGTGGCTTCCTATAAGACTGAGAAACATAGAATCCTCTAAGAACAACCTTCTTAAAATTATGTACTTCAAATATATGACAGGCTTTAAACAAATTCTGACTCAATGTGAACTTTTACTTGCTTACAGTTAATATACTCATATGAAGAAATAGTTGTACTTAAATGTTAACACATTTGTAAAGGCAAGATCTTTTTTCCCCCAAGCTGTGATATGAGTTTTGTAACCTAAACTGAAATGAGGTTATAATATCCAATAGTAAATGCTATTTTCTCCTTCTTCTTTATTGTGGTTCACTTTTAAAAAAAAGAAGAAGAAGCTCCATGTAGAAGCAAACAGCGAGGTATTTTGCCAGCTGAAATAAAGTGCCCAAGCAGCCACTGAAGATGTGAGATGAGTGGGTGGAGAATAGAAACCTTTCCTCCTTAGCTCACCTTTTGTTCTGGCTTATATTCATTCACATACTGGCAGAGATTCTTGGGAATTTCTAGCAAATGAGATAGTTTTCTAAGACAGAAGTCTATAGTTTCTGCCCCAGAAATGGAGGGCAAAAAGAAAAAGAAAAACCTTAGATTTTAGCTTTATGGCATTATTATTGGCTTTTTGTTTTAGTCTGATGTGGAGGTCATGAGTAAAAAGCAAACATGCCATCCCTATTAAGGCAAGGGTTGTTGAGTCATTCAGTATATCATAGAACACTCAAGCTGAGATGGCTCATAGGTAGCAGGGAAGAGATGAAGCTGGTAGCAGAAAGTAATGGTCAACCATTCAATTAACTTATGTTTATTAAGCAACTATTGCTTACAAGAAAATGTGCTAGTAGTTGGGGAAAAGAAGGCAAAATCAAAATAGTCCCTACCACCAAAGGAAATAACATGTGTGTGTGTCTCTATGTTTGTGTACATGTGCATGCAGTCTCTATAGGTGTGCTCGTATATGCATACCCATCTGTGCATGTATATGTGCACATTCATACGTATATATACATAGATATCTATGCACATGCATAAACTTATCTTCATGTTGTTTCCCCAGCCAGACTTCTTTGATGAATATTTATGTCAAGGGTTAAGCAAATAGGTTGCAAAGGCATAGCTGTCATATGTCCCATAAGAGGAACTATAGATTTGAATTAGAAAGACAAATTATAGTCTTGGTCCCTAGTGAGCAGTGCTAAGTAAATGATTGCTTACTTTCATCCCAAGTTTTGATTTCTATAAAGAGCAGATAAAATCTCATCCTGAACTAATTCACAGGATTACATAATTAACAATGACAAAGCACTTAAAAGAATGGGTAATAAATCAAGCATGATGAAATAATGACATTTTTAATTTAAGGTTTATGTGATTCCTGTTGAGATCATTCTTATACTCAACTTCACCCTAAGTGACAGAATGGATAATCAAATATAGAAGTATCAATAAGAAATTAGTTCGCAAATACAGAAATGCATTAAATTCAGCAGGGAAACAGGCACGGTTAGGGGAAAGGGAAAGTAGCGTTTAAGTAGATGGTACAATCAGAGAAGCAAAAGTCTCAAGTAATAGACTTTAGCTTCAGTGGGTGGTAATAAATGGGAGCATAGATTAAAAGAAAAGTATAAGAAACACTAATTAGATCCTAGATAGTTGAAGTAGGTTTGGGGGAGTAGATTCATCTGAGATCACTTCAGTTAGAAAAGGGCAGGAAAAAAGGCATCTTAGATAATGGGTTGATATTGATATTTAATATATATATTAATTCAAATGCTTAAAAAAGTCAACCAAATACAGGAAGAAATAGATAGTAAAACAAGAATAGTTAGGAACTTCAATGTCACTTTTGAAGTCCTAGGCTGATGGAACAAAAGATAAATAAGAAAAGCATTAAAGATTTACATAGGTTATTTCAATAGTCAGATATTATAGATCTCTGGAACTTACTGAACAGAAATTGAAATAGAGTTTAATAGCTTAGAACTGCATTAAGATTTTTGGAACAATATAAATACATGCACACAGACATATATCTGTGCATGTATGCATATATATGTACAAATGTGTGTATACATACATACACATGTATATATGCATGTGTAAAAATACATATATATATACACAAACACACAATATATGTCAGCATGTAAGACTTTTATAAAATTAACAATGTGCTATGATATGATAACCTCTTAAACACAGAAAAGCAGAAATATTATTTAGAACAATAAAAAATATAACCAATAAAGAGATTTTAAAGAAGGGATCTGTCAAACACTGGGAAGCTCTGAGCCCATTTTCAAGTCATATTCTCATAGATTTTTAAGATTCTTTACCTGTTGATGACAGTGTTTATATTAGAGTCAGGATTTAGAAAACAATAGAAATATCACAGGATATTTAAGAACTGAAATTCTTTGAAGCTTTGAGTGAACTATGGGTTTCCAATTTAATGTTTTTCTTTTGTCTCTGTTGTCAATAAGATCAGAACCACCAGGTTTGAACTAATTGCCACCACATGGCCAAGTTATTGGAAAGGTAACATTTAAGAGATTGTACTAAATTGTGTTCAGATCCAAGCTTTGTAAAAAGGTTTTAGCAATAACATCTTGGGAACTACAAGTGATACTGAATCTGAGAAACAAATTCACTGAAGACTTGACCTGAAGGAAGATGTTTCCAGAAGACTAGATAGTTACAAAGAACATCTGAGATTATAGATGACATGTGTTGATTAAATGGACATTAGGTGTGGATCATTTCCAACCCATAATCCCTGGGTGGAGAGATCCAACTTTTGGCATTCACAAGTCAGAGATTTCTTTTCTTTTTAGTTAACTATTTATTTTTACTTTTCAACATTCACTTCCATAAGTTTTAAATTTTCTCCCCCTCTCTCTCCCTTCCTTCCCAAGATGACATGCAATTTTATATGGGCTCTACACATACATTACTATTAAACGCATTTTCATATTAGTCATGTTGCATAGAAGAATTAAAACGAATGAGAGAAAGCATGAGAAAGGAAACAAAGCAAAAAAGAAAATAGTCTGCTTTGCTCTTTATTCAGACTCCATAGTTCTTTCTCTGGATGTGTATGGCATTTTCCATCATGAGTCCTTTGGAATTGTTTTAAGTCCTTGAATTGCTGAGAAGGGCTAAGTCTATCAAAATCAGTCATCATATACTGTGGTTGTAGCTGTGTACAATGTTCTCTGGTTCTACTCACTTTACTCAGCATCAATTGATATGTCTTTCCAGGTTTTTCTGAAGTCTGCCTGTTCATCATTTCTTATAGCAGAATATTCCATTACATTCATATACCACAACCTGTTCAGTCATTCTCCAATTGATGGGCATCTCTTCGATTTCCAGTTTGGGGCCACCTCAAAAGAGAGCTGCTATAAATATTTTTGTTCATGTGGGTCTTTTTCTCATTTTTATGATCTCTTTGGGATATAGCCCTAGAAGCAGTGTTGCTGGGTCAAAGGGTTTGTACATTTTTATAACCCTTTGGGCATAGCTCCAAATTGCTCCCCAGAATGGTTGTATCAGCTCACAGCTTCACCAACAACGAAATAGTGTTTCAACTTTCCCACATCTTCTCCACAATATTTATGATTTTCCTGTTTTGTTATGTTAGCCAATCTGATGGGTGTGACTCAAAGGTTTCTTTTCATGGTGAGTTTGATTTTGATTCCTCCCACCCTTGGTGGTCATTTTGGTCTTAAGGATGCTATTTATCCTACCTTTTTGGGACTTCTTGATATCCTTGGATGTACTTTACTATTTTGGGGGGAATTAAGTATTGTCTGCATGTCCCTACTCATATTGGGATCCATATTACTAATACTGTAATGATTCAACAGTACCTAGAACTGACCTAATGCCTCATGTGGGTCTAGGTCTATTGTCTCTCCTGACCAAAAAGGAGGAATATCAACCCCTTGGAAATTCTGGGTCCCTACCCTGTTAGTAGTTTCTAAACCTCTTCCATCCCGACCTCCAACCACCCTCACTCTCAAGGTAAATTCCTGACAATCTCTGCTTTGACTAGCAGTTTCTAACGGTCCTAGACAGAGAGAGTCCCAAGGATGTTTCTACAACCCATCCTTTCCTGCAGTTTAGCTATTTTGTTGACCCTATAGGTGACCCTGCCTCTGCTGACTGGAGACAGCTTAAACCAAACCTGTGGTTTTTCCAGGAAGATGCTATCACCCTGCTATAAATAACTTGTGACCCACTGTTCCATCTATCTACCTAGCCACCCACTTCCTGCCTGTATGTAACCTCTGTAATTGCCCTCTCTAGACATCCCTGTCTGAGAAACATAATGTAGTATTCTACTGCAATTCCTTGACCCTGAATAAAATGCCTCACTGTTATTATGCTGGCCACATAGGTGATTTGAGTTTTTGTATACTTGACAAATCTTAACTTAAATGGAGACTAAACAATTTAATCCTAAAAATTGGAGGTCAAGCACAAATCATAGTAACAATAGATAATTTCATCAGAGTAAATGAGAATAGTTAGACAACATAATAAAACAGATCTTAGGAGAAAATTTTTCTCTTCACCAAAAGAAAAAACAGTCAATGAATTAGTCATCAAACTAAAAAACAAAACAAAACAAAAAACAAAAAAACAAACGAAACCCAAACAAACAAGCAAAGGAGAAAAAAATAAAAAAAAAAAAGAACCAAGCATGAAGAAAAACATGGGGAGGAAGCAGGGGAGTAATAAACAAACCTGGAAACAAACAGGAAAAAAAATTGTTAGACATACTTATGAGGAACAAATCCAAGCCAAGACCTTCCCCCCTTGGATCGGCAGGGCTTTTGTCCCATTTGCTGAAGGGCCCCGGAAAGTCTGGCCTTCGGGGGCTCCTTGGACTCCCTTTCCCTTTCTCTCAGCCTGGATGCTCCCTATCTGATCATCATTTAGCATTCTCTTCCCGTGATCCTAGCATCCTTTTCATATTCCCGACTACTTAGCATTTTCATGAAGTCCAAGTTGCCCAGCCTGGTTTGTGGATTGTTTGGACTACCAGCCACTCCCGTCAGGATCCTCCCTCAGGTTGATCTACGGAGACCATCCCTAGAACCCTGAGACTGCCTGGCAACGCCTGATGCTTCCTTGAGTCTTTCTCTGTATTTAAGTTTCATCTTGCCTCCATGCAGGCACTCAGATTCAATCCAGCTCAGACTCTGTCTAGCTGAGATTCTATCTGGCCTGCTTGTGAATACAAGTGTTACAAATGCTTAGGCCCCTTAAGAGTTAACCCATTATGGTGAATCTTTAATAAACTTTGTTTTTCTTTGGCTTTAAGAAGGCTTGAGTCGAATTTATTCGAGCAGGACACGGACTGTTGGTATTTTGGAGTCCCCAGCACACCAAACCTCATCATATGGTTCCTTGAGCAGGAAGAACTGTTAATCTCAAGTTCTTCTGCCAAGACTGGAAGGTCCCCCTCTCCCTTTCCCCTTCTCGCTCCCCAAGCACCTTGGAAGGGGTTTTTGGACCTGATCTCAGGTCCCAGGAGTTCAGGAAGCTAGAAGGCTGTCTTGCACTCAGCCTGAAACTCTCAGGCTATTGATCCAGTGGCTGTGTTTGAGGCTGTGGACCTGGGCTCACCCTCCAATAAAGTGTGTTCCCAACTCTCTAAATTCCTTGGGCACTAGGTAATTAGGGAAAAGTCGATTCCTTTTCTTTCTCTTCCTCTTATTTTTCCTCAAGTCTTACTCCCACATCCTCCTTTACAGAGGAAGGGACTTCCCACCCCACTCCTATAATGGGTCAATCATCTTCAATCTCCAAAATTTTGCCTTTGAATTGTCTCTTACAAAATTGGGAAAAAAAATTAGCTTCTCTGAAGAACTTAAAAAGAAAAAGTTGGTGTTCTTTTGCAACACATTTTGGCCTCAGTATCACCTGGAAGACCATGAAGTATGGCCCATTTTGGGGACCTTACAATGTAATACTTTTTCATAGTTAGAATTATATTATCTCCAAAGAAAAATGGATAGAAACACTTTACATAAGGGCCTTTGTCAAGTTCTCTGAGAATCCCATTCTTAGAAAAGATTGTAAGATGCTTGTAAGCTAGAGCTGCCCCACAAAAAGGCAATGGGGGTGAATTGGATGTTTTGGATGACCCCCTGTTTTTGGCTTCCAGGGTCTCGACCTCATCTCCATTCCCACCATCCCAACTCCTATCCTCACCCTAATCTCCCCCAGCCCCTCCTGTCATTCCTTTACCTCCCCCAATCCTGGCCTCCCCCTCCTTGACCACCCCTTCCTTATCTTGGCTTCCCTTCCCTTTTCTCTACCCCAACCCCCCTGGATTTCTGCCTCAGTTACCTTTCACATCTCCTATCCTGTATCTCCTCCCATGGCCCCTCCCACCTTGGTGACCCCTGCTTAGGTCCCAGCCACAGTTCGTGCTGAGGTGCCTCCCTCTGTAGCCCCTCTCCCTGGGAAAACATCCACTCTGGCCTCAAGCTGTGCTCCCATTGAACTTTCTGGGGTATCTTTCCCTCTGACCCCTCCCCTTCCTCAGGTGCTACCTGATCTTTCGCCTCGCCAGCCAGATGCCCTGGCCTTGCAGCCTAAACCAGTTGAATCAGCATTCCCCTGTCCCTCCCTCAAGAAAACTGGGACTTCCTATCTCTGTAATGAAGCCCCTGCCCCCACAGCACCTTCAAGGCTTTTTTTCCCTTGAGGGAAGTGCATGCTCTGTATCTCATTCAGGTTAAAGAGAAACTGGGAAGATACTCAGAAGACCCTACTAAGTTTACTGGGGGTAAATATTCCTACAATTTGAACTTTCTTGGAAGGATCTGCATATTATTTTCTCTGCCTGTTGTACTGTTGAAAAGAAGGGGAAAATTTGAGAACATGCCCAAAAGTTTGGGGATTGTATGGCTAGCAATGATCCTATAAAATATACCTCAGGAATAGCTGCTGTTCCCACTAGTGACCCAGGATGGGATTATCAAAAGAGTAAGGATAGGGGAAAAAGAGACCGTATGGTAATTTGCCTGTTAGAAGCCCTATCAAACATGCCCTTCTATGTTTTGGCCTTGCCATAGTCTTCTTTAATTCTCTCCAGAGAAATTATCGTTTGTGCCAGGGAAATTGTCTTTTCTTTATACTGTTTTTGAGCTTGTTTGGTCTATCTCCTCACCTGGTCTTTCTTACTCAAATTTGCAGACAGGTTCCCTTGGCCTATCCTGGCCTTCCATTGTCTGTTACCTCTGGATTGCCCCACCTGCATCCCATTGAAGGACATCACTAGTTACCCCAATCTCCTCAAGACCCTCCATTAACCCCTCTTCCCATCACCATAGACTACCAGATCACCCGCCAGATACCTCCTACAGTCTTTTCTGTTTTCAAGGTCCATCTTGCCTCTATAAAGGCACTCAGATTCAATCCAGCTCAGACTCTGTCTAGCTGAGGTTCTATCTGGCCCACTTGTGAAGACAAGTGTTACAAATGCTTAGGCTCCTTAAGAGTCAACCCGCTACGGTGAATCTTTAATAAACGTCTTTTTTCTTTGGCTTTAAGAAGGCTTGCGTTGAATTCATTCGAGCAGGACCTGGACTGTTGGTATTTTGTGCTCCTCAGCACCCCTGAACCTCAACAAAACCACTAATTTGATTTTTTTAAAAGAGAGAGGAAAATCAGATTTCCAAAATTTAAAAAGGGAGCCAAAGAATTTGCAAAAAAAGAAATAAAAGAAGTTATTATAAATCATTTCACCAATTATATCCCCTAGTTAATTTAAAAATAAATAAAATGGATGAATATTTATAAAATACAAAATACCTCCTTTAAAAGAACAACAAAATAATTTGAATAACCTAATCTCAGAAAAAAAAAAAGATAATGGACAAATCTTAAAGGAATTTCCAAGTATAAAAACCACAGGACCAGATAGACTCACAAGTAAATTATGTCATATATTCAAAGGGTAATTAACTTTAACATTACCTAGTTTGAAAAAATAGCAAAATAAAAGATCCTACCATTGTTGGAAGGGTTGTGGGAAGGCGGACACCTAACACACTTTTGATGGAGCTATGAATTGATGCAACAATTCTGAATTCAATTTGAAACTATACACAAAGTCAAAAAACTGTACATACCCTTCTTACTCAGTAATACCAGGATTATATACATATGTATGCATATGTAAGTATATATATAATATTATGATAATATACACACATATATATGTATATATATATATATTCCCAAAGAGATTTTTTAAAGAAATGTGTCCAAATGTACAAAATTTTCTATAGCAGCACTCTTCATTGTAGTAGAGAACTGCAAATAAAATTATTTCTATCTATCTGTGGTGTAATGAATGAAAAATGATGGTACATAAATATAATGGGAAATAATTCCGACCTACAAAATGATTGAAGTTTCAGATTTAGAGAAACTTGGGCAGACTAAAATGAACTAAGGCAGAAAGAATGGGGTCAATGTAACAAAACAACACTTTATACAATGATTACAGTATTGTAAAGGAACAAACAAAAACACCAACAATTTTGAAAGACTTATGAGCTCTGATCGATGCAATTACTATTCCAAAAGACAGATGATAAATTATTCTTCCTACCTCTTGGCTCAGAGTAAATGGACTATATAATGAGAATCAGGGTAATGTTTAACCTTGTATCTCTTAAGTATTCCATAAAATACTTGTTCCTTATGCTTTAAAAAAGTGATATGGATAGTCAATTTTTTATAAAATGCAGATTTAAATTTTCTTCCATATTTCATGACTACCAGTTTTTGAAATAAGTAATTCATATCAATTTCCTGATAGAAAATGTTATTTTTAATATGTATGGATAATAATCATGACAGCAGCTGGATAATTTCTTCACTACTCAAATTTACCTCCTGACATTGCACATTTAGTACTGAATCTACTAATTGTACAATAAGTACTGAGTGTCCTTTCAATACTGCTTCTACTTAACTGCTTCTGTTACCTTTGCCAAAACCTAACCAATTAGGGCTGCAGTTTCCCTATTTTAAAGAGATCAGTTAAGATTTAAAAAAAAAAAAAACAACTTTTAAGGCTTCTTTTAGTTTCAGATCATCAACTGTTCTATGATCTCTATGTGGTACGGTTTGTTGTTAGTAAAATAGGTAAAATATTTAGTTAAATTTGGGTCTTTCCTTATTTCTAAGTAAGTTATCAAAGTACATATATATTTGTGGGAAAAAAAAACAAAACAGCTACATCACCCCTGGAAAAAAGAGGTAATTTCTCATCCTACAAAAACAGTTTAGTTACAGCATGAAGTCAGCACAGTGTGATGATCCGGTCATCAGACTTGGTTTTTCATTCTGATTGATACTAACTGTGTGTTGTTGGGCAAGTCCTGTCACAGCTCTAAGCTTAAATTTCTCATCTGTAAAATCAGGAGCTTGAAGCAGATGACCTCTGAGGCTCCTTGCAGTAATAAATCTATTGCCTTAAGATCATATAAGAAAAATTCCAGTTTCTTTTCAAGACAGTCTTTCCATTATTTAGCCCATTGCAATGTGAATCCCTTGATGACAGGGCCTTTTTTTTTTTTTTAACTTTTTATCCCTGGTCCCTAGAATGAGAACCTTCCATGTGGCATGCACTTAATTAAATCACTGAGCTGAGTAACTTCATTACTTTAGTCTGTACTGAGTTGGTGAAATGTGGAATATTTTAAAATAAATACCTTACTTTTGGTACTGAAAATTGGCAAAAAATAAAAAAAATAAAAACTGGACTGTTTAAAAGAAAGTGTGATTTAATGAATAGATAAGTGATCTGTAATTAGCATATCAAAGCAAGAGCTTCAACCATGCTGGTCTCTACTTACTTTGTAATTACATGGTTTGTATGTAAATGATACTTCTCTAGTGGTAAAAAAAAAAAAAAAAAAAAAAAAAAAAAAAAAAAAAAAAAAAAAAAAAAAAGTTTGCTGTCCAAAGGAAGTAAACATTTCTTTTTCACTCTTGTTTATATTATTCGTTTGCTTAGTAAACTCTTTTCTTCAGGATGTTGGGTAAGGTAAACTTCAGTTTCCAAACAGAAAATTCAGAATTCTTCAAGTTTGAATTCATGCAGTTTAGTCATTCCGCCTCTAGGTTTTAAGCATTCACCCACTAAGTTGTCCCTCTGACTCAAATCTCGGTTGCAAGGACTCAAGCAGAAGAAAGTTTAAAAAAAAAAAGAAAGAAAAGAAAGAAGCAACAAAAACTTCAAGACAGATGTTCTTAATCTATTTTTGTCAGTGAAAGACCTTTTTGGCAGTCTGGTAAAACCTATGGATATCTTTTCAGAATAATATTTTTAAATGCAAAAACAAAAAACCCGACAACATTATGAAGGAAACTAATTATATTAACACATGGTTATACAAAAATTATAAACTCCAGGTTAAGAACCCACTTACTGTTTCATGAGAATTAAAAAAAAATGTCCTGATAAAAGGATGGGAGGGTCAGGGATGGATAGATTTCTGACTCTGCTTTTGAAGATGAAGGGAAATCATGATATCATTTCCAGTGGGGCTTCCAGCAAAGGTGAGCCTCCATTGGCTGTGCGCATGGTTCCCCTTTTGGGGCTGTTCATTCATAGAGAAGTTATTCTTCACTTTCTTATAAAATGAAAGAAGGGTCAAAACATTATGCCACAATTGGTCCAAAGCAAAAAAATTTATAAAGGTGAAACATGAAAGTTAAGTGGAACCGGGCAGAGAAAATCAAATTAGCTTAAGGGTTTAACTGTGCACCCCTGGAAAGAAAGGTTATTCATTGTTGCAAATACAAAGCAGTCTCTGACTACTCTAATTAATGAATAATTCTTGTCTCTTTTACAATAGACCTTTAAACTTTTTCAACTCTGCAGGCTAGAAATGACTTCACTGGGGGGGTCCAGGGCTTATGGTCCTGAAATGGCAGCTGTTGTTTTCCTCAATCTAGGAAGATGTGAGGCACATTTTGCTTCACTTCTGATACCCACCAATAATACCATTTAGTCACTTACCTTTTTGCCTTTTGTCTTTCTATCCCCTGTGCGTAGCACAGGGTCTGGCTACACTTAGGGGTTTGATAAATATTGATGAAATTTAATCATACATTTATTTATTTTTATCTTAGAAAATGGTGTTTTATTGAGCAGAAAAGAATCATTTGCGATTAACGCATTACCTGCGTCAGGATACAAGGTCACCCTTAGTTATGGGTAAAAAAGACATGTTTGCTTAGAATATAGTGAGACAAAGGAAGAAATATCTCAGTCTCACTTGTTAAGTCCCTGAAAGTTTGTATGTGAAGCATGTAATAGTGAACAAAGGGAAGTTTAGCTCATTAAGAGTGTTGTTTGAACCCATTTTAGCAAACATCGGACATATATACATAATTAATGTGCTAATTACAAATAATTATCTACTCAAAGGCAAAGACCTGGGACTTGATTATTATGGACAGCTAAGGGGCCAATGAAAATAACATTCTGATGAACTGCTCCCATTCCCACCAAAAGCAATTAACCAGTTGCAAAATGAACTTCAATTACAACACTTCAATTACAACTCCCACCCCCATATCTACTCACTTCACTAAAGATATCTAAATTCTGTTGAGGAAAAAAATGGAATTTTCTGTAGTCGTTTTCTATCTTCCCCCGCAAATACATTCTAAGACAATGATCCAAAAAGTCTCATGCCTTCTTCTCCCTACCAAAGTGTGATTTCTATTCTGAATGAAATTAAAGTGATTAAAAAATATACCTATTAGACTATGAAACTATAAGAATAGTGTTAATAGTCTGGGGGTGTCAGGAAAGCACTGGTCCACATTGGATATTTGACCAATGTAGATAGTAAAGGGGTACTGGGTGACAGCAAGATTATTATTATGAAAACATGTTTGGGCCCCCAGCCTTGATCCAACAATGCCCTACTACAATATTTCAGTATGAATAAAAGCAGCCCTTGAAGTTCATTATATGGTAATCCAACCTTCAACCAAAGGATGTTCATAGGAATACATTCATAGGGATCTTTTGGCCAGTGAGTTTGTCTGAATACTTGAAGAAATGGGAGGTAGAATGGTACAGTAGATTTGGAGTAAGAAGACTTGAACTCAATTATGGGCTCTTAGTCAATTATTGGCTCTACATTTACTATCTAGGTAACCTTTAGCTAGTCACTTAGTCTCTGTGAGCTTCCATTCCCTCATTTGTGAAAGGAAGAAGGGGAGGGTTGGATTAAGTGACTTTTGAGGTCCCTCCCAGCTCCAAATGGAAAATAATGGGGACAGTCCAACTCTTGATGAAATAGATGAACCAGAGGGTGTTATTGTCAGTTGCTCATTTACTGGCTCTCTCTGTGAAGCTTACAGAGATTTATAAATACACAGAATGGATGACCTGACAAGCAGCCTCTTATTGTGAAGAATATTATTTCAAAACTTCAAAGTTCTATGATTTTGATGGTACAGATACAGGTCACTATTCCCTCTCTAGAATGAAATTGATGGTTTCACAAAATTGTTATGGAAAAACTCACCCTTCCCAAAGCCAAGTTGGGAGTGACCTTCTCCTAAAGTTGGTTTGCCCCTTTCCCCAACTGATGGAGTCTATAACTGAGTCCATAGATGTTAAGGTTTCCCAAATGTGTCTTTTACTGAAGTCTATGAAGAAAAATGTCACTTGTGGAAGTGTGCATGTTATAATGTTAGTTAACAAAAATATAGGACTCAATATAAAATTTCATATTTTTGCTTTACTATGACTCAATATAAAATTTTACTTTTTGCTTTTTGCTTCATGTACAAACTTTCAGGCACTTGACAACTGAAGTTGAGCTATATTTGGATTTCAGAGGAGTGAGGAGACAACCAAGCAGCACACTTCCAAAAAGAATTCTTACTTTCCTGCTTTAGGGAGTGTCAACCATGCCCTGAAGGATCCTGATTGAAAACCTGTCTTAGTCCATGTCTAGGCTCTGGGTACCAGCCTCCAGAGTTTAGGTATCTCCACTCGGTCGCTTTCAAATTTAACAGAGTTGACTTGGGTAGATATGGCACTACCCTTGTGGCTGCCCTTCTTTTTCTTGGTCCTCTCATGTCAAAAAGACTTGCCATTGGTAAACTTCAAGACCTTCTTGATTTTCTCTCCCCAGTGTTTAGCCGTACCTTGCTTGGCCTTGAAAGAGTTGTCACCCACCGGAATATGTGTCAACTTCTGACTTCACTCTCCAGAAAGGAGAAGATGCTATATGTTGTAACACAGGAAACTGATTACTATAGGAAGCCAGATCTAATGACTGTCATTCAAGAGATTGCAGAGGCAAATCTAAGACTGATTAATTGTATGTACAAATAATTAGAGCCATCCCAAATTAAACAAAGTTGGCTAAAGATATAGTAGGTTCCCTCTGACTTACAATGTTCAAGCAGAACCTGAATAGTTATCCAATTTTTGGATACCTTATAAAAGGAAGTTTTCTTCAAGTTCAGGTTAGACTAGATCTTTTCTCTAGGGTCTGTGAAATCTAAACTATTTTTTTAATTGTTAAGGTGTTTACATTTCTAGTACAGTAAATATCAGGACCACATAAATTATCATATCACATAAATACAATACCACACAAATTTAAAAGAAATCCTCTTTTGGTGAAAGCCTCAATGATTTTTAAGAGTATAAAGAAATCTTGGGACCAAAAAGACTAAAAACTTCTAGACTAGATAGACTTTGAACTCCCTTCCAACTTTGGGGTCTGTGATCCTATGATTCCCATGAAACTTGTAAGGTTTTAAGGTAGAGGAAGTGGCAGGGTTGGTGGTGCTAGTGGAAGAAAGATGCAGTTATCTTGGAGGTAAAATTCTTTTCTGGCAAGCCCATACAAGCATGTGGGCAAGGTGGAAAGATACTATTAAAAGAGTAGAGTGGTAGAGTGTAAAGATATTTTATCAGTTTAGTCAAGCTGTAATCAGTATGGAAGACTGATGTCCATTGTTTGTTTTCAAAGGGAAATAGACAATATAGGATGATGTCTTAACTTGCACACAAATTGAATTTAAGTGAGGCCGAATTGCACAAAGTTATCAGCCTTACTTTCTCTTCCAGAGTTCTCAAAGTCCAGTGGCAAAACAAATGTCAGAATGACTGGTGATGGCCTATGATGCAGTAGATGACCTTGGCATCCTTGATGTCTGACCAGGCTCAAAGCACTCCACAGAGCCCACTTCAGCCACCTTCGTAAGAATTGGAACAAATTGTTCTCATCCACCTATTCCCTGGGGAAGTTTTCACATGTTTGGAATAGATATTCCGCCTACCTCACAGAAGGGCTTGTGGTCCGTCAAGTATCCTCAAACTGGTTGGTCAAGTATCTTCAAACTGGTTTAGTCCATTTGCTCCAGACAATTTTTCCCAGGTGTGGCTGCTATGCATGCTACAGCTTCTTGAGGCACAGGTGAGAGTTGGGAAAGAGGTGGACACCACAGGTGAATGAGTAGCTCTAACCAAAGGTGAATGAGCAACCCTGAAAAGGGCTCAGTAAACCTTCACACTAGAAGTGCTAGTCCTCTTTGAATGTCCCATATACCTCAATATGGAGGGTCATATTCTTTCAGACAACATTTCTAGATATAGAAAGTAGGATATGTATAATAGGATTAAAAAATCTTCTCAGTCACCCACTGATAAGCCTCTGGTTGGGTCTTTTGAGGGAGGCTTTATTAGGGGAGGCTTATTTTGTATGATTGCTAATGAGGCACTGGGTCACAAGGGATGTGTGAGGTTTTGCTTTGGGGCTCAGTTTTTGGAAGAATGTTTGTGTACCAGATGAGACCCTGGGCAGTTGTTTAAGAACCACCCCCTTTGAAAACCCAGATGTTGATGTTTCTCTCTCTGGTAAAATGACATATGTATTGCCTATGGTCAGACAGTTTGGAAGCCCTGTCTGTTGGTTCCTTTGTATTTTCTCTGTTGGTATATGTGCTTGATTAAGTAATTGTTGATTCATCAGAAATTGTCTTCCTTTTAGAAAAGTAGATTTAAGAGCCTGTGCAGCAGGCCCACCTGTGTATGCCAGGGTGCTTACTGTTATAATATGATACCTTGGTTAAATGAATTACTCTAAGGCCTGTTCCTTCTACACTCTTATTCAGTAATCTTTGGTTCCTGAAGTTAAAAAGAAACCTCAGTCATGTGGGGGAAGAATACAAGCTTAGAGTGTCTTTCTTGGTCTGTTCATTTTGTTTGCAGAAAGATTCTTTCACCTGCACAAGGGTATTTTATTTACAACTCAATAAGGTCTGGTCTGAAAGTTCTTTCTATGTGTAAAGTAGGACAAATTTTATGATAGCTATTTCCTACAAAATTATAAAGTCATTGAGGTAGATTTAAGATAGTAACTTAAATGTAGTAGGAGATAAATCAGTATTTTTTCAATTGGATTCATTTTTCCATTTACTTACAAATTTTGTTTTGTATCTTAGATGTCTGATGTTGAAGACTGGTTGTGATTTAAATGAGATGTATAAAGATTTCCTGAGATAACGATTTTTCTAGCTAAGAGTTTTGTACCTTTGTTTGCAGAGAGTTGAAGGAGTGAACACTGCCATCTATAACATCTATTTTATTTTATTTTTTAAAGATTAGGTCTCCCCATTTTGCCCAGGATGATTGACATTGGAACTTTAACCTACTCCATTTTTATTCGAATGGGCAGCTTTTTCCTTCAAGGCCCTTCAAAACCAAAAAATTCACCATATTAATTAAGAATTTACTGTAGGCAACCTATTTTCATAGCCCTACTATACCTCAGAACTGCCCAGCTAAAATGATGCCCCAGCATCAGACTTCTAAGTAGACTGGGATTACAAGTGTATACCACCACACCCAAGTATAACATCGATTTTAGTCTAGCTGGCAAGGTGCTATCAGGGATTAAGAAAAATAATTATTTAGCATACATGGCAAGTGTTGACTCTTTGATGAATATAGTATAGAAATGATACATAAATGTACAGCTGCATAGAGTAATTTTCCCATACCCCAAAATTCCACACTCATACACACACACACATATATATATGTATACATACACACATATATATGTATGTATGTGTATATAGAATAATTGAATCTCAGAGCTATAAGGAACATGAGAGACCATTTAATCATCCAACCCATCCCTGAATAAGGATATTCTCTATATCATACCTGGCAAATGCTCATTTAGCTTTGGTTTGAGGTACCCAGTTAAAGAGAAGCTATTATCTCTAAAAAAGAAGTTTGTTTTATTTTTGTTAGCTATAATCAGTAGGAAAGCTTTTCCTATGTTGCTCAGAAGGTTTATCTGAGTATCTATCTCTTCTGTTCCTCCTTCCCTCTCAATATTTCTCTCTCCCTCCCTCCATCTCTCTCCCCTTCCTTCCTTCTTTCCTTCCTTTCTCTCTTTTCTCTCTTTCTCTCACCTTCCTCCCTCCCCTTCTCTCTCCCTCTTTTTGCTATCTCTACCCCTCTTTCTCCTACCCTCCCTCCATCTCTCTACCATTCCCTTTCCCCCCCTCCCTTGTTTACTGCCTCCCTACTATTTACTGAATTAAGCCTAAATTCTATAACCTTCCCCTCCAACATAGGAAAGTGTGTGGGCACAATGGAAGGAAAAATTGCTTATATAGTTACATGACCTTTATTCAAATTCTGTCTCTTTTTTATTTTGAGTAACCTGGAGCAAGTCACTTAATATCCATATTATTCAGTTTTATTGTCTCTAAAATGAAGGGTTTGGACTAGATGACCTCTAATGCCTTCTCCAGCTCTGCATCTGTGATATTTTTTTTTCCATTGCCCTGTGCTTCCCACTCCCAACTACTCATTTACTGATTTTCTTTATGCTGTAGTCTATTTTGACTATTTTTTGTCCCCTGAATGCATCCCATGTTTGCCCTTCTCTGTGCCTTTGCTCAATTTGTTTCCACTCCCTAAAGTACTCTTCTCCACTGTCTTTATGGGTCAAAATATACTGTATCTATTATGGCCTATATTAAATGCTACCTCCTTACTCATAGCAGACACTCAAAAAATTATCAGTTAAATGTTGAGCTTACAGAAGATAAAGGTTTGAAGACCAAATAAGGTACTGATTCATTTTTTTTAATAGAAAAATTCTTTGGTATGTTTGTTCTTTTCTAACACTGTCTTGACTAGAAAATGTGAGTTTAAGATTGTGGCTAATTAAGAGCTCAGATATCATTTCTGACTGAAAAATGGTTTTAGTCTGGAGATATCTCAGCCATATTCCTCTAAGTTTAAAAGGTAGGACAAATTAGCAGACCAACATAAAGAAGTTTTTACAAGACATTCTGTTGAGGTGTTGTAAACATACCTTTGCTGAATCACTACATTTCCTTTTTTCTCCTTTAGCGATTCATTTTAATATTGTCATCTGTGACAAATATTGTCATCTGAATACTAGCATGGTTTGACTTTACATTCTCTAGCTCATTTTACAGATGAGAAGCTGAGACAAATAGAGTTGTCACTTGTCTAAGGTCACACAACTAGTATGTGTCTGAGCCCAGATTTGAACTCAGGCAGATGAATCTTCCTGACTTCAAGCCTGTGACCCTATCCATTGCGACACCTAGCTGTTCTTTTTATTTAATAATACACAATAAATATAATTTATTAAAATTTAAATATAATTAATATTTTAAAATAAAAATTTGCAGTTTTAACAACTATAAAATTGCATTTTAAAATATAAAAAAATATTTTCTCTAGAAAAACAGATGGAAGGTTAGACTTGACTTTCACACCCATCTCAAATTATTAGGTGCATATAGTTGTATTTACAAGTTTTATTCTCCTAAAAGAATAGAAACTCCTTGAAGTTAATGTGGTATAGTGTTTAAAAGACTAGATTTAGAGTCAGGAAGATCTGGGCTAAATTCTCAACTCAGATCCTTATCAGCTATGTTACCTTGAACAAGTCATTTCCTTTTGAGCTTCAGTTTCCTCATCAGCAAAGTTACGAGACAGATATGTGTTATCCAAAAGCAAGGACTAGTTTGTTGTTTTTTTTTTAATTATGGCTAGCACTGTATTCCTTCCCTCTTTTTTTTTTCTGTTGAGCTGTGATGAAGTAAGGAATTCTCAGCATAGTAACCCCCTACACTGAAGAAGAGCAATAACTCCTCTGTAATATGTCATGACAGATAGTTTACTGGGAACACTGAGAAATTACAGCATTTCCATGATTATACTTTAAGTAAGCAGAGAAAAGCCTTGAAACCAGGTCTTCTAGGCTATAAGACCTACCCACTATCCACTTATTCCATGCAGTTTTCTAGCCTTGAACACAGAAAATACTTTAAAATGCTTGTTACATTGAATATGAACAGTGAGTATAAGTAGATTTTAGTATACTACAAACAATGACTTGTGTGAAAGAAGTGTTGCAAAATAAATAATAATGATGATAACGATGATGATAATGAGAGACTGCTAAATCTAGAGTCAGGAAAGTCTAGGTTCAAATTGGTTTCAAATACTTAATTAGCTGTGTGATTGTGGGTAAATCATTCAACCTCCGTCTTTCTCTGTTTCCGCGTCTGCAAAATGGGGATAATAATGCGACCTATTTCTACAGGTTTTGTGAGGATCAAATGGGATAAAGGGCTCTGTAAACCTTGAAGAGTTATAATCATTATCGTCATCATCTAAGATCATTCATCCAGTGGATCTGAGAGACAGCAGATACTCTGAGTGCTGCACTACTGCCCCAGGAAAGCATAAAGAGGGTGATGGAAAGACAGAGTAAAAAATAATTGGAAACTAAATAATCTAATTCTAAACAATGAGTGGGTCAAACAAGAAATAATAGAAACAATCAATAATTTCATCAAAGGGAATGACAATAATGAAATAACATACCAAAACTTATGGGATGCAGCCAAATCAGTTCTTAGGGGAAATTTTTTTCATATGTAAATACTTACATCACTAAAGCAGAGGAAGAGAAGATCAATAAATTGGGCATGCAACAAAAAAACTAGTAAAAGAACAAATTAAATATCTTCAACTAAATACTAAATTAGAAATTCTGAAAATAAAAGGAAAATTTGTGAAATTGAAAGGAAGAAAATACTGAAATGGTAATAAAATTAAGCTAGTTTCATGAAAAAGAACACAATAAAATGGATAAACCTTTGTTTGATTTGATTTTTAAAAAATGAAGAAAATCAAATTATAAGCACAAAAAATGAAAAGGGAAAATTCACTATCAATGAAGAGGAATTAAAGGAATATTTAGGAATTGTTTTGCCCAATTGTATGCCAATAAATCTGACAATTTAAGTGAAATGAATGAAGGGTTACAAAAACATAAATTGTCCATAGTAAAAGAAGAGGAAATAGAACTACTTAATCCCATTTTAGAAAGAGAAATTGAACAAACTATTAATGATCTTCCTAAGAAAAAAAAATCTCCAGGGCCAGGTGGATTTACAAATGAAATTCTATCAAACATTTAAAAAAACAGTTAATTCCAATACTGTATAAACTATTTGGAAAAATAGGCAGTCCTGACAAATTCCTTTCATGACACAAATATGGTACTAATACCTAAACCAGGAAGAGCCAAAACAGGGAAAGAAAATTATAGGCCCATTTCCCTAATGAATATTGATGCAAAAACATGTTAAATAAAATATTATCAAAGAGATTACAACAATTTATAACAAGGATAATACAGTATGACCAGGTAGGATTTATACCAGGAATGCAAAGCTGGTTCAATATTAGGAAAACTATCAGAATAATTGGCCATATTAATAATAAAACTAATTGATATCACATGATTATCTCAGCAGATGCAGAAAAAGCTTTTGACAAAATACCACACCCCTTCCTATTAATGACATGAGAGAGCATAGGAACAAATGGAGTTGTACTTAAAATCATAAGGCGCATATATCTAAAACTATCAGCAAGAATCGTATGTAATGGAAACAAGCTAGAAACATTCTCAATAAGATCAAGGGTGGAACAAGCATGTCCATTATCACCACTATTATTCAATTTTGTACTAGAAATGTTAGCTTTAGCAATAAGAGAAGAAAAAGAAATTGAAGGTATTAGAGCAGGCAATGAGGAAAGAAAACTATCACTCTTGCAGATTATATGAAGGTATTCTTAGAGAACCCTAGAAAATCAACTAAAAAATTACCTGAAACAATTAGCAACTTTAGGAAAGTTGTAAGATATAAAATAAACCCACATAAATCATCGACATTTCAATATGTTACTGACAAAGCCCAACAGCAAGAGACAGAAAGAGAAATTTCATTTAAAGTCACTGTAGACATAACAAAATGTTTGGGACTCAAGTTTGCTATGACAAACCCAGGAACTATGTGAACACAATTACAAAACACTTTTCACATAAATAAAGTCAGATCTAAACAACTGGAAAATATCAATTGCTCATGAGTAGGCTGAGTTTATATAATGAAAATGACAATTCTACCTAAATTAATTTACTTATTCAGTGCCATATTGATCAAGCTACCAAAAATATTATATAAATCTAGGAAAAATAACAACAAAATTCACATGGAAAACCAAAAGGTCAAAAGATATAACGGGGAATTAATGAAAAGAAAATTCAAAGGAAGGTGGCCTAACTGTACCATATCTACAATTATATTATAAAGCAGCAATTATCAAAACTACTTGATACTGGCTAACACATGAGAGTGGATATAGTGGATATAGATTAGGAACACAAGACACAGTGAAAAATGACTGTAGTGGGCTACTCTTTGATAGACCTAAAGATTCCACCTTCTGGAATAACAACTCCCTATTTGACAAAAACTGCTGGGAGAACTGGAAAATAGTATGACAGAAACTAGGCATAGACCAATATCTCACACCCTATACAAAGATAAGGTCAAAATGGATATGTGATTTAGACATAAAGAGTGACAGCCACAAACAAATTAGGAGGGCAAGGAATAATTTACCTGTCAGATTTATGGAGAAGGAAAGAATCTCTGATCAAACAAAGATAGAGAACAGTATCAAATGCAAAATGTATTTTTTTTGTGTGTTACATTAAACTAAAAAATTTTGTACAAGCAAAACAAATGCAACCAAGATTAGAAGGAAAGTAAAAAGCTGGGAAACAATCTTTATAGCAAGTGTCTCTGACAAAGACCTCATTTCTCAAATATATAGAGAACTAAGTCAAATTTATAAGAATACAAGTCATTCCCCAATGAATAAATAGTCAAAGGATATGAATAGGCATTTTTCAGATCAAGAAATCAAAGCTACCTATAGGCATACGAAGTCTAAATCACTTTTGATTAGAGAAATGCAAATCAAAACAACCCTGAGGTACCACCTCACATCTATCAGATTGGTTAATATGATAGAAAAGAAATATGATAAATGTTGCAAATGTGGGAAAATTGGAATGCTAATGCATTGTTGGTAAAGTTGTGAACTGATCCAACCATTCTGGAGAGCAATTTTGAACTATGCTCAAAAGACTATAAACTTTGCAGACCCTTTGATCCAGCAATACCGCTACTAGGTCTGTATTCCAAAGGGATCATAAAAAGGAAAAGACCCTACATGTACAAAAATATTGTAACAGCCCTTTTTTTTGTGGTAACAAAAAATTAGAAATTGAGGGTAGAAATTGAAGGAATATCTATCAATTGGGGAATGACTGAATAAATTGTAATATATGAATGTAATACAATACTATTACACGAAATGATGAGCAGGCAGATTTCAGAAAAACTTGGAAAGACCTACGATGCAGTGAAGTGAGCAGAGCCAAGAGAACATTGTACACAGTAACAGCAATATTGTGTGATGATCAACTGTGATGGACTTAGCTCTTCTAAGCAATACAATGATCTATGACAATTCCAAAAGGCTCCTGATGGAAAAACTATTTTCCAGAGGAAAAAAACTATGGAGTCTGAATGCAGATCAAAGCATACTATTTTTGTTTCTTTATTTTTTCCTTCTTGTGCTTTTTCCTTTTTGTCCTGATCCTTCTTTCACAATATGACTAATGTGAAGGCATTTTTAACATGCTTGCACATTTATAACCTATATTAGATTGCTTGCTGTCTTGTGGAGGAAAGGGAGGGAGAAAAATTTGGAACTCAAAATCTTACAGAAATGAATATTGAAACCCATTTTTACATGAAATAGGAGGAAAATAAAATACTATTAAGTGAAAAAAAAGAAAGCATAAAGTGCTAGAGGAAGACTTGGGGCACCAAATAAATCATCAGAATTTATGGGAGTGTACAGAGAAAAACTGCAATAGAGTATACAGACAAGGATGGGTTTTTATATGCATTGCTTGAGGTGCAACCCCCTATGACCATGGGTCCATTGAAGTACTGAAGTCTTTAATTATAGTAAAGAGGAGGTCAATGACAATATAAAATAATAAAAGCTTCCTAGTATAGTGAAACCTCCTAGGGACATATAAATTTAATGTAGAATTTCAGTGAGAATTAGAGAAAACAAGAGCTTGGAGAATGTCTCTATTAAAAGAAGTCTGTTGCACATGATTAGAAATGATCTGCTTATTAGTGATATCCTGCATTGATGTTTCTGTGACAAAAAAGAAAAGGAAAGGAAGAAGGAAAGGAAGAGAGAAAGATAGAGATATTTGGAGGAGGAGTAAAATAATAAGAAGAGGAGCAAGGAGCAGAAGAAAAGGAGGAGAAAGAGAAAGAGGAGATGGAGAAAAGAAGGAGGAAGAAAGGAAGAAGGAAGGAAGAAGGGAAGAAAGGAAGGAAGGAAAACCAAGAACAAGGAATTAGATCTATCACAAAGATGGCACATTATTTCAGTCACAGCCCATGCTACCACCTTCCCCAAAATGCATCTACATAGATACCATTTCTTCCCTTTCCTCATTTTAGTCTCATTTTTACATGGTTAGTGGCTCAACCTGTGTCACGGCCTCCAGTGCTTTTCCTTTTCAATTGCCAACAAGTTTGCTGTCCCTGACATCTGCATGTCCTACTATTTATTGTGGATCTTCTTCCTTCCCCTTCCCCCTGGATAGTTTCCACTAGGCTGCATGTCACATGTCATCAGTAGGTGATGGAACTAAATTGACTTCCATAAAGAACATTTTCTAGAAGAAAATATTGGGAGTTGGACTTTCTGATATCTCCATAGTAGCTGGGATTAACATGTATGTTTATAAACTTTCTTTTTATTGAATAGCATATGCATTCCTCCTGGAATGTCTGTTGAATAAAAAGTAATTAGTTTGAGAGAGATAAACTTGACTTTAAGAATAATTTATTCACAACAACCCTTTTACATAGGTAATGAATTGTCTTCATTTATAGATAAGTAAATTGAGGCTCAGAGAGCTAAAATGATCTTGCTAGAACCACATAGTGAGTCAAAACAGCCAGGATTTCAATTCATCTATGTTGATTTCAGGTCCAGTGTTCTTTCCATTGTACAGGGTTTTGTCTTTTATATTTTAAGGGGAGGAAATGTAACTAGCAAGTAAGCTATGAGAACCACCTGGGGAGCAGCTAGTGTTCTGGAAGTTGTCATCACTGTTTCCAGTACTATCACTAACATTTTTGGAAGGATATTGATGAATTGGATGGGATCCAGAGGAGGGTGACCAGCATGGTGAGATTACTGGAAAGCTTGTCATACAAGAATCATTTGAAAGAACTTAGATATTTAGCCTGAAGAAGAGAAGTCTTCAAAGCAACTTGACAGATGTCTGTGAAGTGCTGTCATGTGTAAGAGGGATTTATCTTGTTCCTACTGACCCTAGAAGGCAGAGCCAGGACTATTGGTTAAAGATAGAAAAGAAACAGCTTTCAGAGGTGATATGAGGACAATCAATCTAATAATTAGAGTCATCCAAAAGTGTAATGAGTTGCCTCAGGAAGCTGTAATTTTTCTGTAACTGGAGGTGTTCAATTTGGAGGCTAGGTGACCATTTATATATTGATTTATTCAACAAATACTTTTTGAGCATCTGGTTTCCTTAACTCACTATACTAACTCCTGAGACTCAAAGATATTTAGGCTTGAAGCAAGGAAAAACTTTCTAAAATTAGCATCATCCATAAATACAATGGGCTCTCTTAAGGAAAAGGTAGGTTCCCCTACAGCAGAGATTTTTGAGGAAAAGCTGGCCGTCCCTTTGTCAGGTGTATTGTAGTGGGAATTTTTGTTGAGATATGGGTTGAAGTTGGTGATTTTGGAGTTTCCTACTCAATCTGGATTCTAAGAGAGGGAAGGAATGGATGGAGGGAGAGAGGAAGAGAGAGAGACAGTGACACAGAGAGGGAGAGATGTTCTCTACCTTCACAGTTACACCGTCTAGATCATTAAGAGTTGGGAATATTGTAGAAAAGAATCTTATTCAGGTAAACGGTGGACTAAATAACATTGGAAGTCTCTTTAAGACTAGAGTTCGTGATCTTTGTATTCCATTTGCAGCTACACTATGCACCATCCCAAGTTCCCAATGAAAAGGTTGTCTCAGAACAGATCTATATCTAGGATTTTCTGTACATGGTACAAATGATAGGGTTTGGGAAGGGGGTTAGGCTCATCTGAGATGAGGCTTCCAGTTAAGTGAAAGCATACCTTGGGGCATCACATGGTTTTTAACCCGCTAAAGAAGAAAATGCCTTGGGACAAGGTCATTATTGTTTCTTCCCAAGTAACAATGTGAGCCAGTCAGGAGAGAAAGTGAATCCCTGGGCAGTGCTGTCATCATTCTCTCTATTTTCTGCACACATCCCTTGTAATAACTCTATACCTTCACATTACATCTTCTTTGAAGGGAGAAGGAGCAGTGATTCAGTGTAGAACAACCATGCTTCTCTTCCCTCCCCAGTATGTTTTCCCATAAAGAATTGAGGATTTTGTTTATTTCTCTGTGTTTTCTGAGATCTAAAACTAGCAATGCATGGGCTAAAGATCTCTAAGAATTTTGGACAGTTGGTTGTCCTTTAGGGACCTTACCAAACCATAAATTGAAGTTGTATGTTTCCCCAGACACATTCTTAAATGCTGCTTGTTACCTCTGCCAAAACTCAAAAAAGCCATCCTCTTTCAGATGAGAATCACTCTCCATCAAACCACAAGGCTTTAAAAGCTTCCCTATCCTCTGTCTGCCTGAAGCCAGAGCTGCTTTCGTGGTCCTCCTGTGAAACCAATCCCTTCTGCTGAACTGCCTGCTAGGAAGACTTTCAATTTAGTGGTTAATGGAAAATATGCTTTAAATGGTGTGGCACTCCAGGATTGCCCAGCTCAAAGCAAAAGAAAACCAAAATAGCTGAGGTTTCTCTTTTCGCTCTCAGTGGTGCAACAGCAACCGCAACTTAAACCTTTGAGAAAAAACCCCAAAAGTCTGAGGCACACATAAAATTTGTTCACATTCAGCTTGCCTCTCAGAACATTCCTCTGGAGAAAATATCGAAGAAATTGGAAACAACTGCTCATTCTCATACTATCCCTCCCTGGAAGTCAATTATCGTTAACAGTAACAGTTCAAAACCCGCAAAGTATATACGGTGAGGCCACTTACTAGTTATAGCTTTGGGAAGAATTTGAGCATTGTTTACCCATTTGTATTCTGTGGAGCAGGGGGCAGTAAATTCTGACATCTCCTATAAAGGTGGGGCTTGAGACGGTCTTCACCTTGCTAGGCCAATTATGCCCCCCATCCCCAACCCTAATACACACTGAAGCCAGCTAAGTACTATGGATGAATGTTCTTTATGAGTTGTCTCCAGAGTCCAACAAGGTGACACCAATAGGCCGAATTCTATTCACAGGATAGAAGCCACACTGAGTAGAAAACAAGAACTCAAAGAGGAGGGAGGGTGTTTAAGTTTGCAAACCTAAGAGTTAGCTCCCCTAGGCTGTTAAATCTTTTAATAGCTTCATCCCTTCCTCCTGCCATTTTAGAATCTACAAGTTCTCGAAAGCTTCCAATTATTTCCAACTCAGCCCTCCATGACTGAGGCCCCTCTCCACTCCCGTATTATTAACCTACTTGGTACCACAGATGCCATCTCTCCACAGTATTTTTCTAATTGTATCTGAATGATCAAACATGAGCATATTTAGTGGGTTATTTTTTTTTGCTGTTGCTACTTTTCCTGACCTTGAGATGACAAGAGATTGTTGAGCCAAAATGACTTTGGCAGGTGTTGACAGGTATCATAGGGTCAGGAACTCTGAGAAAGAGTCACATTCAACCCTAGAATAGCTGACTAGACATCACACCTGATAATAATTCTGTAATTCTTAGGATAGTTTTGAATAGGGTGGGAGGAGACCCAGGTCAGACTAGCAGTTTTGATACCAACCATGTAGGTATCATGTGCTACCATGTGCAAGTCATTTAAACTCTCTGAGGTTTAGTTTCCTCATAAGTAAAGAAGGGATAAAGTTATTAGCGCTACTTCTCTTGTTGTAAAGGGATTTTTGTGAAGAGATTACATGGAAAGCTATAAAGAACAACTGAAGTTTTTAATTATTATTATTTAAATTGTATAAATGAGAGGAAGCACTGCACAGTGTTTAAAGAGTTAGAAAATCCTTGTTTCCTGTCCTGCTTCTGAAACATACTGGCTGTATGAATTTAGAGAAAAAAAACGAAACAGAAATCTTCACTTATCCTCTCAGTGCCCAAGGCAACTTTCTGAATCTATAAGTTGCTGAAAAGGTTCCAACTTGCATTAGTAGAGGGAATTTCCTATATCAACAAAAACGCATGACCATATAAAATCCCCAAGATTTAATAACTTAAAAGTACACTAAGACTGTTGGGAGACCTTGTATATAAATATGATTTATCACTATATACATGCTATTACTCTGAGACATTATGGTGTTGTGGATAGTATAACGGCCTGGAAGTCAGAAGACTTGGTAATACTTCTGATTCTACCAATAACCTTGACGTGCGACTTTGGGCGAGCCATGTTACCTCTTTGGGTCTTGGATTCTTTACCACTTGAATAAAAAGTTGGATTATATGACCATTCATTTATTCATAATTTTCTGCATATTCTAGGAGTGTGTAAACTCTTCAAGGGCAGAAACTTTCACATTTTTCTTTGTCTCATAAACAGTGCTTAGTACCCAAGTCCTTAGATGTTTGTTGAATAGAATTGAATAATTCCCCTTAGCTATTTTTAGAAGTTAAATATATCCAAAGTGTCTGGGGCGGGAGGGCATGAGGAGAATTATATAGGTGGATATATTAATACATATGGGTAGATATGATCATATAACATACATTGTATGATCGCCTATTATTATAATTTTCCTGTATAATAGATTTTCATAGTATCCAGATTAGGACTAGAATTTTAAAATTATGTGGATGCTTTTGTAATGTTTCTAGATTCCAGGATTCAATAAATGTTTGTTGAACTGTGCCTACATAGTTCCATTATATGGATGAGCCTCCTTTCATTTCAAGGCCCAGAACTAGTCCTCATTCATATACTTTCATTTGTCCTGAGTTTTCTTTCTTTTTGCATTTGCCTACATTATCCTGAAGGCACCAAAGAGACAGGGAACATGGGTATTATGCAGCCTGGACTTCAATATAAACTTTTTAATAACTGGGATCTCTAGGGGGGAAAAATTAAATGTGCCAAGGACACACCTTTATGTCAAATATGTACTATTAACACTTTTGCCATCACTTTATCTAAATGATCAGCAAAATAAATCATTTGTGGCATTTTTAGCATTTGCTTATTTCTGAAGTATAAATAATCACCATGAAAATTTAATAACTGCTTTCTTGTGTCAGATGAGACTTATTCTATAACATCTCTGTGTGTAGCCCTAGGGCATTAACATAAGTCAAGACCTCAAAAAGGTAAAGCTATTAAAACAAAGGCAGACAACTGCCTTGCTGAGAACCCCAGAAGAGAATATGAAAACAGTTGGAAAGCACACCTCGGCTGTCTTATGAATGAATGATCATGAAGTCAAAGGTTCAGTGAAAAGACAGGAGTGATGGCTAAATGGTCATTGAGGTCTCCTGGTGATCATTACACTCAATGTGTTGCCACGTGGTTTTACAAGGCAAAAATTGACTCTACTAGGAACAGGATAACAATCTAACAGGACGAGATTGCTGTTTCTTCCCTCTGTGACTTTGATACTGGAAGGATGCCAGTTAGCCCTCTCCTTTAAATGGCCTCTGGCTATTGCTGCTGGGTGGGAGATAGAAATAGACAGGAATAAGGTCCAAGACATTTTGTTAAATTAAATATTTTGACACTCTTTGTATATTCAACCCAAGACTAAATGAAATGACATGGCTGAGTGCTATGCATAATCTAGGGTGTTATGTGCCAACCTTCGTAGCCAGCACATGATCTGGAAGCCTTGGTGCTTAGAGCACCGCTCAGTGGTTTATCAGAGATTGCAAACCGAGTAACTTTTAGCCGCAACATTCTTTTCCACCTTTAGTGCCCATTCAAAGTAGCTGCTCTTGTGAAAGGAAGGATGCCTATGGGGAATTCTTGCACCTCATAGTGTATTTATGGAAGTTGGTTTAGAAGAATTCAAAAACTGAAATGGTCCTAATTTCTTATGCTACTCAAGTACTGTGAAGATGAGTTGATGTGCTGTATTTTTTTTTTTTTTTGTTATATCAATGTATTTACCAATGTGGGTACTTTCAACATCAGTGAAGACTATAACCTCTGCATGGCTTCTTATTCTGAAACATGCTTGTCCATGTCTACTAATAAATTCTGTACAGAAGATTACTTAACACGTGGACAGTCTTCTTCTGGTTTGTATATTCCAGCATAATAATGATGCTATCAATATTTTTATGCCTTCCTTGATCCTAAGATATGAATACCTCACTTTGTCATGGATGCCCTTGTTGATATGTTTCACCTATTTTTTTGTGGACAAATAAGCATAGGAAATACTTGAAATCCACTATGTCGCTTTCCATTACACAAGTCAAAAGCTATTTAAATAAGGGAGATTTCTATTTTAACTCAACCATTGACATTAACATAACTTTTGAAGGTATTGGTTAACTTTGATGAAACTTATTGCATCTTAAAATTATAATAAAACACACATTATGATTAATATGTGCCAACCTGAAGCAAAATGGCAAGTGACAGGTTTTCAAAAAGTGCCCTTTTTCTGTGACTGGGGTAATTCAGCAAAACAAGAGAGCAATTTATTCATTCACTTGATATTTCTCAAATGCTTAGAATTTACAAAGATTTGTACTAGAAACTGGGGGGGAGTGGAAAAAAGAAATTTAAATCAGGAGTTAACCCCTATGAATTTTCAGTATAGTTGAATATGCATTGTGATACAAACAAATACGTTACATAGGCTATCGAATAAAATGCTAAGGTGTAACATCAAGAAAACTTACATTCAAATCCTGCCACCAATGTTTATGAGATATGTCAATCTAGATTATTCACTTAACCTTTATATGCATCAGGTACCTTTTTGGGATTTGTCAATCAATTCATAGATGATTTATATAGATGTAATATACAGTGGTGGAGGGAATTCCCACATTGGAAGTTTCCCTACAGTTGAGGTACTAGATCTTTCATGTATTTTCATTTTCTTAAGTGGCACTGGGAAATCAACATCTGATTTTGATGGAGAAGTCTCATCCCAGAATGGGTTGAGAAATTTAGTAATATATAAAAATGTACCTTCCTAAGCAGAGCTATGGTTCAGTTCAAGAAGAAATCAGATATAAAATCAATGACAACAACCCACTTTCCCTCTTTTCTTGTAACTTCCCAGTAAGTTTCCAAGGTTGATACTGATGGGAAAAGTTAAGGCACACCAACAAAACAAACAGAAGGAAACAGTTTTTGCAAATGATAATAAATATGATGCCACGTCCTTGCCCTTGGTAGAGGGACTTTAAATATCATTTAGGAAAAATTTTAGTTAACCAACTTCCAGTGATCAATCTGAATAACTCAAGTGTGTATATATGTTTATGTGTATGTATGTGTATCTGTGTGTGAATGTATATATGTATAGAATTTAGTAAGTGATTACCCTATTATCATTTGAAACATTTCAGCATAGGGTAACTATTTCTGATTTCAGCTATTTAATCTGGCTTACCTTTAAGGTTTAATTTCCATATAAGCAAGAACCCATCAATTATAAAATATAACAATAAACATTTCTGAATAATTTTCAGTTGCAATTAGAAGTTTCATGGGATCCCAAAAGTGTACATTACTTTCAGAATGACTATAACATGACTGGAATTCCAACTGGTTTAAGCTGGCTCTTTGGGCTCTAAAGTGATTTCAGAACCTGGTGTCTCTATACTATAGACATATATATATACATATATATATACATGTATATGTACATATATACATATACATACATATACATATATAAAATTCTTATTTTTAAAAGAAGGTAAAGTCCTAATTTTACTAAAGGGCTGCTCATTTATAGAAATAGGGAAGCACAAAGCAGGAAGACATATTAGGCCAAATACCACCTTCTCTAATTTTCCCTATTGATTTTTTGCCCACTGGATCCTTAGATATCTCTTTTCTGATCTTTGAAATCTGTTCTCCCAAATTCTAAGATGGAGCAACAAATTCTCCCAAAGGTTCTTATCATTTCTATTTCAGCAATCAGTGCCTCCTTCTTGGTGAGAATCAGGTATTGGAGAGTAGTTCTCTTTGCTTCCTCCATCTTTCAAAGGATAAAATTACCATAAAGGCAAGCCAAGAAATGATTAGCTGCTCTGCTTTTGGCAGAGACAGAGCTTCAGCAGATGTCCAGATAATTGAAGTTTCCCATCGTGCCTCTGTATTAAGCTTAGGAGTTGTTTCCTGAACTCTCATCTATTTCCTCTTTTGATCTAGGTGAATTTTCAAGTTTGGTGAGTGTCAATCTAATCATCCTTAAGCTAGCATGCCTCTCTTCAAATGAGAACAGTTCTACACAAGGATAAAACCTGGATTCTAGAAGACAAAAATACATTAAAAATTAGGCAATTTCTGCTTGCTTACCTAATGTATGCTGTACTATAAAGAGCCACCTTTTCTTAACCATTTTTTGCTTCTTCAGGTATGTGTATATGCCATGCTTTGCTGATTTATGTTATCCATTAACTTTCTAGAGCATTTCCGATGTTGCTCAAGGGCTCTGGGAATCCTGAAAAATCCAATTAGGAAATATGCTGTGTTGTTTCTTTTTATGAATTTTTGGTTCCTATAATGTGTGCTTATATGCATACGAATATGACTTTCTCTTCATTATACATAATCTTTAGGCATAATTCCCTTCAATATAATACTTTCAAATTGGATGTAATGGCTTTAGTGAATAGTGATGCTACTTGTAAATTTCCCAAGAAATTACAGTGACATACCATCTTTGATTTAAAACCAGAAAATTCCATATTTTGGACTATTTAGAAATCATGGAATATTTAAAAGAAGACTAATGCTTAAAATGAGAGAGAATAAGTATATGAGGGAGAAACTAGCATGAATCCAGGCCATCTTTGAAGATTTACAGTTGTTTTTTTTTTTTTTTACCTCAGTCATAATCTACCTAAATTAAAAGTTCACAAGAGTTTAGTAAATGTAAACACTAAATAAATCCATTCCTTAATTACACTTTACCAAGAACTTTTCCCATCATAAATTCATCCATCCATCCATTCATTCATTTAGTGCCCCTCTTTTTAGGGGAAATATATTTTAAAATCCTTACATAAAAATTTTAAAGGTTAGAAAGGGAACAGTGGTGATAACAGAAAAGAAAGTTCTTAAATTAGGTTGCAAACTATCTCCTTTCATCTACTAATGCACACCATAACTATAGTTTCAGCCCCCAACTTTTTAAAATATATAAATACATATATGTATATCACAAATGCATGTACACACACACATGCAAACATAACACATATGCCAGATATAAGGATCAATTTCACATATTCCAGCCTAGCAAAATAAAAAAATCCACTGAGGAAATAGTAAGATATGCTGTTCACCACTACTGGTATCAGATTATTTTGACAATCTTCATGTTCTATATTCTTTAGCTATTGTATTTTAACTAAGGCTATGACAACATACATAACTGCTACTTTGTCCTCATGCCACAAGGCGTCTCACAGCTAATTCTAGAATAGTGAAGTTAGAGTTAGGAAAAATTCGTTTCATAACCTTCCTTTCACTAGTTATATGACCATGGACAAGTAATTTAACCTCTCTGAGTCTCAATTTCCCTTTATATAAAATGTAGATAATTAATAAAAATAATAAAATTTAATATTAACCACCAACAATTGTGATGGTAATAGTGATCATTTGTTTTTGTCAGGCTCAAATGAGATAATGCACAAAAATCATTTTTTCTACCTTTAAAAGCACACTATCACTGTCAGTGGTATTTTATACTATACTCTACTGAGGACTAAGGAGAAAAAGACAAGTAGCCAGAGAAAAGCATTAACTATGCTAAGGGGAATCAGGAAAGACTTCTTGTGGGAGGTGGCATGTGAGCTTAATTTAAATTTAAATTACACTGGAGATTCTATGACTCAGAGAGAGAAGGGAGTGCCTTCTAGGTATGGAATGGCAAGGGTATGCAGGGGGAAAATTATATATATTTCCATGTATTTACAGGCTGAGAACATGGGTTTGTTTACCCAAGTCACTTAGTTTTGTTTTGTTTTTTTTTCCCTAGTAACTAACATGGTTCCTAGCATATAGTTAGTGTTTAATAAATATCTGTCAATGGATTAATTAAAATAATGTTTAAGAGGCAAGTTTAAGTCTGACTGTAGAAGTCCTTGAAAGTAAATCTAATAGTCACGGAACAATTTCTGAGCAAGTAAATACTATAACCAGATCAGTGTAGTAGGAAGATTGATTGGGCAGGCAAGTGAAGGATAGATTGGAAAAGGGAGAGATTAGAAATAGGGGAATGATGCAGGGTGCTGTTATGAAGAAAGGAATGTATGAAGAGAAAGAACAACAGAAATATTCTGAAAGTATAATCCGCAGGTCTTAGGAACTGAGTAGTTATGGGGTTTAAGGAAAAGTCAACAATGACTGAGGGATGGGATGAGTAATTTCATCATAATAATACTAATAGACACAGAACAACATAAGTTTGTGGAATGCATATAATTATATGTCATCTGAGCCTTACAGGATTCTCATTTTATGGATGTGAACACAGAGGTTCAAGGTCATATAGGTAATCAGTAAACCTCAGAGAGAGGATCTGTATTGAGGCTGTCCTACTCTAACTCCTCCACCTGCTATGCCATGTTACCTCTCCAATGGAGATGCCGAAGCTGGGAGGACAGTAAGGCTTTGGCATATCTACAGCTTACTATGCTACCCCAGGCTAGGAAGAGTATCAGCCACAAAGGGACATATTAAAAAGATCATCAAACTCATGAACTCTAGAGAAAATGCTAGCCTAGGACAAACGTGTGGCGCTATCGACAGTGACTGTGAAATAATTATATTAGAATCCCTCACAATAGTCCTAAAAAAGGAGACATATAATTATTTTAGAAGGTAAAATAGAAACCCATACTTTTTCTGGGTCCAGTTGGGCCTCCCTTAACACAAGGTCAGTTCATCTCCCAACAAAGAAAAGTAGACCTCCGATTGTTTCCTTTGTTGCTTCTCTGCCTGACAGAATTATGTTCACAGAGAAGTTATCAAGAATCCTTACAACTGTTCCATCCTGAAATGTGCCAGAAGAGAAAAAGGATTCTAGGGTAGATGAAGAGAGGCAGAGAGATCCAGAGAATTCAACTCTTTGACAAGAAATGCAAGAAAAATGACTGAAGGAAGAAATATTTAGAAAATCTATTTTTCTAAGCTATGCCTATTATTTTGAATCAAATTAAATAGTCTGCCCTTCAATGTGAGCGTTCTTTTTAGAATCTAGCTTTGCCCAGTTTTTTCTTCATGAGGACTGGAGGAGCACCTTACTTTCTACATTCCAAACTCTACCATCTTTGAGATCAGTGGAGGCGGCATCTCTTTTTCAAAGAAGGAATACATTTTAAGTCAAGATAATCCTGCCTTATCTATAAACAGATAACTGTCCCCCTCATCTTATCAACCTAAAACATGGACACTTTACTGAGACTTATTGTTCATTCAAAAGGAGAGGGGGGAGGTGGAGATAGAGATATTAAATAAGTATGTCACTCATTTCAACAATCAAAAGGCAACTTGGTATCAAATGATTACACTTGATATCAAGAAATGCTGAACAGGTAAGCTCTCAACACAGGACATGGAGGAATTTGTAGTAATGAGCACAAACTTGAAAGGAAGATATCCCTAAACTTTTTGAAATTTGTCTTAATGTTTTTTTTTAAATAGAGTTAAGCAATATCTAGATATTTTACAAGATTCATAATCACACAAATCACTTTTATGAGAAAATATTTCAAAACTAACTTCTGATCATGAAAAAATCCTTCAAAAAGTGGATCATATTTCATATATAAGATTGATTTACTTAAGCTTCAGCAAGCCATGTTTACACAGAACAGGAATGTTGGGCTCTATTTAATTCTGATTTAACATCAGCCTTTAATACAAACAAAGATAAATGCTCCCAGTTTTCATTCATAAAAACTGAATATAAATCCCAGGAAAAATATTCTCCAATACTAGGGGGAAGAGGGGTAATGTCCTTTGGGTTAATAACAAAAAATGGTAGCTAAGCGGATACCAGGAATTTCAGGAACTAGGTATAGAGAATGTCATCCTTGTTTCTCCCTCCTGGCTTATTTCAAGTCTCAGCTAAAATCCCATGTTCTGTAAGTAACCTTTCTTAAGTCCCCCTTAATGTTACTGCCTTTCCTCTAAGATTATCATAAATATATATATATATATATATATATATATATATATATATATATATATATATATATATATCTTGTTTGTATGTTGTTTTTGGCATGGTGTCTACTCCACTAGGTTGTGAGCTTTTTTTTTTCTTTCTCTGTATATCTAGTGTTTAGCACCATTCCAGGCACATAGACAGCACATAATAAAGGCTTGTTGACTTCATTTGACTTGAATTCAAGTAAAATTCACTTTTTCCTTTATTCTCCGCAGAAAGTAGATTAGTGCTCGGTATATGCAATGCTATCCATGTCTCTAAAAAACTAGAACTAACCAAAAATAAGATGAACTACCTACATATCCAAGCAGTAAGCAGGGGAAGATATCCAGTCACTGAACTGGATGAATTGCTGAGTATGACATAAAGAGTATTCTTGGTCAAGTGTGGGTTTTTCTCTTAGGTCCCTTCAAACTCTTGAGATTCATTGATCCTTTCATTCTCCTTCAAAACTTTTAATTAAACTCATCTTTTCTAGAATGTTGAGTGTTTTATTTTTGTTTTAGATTTCTTTAATTTCTTTTGTATGTATTTGTTTTGCATTTTCAACTAGAGTTAAAGGTTCTTGATGGAAAGATTTATTATCTACCTCTTTGGCATCCCCCAATCATTTCTAGGGCAGGGCTTATCCCATAACAATCTCCTTGTAGGTGTCCAGATATAGTCTCACTATTTATTAAAAGACTCACTGGAAGCCATAACTAGGAGATCAGATTCCAGAGAGATGAGATCCAGAGACAGAGAGAGAGAGAAAGAAGCTAGTTACCTAGAAGGAAAAGTCCCAGGGGCTACCTGATAAATATAAACTGTTATGTTAACATTTCTACTTTTCCTTTAAAAAAAAAAACTTTATAAACTTTTGCATAACATTGAGAATTTTAAGAAAGTATTCAACCCTGAGTGAACCTAGGGGTAAATGTGAAAATTTTGAAACAATGTAATTTTATATCTGTAAAGAATATAGAGATCATCTAGTTCAAGTCTGAATTATAGAGAAAAGACAGACAATGTGGAAAAATGAGAAAAATCCTGTACAGAAGTCAAAATATTTGTGATTCAAGTCAGCTTTGATACTGACTTACCTGTGTAACCCTAAAAAATTCACTTCCCATTTCTGGATCTGACTTTTGCCACCTGCAAAATGAAGAGATTTAATTAGGTAATTGTTAAGTTCCCATGCATATTTAAATTCTATAAGAATGACCTCTACCATGGTTCCATCTTTCCACATTTCTAAATAATTAGGAATTTGTTACTAAAATCATACAAAGCACAGGCTTTCTTTTAAACATTAAGGAAGACTTATAGATATGGTTCATTGAATTACCAGAAAGAAACATCACCTGAAATAAAAACAAGGCATATGCTGATAAGTTTATTATCACAATTAGAAACCTGATCTTCTAAAAATCCCTGGTTAACTTTTGCAGAATGGACAGTAGACTAGAGTCTGGTTGGGTTAGTATTATAGCATTATTAGTATGTTATTAGTCATATAGTATTAATTATTACAGATAGGTCTTGTTTTCCCAGCTAGATTGCATGTTTGTTTTTTTCATGCAAAAGATTCTAAAAAATTACAAACTAATCTTTAGGGGGAACATATACATTGATGACATTCCGTAATAAGTGGAGCATTGAAGTGACTAGAGAAGTACTCCATGCTTAATAAATATGATGAATATGGATTATTCCAACAAAGAAAAATAAGTAACAAGAAAAGAATGTCTTGAGGAATTTAGGAAATTTGCTTTCCTGTGTAACCTATTAAAAGGAATGTCAAACCAGTAAGGAATGAGAAATTCTCACCCTTTACGCTAGAAGTTGGAAGACTCCAAGGGGCAAGTATTTCACACACTGACAGCAAGATCAGGATATTGCTTGATTATTCAAAACAATATGTTGCTATGCTTTTCTTTGCTCCAAAGAAGATTATAATTCTATGGCTGAGGTGGAAAAGTTAATATTCAGAAATAAAGGTTCAGAAAGGAAAAGCATTAATAAAATATTTTTCAAGCAATGTTAAGATTCCTTTAACTGTAAAATGTAAAGAATTATACTCACAATGAACTACCACAAAGCCACAATCAGCTTCCCATGTCCAATCTTTGGTTATTTCTCATCAATTTTCTTCTGATTTGTGTTTGCCTTCTTTCTTTCTGCTGACATGAGTGTCATGCAAATTTAATCATTCACTTTTTTTAAGAATATAAGCCACCACATAAGCACTCAATCTCTCAATCGCAGGCTAAATGGAAGTGAAAACAATAAAAGCCATTATATGAAGAAAGATAAAGTGCTACTGTTTCCACTTTAAACTAAGGCTCAGTTCAGAAACTTATATGAATAGGGGAAAAAATGTACCTTATTTTTAAACATTTTAAGATAACTTATTTATTTTTTTTAAAATCCTTTTAACCACTATGAAATTAATTGGCTAGGTTCAGTAACCCCATCATTGTGTTATCTACCCACTACCAAAGAAGCAAAGATATTTTCCCTTGAATTCTGTTCTTTCTTTTCATTGCCATTTCCATTCATCAAAATCCATTTTCCTTAGACTAAGTTCCTGCAAAAGGAGAAAAATGTCCATATATCATTTCACTTGTGCAAAGAACTTATGAAATCTAGTGAAAACCCTCACCAATTTCCCCATGCCCCAGTGATCAACCAAGCAATTTTCATTAGGATAAACTAGTGCTGCCCACTTGTTAGCATAATATAAAATTAGCCTACAAAGAAATCTGAAAAAAAGACTAAATTCTATAATCATTAATTACATTAAGTTAATCCACCAAATTAAATCCAGTAAGTTCTTAAATAAAATGAGACTAAGATAAATCATTTTAGAAAATATCACTTTTAAAGTCAATATGCTAAGAAAACACATTGAAAAAGGAATGATTCCCCAAACATGCATTACAATAGAAAGATCTAAATTCCTTGTGAGGCAGCTGGGAAAAGCTGCCTTTCAATTCTTTAATGATGGAGAGTGGAGAGCCCTCCATCAAGCTGTTTTCAAACTATGAGTGATCATGTTTCCTAAAACTAAATGCTGCTGTTTATATTGTCAAAGCACTTTGCATACATTTTCTCATTTGTGTCTCATATGCCAGTGAAGTAGATTTTATCTCCATTTTACAGGTGATGTTAATAAAAGGTTAAGAAAGGTTAAGTCAAGAAAAGACTTAACATAGCCAATTCAATTCAATGGACATATTATCAAGCACCTACTACATACATGACAGAGAGGCAGTGAGGCATACTGGAGAGATGGCTGGCCTAAATACGGACATCATGAGTTCAAATTCAACCTTCAGTACATACTGACTGTGTGACCCTGAGCAAGAAAGGCATTTTTACCACTCAGTGTTCTAAGCATATGTGTAAGAATGTCTAGACAAAAAAAAATGAAGAAGTTAGCCATTGTGCATGCAAAAATAGAAAAACACACACACACAATATGTTGAAATATCTACTTAAGGAGATTACTCAGAGCTAGTTAGTTTTGGAGGTAGAATTATGAAACCAGGTCTTCATGACTACAAATCTAACACTCTGTTCACTATACCAGAAACCTCTAGTCTTACCAAGATTACAAGTGCCACCATTACTGGCAGGCAATAGTAACTGGAGCCCCTTCTGAGTTCACCTCTCTAACTTCTGCCTTGAGCCAGGACTTGCTAACTCTCCTGCTGTATTAGTCAAATCAAGGGGCAACCCCTTAGAGAAACAAGCAATTTATGCTTTCCAACTAGACTAAACAGGAGGGCACACCTCATTTTCTATTACTGGCAAATCAAAAGAAAACCCATGGGGGAGGAAGCAAAGAGACCTATCCGAGGAACTTTCCTAGCGCACAAATAAACTTTATCAGACCTTGCAATTAATTTCAGGGATTGTTCTATATCGACCTGGATGTCTGAAGCTGGATTTTCCACCTCAGGGCTCCATCAGTGAAATCCACACATCTCCCAGTTAGTGAAGGAGTAAGGGCTTTCTCCTTTGTAAATGGTGATGTCTTAGAGTTCTTCTTTACAATTCTAATCACATCATTGATTTCAGTAATCTTTCAGCAACAATGCTTTTTAATGATGCCCAAAGTGGGGTTGAGTTGCGGTTCGTTCTTATGTACATATGAGTGTATGTTTGTAAACCCCTATAATTAAAAATAAGCCAAATAATGTGACTCTGGATGTCTGGATAAGAAGCTTTCAGATTAAGGTTTTCTTTAAAATGGCAAAATTGTTAACTCTATTTAAAATGATAAATACCAAGAAATAACCTCTTAAGTAAGACTTCTGAAAGGGAAATTCTGGGCACCTATTTCACCAAAGTATTCTGTATGACAAAGGCTGGTAGCGTATTCCTCTTACATCAAAGGATCATAGATGTAGAGCTGTAAAAGACCTCGGAAGCCATACAGTTAGATCTCCCCTCCATACATACAATTTAACAAATGAGGAATTGAGGTCAAGGGAAAGGTTAAGTGCCCAAGCTCATACAAGTAGTAAACATCAGAAGCTGGATTTGAACCCAGGTCTGTGGCCTCCAGAGTCAATGCTTGTTCCAATCTACCTTAAAACCTAAGTATCATGTTAAACTTTTTTTTCTGTGATCAATACTCCCACCATCCATTTCAGAAACTGTGAAAAATCATTCATCATGCAAACCAAGTAAGGTTTCTGAATATCTCACTATCTGAGGTGTGGGGATCTGCAACACTTTAAGGAATGTATGTGAGTGAATAACAAGAATGTTTCCTAAAATAATAAAAGAACAAAGCATTAGATGCCTTCTGATGTCCTTCCCAGTTCTAAGTCTATGATGTTGTGATAGCAACATTAAATGATAACAAGCAATTTTAGAGAAGTCCGGATTTCTAATTACAGCTAGCATTTAAGGGTGGTCAGCTAGGTAATGTGTTTTGCTGGTAATATGGAAGGTGGTTGGGAGAGAAATACCTCATTCTGAATTTAGGCATTTGCATTTCTGAAGGATAATCTGGAGTAAAATGCATGTCCTTCAGATTAGCTTTCATTTATAAAGTAACTGCTACCTGAAGACAAGCTGTGTGGACAAGGGACTTTATAAGTATCCTAGGAGGAAAGGGGGAAAAGGAAGAGGTAGAGAAAAGAAAGGTGTGGACCAAAAAACAAACAAAAAAAATCCTTATCTGAGGCCAGAGCCACAAACTAACAGACAAGTGAAAAAAGAAAAGACAAGTAAATAAATACCCAATTTATAGATAGTCATGGGCTTATTAATCAATACCTCCTATTGAAGAGTACAGTATACAGCAACCCAGCTGAAACAGTATTATTAGAAAATGATATAGTGAGCATTAGGATGTATAATTCATGGTGCCTTCATTTGTTCAGACCATCGTGAAAAATCTATAAATCATTTTCTTGTGCATGTATTGCCTAAGTGCAATTTGTCATTTTGCATTAGAGGGCTGCTCCAAGTCATCAGTGCTTTTAATTCACTGTTTAGAGTTTAACAAAATGCTGGCCCTGTCTAATGACTAAAAGGGCAGAAATATGGGAAGCTCTATCCTGGCAAGCAGTTTCTACAAAATGGAGATGTGGATTCCTCCTTGTTACATTTATGTAATGTAGTTTTACCCCCCTGAAGCAACCTCACATATCCTACTCTCTTAATACCAACTAAACAGTTCTCAGGTGATTTTAATACAATACAAAGCAGAAATTAAAATGGCTATTTGAACTCAGTGAAATTACCCTGCTTCACCCAGTTCCAGAAACTCCTCTGAAAATTTGATGGTTGTGGATATACAAGATCTAAATATGCATTACTGTGGCAGTGGCCCATCAGGACAATGCTTCCCCCCCCCCCCCACTTAGTTATGTTTCACTCCTAAAAATAAGCATATTTCATGCTTCCCCACAAGAGATGCCCTCGTCCTGATGAGATGCGTTTTAAATATCCTTCGGGTTGGCTCTCCTCTCTGTACTTGCCTTTCAAGACAAATGCCAAGGATCGCCTTTCCTAGTGACTGGGCGGGTTTGACATTTGAAGGCCTGTTAATAGTCACATTCAGACTTTATATAAATAAATACATAAATGTATGCAATATGTGTGCATATATGTGTATATATGCGTATTTATGCATACACCCATACAAACACACACATATGCATTCGTTCGATTACAATACCTCCCTCAAAGCTCTGGACACTACGCAATAATGAAAGGATTTAAGAGCAAATTGCTTTCAAGTCGCGTTAAATTACAGCAAATACTCATTCGTCCGTCCAGGTTAACTAACTGCTCCCTTCTCCCTCCTGCTCAAAGGGCTCCTTTAAAGTAGAAATTCCTTAGTCTGGTAGAGAAGTTTGAGACATATTTGTTGCATTCCGGTTGTCCCCCCACCTTTGTTACAGCAATTAGAAAGTCCAATGAAAGTCAAATGCCCTCCCTCAGATCCTCAAAGGCGGTCTGGATAAAAAAAAAAAAAAAAAAAGATTTCGATAAATACTGCATCCTTGCAATGATTAAAAAAACAAAAACAAAACAAAACAAAAAAACCAACAACTCGCTGGTCCAACTCCAAGGTAGCCGGTACCCTCTGACTCAGGAGGTGGGCACTTTTACCATTAAAGTCGGATGATCCCTGAGAGCAAACACCCATCAGACCCGAGCTCCCCCGTCCCTACCCCGCTCCTAGTGTCCATCTCCACCGTCATTAGAGCTCTCCAGGAAAAGCATGGTTAGGTTAGTTCTACAGCCACTTCAAAGCGCGCCTCAGCCACACCGCTTATTTTATCTTTCAATCGGAGGAGGTGCTGCGAGGTAGAGTTCGAGGTGGGGGGCGGGAAGGGAATGCAAACAGCTCAGCAGGGATCCGATAAACCATTTGCATTTTACTAGGCATTGAAAAAAAGCACCCCCAAATGCAAAAAGCACCAGGCTTGTTTAGGGGAAAGGGATTTAGCATTGGCAGCACAGCCCCCACATCTGGACCAGTGGGTCAGCACCAAGAACACCAGCCAAAACAGAAAAGCGAGATGTGCCCAGGTGGAGACCCGGGAAGGCAGGGGTGGAGGAAAGGGGAGGGGAGGAAGGGGACCTAGGGACCCCTTAAGTCCGCACTGCCGCCTCTTCCGAAAACACCCACCGTGCAGTGGTTCGACTCCAGCCGAGGAACAGCGGTGGAGACTTGGGGGTCACCCAAGAGTGTAGCTCTTTCCGGAAGCGTATCGCCAATTTTCTTTTGCAAACGGCTGGATGATCCTCTTCAGGGGTCTTGAAAATCGGTAGAAAGAAGCAGAGCCTGGAAAGAAGCGTCGTATCTTTCCACGGCCAGGACTGCCGCGAGCAGCAACCTGCATGCACTGAGTTCCTACGGCCGCTAGGAGACGCTTGTAACCCATATTTGCAAAGCAGGCTTCCCTTTCTGCTACTTCTGGTTAAGGCGGGAATGGGGGGCGGGGGGCAGAGAGCAGAGGAAGGCAGTTTAAGTGGATGCAGTGATTATTTACAGTCAGATCTGCCTCTCTCGCCTCGAATCTATCTCCACCTCTTTATGTTTTGGGGGAAGATTCAGCCCATGGGAACTTCGTTTGCATTTTGGGATAAGAAACCCCTTTCCCTGTCAATCTGCATTGCCATTCAGATGCATCTCTTTCTCTCTCTCTCTCGATCGCCCCTTTCCTACACACATACACACACCCTACATACACACACACACACACACACAATCATACGCGCGCACGCACAGACATAGCCACACACAGATACGTCCTTCTCTACGTGGATGTACACACATTAGGAAAGGATTGTCGGAAAGGGGAAAATGCTAGCGGATCTGATGACTCAGCTATAGGATCTCAAAAAAATAAATATTTTAATCGTGTGTGTGTGTGTGTGTGTGTGTGTGTGTGTGTGTAGGGGAGAGGGGCGATCGGATAACTATTAATATTTAGACACACCATAATCGCCTTTTCATCGATCCACAGGTCCTTTTATAAACTGTAGCTCCATTCTAAGCCTCAGACGTGACGCTGAAACATTTCAGCTGCTGCGGTTGCTGCTGGGTTCTGGTCCCCCCTTAAATTTACTGCAGCTAGAAAAGGATTAGCCATTTCCCCCTCCTCCCCCCAGCCCCTGCATCCCATCCTTGTAAACTGCTTAAAGACGAGATCTATTCCCATGAAAAGAGGTAGGACCAGAGGAAATGCAGGAGATGTATTCTTCATAAAAAAGAAAGTGGGGGAGAAAGACAATGTCCTTACCCCCGTAGCAAATGCTATTTAAATATCTGTCCACAGACGCTTTGCTTTTCTCAGCAAGAGACATGCTCCCTTGACTATATGGTGTAGTAATATTTTTTTTTTCCCCTGGATCTTGCTCTGCTCTGAAATCTTGAAAATTCTTTCTTCTCTTCTGGAAAATGAAGAGGTGCAGGGATTTTAAGTGCATATGGGAACCGAATAATAGTTACCTTTCCTGTGAAGAGCTCCGACAATCCCTTTTCTCTGAACAGTCTCTTCAAGTGTTTCTTTAAGGAATGAAGAGTTCAGGGACTTAGGAGCACTATTTTAACTTTACATCACTCAGGTACAGATTGCTATAGTGGTACAGAATGGACTAGAGGCGTGCTTACTGGGCTGTCCAAAGGCACTTTACAGTGCAGAAACCTCCACTTACCAAACCCTCCAGAATGACCGAATCTTACACAATACACACACACACACACACACACATTTCCAATATCGCAGAAATACAAGTCTATACACAAGCTATGTGGACTGCGTGTGTGTATTTCTCAAGCAAAGCTCCTCTGCTCCTGCCGCATTGGCTGTAGTCTTAAGCTAGTGCAAGGTGGAATTTTCAATTCAAGGTTTACTGCTCAGTACTGAAAGCCTCCGTGTCCCAGTTCAGCTCACCTTGATTGTGGGGGTGGCATGGGGAGAAGGAGCATGTATCCCTTCAAAAGCAGGAAAAAAAAATAGCTAGCCTTCTTTTCTCTCTCCTTTCCTCCCTCGCGCCCCCCCCCCCCTTCGAGTTGCTGTACTACGCCGCGTGCGGCGTAGGGATATCTTAGGTGATTCACTGAGCCTTGATGTACTAGGCATAGGAAGCTAAAAAAAGAGCATTTCAGCAACGGATGGAGAGGTGTAGAGATACAGAAGTGAAACTACTCTGTCATTTATCAGAGGGCTCGCTTTCATTCCAGGTGCAGAGGAAAGTTAATCCATTCTGGCAGCATCGTTTTGTGCAAGTAGCGATTATCTTTAAAAGGGCAGTGAGATAGAAGTTGTTAGCACAAATGGTTTGGCGGGAGCCTCTGGGCTTCCTTGAACCTTCCCTAAAACCTTGCTTCCCTAGTCCTTCGGTGTTCACCACTGATCCCTGTTCGACCTCTTGAGTAAACCCACCTGCTTCATCTGAGAACAGGAAAATTATTTGCATTTTTATTATTTCCCATGTCTGTCCTCAGTCACGGGACCGTACTAATTAAACTAAGTCAGACAATTCCCTGCAACTTTTTTCTTCTTTTGTCTTGAGCAGAAAACAACTATTTCTATGTCACGGAAAGAAATTCAAATTAGGGAGGGGTGAGGCGCAGTTGGCATCTTAGGAAACACCTCTCCAAGGAAAGAACACTGCTATTTTTGTTATGATGCATTAGTATTGCTGATGCAAATAGGGGAACCTCTATTCCCTATCCACTCTCTGCAGCAAGGGAATATTAAGTTTCCGAAGGAGAGATTCCCCTAGCAAGCGCTTCGGGATCTGCAGGGTTATTCTCGCTCTCACACTCACACACACATTCCCAGACCTGCTCTGGAACCAAGCTCGCCTCCACCTCCCAGCCTGGTTGCCTTGTGACGCGCCCTATTTGACGTTCGGTCTATCCAATCAGCTCCCACCCCAGTGGGTGTTGCTGCTCCGCAATTGGTTGGCAGATGGAGGGCGCTGCGCAAAAACAGAGAAGCCGAGCGCTCGGAGCTCAGAAACTGCCAGCAGAGATCCCAGAAGCTGCATCTAAGGCTGAAGGAGGAAAGCAGGGAGGAGAGAGATAGGTTAGAGAGAGTGACAGAGAAGAGAGGAGAGGGAAAAAGGTTAGGGAGAGACGGCAGGCAAGAAACTGTTCACTACATTTTGAAAGAGCAAGATTGAAGACAGAGCAGAAGAGACTGGAAATGCCCCTAAATAAAAACAAGGGGAGAGAAATATCTAAGAAGAGAAATTCAACCAGAAAACTGAAGGGAATGAAAGTTTGATGCTGCAAAGCATTGGTGCTTTTTTTCTACATAAAATCTCGCTGGTTACAAACATTTTTCGTGCTTTTGCTTTTTACCAGTGGTTTATTATTATTATTATTTTTTAATTAAGAGGCATGTTCAACGGCTCCAGCGGCATCTCTCCCTTGTCCTGCTCCTTCTCTTCTTCCTCCTCGCTTTGCTTTTCCTTCTCCTCCTTCTCCTCCTCCTTTTCTTCCTCCTCCTCCTCCTCCCATCAGCAGGAAGACAAACCGAGGACAGTCTTGAAATATCGAAATTTCCTCCTTGGGATTTGCCTGCACTGCCCTGCGCCAAGACTATTGGAATAAATAAAAGCAGCTGAAATACTGTATTATCATTATCTTATTAATTGGCCAGTGGTAAGATTACAGATGAGGAGCGGGGACGTCTGCCTTCCTTCGTGTGCCAACCGCGAAAAAGGAGAGGCTGGATGGTGGGGGGTAGAACCCTAAAATGAAGCAAAAGGAAGACTAAATCGTTCCAAGACACCCCAGCCCCGGCAGTCCTGCCAAGCAGTGCACTTTTATTCGTATTTCTGGAGGCTTTTGTTGGGGGGTGGGGTGCTTGGGGGGCTGTTGGCTGCGGAGAAACCTTTTTTTTTTCTCTTTCTTTTTATTTCCCCCTGTTGGAGATGATTGTGCTATTATTTTTTGCCTTGCTCTGGATGGTGGAGGGAGTCTTTGGCCAGCTGCACTACACGGTGCAGGAAGAGCAGGAGCATGGCACGTTCGTGGGCAATATCGCCGAAGATCTGGGCTTGGACATTACAAAACTTTCGGCTCGCCGTTTCCAGACGGTGCCCAATTCGAGAACCCCTTACTTGGACCTTAACCTGGAGACCGGGGTATTGTACGTGAACGAGAAGATCGACCGCGAACAGATCTGTAAACAGAGCCCTTCGTGCGTCCTGCACCTGGAGGTCTTCCTGGAGAACCCACTGGAGCTGTTCCGGGTGGAGATCGAGGTGTTGGACATAAATGACAACCCACCAGCCTTCCCGGAGCCCGACCTGACCGTGGAGATCTCAGAGAGCGCCACACCGGGCACCCGCTTCCCACTGGAGAGCGCCTTCGACCCAGACGTGGGCACCAACTCCCTGCGCGACTACGAGATCACCCCCAATAGCTACTTTTCGCTTGATGTCCAGACCCAGGGAGATGGCAACCGCTTTGCCGAGCTAGTACTGGAGAAACCGCTGGACCGGGAGCAGCAGGCGGTGCACCGCTACGTGCTGACCGCCGTGGACGGGGGAGGTGGAGGAGAAGGAGGAGGGGCAGGAGGCGCCGGAGGAGGGGGCTCACCCCCTCAGCAACAACGCACGGGCACGGCCCTGCTCACTATCCGAGTGCTGGACTCCAACGACAACGTGCCCTCCTTCGACCAACCCGTTTACACTGTGTCCCTGCCTGAAAACTCACCCCCAGGTACTCTGGTCATTCAGCTGAACGCCACGGACCCAGATGAAGGCTCGAACGGTGAGGTGGTGTACTCATTTAGCAGCCACATCTCCCCGAGGGCGCGGGAGCTCTTCGGTCTGTCCCCGCGTACTGGTCGCCTGGAGGTGAGCGGGGAGCTGGACTATGAGGAGAGTCCAGTCTATCAGGTGTACGTGCAAGCTAAGGACTTGGGGCCCAACGCCGTGCCGGCACATTGCAAAGTACTTGTGCGGGTGCTGGACGCCAATGACAACGCACCCGAGATCAGCTTCAGCACGGTCAAAGAAGCTGTGAGTGAGGGCGCGGCGCCGGGCACTGTGGTCGCCCTGTTCAGTGTGACTGACCGCGATTCCGAGGAGAACGGGCAGGTGCAGTGTGAGCTGCTGGGTGACGTGCCGTTCCGTCTCAAGTCCTCCTTCAAGAACTACTACACTATCGTGACCGAGACCCCATTGGACCGGGAGGCAGGGGACTCGTACACTCTGACAGTGGTGGCCCGAGATCGCGGCGAGCCCGCTCTGGCCACCAGCAAGTCCATACAGGTACAGGTGTCGGACGTAAACGATAATGCTCCGCGCTTCAGTCAGCCTGTCTACGATGTGTATGTGACCGAGAACAACGTGCCAGGCGCCTACATCTACGCTGTGAGCGCCACCGACCGAGACGAGGGAGCCAACGCCCAGCTTGCCTATTCCATCCTGGACTGTCAGATCCAGGGCATGAGCGTCTTCACTTACGTGTCCATCAACTCGGAGAACGGTTACTTGTACGCGCTGCGCTCCTTCGATTACGAGCAACTCAAAGACTTCAGCTTCCAAGTGGAAGCCCGGGACGCAGGCAGCCCTCTGGCCCTGGCCGGCAACGCTACCGTCAACATCCTCATTGTAGACCAGAACGACAACGCTCCCGCCATCGTAGCGCCCCTGCCCGGGCGCAACGGAACTCCAGCGCGCGAGGTGCTACCTCGTTCAGCAGAACCTGGCTACCTTCTCACGCGGGTGGCCGCAGTGGACGCAGACGACGGAGAGAATGCCCGCCTCACTTACAGCATAGTGCGGGGCAATGAGATGAGTCTATTCCGCATGGACTGGCGCACGGGGGAGCTCCGCACCGCGCGCAGGGTGCCGGCCAAGCGCGACCCCCAGCGGCCTTACGAGCTGGTGATAGAGGTGAGGGACCACGGACAGCCTCCGCTATCGTCCACTGCAACGCTGCAGGTGCAGTTGGTCGACGGGGCGGTAGAACCCTTGGGTGGCGGCGGGGGGGGCGGAGCCGGAGGAGGTCCTGGAGGAGAACACCAGCGTCCCAGCCGTTCCGGCGGCGGGGAGACCTCGCTGGACCTCACCCTCATTCTTATCATCGCCCTGGGCTCAGTGTCTTTTATCTTCCTACTGGCTATGATAGTACTGGCCGTACGCTGCCAGAAGGAGAAAAAGCTTAACATATACACGTGCCTGGCAAGCGACTGCTGCCTTTGCTGCTGCTGCTGCTGTGGGGGCGCAGGCGGCGGGGGCTCCTCATGCTGCAGCCGCCAAGCTCGGGCGCGCAAGAAGAAACTCAGCAAGTCGGACATTATGTTGGTTCAGAGCTCCAATGTACCCAGCAACCCCGCGCAGGTCCCAGTGGAGGAGTCCGGAGGGTTCGGCTCCCATCATCACAACCAGAACTACTGCTATCAGGTCTGTCTGACTCCAGAGTCTGCCAAGACCGACCTGATGTTCCTCAAACCCTGCAGCCCCTCCCGGAGTACTGACACTGAGCACAACCCCTGCGGGGCCATCGTCACTGGCTATACTGACCAGCAGCCCGATATCATCTCCAACGGCAGCATACTGTCCAACGAGGTAAGGCTCAAGCGAAAGGACCACCATCTATCATCTCCTCCATCAGAAAGCCTCCTCTAGCCCGGCACATCCATCACTGGTGCACCGTACTCTCTCGCCTCGGCTGCCCTGTGTATTTATTTATTTAATTTATTTTTAGGATCTTAGCTTCCTTGTAATGTTGAGGAAGGAGGCTGGCATTCTCCTTCCTCCTCGAATAACCAGATATTCCCAATCCTCTGTGCACCCTCCCCTCCACAGTTATTTTGATTCCTCCCCCCTCCCCCGGTACCTTTTTCTCTTCTACTTCCCCCACCTCCCTCCCCTCTTCTTTCTAATTCTCTTTCTGTCCACTAAGTTCCCAGAAAGCCAGTCTGGGGAGGAGAAAAAGGGAGGGATGGAGGGGGAGTGAACTCCAGCACACATTCAAACATCTTTCCTGCTCTCTGCGTCTGTCTGTCCCAGTGTTTAATAAAGTGGATTCTCATTTGCTTTGTTTATCAATGCTTTCAATCGCCTGTAAACAGAAGCTAAAGAGTATTTTAACTCTACACGGTGGTCCAAACTCGAATGTACCTTTGATCAAATGAGTTATCAGCTCCCTTTCTTCTGAACTCCCATTGCAAAAAGAGCCAGCCAGCAGTTCTCCACTCTGGACAGCAACACAGACACTGTTGCAGCCACATGCCCACTCCGTGTGAATTTGAATGAAGCTGGCCTGGCACTGCCAGTTGCCAGATTAGACTAAAGGAATGGTTTCACAATCACCAGTCCAGCTATATTTCTCTTAGTTAATGACCACCCTCTTGCTTTCCTTGCCACTGTTCTTTGATCTTTCAGTGCTATTAGCATTCCTCTTAAGAGCATTTGACCAAGCAATCCAGGTTCATTAAAAAAAAATGATGGAGAAAGGGCAAAGAGCAAAAATGGGAGAGGGTTGGAGTGGGGTAGAGAGTGGCGAGTAAGTTGGTTTATGTATAAGAATGTGTGTGCCCCTGAAAGTGTGTATGCTGTGTGGGAAAAAAAGTGCAGTGGTTGATTGAAGGGCAGAAGGACCTCTGGGGTTTTATGAACTCTTCTCTTGGCAGGTGCTTTACTCACTTTGAGAATTAGAGCTTATTAATTGACTTTTCATGACTATTTGTATCGCTCATTTGTATGGAAGCACATTTTGAAAATAAAGTGACAAAAAAGAATTTCCATGAAAATATTCAAACTTTTTTCTTATTAAAAGTGTGCTGTTTATTTTTATTGTATTAACTAAGGATGCACTCCAACACATTTATTGGGCCAATAAAGACAGATCATACATTTTTTTAAAGGTTAACATTAGTAGCTATGGGTAGGGTGGTATACGCCTCATTTGAAATTAAAATCACCTTTTAAATTTGAGGTCATTTAAAAATAGCTGTTTTTCTTTGCCAAGTCTAGTTTTACTACTCCCCCCCCCCCCTCCCTGCCCCATTCATCTACCAGGCTCCTCATTTTCAACAGAACCGAAAAGTAAACCAGTTTATAATGTCTGCATGTTTGCCAGTTTTCTATCTCCTTTTCACTTTCCCCCCAGGCATTAGTTTGAAGTCTCAAGAGGGCCTAAGTGATCAGATATGTAACCACGGATACATATCTGCTTTTGAGGCTATTGGTTTCTTTCTTTTTTTTAACATTTGGAGTTCAAATGCTTTTGATTTATTTTTTCTAGACTAAACATCAGCGAGCAGAGCTCAGTTATCTAGTTGACAGACCTCGTCGGGTAAACAGGTATGGAATCTTTGCTCCTAGAATGATGTGTGGAGACTTTGTGACCTTCTTAGCAGTAATACAAAGTAGGAAGGACAAAAAGAGGAATTTTAAAAGCATGGAGTTAAGCCAAGATAGAATCACAACTACACTGAGGATTATTAGGATTCAATATGATAGCACAAATTGTATGTCTTTGCTTCATTTACACATTGATGAATACATTAGTTTAGTTTTCTATCAATCCACACACCTCGGCACCTTCTAATATTAAATACTAGCTGATCTGGGTGTGATTTTATATAAGGGGAAAGAGCAAATCATTTTACAATATAGGTATTTGGGGTGGCAATAATAATGGAAATGTGATTCAATGAGATCAGCAAATGGACTATTATTCATTATTATGATGATGACTATTAGTGCTGATTGCTTTCCAAGCTTAATTAAGAGTAAGAAAATCAGCATCCTGCAAAACTACATGCTACCGAAAGCTCTGTGTACGTGCAGCACCATCTGTGGCCATGTGATGGCAGAAGAATATTTTCCGAGTTTTCTCTTTATGATGTTTATTCTAATACTAACATTTTTGCACTTCTAGTTCTGCATTCCAGGAAGCTGACATAGTAAGTTCTAAGGACAGTGGACATGGAGACAGTGAACAAGGAGACAGTGACCACGACGCCACCAACCGGGGTCAGTCTTCTGGTAAGTGTGACATTAGATGACTTAAAATATTTGTATTTTAGAAAAAGAGTCAGAGAGTATGTGTCATGTAGAAAGGGATATGTCAAGAGATAACATGGTGTTCATTTGACAATCTTTGCATGAGATTTATAGATCATGAGATACTTTGTAGCTTTTGTAGAAGCAGATTTGATTTAAATATAATTTTGGGGGTAGTCTGGACTAGAATGACTGATCTGAAAGGGAGCTAAAGCAGTTATGTTTTTTTCCCAAGGCAAAAAGGCATTAATTTTTCATTTTGTAGATCAAGCTGCCAAGGGACTTATCCAAGGTCACAAAGTCTATAAATAGTAGGTGAAGAGTAGCAGCTACTCCTCTTTCTTTGTGAAGCAATGAAATTACCACTGCATCAAGTACTGGATAGGGCATAAGAAAAAAAAAATGTAGCTAAGCACTGAATATATCTTTGGAACATTTCTGGTTTTAAAAGATTTTGGTAGTCACTTTTGGGAAATGTGATGTGATAATGTGTTTATGCTTATCTTTTCCACTACCTGATATATAAATGTTGTTTATCGCATAGGTTTCTAATCAGTGATTCTCTAGCAGTACAGAGAAAGATATTTCTGCTTTAACATGATAGGGGAGTCACTGAAAGGTCTGAATTTCTTTCTAGCAGGGGATAGTGAAGTGAATATCATTGTTTTCTATTCGTAACTTTTGAGGGCACACACTTTTGTATTTTGTAGAAAGAGAAACAAGAGAGACAACACCATTCTTGTGACTACTAATAATATATGTCACTTGGCCATCCATATTCAGCAAAGTTTGTGATAACTTCTTTGCCCTGTTTCATTAGGGATCATAGGCTTGTGAAGCAGTCCTTGTTGCTGTGTAAACTATCATAGAGAACCCCCCTCCCCCCATTCCCCAGTACCAAGCCATGTTCAGAATCACTAAGCAGTACTGGGACAGTGTAGCAAAGGGTATTATACTCCCCCAGCTCTCTTGGCAGTGGTGGTTGCCACAGGCCTCCTACTTGGCTAATATGTAGTGTGTCTGCTGCTGCCCTTTGCCTTGGGAAACCCAGGCTGGAGGAAGGGAAAAAAAAAAAGGAGGGGCTGCTCAAGGGTCCTTTATGTTTCAGCAAGTCATTAATATTCAGACCTAATGAGACTTGAGAAGTGCCAAGAGTCCCTGGAGGTCCCTGCCCCTTGCGAGACTTCACGCTAAGTGAACAGAGCATCTATTTAGTGTCTGGGAACCTGACAACAAAACAGATCTTGCCAGAAGTTTATATCTGAGGACAAAGTCCCTTTCATTTTTGCCCTACATATGGGATATGATTTATTGTTTTCTTTTAAAAAGCTATGTATTTCAATTCTTTTCAATCCTAAAAAAAAAAAAAAAAAAAAAAAAAAACAACTTAGGGTTTCTGCTACCACAGTCAGCACACGGGTCATTTTTATTATTATTATTTTTTAATTAAAGCAGTATCATCTCTTAGTCTATTTAGATATATTTCATTTTTTTTTGGTCACAATTTGCCATACAGCTCCTGTGGCAATGAACATTTCTAACCGTTTAGTCTATCAGACATAATGAACCATAATAATTTAACAGGAGAGGAAAGAATAAACAGCTGCAAAAAGAGCTGAATTTGAAAGATGGATGGGAATATAATCTTATTGCTGTATCTTCCCAGCAGCTATTTTGTTTTAGAGGCACCAAGGATTGCCACTATGGTAATGTTTCTGACAAATTCTCCCTGAGGCCTCAAAGCATTTGAAAAAAAAAAAACTAAAATGCTCTAATATGAACTTCTGAGACACATGACAAACTGAAGCTATTTATTCACTTCTGTTTTCTTTCTTTCCTTTTTTCTCTTTTCTTTCTTTTTCATCAAAATTAAAACTTTAGTATTTTAAAATAATTGAAGATTCAAAATTACTGTTCTAAAAGTATATTTATTCATTTTGAAGGGAATTCCATGGATATCTACAAAATACCTGATGTAATATTAAAAATTATTGCACAGAAGTAAATTACTTATATTGTGTTATAAGTATTTTAACAAGATATGATCTGCCCCAGTGATAGTTTTTACTGGAAAAAAAAGCAAACAGCTACCTCTATATATTGAGGGGCATTGAAATTAGTAGATAGAAAGGCAGAACCACCTGAGTTCAAGTCCCACTTCTGATACATAGTGGTGGTGTCACTTCTGACAAGTCACTTTACTTCTCAGTGCTCAAGAAAATTTTTCCATGACTTAGCATAAGGGAAGATTCAGGCTGTGACTTCATATAGTGAGAAAGTTTTGTCACCAGAAATTTTTCTATACTGGTGAAATCACAGACCTGCCCAATTTCTTACATATAGAATATTACAATTATTTTCTTTTTAAAGCTTCTGATAAGTTATAATTGTAGAATATGTTGCAAACCACCATGGTTGCTAAACTGTCTCCCCAAAATAAGACAAAAGTATCATATTGATAAAATCGTTTAAAAAAAATCCTTTTCCTTGTGGAGCAAAGCAGATTATTTTTTTTTTTGTTTTATTTTGTTTTTTCTTTCTAATGGTTTCTCCTTTTCGTTATAATTCTTCTATGCAACATGACTAGTGTGAAAATGTATCTGATAGGAATGTATGTGTAGAGCTCATATAAGACTGCATGCTGAGGGAGGAGGAGAAAATTTAGAACTTATGGAAATGAATGTTGAAAACAAAATAAATTGGAAAAAAATCTATTCCTACCTTTAATTTAAGGATAAATACTGATGATATTTTAGAGGTGTAACATTAGGAAATACATGTTCTCTAGGGAATCTATACATGTTCAGAGTAAGAAAAGCAAACATTTAATGAAATTTAGCCAGTTTCCTTAATCCACATTTGATGCACATTAAAGGAAAGATTATCAGGTAAAGAAATATTGGATGGGTATATTTATACTTTAGTACTTACATACATAATTTATTATAAACCCACCATTACCTGACTTTTATGTGGTGTTCTTCTTGACTTCTTTTCTTTTGAGTTTCCCCATTTCTGTATTGATAGTGATGAGGATATATATGAGGAAACTCATATAAAGCATTAATATCTATCTGTCTATCTATCTATCTATCTATCTATCTATCTATCTATCTATCTATCATCTATCTATCCTATCTTCCTCATTGAGAGATTCTTCCCTTTCCTTCTCTTCTCCAGAGGGAGGCCCCTCACAGGCACAGATTATCACCAGTCTTTTGCACAGAGGAGCTTCACACATGCTGGCAGCTGCAGAGAGCATCACATGAGCTTTGTCAGTTTCCCTCTGCACCTGGCTCCATGTGGGGAAACTCTTCTACTTGATCCTTGCTCTGTGGCACTTTCTGTCTGTTGCCTTGTCAAGGTGCTTCCCGAGGTTTTTAGTGTGCTATTGATGTATTGCTTAGATATGGCAGGGAGCCAGGGAAATGTGGTAGATTCATGCATAAGCAGCACTAGGGAAAATCCAAATTAACTGTCTTTAAAATCACTAAGATACTCAATGTATTAAAAAAAATACTCTGAAATGAATTGCCATTTGAGAAAATATGCCAAATGACTTGAAGAAAGGAGTCTTGTTGATTTGCAAAGCTAATAAAGTATGCTAGGGTAGTGAGGCCCCGATATTGTTGGTTTATCTGAGATATATCTAGTAACAATCATGTATTTTATCAGCTGAGTATAGCAGTGGACTAAGTGATGAATGACATTATATTTCTTAGTACCTTGTGGGAAAAGGTTGAAATGGCATTCTTAAGTAAGGATATGTATTGGCAGAAGGACTTTTCAGTATCATAATGTAGGTACTGATGCATAAGCAACTGAACTCAGACTAATTAATTTTATATGGGATCCTAACAAATGATCAGTTATTAAAATGTTTTTGCCCCTTTGAGTTCTATGAACTTGCTTCACTTCAGAGCTTGTCTTTCAGGAAACTGGGAGAATATTGGTAGATATTCCTGGAAGTATGTCTGTTATATGAATTAATGAGGTGTTGCTAACTTTTGGTACTACTTACAATAGTAAAATGAACATGACCTTTGCACTGAAATTAGTCAATTTAAATGAAAGTAATTACTAAGAAAGTTTAGGTTTTTGCCTTGATGTCTAATGTTTCAAACAGAATATTTAATTTAAAAATTTCCTTCCCCTGAATTGCAAATAAAGAATGTTTTATATTCATTTGAATATCAGTGATACAAGATTACAGCAACAACAAGGATTCAGGTTAAGAACCAGAGACATTTTCCCTTTTCCCACTCCCTTCAAAATCTGGATGCAGGCAAATCACCTTCCTTGTTACAGGAAAAAGATATGTTGCATCTTGTCCACTGTATGAAAAGACTACTTTCTGGTTCCTGGTGAAGTGCTATGCTACAAACCGGTATGAGCAGGAGTTTTTTAAATTAAAAAAAAAAAAAAAAAAGAAAGAAAGGTTTTTTGGGAGAGAAGTCAGGGGAAACAAGATTCTCCTTCTAGATTATGTAGTTTGTGATGAATCTGGACAGAGGACAAGTTGATTTGCCTTAAAGACTTTTAAGTATTTTAATGTTGATGTATATAAAAGTAGTATGGGAAGAGATTTTTCATCTTCAACTTGATTTTTTTTTTATGTTTGCTTTGCTATTAATATGTGCCTTAAAGAGTTAAAATGCCTAAACTTGGAACTGGAGATGGCCAAGAAAAATGAAAGATGTTGATGTGCTACTTATTTAAACAATTCAAAGGCTGTATATTATATGTATGTGTGAAAGCTCTTTAAATGATAAAAATGATATGCATAATTTTGTGAAATTAGATTCAATAGAAAATAGCATAAATTGCAGGGAAATTGTCACATTTTAGAAATTATAATTTGTTTTCAGTTGTGATTTTCTATTTTCTTTAACCATAAGAGAAGAGTTACTCTCTAGCTGAAAAATAGGTATTTTAAATTTTGACTAAATATATCTTTGCATAACAGGCAGTCTATCACATCAGCTGTCATGTATCTTGGTAGAAATTATTTCTGAATGATGAAAAAAATAAATAGGGAAACAGATTAAAGAGAAGAGATATATTCTGAAATATTTTTTAAAACGACCAAAATTTTGAAAAATCAGTATATTTCAAGTATGTCACCTCACCTGATTTTGATATTCTGAAGATAAGGATAGCAATTAAATAGCGATTATCAAATTAAACTTTTTTTTCCTCCTGGGTTTTTTATTTGAGCTCAAATTTAAGAAAAAAAATAGATTTTTTTTGTGTCAGTGTATTTATTATCTGTTTGTAGAGCACTGTGTACTAGTACCTAGTAAGCTTGTACATAAGTAATGTATACTCAGAATACACAGGTAGAAAATAACATACTGTGTGTTTGTTAATTAAGATGGTCAATTGCAACATGTCAGTAATTTGGTAATTTCTGGTGAATTGTTTAGGTTTTTATACTTTGATTTAAAAAAAAAACTAAGATGCTTAAAATGTGTCTAGATAGTTTTCTCTTAAAAATCAGAGCCTTTACTTACACAGCCATTCTAATTGTTTGCTTTCCCTTGCTGTGCTCTAAAGACTTACTTCCCTAAAGAAGAATAAACAGAGGGTTTTTCTCAGCTTATTGAAACTTCCAATCTAGTCTATTTATAGTCACTTGAACTAATCTTATAGCGGAATTTCAGAGTTTCCAAAGAAAGGTTATTTTAGAAGGTCAAAGAAAATTTCTATCCATGTAGTAGGGGGGTTATATGAACCTATTGAACACTACAAAAATTAAGAAAGAAAGGAAGAAAAGAACCAAGGAGCTTTCTAGATGTTACTTTCTCTGACCAAATACTCTTCATTGCAGGAGCACAGGATTTTGACGATATATAGTATAATCGTAGGTATCATGAACATTCACTTTTCATCACTAATGGTAATTCTTGTATAGATTCACTTTAAAATGTAATTGGGAAATCTTTTCAGAGAGCAATACCTGTTTTTAACATCAAAAACCACCAACAGTGATGGTAGTAACACATAACACTTACATTACTACATATTACATCTGCAAAGCTCCTTGCATATTTTTTCTCATTTGATTGTCATAATACCCTTTGAGGAAGGTTCTGTTATCATTTTACAGATAAAGAAACTGAGGCAAAGCTTAAGTGATTTTACTAGGTTCATGGCTATTGTGACATTCAAACCATCCTCTCTCCAAGTCCATCTCTCTATCCACGAATAAACAAACCCACACAAAACATGTTTTCTATTGCCTTATATTTTTTAAGTGCACAGATAACATATTCTTCAACTAATATTGACTGACTGATGAGGAGCTAACTTTGTTGTTCTAGATCTACAGCTATTAGGAGATTTTCAGTTGCATATGAAGGGCACAGAATGACATTACTTCAAAAGAAAATATTAAATGCAAGAATACAGATGTGTAGAAAATAATGGACAGGCAAAACTAGTACACAGAAAAAGAAAAAAAATGTTAATTAAAAACTTATACAGCTATCATTGTGAGTAATACTTCATTTTAATATTAGAAATACTATTTAATATGCTAGAGGCTACATTCATTTTCCTTTAAAAAGGAAATTCAGCAAAGATATGGAAGCAGCTCAAGAAAAACAAGGCAGAGATTAGTAGCTAATATCAAATATTAAAATATTTTAAAATATCTAATTGTCATTTAAAAATCATCAAGGATAAAATTCTATTGGTTTCAAATATTTTAAAAATTATTTTGCTATGGGAAAAAAAAAAACATCAAAAGTCTAGAGGTGTGTGTGTATGTTTGTTGTGCTTACACATGCAAATCTTTAATAGTCCTGCCACTTGCAGTAATAAAAGAGATGCCTGGGCCATTGCCGGAGTAAGTGCCTAGCACATAGGGGTCACTCAGAAAATACAAATCAGAGGTTGGATTTAAATGTAGGTCTTCTGGACTCTGTGACTAGCCCTCTTCTCATCATGCTACATGGCTAAATATTAGCAATATCCTCAGCTTGACATGAAGTTGGTCACATGGAAAATGTCTTTTTGTTAGAGATCAACTTAGTTATAATAATTTCCTTAGTAGAGATTAAAAATATCATTTATATGACCCTGTGAATGAAAAATACCACTTTTATCTGCTACTTTCCTATTTCTTTTGATCTTATGAATCATAAGTTAAAATAGCTGTTTCTTGTCCTGCCCAGATGGCTAGAAGTTATATTAGGAGGACTGGTATTTTCATGAGTACTATGTGTACCAAAAAATGACTTATGATCTGTCTTAGGTTCCATAGGAATTTCAGTCGAAGAATGTAAAGGTACACCAGGGAGATTCCACTTCTCTTTATTTTCATAATTAATTAAAATTATTTCCTCCCTTTTCCCCTCTTTGTTTTCCTTTCCTCCTGGTAGAAATAGTATAGAGGACTTAGCTTGTCAAGGGTCTTCTATAACATTTTGAGTTTCTTTATACTATTTCTAGTTTGCTTCTATAATCCAAGCTTCAGTTCACATTTGCATTCCTCAACAGCTGACTGCTCACTAATTTATTTCCAGACTTCTGCATACCAATTATCAATGGATGTTAGAATCGGAGGCAGACTTGATATCGTACATAGCTTAATTTAAAATAAAAAAGCCATTATAAAGTGAGATTAATATGTGATAAGAACACTGGATTTTCTTCCTTTTAAAAAACCATTTACCTAAATAACTACTCTTATCTCCTGAGTACTTGTGGATAATACAGAAGAGTTCTATATTTCTGGGAGGAAAAAAATGTGTTTTTCTATAGTGTAAGATAATACCTATTTCCTGTATAAAATCATTTATAATACAAGATACGCTAGAATTTTAAATAATAATAATAATAATAATAATAATGACTCAAGAGCTTAAGTTTAGTCAAGACCTGATTAATTAAAGACAATCATGTAATAATTTAAACTAAACCTTTTTTTGCCTTCTTATAGTTTTCTTGTTGTTTTCATTAAAAAAAAAAAAGATTATACCGCACTATTCCCTATGTGGGAATTATAATATACTAAAAACTAAAATTGAACTCCATAACATATTTCATGAATGCTTGTCCACAATTAACAGGAATATATAATGGATTTTTCTTTGTCATTCCAAATCGGGAGGTAAATGATAAACAGTATCCTATATTATCAGAGACACAAATAGAAATTTTTCCTGTTAAGGCAAGTACCACAAACGTACCAGGACACAAAACATGAAACTGTGTTTAAGGGGAGGTGGGGATGGGTAAGCAAAGACAGGAGAGGAACTTACCACATCTGGCCAGAGAAATACCTATTTTTTTAGCTAAAGATCATTGCTAGCTATAAACCAGCCACTATTGATGTACCTGCCCTCTAAACTTGACCCTAGGCAAAATCTTCATTCTCCTCCACTCCCAATTTACACCTCCAGTTAATTATTCTCACCTGTTTATTTGACTCTCAAATTGAAACTATTTGATGTTATGCCATTCAGAGGAAGTTAATGGCAATAACATTTTCATATGAAACCTTAATTTATATAAACCTTAATTTAATAAACCTTAAAGTATTTGTAAATAAACAGCATTGGGTTAGTTAGAATGAATGGTTGCTGGTATAGAAGAAATACTAACCTATTTGTCAATGGGATCTGCAGCTGGATCATTCTGTACTTTGACTACTGAGGGTCACTAATTATAATTTGCTGTAGAATTCTTTCCAGGTTGTGAGTTGTACTAAGTTGGTGATAATATGGACTACTACAGTGTCATCAAGAATAACCTCTTAAAGAGTTATTAAGGAGATGTAAAAATGGATTTTTCCCTTGTTAAGAAAATTAATTTCATTTAGACATTTCAGTTGACCAATGCACGTTCATTTTCCTGATCTATCTATAGGGTTCTCATTTGTTCCATGTCAGCATTTCAGAATACACTTTAAAAAAAAAAAAACCTGTAGTTTTCCCTTTTAAATTCCTTCTCCAACCATTAAAAATATTGTAGAAAATAATGTTCAGTAGTCATCATTTAAAAGTTAGAAAGGTCTTTCATCTGAGTTACTTGAGTGTGACATTTCACAGAGGATCGTGAGTGTTGTTTCCTCCCTCACCTTCCAAATCTGGTAACTCCCATGCTTGTTCTGCATGGTATCAATCCCATTACTTTTCTCAGGGAGCATCAAGAAATGATCCATGTTTTCTCCATGGTCTGCCTAACAGAAGCTGATTTTCCCTCTTGCGTACAGATTACTTTGTAAACTTGAGTGATGATCCACCTAATTCTATGATTCATGCAGTGTTACATTTGTTTCATTTAAGAATTCATGATGACTTTCTACCAGTCCCTCTCTGTGCTTCCTTTCTTCTAGCACCTCTTTCAGGTCCATTGGTGATACTGAAACTCCTCTCTACAGTTTGTGTCTTTTTCCTGCTTATAGGCATGGATCTCTTCTCCAATTGTACTGAGGAGTGTAAAGCTTTGGGCCACTCGGATCGATGCTGGATGCCTTCCTTTGTCCCCTCAGACGGACGCCAGGCGGCAGATTACCGCAGCAATCTGCATGTTCCTGGGATGGACTCTGTGCCGGACACTGAAGTGTTTGAAACACCAGAAGCCCAGCCTGGGCCAGAGAGGTCTTTCTCCACCTTTGGCAAAGAGAAGGCCCTTCACAGCACTCTGGAGAGGAAGGAGCTGGATGGACTGCTGTCTAATACACGAGCGCCTTACAAACCACCATATTTGAGTAAGTACTGTGGCAAAGGCCATGTGAAAGTGTGCCCTTTGCAGAGATAAAGCTTGACTTGACCTTCCTTTCTCTGCAGCAAATTAGTGTAGATATTTCAGGGATAATGGAGAAAAGTGACTTTTCGGAAAATGATCAGAAAGACAGGTTTCAGATATTAGGATACAATAGAGGCATACAGAAGCTAACATCTATAGAAGCGTACTTCGTAGCGTTGTCAAAGAAGAGGTTTCCTGATGCTTTTCGTATTCCTTATTGAAATTACTTTGATGCTTGTTTATGCTCATGCTTTTGAAGGAGTAAATTAAGATAGAGGAATGTTTTTTTTATTAACATTACTGGCTTGGGAGCTCTTATTTCTTTTCTTTCAATTGAGCTATTTTCATCCTTTCACAATGATATTAGTAACCTTGGATCATTTTGGTGAGGTGGGGGAAGAATGATTTATTCTCTGGTGCTAGCATTTTTGGCTATTAAAAAGATGTATTTTTACAAAAAGATGTATTTTTGCCTAGTCTGCCTAAGTAACTTCTTATCATTGGTGTGAAGTCAAGTCTCTGATTACAGTCATCATTTAGGAAGTAGTGTGATTGGGAGCAAGAGGGTACAGAAAAGTCATCCATGTATTCCTTAAGGTTCTCCTGTCTTTGAGATGTTTTTGAAATCATACTCAGGCCTATGATTCTAAGGTGTAGTATTTTCTAGTTGGACCATGAAAAGTAAAAATGCCCTGTGCTTAAATGTCAGCTTTCATCTGAGGATTTCAAATCACTTTATACACAGAACCCATTTGGTCTCAAAAACATCCATTGTCAGAAGGAAGAAAGCAGGTTATATCATTACTTTTTTTTAGCTAATGGATAAATGTCAGAGGAAAGTCAAGTTTCTTGGTCAAGTGTGCATGAAATATTATTTGAGGAAGATAAAACCTTTAACTTCTTGATGAAAAGATGATGACATTTTTTCCCCATATAGAACAAATTCTCTCCATAAGAATTCTCTTACTTGAAAGAGTCACTGATTATCTTCCATTGGAAGAATGTCCCAGAATGAGAAATCAGAAATATAAGGGCTGATTTCTTAAAAAAAAGAAGTTCTTTTAAGAAAGCTCAAATGAGATGAAAGAAGAAAATATCTTAAAATGTAGAGAAAGGAAAGGAAAACCATGTCCTACTAATCTATTGTGAAATCAGTCAACAAAAGGTTATTAGATTTCATGCTTCAAGTCTACCACTATCTAGAATAAAGAATTGGCAAAGGGCATGGGGGCTTCCTGGTTTAAACATTGATAGGGAAACCAGAAGATTCTCTGTCAATGTCAAGGGGGTGTCTCTTGTTGCTTTTTTTTATTCAGCCACTGGTGACAGTGTTTGTCAGATGATCAACTGTTTACTAAAATCACATGTTTAGAAAGTCTAACAAAATCCGTGGCATACTTAGACCAAATGACTACTGCTAATTCAAGCCAAGTTTAACCTTTATGCTACCTCTCAATACGTGGTAACATGGTAACTGTATTTATATGGGGAATACAAAATTTGCGTAATAGTTAAGTTTATGCAATTCAGTTCGCTACCCTCTATAAATTTTTGTTACTCATTTCCTGAACATTTGAAATTTCAATGATTAGAGACAGCTTAGCATGATGGATGAATGGTCTCAATAGAATCTGAATGATCTCTGACACCTGTTGGCTGGATGACCCTTCTCAAGTCATTTAACCTTGTTGAATTTATAAAAGAAGTTTCCTTATAATTAACTCCATATACCAAAAAATCACAAGTCAAGTTCAAAATAAAAGCAAATTTCAAACAATGCTATTTTGTAGTTTGGGGATTTTTAATAGCTTATATGTTGAGTTAGTAATGAAATATATCATTTGACCAGCAAGGTAGTGATTCATTCTAATGATCATTTACATATAAAACAGGTTTAAAAGAATAATGATATCAATGAATGGCTATTTGAAACACAAAAGAAACTAAAAACATAGGGTCAAACATTTTTGTTGTCTAATTTCATGCTAGATTAAGAAGAAATAGTGTTTTATATGATTGTTATAATATTTATATAAATATAATTTAAATGTTCATTTTTCTTTTGTTATTATTGGATTATTATTACTTTTGTTATTATTCAATTTAATCATAGACTTTCTTATTTTTTATTATGAGGAATAGTAGAACATAGGCATATAATTTCCTATTATTTAATCTTTTGGTAAACTGCAGTAAGTATAAATGTTGGGTTCTTAATATTGGTTTTACATCACGGACTCCTTTAACCATCTGTCAAAATCTATAAGTCTCTTCTCAGAATAATGTTTTTAAGCAAAATCAATACACAGAACTACAAAGAAAGCCAATTATATGGAAATACAGTTAACAAAATATTAAAAACACACAATATTATATATTCCAGATTAAGAACCCTTGGTAAAGCTGTGGCAGTTCAAATAAGACAAAAGGGAAATGCTATAATATTAATTCAATCATAGGATGTAGCTTGTGGTGGACAAAATGAAATCTGTTCTTTGTACATTATTTGATATAAAAAACCATAAACTTCTGGACAGTGTAAAATCATATTTTTTGTGTGTTCCCAAGGCTTACACTAAAGGTCTGAGTTATAGAAATTGACTAGAACTTTTTAGAATTTTTGGAGGGATACTCACATGACATATGATGGAAAATTTTTGAAACATATTTCCAAGTAAGTACACATAGCTTTTGACCATTTTTTGAAATATTTTTGGCTATCAAATTGTCCTTGCCAAGTGTTTCACACAGACACAGTGACATTCTAGCCCTGAATGAGTTGGAATTTAAAATTCATAGTGCAAATGATGCCAGTTACTTTTTCTTAATCTTATGATTAAATTCCATGTGTGTTTTTTAGATGATGAAGGAAACCTCAAAATTTTAGAAATTCTTTAAGTCATCGTCTGAGTTAATATTAGTTTCTCTTTAACTGATAAGCATTTGAAGCATGGAAGATAATCTCCTTTTTGAATTCTTAATTTTAGTAATTGTGAAAGGTGCTAAAGGTTTTGGAAGCCAAAATACATCAATCACTTTGCTGGGAAGAAGTGAATTAAATATAACAAGAGTTTCTTTTTGTCCACCACAGAAGAACATTAGGTCCATCTCTTAGCCTGACTCTGGCACCTCAAATTGTCCAGGCTTCACAATATAGATTGGAATGACGATGCGACAGACAAAGAAAGAGTCCCACCATCTATCTTTCTCTGTTTCTACTTCCCATGATCTACCCTTAGTCTTAGTTAAATATTTATTCAAAGTTCTTTCTGTTCTACTGCTCAGTACCATCTGAGAACTCAAATGTACCTCTCAAGTGCTACTGCTACTCAGATTTAATATGAAGAGTGAATATGAAAAATAAGTCAACCTTTAAAACAATTCTTGAGTACAATTATCATTGGGGTTATGTTTTTAATACATAGTTTTATTCCCTCTGACACCTACATGCCCTGTGACTGTGGAAAGGCTCTTTAACCTCTAAGTTTCCTCGAGCAGCCCTCTAAGACCCTCTAAATAAATTGCATAAAAAGGTTCCAATCTATAGTGGTAGAGTGATATACTTCAACTTCAGCAATGAAATCCCAAATCCAGAATTTTTTAAAAAAATGTACATAGTCTTAAAACTCGCAAGTGAAACATTGTAATTAAAGCTATTATTCAATTCATTTCCATCAAAATTTTCTTAGGCACTCATCAGCTTTGTGTTAGGAACTAAAACAATAATGTCTCTACTTCTGTATCTCCTATATCTCTATTTCACAACATCCCTTGCCTTTGAGAAGCTGTGTGTGTGTGTGCGTGTGTGTGTGTCTAACCACTAACAGCAGGGCAGATGAGGAAAAACATTAGTAAGAGATAAGCCTTGAGCTGTCTTTAAGGGAGTAAAGCATTCTAGAAGGTTGGTGTGAAGAGAAAGAAAAGACACAGAGGTAGATGATGGAAACTTGTTTATAGGAAGTCGCAAGATTCTCAGGAGCATATTGTGTGACACAGACCAATGTGAAGTAAGTGTAGACTTCAGACAGGTTGGAAACAACTTGTGAATAGACTTTATATACGTGATGAGAGGAATTTACTATAAGGGTAACACAAAAATTTGCTTTCCTTATTTAAAAGAAGAACATGAAAGTGGACACTCATGACCTATAATTAATCAGAATGATAAAGTTTTGAGTATGATAGTAAGAATTTTTCTTGGGTTAGAAAATTAGCTTCTAAAATAGGAAGTAACTAACATGTTGATAATTTAGTCCTTTTACAAAGCACTACCCAAAACTTACACTGAGGACTCTGTATGAACCTGTTTCCTCATCTGTGAAATGAAAGGGTGAGCCGAGATCATGCCTAATACCACCTCTAAATGTTATCCAGATCACAGACTATTTCTAAGATACTGACAAGGAAGCATTATCTGAATCTTGCCCAGTCCTAGATATAGGATCATTGACTACAGGGAATGGATTTTTCTTTGTACAGCACTAAAATGTAAATCCAAATTATCATTTAAATTTGCTTGTATATAGAATTCATCTCTGTATTTTAAAAGCTAGGTATTTTAGGCACATGATTTTCTTTGTCAAAAAGTGATATTTTAAAATTTTGTCAGGTACTTTAAAACCATTGGGAATTCCATATTATATATATATATATATATATATATATATATATATATGTATGTATATGTATGTATGTATATAATGTACATGATAAAAGATTTAGAATGCATACTCTAAACTATGATGTTTTGCCTTCTTGTGACCAAATAGTGAGTGGTTTGAATTCATTAATCATTATTTTCCAGCTACGCATAAGAAACTCATGAACTCTCAAGTTCAATATAATTTTCCAATTGTCGTAAAATAAGGACAAAATTCGGTATCTAGGTACAGTGAAAATTGATCCCCCAAATAGTCAGAAAAGGAAGCAAAAATATTTAGATGGTACGTTTATAATCTAATGATCATTGGCTAGACTCACTGGAAAAGTATAGTGAATTTGAATTACATTTTCTCATGGAGTTTATTTTCTTACTGCTATATAGTAAAGGGAAAATAAAAATAAATCTTTACTTTTGCTTTTTTGAAACATAAGTACTTAATTTCAATGTAAAAACAATGAATATGAAATATGACTCTAAATATCATGTGGCAAATCTGAAATATAAGAAGCAGGATAACAAAAATCTGCTTTAAAAAATGACTGATTTCACCTAGAAAATTTTGAAAGGTATAGATTATATATGAACAGTATCCAGTCTAAAATGTTTTACTTCTCAAAATGATGTGGTAGTGATTTGGGAGTTGAAATGTTTTCACAATATAGCAATATTAATTTAAGGACAGAGATGAAATTATCAAAAGATTTAATTTGGAAAGTACATTGGATAAAATACCCTACATTAATAAAATTTCTTACAATAGTATAGAATCAAAATTTCTCCTTCATAATCCCTTAGACTTTAAAGTGTAACTTTTCATTTAAGAATCAAGCAATAAGGCAAGATAGGATTTAGTGCTGTAGGGAACTGTAGATATGATTTGATCCAACTCCCTTCTTTTATGGATGAAGAAACTTTTATAGATGAAGATCAAAGGACTGAAGTGGCTTACCCAAAATTATACTGATACTAAGTAGCAGAGTTGGGATTTAAACCTGAAGTCTCTGATTCCAAAGCCGCTGTTCCTTCCCCTATATCGCAGGGGTTGATTCAACTTTTGTAGAACCTGGATATGAAAGAATTGAAGAAATGATTTCGAATAGTGTTAATTGTATGTAAACCTGTGGCTGAAGATGAGAGTGAGATGTCAAAGATTTAGGAAATGACCGTAAAGGATATTTTGAGACAATACTAGAAAAAACTTGGGAGTCGGAAGACTTGAATTCTAGACCTGATTCTGCCATTAAAGTAATTGTCTTGGCTCTTTTTTGTTTAAAGGAGGGTAGAGTGGAGAATAGTTGAATATGGAAAATAGAGGGATCAAAATTACATCAAAATTCTAAAGATTGTAATGATGGTAAATATAATAAGAGTTAGGATGATGATGATAACTGAGATGCTTACAATAAGCCTATGGAAGATAAACTCACATTCTAATGCTTTCATTCAGTAAAAGCAGTGATTCCCGCCACCATCACCACCAAGACCACATGTTCAATAGTCTACAGAACATAAAATATAAAATAATAGCTTTTCCCTAGTCTATTTCTATCTGAAGTCCATTGAAAAGAGAAGACTTTTTGAATGATAATAGCAATAGCAACAATGGTAGATGACCACAGTGGGGATGTTATAGAGATTTTGGTCTAATTATGGATAGGACTCCATATCCCCAGAGGCTCTCAGATTTCAGGTTCTGTGATTCTGTAAAAAAATAATCTTTAGTAAGGATGTGTATCACATTCTGAATTTTCGTTTAAAAAATTAATTGTAGAATTACAGGATAAAAGAGATCCACTTTTTTTTTTTTAGAGTGAAAAAGGTCTGAAGGTTTTTTAGCAGATCACAAGCTTGTTATATGTTAAGTGTGAGAAGTTACCCCAAACCAAAGCAAACCAAAATAAAACAATAACAACGATGATGACAAAATCTAATACAACCTATGTGCAGTTACTGTGTCCAAAGCTCAAGAAACAAGAATCACTCTTAATTTCTGTTTTTGTCAGAACACATCTCTGAAATGAGAGATTGAACTAGGTGATCTCTAAGGTTCCCTCTAGCTTTAAACATTCTGTATGTCTGAGCTGCAGAAACTTATACAACTCACTTTATTTCTATAAAGCAAAGTCATATTAAATGTAATTCTTGGTCCCATTCTCTGTCTAAAATTTTGCAGGTTTTATTTTAACATTTGAAAAGTTTCTAGGCAAAACCAAATTCTTCTCATAAGAATTTGAAGGAATAAAATGTTAAACAGTAACAAGGATCTGACCAAACCAAATTAGGTAAAGCGAATTCTGTTTATTTGATAAAGGACAACAGCTAAATGTCTTATTTAATCAAAATAAGTTAGAAGTTTGGATGGGAATAACTGTGAAAGTATATGTTTGTGTATATGTGTGTGCATGCCTGTGTTCATGAGTGTGTGCGTGCGTGCGTGTGTGTATGCGTGTGTGTGTTTGTGTGTGTGTGTGAAAGAGATTCTAAGTCTATTGCTTTCTTCATGAACTCATAGCATTAGAAGGGTCAATCTAGGGGAAACCTGCTGCCACTTTTAGGTTTATCAAAAGCTTGAGAAGACTTTAAGTTCACATGAACATAAAGACCAGAGTTAGGCTAGTTCTCTCTCCACACCATGTCCCTCTCCCTATCACTGTTCCCTTACTCAAATACACAGCTTACTGGGAGCAAATATATTAGATGCTTTTCAAAGCTGAGGATTATTATAGGTACTTTAACGGATTTATTTTCCAAGTTTTTAGTCAAGTTCTGCGTGTCTCTTCTGAATCATTTCTTTCGCATTCTTAATTCTTAGAACGTTAATAAGATAAAATCTGATATTGATAGCTTACACAATATAAATGGAGATTGCATTGTCTAATGCCATTTATCCATCAAACTATCATGTTTGTTTTACGATGGTCATCCTCTTATCATTTCCAAAATAGAATACTGCTCTTTATGCTCTTGTATCCTTTATCATACACTCCACTTTAAAAAGCCCCTTAATTTCATTGCCTTTTAGATATTTCAATTCAACTAAATTTATAAATTGCTTATTTATTAAGAGCCTACTATGTGTCAGGCACTGTTTCTTGCTTTCTGGATACAGATTATGTTTTGTTAAATGAACATTTGTTTCTTAAGCTTTTTTAAAGGCAAATGTTTAAGTTTCATAAAAATATATTTTGTCCAATTCTCTTTTTTCATAGTTTATCTGTTTCTAAATTTTTAATTCTGTTTCTATTCTTTGTGAGAATGTATCCTAATTTGTAATAATAGCAATCTTCCCCTTGAAAAGCTTATTTATCAGAACCAAATTATACTTGACCTTCACAATATAATTGCCATGCTGTCTACAGTGAATTCTTTTAACCCAAAATTTAAACCACAAGAAAGTCAGAAAATAAAAATTATTCATGCATTTTACTTTTATAGAAGATAAATACCGTTAGCATTAGTATAATTTCCAGTCAATCTCCTCTACCTTCTTTTATCGTTAGAATTATGTAATGATTATTGATGCTGCTAAAGACAATTTTAGGGAAGGAGTAATCCCAAAGTATCCCCTAAGAATCAAAGAAAGGTGAACTTATATTTGCTAGTGTCTTTTTTATGTTTTAACCAATGCAAAATCACCTCTCCTCATAACTATAGATGATATTTTGAAGTTAGCTAGTTAAATAATAGAATTAATCTCCATCTATTTAGTGGAGAAAAGTACCATTTTTTTTTATTTCCACTAATGTTTTCTCCCTTTTTAGCTTCCTAAACTGTTTCAAGCACTTTTTAAGATGACAGAATGATATTTATTTCCTTTTTATTTGTCAACCTATTTGGTCTAACTTAGAGGAGAGATCCTAAATATTTTTATTATTATTATGGATACTTTCTGCAGTCTGGTGATTCATTACAAATCCTTTCTCAGAATAATGTTTCTAAATGCATAAAATAAAATGGATAGAATTACAAAGGAAACTATATTGAAACAGATAACAATATATTAAATACATCCATACATCCATACTAATGCATGTTAATGCATGCTAATAACATTCTGCATCTTATTTTTATTCTGAAATTAACAAACAACTGATGAAACGGGCATTTTCATATGTGTGTGAGTAGTGCTAATACTAGTACCAGTAGTAGAGAGAACAAAAGGATTATGTATGAAATAGCAGATCTCTGTTATATACAGCTGGCTTTTCAAACGTACATTTAACTCATAGTTATCTTGCTTAACTTTACTTCTTTTCTTGCCTTTATTTTGTTATCCTTTCTGCTTTAAAAGGCACCTCAATTATCCTCTTCCTTCCATATCCCATCCTATTTCTCTGAATCCTCCCACACCTAGCCCACATATAAAGAATATATATAAAGAATAACCAAGCCCTTGTAACAAATACGTGTATTCACACAAAACAAATTCCCACATTGACTGTGCCCAAAATATGTTGTATTTTGCATTTTTAATTCATCACCTCTCTATCAAAGGGTGTATAATTTCCTTCATTCTTTATCTTCTATCTCAAGTCACTCAAAATTGTCTTTTTCAATGTCGTTGTTATGTATAAAGTGTTCTGATTCTTCTCAATTCTTACTACATCAATTGATACAGATCTTTCTAAGTTTCTTTAAAAGCATCCATTGCATCATTTTGTACAGAACAAATTCCAGTTATTTAATTGTGAACATTTTCTCACAGAGTACACAACTGTCAGCTCCATTTCTCCTCATTTATTTTGGATCCTTAAAAGGAGACTCATCACTCAACCCATATTGTATGCTGGTGTAGTACATTCATTTCTGAGGCTGTCCTTTCCCTCTCATTATATACAACCCCTGACTGGCAGAAATTTCCTTTTTTGACTTGTTATTTATATCTGTTTCTGAATTCATTTTCTTATATCAAGATTTTGCATAACAACTACAAAAATTGTAAAAGTAGATTCTTCAACAGTATTTATATGAGTTTTAATCATACTGCTTTAGAGGAGTCTATTGACTTTGTCAGGATTTAGGTATTCCCTTCTATTTAACAAAATTCAATTCAATAAACATTCATTTTCTTTGGGGGACCTGTTTCACATTCTTTAAAAAAAAATTACATTTTTTGTTCTCTATTCCTCAACTCTTTCAAAGTTATCATACCACATTCCGTTCTCTTTTACTTCTTTACACTATAGATCTAATATTATGTAGGTTGCCCTATAGAGTGGAGGACATGAGTTCTAACACTGGCTTTGATAGTCACTAGCTCTGTCACCCTGGGCAAGCACCTTCACTTTTATGGTTCTCAAGGCCCTCCCTAGGACTGAACTTCGGAGTCATAGAAAAATAATCTCATAGACTTGTAATTCAGTAGACTACTAATTAATAGACAGGATCTGTGTTAGTTGGTGGAGTTTCCATACCAAAAGTTCCTCATGCTTATGAAATCGTAGAAATCAAAGATCTTTCATATTCCTAGTTTTCCTAGTTCTTTCCCATTTTGTCTGATTGCTTCTGTGTTTGTTTTCAGATAGCTCTTTCTAGCTAAGAGATTGCTATAATTTTGTCTCATTGTATTCATTAGTTTTCTTTGTCTATTCCAAGGAGTTAATATGAGCAACCATTTCATTTCACATTTTTATTCATATTCATATCCATAGATATAAAGGATTGGTGCAAACTCATAATGAGCATGTTGGCACACAATTGTAGACTAAAGAGAGAAGATTTAACTGATGAACATTGTTTACGTATTTGGTCATTTTTCTTTTCCCACCTCCCTCTTTTATAGGCAAATCTAGACTCAGTATCAAGGGCGTTATTTCTCATACCCTGCATTTTAATATACTAGACATTATCACACAATAATATTTGCATATTCCTCATTTTATGTTGCAGATCATTTCCATCCTCTTTCTTGTTTTGTATATTGGAAATAAACACACATTGACATTCTGACCCTCAAATGATCTTACCAAAGAAGATTCTCAATTAAAGTGGGAATAAAAGGATAATTCAAAGAAAACAGTAACACCAGGTGATTATGTCCTTGATGCATCTTACAGAAGAATTCTGGGTCCACAAATGCATTAATTCATGAAGATATTGAATAGCAGGCAGGAGCAACACTTTTGGGTCTTATAAGAACATTATTAAATATTGCTTAATTCTTTTTTGTGCAAGACTATTTTTGGATGAATGAAGTGTGTGTATGGAAGGATGTTTCCAGATTTGTAATGGGATTTGTGTGGCATCGCCTTAGGTAATATATATACTGGTAAGGAGAGGCAGCATGACATTGTAAGAGTAGAGTGGACTTAGAGTCAGGAAGACCTCAGTTCAAATTCTACCTTTGGTATTTCTTAGCTTTTTGATTCTAACAAGTCATTTCACTCCTTGAGTCTCAGGCTCTGAGACTTCTTCATTAAGTTAAAGATAGCCTGGAATCTGTTTTAGTGGAAGGAGTTCCCACTGCCAAAGAAATCATAGATCTTTCACATATTGACATCTCCAGTATGTAAATCTTTTGTGAGAGGTGCATGGGCCAATGGAAAAAACAAAAAGAGGTTTCTGGATTGAAGGATAGTGAGTGAATTGGATAATAAATGGAATGGAAGGAAAATACAGAAAACAGCATGGCAGGTAAACACAACCTTTTTCAAAGTTTGTTTATTCATTTTTCAGTCATGTACACCTTTTGGAGTTTTCTGGGCATACTGGAGTGGTTTGCCATTTCCTTCTCCAGTTCATTTTTACAGATGAAGAAACTGAGGCAAACAGGCTTAAGTGACTTGCCCATGATCACAAAGCTAGTATATGTCTGAAACTGGGTTTGAACTCAGGAAGAGGATTTTCTTGACTTGAAGCCCAACTCTCTATCCACTGCACAACTTTGTTACCCCACAGCAAAAGTCCTATTTGAGCCCTCTGTGGTTTATGTAGGAGGGATACTAAAGAGCACCCTCTGACAACTAGAGTTGCCTTTCTGAAGTTTGGTGACAAGTTATTGGCCATAAAGACAACAGAGTAGCATATATATACCTGTAAAGGCAATTCTTGTCATTTTATTAGATATCTGAGATGACAAGGTAGGAAAAAAAAAAGTGGGAACAACCAGAGATTGAAAGATTTTGTTACATGGGTTTCATTTTTATTTACTCACCAACTTTTGCTAGGACTCTTTTGGCCTCCAAATGTGTACAGATTAAAAATTAATGTGTAAGTGTTCCATTTATAAAAGATATGTACATTAAAGAGATAAAATGTATATAATTCTTTAAAAGTTTGTACAGAAATTCAAGGCAGGATGTGTAATTTAAATGAATAATCACTGTTTTCAAAGCTTATTGAAGAATAAGGGAGTAAAAACATGATTTTGTTAATTACTGATATATATGTATGTGAACATAAGTAAATATAAATGCATATGCATTCTTGATATCTATGTGTATATTTAAAATATATGTATATATTTACATATATCAACACATATTTATCTAGCTATACATATCTAACTAGATCCATATATATATACACATACATATGTGTGTATGTATATATTTGTGTGAATGTATGTGTGTACTAAAAGAAGCCAATAAATTGAACTAGCTAACATCAGTGAAAAAAATGTAGACTGTATTTGTGTTGACACATATTCTTAACTGAATGGTTTCTTCATTTAATTTATAGCTGTTTTATAAAAGGGAACTGATAATACATCAAAATGATATATGATAAGCTTAGCCAAATCATGCATTAGGCTTCTGTGTAGCTTTTTGCTTGTTTCTTTACTTGTCATTTGGAGAGCATGATCCCCCATGCTTAGGTAATGACATTAATAGCTAGGTTCCTGTTTGCCAAGAAAATAGGAGTTTGACCTCAGTATTTGCTGGTACATCTGAGTCTCCGATAGTTGCTCTGATTGTAGATGTGTAATAACAGTGATTAATTGCCTACTATGTCATCATTTTGCTTTGTTCTTTACTTTGATATAACACAAGTTAGAATTTTCCAGTTGGATCCACCTTTATATCGTGCTTGTCCATCATAATTCATAGAGAATAGGGATTGGAACTGGGCCTGTGATTTCAAAAGCATAGAAAACTAAGTACAAATTGGCAACTTGTCTACCCCTTATATTCTTAGAGAGTTGCCTAAAGCACTGAGTGTTTAAGTGATTTGCTCAGTATTACATTTCACAGGTGGGACCTGAGTCCAAGTCTTCCTGTCTGGCTTTCTATCCACTACTCTGCATCCCCATCCTTTATGTTATTTATATATGGTGACAGTCATATTTTTTTTATCATTAGATATTTTTAAGGGTAACATATTAGATATAAAAAGTTAGATAATATTATTGCTTATAATCTTTTTAACCTAGAATTATGATTTCATCAGTGCAGAAACTCTCTTAACCAACACAGATCAGCATCTCCTGTAAAACTTTTATTCTTAAAAAATTTCTTGAGGTGTTGCAAAGATAAATGACTTGCTGAGTGCCACTGAGGCAAGATGTATCGGAGGGAGGAACTGGACCTAGGTTGTCCTAATTTGATGACCAGGCTGCTACTCATTATACTGTGTTACCTCTGGAATATTATATCAAACTATTCAATAAAACCTCAGTAGTATTTTCTCAACTATTTCCTTATGTTAGTATAGTTGATTGAATGTCACCTAGAATGTCACCTTTATTCATCTACCCTTTAGTCTGGGGCATTCAAGCTGTAAATAAATCGAATCAACCTTCTCTTTTTCCTTGATATTAGTTATAAATCATCCTAAAATATAATGTAACATTTTTATAAAGTGGATGTCAAGACCAAAATCCACATTGCTGACAGATATTATCAGGGCTTTAATGTAAATAAATAAGAAGTGATGATTGATTCCTTAGCATATAGTTTTGGAGAACAGAGGTTGAATCTGAATGCTTGAAAAAGTAAGATAGTTCATATGGAATATATGCTATGAGAAGACAGATATACAGTCCCTAGTGGGAACACACACACATACCCAGAAAGAAAGAGAGACAGAGACAGAGAGAAACAGAGAGATACACAGTCACAGAGTCTGAATGTAGTAGGCATTTAATGCACATTTGATTGAATTTAATTGATATAGCACTTTAGATTTATGGGGAATAATTGGAAAGACTTGGATAAGAATAGCATAGACTGAAATTGTGTTGGAAGCATTACAATTCAAAGCACAGGCACCGGAAAGAGAACTTTATGCCAAAGAGATCATGGAACTATGGAGTCATAACTTCATATAAACTAAAACTCTGTTATTCTAGGGATTGGCCTCAGAAGAGATTGATACTGTTTGCATATAAAGAAAAAAAGTAACATGTGATCAGTGGTTTCTCTCCAAGGATTATGTCATCTACAGAATGAGAGAATTGTAGTACTTATCTGTCATGTTCCCTCCAACTCTAAAACTCCACGATATATTAATTTGTTTGCTCTCTCTCTCTCTCTCTCTCTCTCTCTCTCTCTCTCTCTCTCTCTCTCTCTCTCTCTGTGCCTTTCATTGCAGCTCTTTATGTATATAGCTTCTCAGTGTTGACATATATAGTCTTTCAGAGATGTCATAGGAAGGACCATAAATTTAGAACCTGAAGAGGAGTCCTTGGAAGCTGTCTGGTTCAGTCTCCTCATTTTGCAGTTCAGGAAACTGAGTCCCAAGGAGGTTAAGTGATATATGCATGATCTGACAGGGATCAAGCTGTAGAGGCAAGATTTGAACCAATGTCCTCTCATTCAGTCAGTGCTTTTTCAGTTATACCACACTGCTCCTCAGTGTACCTTCCTTATCTGTTAATGTAGCAGTGTTGTTATAGAAACAAATATTCAAATGTATAAACATATGTACAGTCTGTAATCAGAGTGAGAAAAATATGAGATTTGCATTTATTTATTTCCTGGGTTGCCATGGTCAAAGAATTCATCACCTCTACTAATGGTGATCAACCTTCTCTGTACTTAGTTTGAGTTGTGGTTTGAATACTGTGATCAATTTCATACTCATATATTAAGATTCATATAGAAAAAATGAGAAGTTATGCAAATAAAATTTAACACCCAAGTATGTAAAGACACAGTATAAAGTAGTTATATTAACAGCAGTATGGAAATAGTCTGAGTCTGGATAAAGGGACAAATAGGTGTGTTACCAAGTAAAATGAAAGCTTCTTCCCTCAAAAGCTCTTACAGTAACCAGGAGACTCCTGATGGTTTGGGTAGAAATCCATTTTATTGTGAAAAGATAGACTACAGAGTTTCTTCTTGTCCCTTTTAGCACTATGTTTCTACCTTTTTATCTTCTTAACTCTATTACTTTTTAGGAGGGAAATGAAGGAACCCATTTGATTTCCCCTTAAAAAAAGAAAAGAAAACAGAGTAGAGGGAAGGACAAAAATTATGCCTCATTCTCCTTTGTTCCCTGTTTGTGTTTCTCTCTAAAAGCTTTTTCTATGTCTTTCTCTTTCATTTTCACTCTCTCTTACTGACTTTGAATCGGAATGAGTTCTTCCTAGCATCAAATGTTGCCACTGACCTTTGCTGTGAAAATCACATAATTTTTCCAAGCCTCAATTTCTTCATCTGTAAAATAGAGATAATAATGTCTGGGGTAACTATTTCACTTGTCTATTGTGAGGTCCAGTGAGATATGTGTATGTGTGCATATCTTTATGAAGTATGTTGCAATTTATAAATATTAATTATTATAACAGCAATTGTTATTTTAGTAACACCTACGGTCTGTAGGGCAATTGTTGGTTTCCAGAATACTGTCTTTTCTTTCCTTCAATTGCATTAGACTAGAAATGTCACAAAGGAAACCAAAGAATCAGAAATTTGATAGGCCTTCTAGTTGAGACATGCTGAAATATCTGAAACAGCAAGTGAAACTTATTTTAATCCTATTCATCAATTTAACAATCATTGATTTTCCAGTTATTATTTGCAGGTATTGTGTTTGATATTGAGGATATAAAGATAAAAGTGAAACTGCCACTGCCCTCATGGGACTTACATCTTATTGGTTGGAGAAATAGAATATTTACCAAATAAATACTGTAAAAGCAAAATCTATGGAGGAAAAGAGAACTATAACAACTGGATGGATTAGGGAAAGATGTGGTATCTGATTTGAGCTTTAGAAGTCATGTATTCTGAGATGTGAAGAGGAAGAGGAAACGCATTCCAGAATTGGGGCACTGCTTGTATGAATGTCTAGGTAGCAAAAGGAATGTGTAGTTGTAGGAAAAGTTAATTGAATCTGGTTTGGCTGGAACATAGACATTCCAGGAAAGGAAAGGTGAGTGGCACTCAGTTTACAGAGGATATTGAAGAGATCTTTTACCTTATGGTCTGTGGAGATTATTTTGGCAGTGGTGTGGAGGAAGAGGTTGCAGTCTTTTTGTTTAAAAATGCTTTTTAGGTTCTGTTTTTCAGATGAATACAACAAAAGAATATGCACTGTGTTTTTAATACGGGTGATGAATTATCACTGTGAAGGCTTAAATATTTTTCGTATAGAATAAACTCACAATAAGAAGAATAATGATGGTTAATAATATATTATCATAGGTAAGCCAGATAATTATAGATTAAGTGCCTAGTACCATGTTTCCCCAGCACTGCAGACTTCCTGGCAGTGAGCAGACCTGTTTCTCTTATGGTGAGATTTCTGCTTCTGGGATCATGATGTTTTCCTCTGTGTAACTTTTAGAAACCTCATTGGTGCCAGTTGCTAACGGAATGGCTGCTCAATTGACTAAAAATGCAACAGAGCAACTATTAATGATTCAAGGTCAAGGGGAAGGGCACAGCGAGCGCTATTCTGAAACCTATTACTTAGCTCATACTTTCATACTCATTTTGGAAGACATAGTGGAGAGTGTGATAAATACATTTTGAGATAACAGCTACTTTTGAGAATAAATTAAAATGTAGCCAAGCCTTGACCCTTTGAAGGTTTGGTTTAAGAGGAGACTCAATAAAAGTAAAATGATAAAGATGTATTTCATCTAGGAAAGAATAATATATAAACACAGATTTTAGCTAAACAGTAATAAGAGAAAGAACCATTCCTAGGCTCCTGCGAACAGAGAGGTGAAATGTAAATAGTGTGACATTGTCCCCAAAGGTACAGCTTATTAATAAATGTCTTACATATAAAACAAGGAAAAAGGGTAGAAAATTATTCTCCTCTCTGTCTCAGGACACTCAGTCAATGGACATTGTATTAATATTTGGAAATGTCTTCAAAAAAATAAAAAAGTGAGCAGATTGTGGAGGGACAATAGAAAAGGAACTATGGAAAGAGAGAAGGAAAAAAGAGTAAAACATGCCCATCTTAAAAGAAATGAGTGAGGAAAGATTCTGTATTTATAAAACTCTGTAGGCTGACTGTCCATAAAGAGTCCATCATCTTTGTAAGTCAAGGAACACAGAGTAAGACTGAAGAATCTCAGAATCTACCCAAGGATATTATAATGAGTCATTCAGAAAGAAAGTCGGTTAAAATAGGCAGTGAAAAAAGAAATCTGCTTGTAGATAACACAGGATCATTTATTTAGAACAGAAGAAACCTTAGTGGTCATTTATTTCAAACCCCTAATTATGCAGATAAAGCAATTGACACTTAGCGAAACTGAGTGATTTGGCCAAGCCCACATAGGTTGGAAGGATCAGAACTGGAAATAGAAAAGAACCGGGCCTTTATACACCAAATACAGTATTCATTCCATTGTACTGTAGGACTATAGGAGTTGGAAAGGAACTTTCCAATCATCTAGGCCACCTCCTGCCCCCCTTTTTTTCACGTGAGTAAAGTGTAGCTTCAGTTACGATTCGTTACAATGGATTCCAATCCCTTAAGAATAATCTATGAATAAAAATTGGGCCAGTTCTTCTTACCACATCACTCCATGGTATTAAGAGTATTCCCTAGGCAGATAAAAACCTAAAATATTGAATCCTACTGCATTGGCTGGGGTGGATAATCATTTCAAAGATTCCATCTTTAGTAAAATTAATTTTAAGGAAAATACTTCACTTTGAACTATTCCACTTTAATTTCTTTCACATTAAACATAAACTGGAGAATGCATTAAAATTAGCAACTGAAGAGTTGCCTTTTTAAAAGTTGATGTAATACATGTAAACTGCTATTGAGCTGAAATAATGGAGTAAGAGAAGAAATTCTGCCTCATCAAATGAAAGTTATCTGTGCAATAATCACTAATTTATAAAATGGATGGTATGATTTTGGAGATAATTTTAAGTGCATACCCATTTACCTTTTTAAGGGAGTCCAGTTTCATCTCTAGTCCCAGAAGTGGCCACCGGGTGCTCATTTTTTTTTTTTTTAGCAGTGAATGTGTGTCTAACTCATACCAAATTCTGTATAAATTAATGTAAGTATTCCCAGGGCAAACTTGTATGCCTTTTTCTTTGAATACTAATTTAATTTGAGTTTTTTCTCAGAAAGAGAAAAATCAAACTCAGTTTTGGGTCAGGATCTACCAACGAGAGTAAGATTCTATTTTATGTGCCTTAAGATAATAGGATCATAAATTTAGAACTATATGAGACCAGAGAGAACTAACAGAATATAAACTTCTTGAAGGCAGAGATTTCTTTTTTGTCTGTTTCCCCAGCACTTGGCACAGTGCCTGGTATATAGTATGTAGTAATGGAGCAATATAATGGGGTCATATGAGGCTGAGATGAAACAGTGTGTGTAATGTGTTTGTTGTGTAACATGTTTGTAAAACTTTTAAGTACTATGTAAATGTGAATTATTATATATGACTATTTATTGGATAGGATTGCCCAAGATCACCCAGGTTTTACCTGGCAGAGCTAGGATTGAAATGTTAGTGTTCTGACTCTATCCCTGGCTCTTTCCAACCAGACTTCTGTCACTATTTCCCATCTTTCCATTTTTGAGATCTGGGAACTGCTATATGTAAACATTCTGATACTTATTTTAAAGAGCACAAGATTTCTCTTGTATTTTATTTTATTCTTTTGAGTTGACTGGAATGTTTTGCAGTCTTTTGCCTCCATAGACCTCCTCAGACAAGAGAAATATCAAATATAATTAATCATCAAGACATTTGTGTGTGTGCATGTGTGTGTGTGATTTTTAGAACTTTTACAATATACGTGTGTATACATACATATGCAGTTATCTGCTTACCAAAGGTCCTAGAAACATTTACAAAATGGGGGAAATTTTAGAGATTTTTCTCTTGCTGTCAGGTAATGAATATATAATTAGCATTCTGCAATTCTGATTTCCCTTTCTTTGTTTTATGAATTCCTCAGTTGTTTTTTTTGAAATCTATAATTATGAAAATAATTTTCTTATCCCCCAACTCACCAAGTACATCCATTCCTCTTAGTAGCTAATGCAACCTGAAGACTATTAACTGATTTTTTTATAGTACAGTGAAGAGAATAGCAAACAGCTGTGGCAATGGGAGGAGAAGGGATACTTCTTTTTTCCATAAAAATAACTAGAATATAAATATTCCAAAGTTTCTGGTTAATTCCTAGGTCTCCAGTGAGGTACAGAGTTGTCTCTTCATGCTACCCAACCTGTATTTTTTCCATTGGGTCAATCAGATTAGTCTCAATTTGGCCAGAAAAATTAAAATTTGGGGTTTAAGCAGGCTGTTCCTAAAATGAGGTTGAACTATGTTCTTAGTATGTTCTACAAAAACAGTTAAAACATCTTCTTTTGTGTTTTGTTTTGTGTTTGTCATTTTTTTTTGGTAAGAGAGGAAAATCCCTTCAAAACTCCTACCCCAGGCACTGTAGATTTTATCTAAGAATTCAGAATCCTTCTCTTAATCGCAACTCTCTTACATGATCACACCTATCTCTTCTGATTCAGTTCCCAGAGATTAATTCAAAGAGGTCTTCTGGTAAAGAAAGTGACCAATGAGATCTTCCCCTAAAATTTTCCAAATAGTGTCATCCCAACGAATATCAGGGAAGGATATTCAGGTGTAAAAGGATAGTAAACAGGGGATCTTTTTTCTTCCTTTTCATTTCCTTCCTAAAACCTCCTTTAATTTTGTAAACCCAATTCATTCAGACATTAGATTTGCATTTTTATGTTTGCCCTTTAAAAAACCATAAATGCTTCCAAGTTCCCTGAAAAAATAGTTCAAACTTAATTTTCTTCTGAAGGTTTAATTCTTGGAATTGCCATGTCATTTCCAAGTTTTGATTCTTTCCGTGTGCTTTGTACCTTCTCTGCTAAAGAGATTCTCCTTTGTATAATCTATTTAGACAATTTGAAATGTACTTGTCTATTACTACACTCTCAGAATGTCTGAAGGACCTAACAATTTCTTCCCAATGGTCTACTCCATAATAGAATCAGCTGAAATCATAGCTTCTGTCTTCCTTCTTAGATTTCTGCTCATTTTTTTCTTTTGAAATAGCTGTCATTTTAAAAGAAATCCTGATTTTTGTTGCATCCTATTTTCTATTTGTACCCCACCCTGACAAAAATTGAAGTTTTAGAGACAGATTTGATTTTTTCCCTTCTAGTTTCATCAGAGTATAAGAAGCTATTGTAAATTTGAATTTCCTGTAGTTCTCTTTTAAAATATGTAGCTTTTTAATGATGTAGTATTGTGCTTAATTACAGACAGCAACTTGAATATGCAGGTAAAAAAATAATTATCATCAATTTCTTTTTCTGTGCCAAAAATAATCTCCCATTTATAGAATGGTGATCAAATGTTGATCAAAGCTACTACTATGATAGGGTGGCAGGTGCTTTTCCCAAAGGAATCAACATCTGAGGGGGAGATTTCCTGTTTCCTCCCTGTGATAGGCCTACATCCTCATACAATATGGTCTTTCACTGGTTTTGTGTTGTTCGGTCATTCTACCATATCTGACTCTTTGTGATCCTGGGTACCACAGGACGCCAGTACTGTCCATGGGGCTTTCTTGGAAAAGATACTGAAGTGGTTTGACATTTCCTTCTCTGGTGGAATAAGGCAATCAGAGGTTAAGTGACTTGCCTGGGGTCACACAGTGAGTATCTGAGGCCAGATACTAACTCAGGTCTTCCTGACTCCAGGTCCAGGGCTCTCTCTACTGAGCAATCAAACTACTTCTAGGCTTTGTACCATATAGTGTTAACTCTTAGGGTCCTGTCTCTCATCTAGCACTATCTTTCCCCCAGCACTTGTGCTCTGTCTACCACCTTCCTCCTTCTGCCTCCTTCTTTCTTAGAGATATGCCTCTTAGCCATTTAGTGGGGACTTGGTCTTGACTTCCTAGGGTACGGGCCATCCCCTCTTCCAGCATAATTTCACCAAACTAGGGTTGACTAGTCTGGGATATTCTTTTGCTCCCAAACAAATTTGCCCTAATCACCAAAATTCCTAATTAGCATTACTAATAGATATGATAGTTCCTTTGAAAGATAAATTTGACTGCAGTATATAAACTGGATTGAAGGTTCAAAGCTAAGACAGGGATATCATTTAGAAGGGTTTTGAAAAACAATAGAGGTTTTAGATAGGAATTGTTAGGTCTGTCAGATTTAGCAGCTTCTGTCTAACAGGCAGACAATTTGATATTGCCCAAGATTATGAAAAGGAGAGGTTTTTATTAATGAAGTCCCAAAATGAACAAGTAAAACAAAACACAGATAACTTAAAGTGATAATTATATAACTAACTGAAAAATTAAATCATTAGCAGAAAATTATGTTTGAAATTTTATTGTTCCCACATAATTGTGAAGTAGTGATAGAGATAGAGAGGAAGATATAAATAAGATAGTGAAAGCCACTTTGAAGTAAGGTTCTATAGGACATGGAAGTGAGAGGATGGGATATAAGGAATAAAGGGTAAGGAATCAAGAATTACTTTAAAGATTTCAAGTTTGATGACTGAGCAAAGAGTCATAGTAATCAAATATGACAATGGCAAATAGTAATCAGAACATTGTTGCCTGTAGGGAGAATGGGGGAGTGTTTAGTTATTTATCAGTGGTATCCAACTCTATGGGACCCCATTTGGGGTTTTCTTGGCAAAGATCCTGGGATGGCTTGCTGTTTGGAAGGAAACAGTGAAGTAACTTGCCCAGGGTCAAACAGCTATTGAGTGACTGAGGCCAGATTTGAACTCAGGAAGATGAGTTTTTCTGATTCCAGGTCTGGCACTCTATTCATCATGCCACATAGCTGTCCTAGGGAGATTTGGGAGAAAGCACTACATTGAGTTGGAGATGAATGATAACCCCTGAATTTTGTCAGTAGTCATCTTTGGGAAGGCTGTTTCAGTTGATTAATAAAGATAGAAGCCAGATATTAAAGGGTTAAGGAGAGAGTCAGTTTTGAAGTACGATAGCAATACTAATGTAGACTATTCCTTACAGCACTTTATGGAAGGAGCTAGTGGAGAAACCTGAACCAAGGGGAAACAAATTTCACAGAAGACTTTTTAAAAAAAAAAAAAATATATATATATATATATGTGTGTGTGTGTGTGTGTGTGTGTGTGTGTGTGTGTAGACACAGAGGAAAAAGTATCAAGAATAAAATAAGCAAAATTTTAAGATTAGTTTGAGCTTCAGAGCCAGAGGACCCTTGAGCATTCAAAATCTGACCAAAACCAGAAATTAAAGCTTTTTTTTTCTAATTTCTTAAATTCTTGGAATTCCTATGAGTCCATTTCTAACCTTTGGAGAGAAATTTGTGTAACACATTAGGGGAGGAAGGAAGTGACTCATTCTGCTTTATTTAGGATGGAAAAAAAAATCCCAGAAATATTTAAGTTGCCTCATTTTAATTGAGTATCAGTAGGAACAGCTTCCCATGTTAATGGAATCTGAGAAAAGAAACAGTCACACAACCATATTATGGACATGATACTTAATTTGTAGTCATTGGCTTTTCATATTCTGCATGTTAAAATACACAAAGAATCAGGACTCAGGTTGTGCGTATTCTCCCTACCAATGCAGATTTCTTAAATAAGTCCTAGCAGATTATCTAAAGCACAGAGTGGTTACATCTTACTCTTAGTTACAAAGATGTTAAATGTCAAAGGTAGGACTTGAACCCAGATCTTCCTGGTTTGATTCTACTTATATATATGTTAGAAATTGTGATTAAATTTCAGGAGACTCTACATCAGGCTCCTGAACCCTTTTACTACTATTATAGGAGATACCTCCTCCTTCCTTATGTAGTACTCCATATGGAGCAGGTGCTAAATAAATGTATGCTTTTTTTTTATTCGATTAGGCACATATATTCAGCCTATATTGCAGAATATAAACAACTACTTTACACAATCCTTAGAGTGGGGATTAGCTTGTCACTGGAGACCTTTGGCAAAAATAATTTCATCTGAGCAAAAGGGTCAGAAGCCAGATGCCATAAAAGAGGATCCAGTTCTCAAGACATCAGCTATATCTACATAGTAAGTGACAAATACATATACACACAGATGTTAACACATACATATATTTAAAGTTCACTCTTGGTTAACTCATTTCCTGAGCTCATGCTTTCCTAGTCTAGAAAATTCTTGCTACTCTGAATAACTAGATTCTCATTCTCTAGTTGTACCTATATGTAATTTTTTCTTTTACATAGATACGTATCTCAAAGCTTTCAGGACACTTAAAGAAGCAGGGGACCTTGTTCAGCCGCTGATTTTCCAGTCTCCCTGCTTAGTAGAAGAGCTTATCTCCTTGGCCCACCAGCCATCTCTGAACTCTCCCCTCCCTTCCCCCCCCCCCCCGCCCCCTGCCCCAGTTTCTTGCTGCTCCCTATCTTTTCCTGGCTTTTGCAAGGTCAGTCTTCTTGCTTTTTGTTTTGATTTTTTCCTAATTTATTCCTTTCTCCAACAAGCAAGGAATTGTTTTGGTTTCATGTTTTACCCTTTGCTTCTCTGATATCTTATGTTGACAAAAAGAAACGACCCTTGGTTACCTATCTTTCTGTTTCAGTCTCATCAGTACAATCACTGCTTTGGACTTGATGGTTTCAAGTTCCTGCCAGCTCTAAAATTCTTGATCCTATGATCTTATTTTGAACATTCATGTAAGAAGTCTTGGTTATAAACTATACATACGTATGTACATATACATAACCTATACATACATACTGATATACTTATGTACGTATGCACATTTATATGTATATATTATGTACCTGTTTGCAGGTAATTAAAATCCAAGTGTTGAAGTAGATAAATTGTTTTTAATAATTATGATACAATGTACAATACACTAGGGCTTTAGAATTACAAGAGAGATAGTTTAGCACAGTGGATAATATGTTGGAGGTTAGGAATAGCTAGATTCACATCTTGCATCTGACAGTAAAGAGCTGTATGATCAAGGGAAAGTCATTTACCCATTCTTATTCTCAGGTAACTCTAAGACTTATCTAACAAATCACAGCACGTTGAGATCTATATTAGGGAAAGGTATTCCTTCACCAATGCAATAACAGGTCCTTCATGTATTGAATTATTAGAGTTACAGATCACTTTATGTATAACATGTATGCCAGAATGAGATTTGGGGATCTGAGGAATGAGATCTAAATTTCAGCATCAAAATTTAATATCTTTTTTACCTTGACTAGGTCATTTCTCATTTGTGAGACTTCTCCCATCTGTAAAATAGGTGGGTGGGTGAACGAGGTGTTCTCTAAATATCCTTTGTGCTTTTCTTATTATCATCTTACTTCCCTGTGAATATTACATTCCTGTGATGTAAGTAGGGCACATATTATAACGTTCCTACTTTACAGATGAGAAAACTGATGTCTAGAAAGATAAGTGATTTACCCAAGGTCACGTCTCAGTCTCAGTGATCTATCTTGGGATGTTTGTTTTTGTTGTTTTTGAGGTAGGTGAGGGAGACAGCTGAAGGGACAAATCGTATTCTGGATTTATATTTGAATGAGAGGAAGCATGGTGCAATGGAGGAAATGCTAGATTGAAAATTAGAAAGCCTAAGTTAAAATTCTGGCTCTGCTAATTACTACCTGCATGATGCTGAACAAAATCACAAAGTTCAGTGGACTTCAGTCTCCTGGGCTGTAAAAAGAGTGGCTTACACTCAGTTTTCTAATAAAGTCTTGCAACTCTAATACTAAGATTCTAATGAAAAAGAAACTGGAAAATTAAACTGAAACTTTAACATAAATGAAACACCCTTGAAGAATCTTAGTGTTACTATGACTCAAGTAAACAATGAATCTTAGGTTTTTTGTTGATCAGAATCACACTTCTAATTACTTAGAGCAGCTTAAACAAAATGGTTTGAGAAGAGACCCTCAAAATTTCAAGGACATGGATCAGGCAGAACAGCTTATCCTTGGTAAAACGTACCCAATGTTCAGTTTTGTAGCCTGAAAGGAATGGATCATTTGGGTTTATGTGGCATACCTTACAGAAATCGGTTTGTTTTCTTGTTGCTATTTTTACTTTATCTAGAATTCTAGGCCCAATCAATGAAGTCATGTGATGGGTAATGATAACATTCAGAGTTAGTCAGAGTAACACTTAGAAAGGCAGTGTGGTCAATGGAAAGATCACTGGTTTCAAGTGAGGGGACCTGATTTCAAATCCTGGCATGGTTTCTTGATAGAATTCTGAACTTGGAGCAAATTATTTCCCTCAGTTTCTTTCTCTGTAACTGGGGTGGGGGAAGGGAATACAAAATGTCCTCTAAGGTCCTTTTCAACTCTAAATTTGAAATGAATATTTCATTTAAATGATTGTTTTTCAAATGATTTTTTGTTTAATCGCTCATGCTTTGAAAATGTTGACAAAACATTTTTAAATTGTATCACTGACTTCAACCATTTTTTCAATGGCTCATGGAAGGCAATTTAATATTTTCTAGGTTACTTATTTCATCATGATGAACACCCGTTATTCACTTATCTATTCATTCGTTTATTCATTCAACAAATCGATCAACACTAATTTATTAAGCATTTATTATGTGCTAAGCTCTTAGGATACACATAGAGCAGGGTCTTTGTCTTTAAGGTACTTCCCTTCCCTAAAGTACCCTTTAAGATACTTTTTTTTAAGTGTGTAGTATATGCAAAGATACTTATTAGGGGCTGAGGAAAATACTAAAATAAGTAAGACGATGATGTATATATTAAGGGTGTTGTAATTCTTATATTCTCTCTCCATCCCCAACTCAGTTATCTAGTCATAGAATTCAGTCACAGACATGAGGTTTTAGTGTATTTTTAAGGTATATTAAGCTACCTATAAAATTGCATCCACACCTATGTGAGTCAAGTTCAAGTCCTTTAAATGAAACAAAAGGCACAGACAGTGATTGGTTTGAACACAAAACCCACATTTAATTCCTAAGAGTACCATGAAAAGACTTCGTTACTAATTGTATAGGCAGTTTCAAGCCACGTTCCAGAAGTGGAAGTAGAACTGGCTGCCTGAGATAGCATTGCTCGTAGTAGGTATTCTTTCTCTTCCTCCTTTCCCCCCAGCCAAGTTGATTTGAGGCAGAGATATTTAAGCAGTAGGAAACAGTACATTTAGGAGGAAGCAAAAACGCCTACTCCAGATAGAAATGTATAGAGGGACAATCACCCAAGGAAGTACGCAGTTTCATGGACCATGCTCCCTGGAAACATAAAAGAGGTAAAGAGAGTGACTGACAGGGGAGATAACTTTGGTGATCAAGGACAAGCCTATGGAGAGTAATCCCAGAAGAGAGAAAGTTCAGATTTTGTAGTTCCAGAACTACAAGTTGCTTTGACATGAGTGTTCTTTACCTGTGAGTCTCAAAACCATTTATAATTAAAGTATGTGCCTCTTCCTATAGGTGTTGTGTGTGTTTGTGGAGAGACTATACCCCATGTTTAGAGAGAGAGAATTTGATAGCTGTTTTTAATTATGTTATCTTAGTTAATGCCTTTTTACAAGATGAAATTGTGTCTATTGGCCAGGTGTTAATGGCAAACATACCAGCGGCAGGTCATTAATTATGGTTTCAGGATTAGGTATTTGAAGGGTATCCCTGGAACCTGGGAGTTATGGTTACCTCATGGGGGATTTCATCTACCAGGAGAGTAGAATGATGTTCTTACTTACTTCTGAGGTGGATAAGGCTGTTGCTTTTATCTTTGACCTTTTGCAGTCTCCTGCATAACTTGTCCACTGTCATTTCTCATTCCATTTCTTTGTTCCTAACCTGATATAATATAAAAAAGATTTTCAGCCCTAATTATAAGTCAAAAGACTTCAACTTGAGGAAACAGTGCCTAAAAGATTGAATTACGTATCTAAAGTTGCAAAGATTATGGTAGAGCCAAAATAAAGAATTAATACTTCTCCTGCTAATAGGAAATATACTGGCCCTACTGTACTAACCTACCTGGTTTAATACAGAGAGAACCCTAATGAGGAAAGGCCTGCCAAAGTGAGTCACCACCTTCTTGGCAATCTATACGATTAGAGAACTGCTGAAGGCATTAAGTGTCTCCATGTCTCTCATAGTGTTAAACACCTGACCTCTGTTACACATTATTGATGTGTGTATTTCTGTGTTGGTGATCAAATATGTCTTTCAATTATTTCTAGGTTTTTGATTGTAGCTTGGGTAATTAGAGGTTCCATTCATAAATCATTTTATATTATCTCATTTGAACATCAAAACAATTTTGCAGGTATATTCATTGTTTACAAATGAGCAAATTAAACTATGTAGAGGGTTAGTAACATAAACCTGGTCATACATCTAGTTTCAGAGGCTGAATTTGATCACAGCTTTCTGTTTAGTTTAGGGCATCTACTAGGCAATGCTTAGTTTCCTTGAGGTTTCCAGAAGACTAACTGCTTACACTCATCATATGTCCCTCTTTAGGGATTTTAATTCTTCAGAGACTATGACATTCCATGATTTATGACCATATAAATGTCACCAGAAGAATATTCAGGTTAGAACAATGGACTTTTGTTTCACAGAGAAGCTTAGGGTCATTAAAAGTCATGCAGAATTTTCCAAAGGCAAGACAACCCATTCTCTTCTTCCTGTTGAATTCTAGGCTTGGCTTATTGTACGTGGGCAGTGTGTCCAAGATTCATGTATCATTGAACTAGTTCTATGGGTTGTCGATAAACTGTATCTTATAGGCTGGACAATTAGGATTCTTCATCCAATTATTATCTGCTCCCTGACCCTCCTCCTGGACCTCTGCAGCATGGATAATTACCTTGAATATTTTGTAGTTATTATGGATATCATTTAGGGGGCTCTGAAATATTTTAGGACAGGTGAACTGGTTCACAAATAAGATCACCTGAAGAATCTCACCATTTTTAAGAAACTCCTGTTTCACATGAACCCCTATACTAGAATATTGGATAAATGGACTCTTATTTTTGGTGTTGTTCAGTTGTTTCAGTCATGAGTGACTCTTTGTGACCCCATTTGGGGTTTTCTTAACTAAGATATTAGAGTGGTTTACATTTCCTTCTCCAGCTCAATTTACAGATGAAGAAACTGAGGCAAACAGGGTTAAATGACTTGCCCAGGGTCACACAACTAGTAAGTATCTGAGACCAGATTTGAAATCAAGTCCTCTTGACTCAGGGCTGGCACTCTGTGCACTCCAACACCTGGCTTCCCTAAGTGGGCTTTTATTGCACCATAAGTTAGATACATGTTTACATATTTAAGAGTCCAACAACTAATCTCTTTATTTTTTTCTCTTTGTTCATATTCTACATTTCTGTGACTCAGTCTTGACTTTTCTATAGTTGCTCAAATGTGTGCATTGTAATTAGAGTTGAAATTTGGACGCAGTAAAATTATGATGATAATGATGATAATATCTTTGATCTCAATCAAAGTAAGTGTTCACCAGCAAGTCCTAAGACTAGCCATCCTGAGTGACTCTCCACCATATCTTCCTGTAAATTCAACACAGGAGGTCCACTCAATGTGTTCATCTCCAGTAGGCTGGCTACTTACTGATAAGATTTTTAACCACAGTAACCTATGAAATAAAAAAAAATAAAGATGCTACAGAAATTTTCTATGCATATCCCCAAAGATATTTCCATATTTATTTTTCAAGGACAAATGAGTTTTTGTATGACTTTTTTCAGTGTCAGGTGATTTGAGGTCTAATGGTAAATCCCTTTGGGAATGGTCCAGAAGACTTTCATCGATAAGCACATTCTCCTTGCATTTCAGAGTCCAGGAGTGAAAAGATTTGACTAAATTACAGTTGGCAAATTCTTAGCAACTCCTAATAAGGCATGAGGATATATTTTCAGGCACTCACATCCTCACACCATTTAAGTTATTTTGCCTTCTGCAGACTTCAGCTTTTTCCAGACTGCTTTTATTAGGATTTACATATGGTATAGTTTGGAAACAATTTTAAACAACAGGAAACCAAGGCTTTTTGTGCCCTGACAGTGTAACACATATTTTTTACAGACTGTCCAGAGAAGTCATGATCTACATGTTTCAGTGACTGATTGGCAAAAATACCTAAGAACCAATCAGTGATATTTGACAAAGACAAAACAAAACAACATTTCCCCTATCTAGAAAATACTCTCAATCCTAGAGGTCTTTTCCTTCTCTAGAATACTTATATTATCTTGTCAGTGTAAAATCCAAGGCTTTAAAATCATTTTGCATCCCACAAGCATATTTCTCATTTTAGGACACTACTAAGACAAACGGTTTAGTACATTTTAGTGCCTTTGTACTTAGAAATTAGCACTGTTGCTAATAACTTCTTCAGTTATTTCAACATAAAAACCGTTAACATTTTAGACTCTTTAACACTTCTCTTTGATACTGATGATCTCTTTGTCTTTGTCAGTCAAGAAAATCTGAATTCAAGTTCTGTCTAGACACTTAATACCTGTGTGACCCTAAGCTAGTCTAGCCTCTCTTTAAGATTCAGTTTCCTCATTTGAAAAATAAGGATAATAACAGCACCTAATTCATAGGGCTATTAATAAGTATCAAATGAGATAATGTGCTTTGCAGAATTTAAAATACAAAACAAATGATAGATATTATTTCTTCTGTGAGATTTAGTGTGAATTAGTAAATAGGAGCTGGACTCAGAGCCAGGAAGACCTAGGTTTTTTAATGCTTTCATCAACTCTGTAAAACCAGAGATCATCAAGAGGGTAGTGACCTGTTTTGGTAGAGGGATTTTCCTCACTAGGGTTTTCCCTGTACTAAAGCACAGGTCCAGTTCCTATCCTAATAATAGTATCAGCATTTTGTTCTAGCTCTCCCATGATCTTTGCGACTTTTTAGATAAATGATTCAATCTCTTGGCTACTGTTTCTTCATTTGTAAAACTAGATAAGATGACTTACAGGATTTCTGTCAGTTCTACAATTCTATGATACAAATATCTCAGTGGTATTTTTAATTCGTAAGATTTCATAATTGGAAAGGGTCCAATCCATAGTTGAATATGATTCCTTTCCATAAAATGCCTGGTAAGCTGGGGAGGATCCAGCCTTTGCTTAAAGACTTGAAGTTTTCAATGAGCTGGTCCATTTTTTGATGGCTCTGATTCTTACAGCAAGCCTCAGTTTGTCACTTTACAACTTTTAAATCTTTCTACTGGTTCTGACCCCTGGGTCAGAGCAGAACAAGTCTAATCTCTTTTCAGCTTTGAAGACTGCTCTCATATCACCTCTCAGTCTTCTTCGGTTATTTTATCATAAAAACCATTAACATTTTTTAGAAACTTTAATGCTTCATTTTGATGCTGATGGTCCCTTTGTCTTTGTGTATTAAGGGTACTGAGTAATTACTAATTTTAACTTACTGTCTTGCCTAAATCTGTCTCAAGAAAATTTGTAGTTGATAGTGATTGTCATTTTTTAAAGTTGATAAATATTAAATCTCCATTCAATATCACATAAGGTTCAATTCAACTAAAATCTTAAAGAGAGATCAAGAAGTTAAATTTCTATCTATATCTATATTTGTAGTTACTAAAGGTCTTTCCTAAGAAGAGCCCTTGAGGAGTATAACAGTATTGTATTTGAAAAGTGGGACTTTCAGAGAACAAAATGCTCTCAGCTTGAGGCCATTTCTGAGGGTCTGTGTGCCGTTGACTCTGGAAGGAGAACATACCTGGTAGTATTTTGGCAAGAGCTTCTCTGTCCCTTTAGCCATCCAAACCCAATCTTTCCTGACACTATTTATGTGTAGTTTATACTTCCCTTATCTGTGTCATATCCCTAGAGAATTTAGACACTGAAATATGTAAGGCTGCTAATCCCACTTTCAAAGAGTAAAAAGGATAAACTGTGCCTTTTCTGAGATCAGATCTCTTCCAGGTAACAAATTAGGTGCTCAGTATATTGAATCAATTCCCTCAGACCCAAGAATAAAGTGTGTAAATTACGATGCTTCTTTAATATGCAACATGCTTGGGGGAAGAATTGGGCCAAATTTGTTTTGACACAAAAGGTACAAATCATTGGTAGGTACTCTTTTACTAATAGGTAACTCCTTGGGTTCAGTGATGCCTTGAGACTACTATAATCATTTGATTAAATATTGAATTTTTAGGAGAATAATACCGTGTGTAATAGGTTCATCATCTCTTCCTAAAAGGCAAAATGGAATTCATTCACTTTCCTGCTCAATTCTACTTACTAGATACTCATGCTATGTAATGTGCTAGAAAAAATTCTGGATTTGGAGTAAAAGGACTTGACTTAGTTATGTCTTTGACTGCCTGTGAAACTTTGGGCAAGAAGCTCCCCTTCTCTGGGCCTTAATGTCTTCATCTAAAAGTTGAAATTGCCCGTATTAGATGAGCTCTAAGATTTATCTCTAGCTATACATTCTAAAATTTTTGCTTTACATCTATATATTTTCTTTCTTTCTCCTCCTTCCTTCCTTCCTTCCTTCCTTCCTTCCTTCCTTCCTTCCTTCCTTCCTTCCTTCCTTCCTTCCTTCCTTCCTTCCTTCCTTCCTTCCTTCCTTTCCTTCCTTCTTTCCTTTCTCCTCCCTCTTCAACACAATCAAATTATGCAGTGTTTTTATTGAGGGCAGAGGCAAGGTATTTGTTATTCTCTGCTCTCTGAGAATAATCTACCCATTAGTAAACATGTAGTGCTGTGCTTACATGTGCAGAAAAACATGTATAATACTAATACAATTATAATACAGCCCTTCCTAAAGGTAGTATGGTTTTGTAGTAGCAAGACGATTTGTCTTCCAGTTAGGAAAGCTGAATTTAAGTCCCAGCCCTCCCCCTCACACTTAGTAACTGTATGAATGTGGATAAGTAATTTCAGCCTTTCTGAGCTTCAGTGGCCTCATCTATAACATAGGTATGGTTCTTACACTATGTAAATTCGAGTTGATGTGAGTAAAGTGATTTGCAAACTTTAAGGCACTTTCAAAACTAGTGACTCCCATCATTGACCAGACTCTTTCTAGAAAACGCTGTCTGGGCAGTTGCTACTTCTGTAAATATTCTCCCTCCTGAAGAGAATTCAGAAGAGAGATGCAAACATAGAAGTTCAGAAAGTGAAAGGTTAAAGGAAATGGGGTTATTGAACCTGAAGAATAGATACTGAGGGACAATTTAAAAATGATCTTTGAGTTTATTTAGAGTTATTGCACAGATGATGATGAGCAGCTGTTTCCCACCTCCACAGAGAACTAAAAGAAATAAGGAGATGGGCTTCAATTACTGCATGCTAGATTGAGTTTATACATAAAGAAGCTTCCTGACCATCAGGGTCATTAAACGTGTGAATGGGTTCCTTGAGGAGGTTAGAAGACCTTACTCTGGAAGTTTTAAAAAATTAGACCAAGAGACAGTTGAAGGATGGACATTCTTAGAGGAGAGGAGATAGCCAAGGTAGTTTTTCAAGACTAACTTCTATGATTTATGGTGTGACTTAAAACCTTATAGAGAGGCAGTCTGGCCTGGGAGTTAGAGTGCTGTACTTGAAATTAACAAGACTTGGTTCTGAATCCTGCTTCTGACATTTCTTAGCTGTGTGATCATGGGAAAGTCATTTCAAATCTCTCATGTCTCAGTTTCTTCATTTATCTAAAGGGAATAATAGGTGTTGTACCAACCTGAAAAGGATTATTTTGTCGCTCAAATAGGATAATGTATATAGAGTTCTTTGCAAACCTTCAAGTGCTATATATAATGTAAGCTTTGTGACATGCAAATAAGCTAATGGGAACATTCAGGCATCTAAAGTACTTTCCATTTTAGCTGAGTATTTAAACTTGCTTCCCTCTAGGCACTTAATGTATGGTTGTGCTTCTTGGGATAATGTTATTTCGGCTAATTATGTTACCGATATGCATAATCCAAAGTCATTTTTTATCACATGGGTAATTAATCAGTATTTCTTTTCCATAGGTTAATTTCACAGTTTGTAAATTATTAAAGGTGATTAAAGGATTTCAGAACTTACTAAAAGTTCAGTGTGAATGATGGAACTCATAAAATTATCTCTAGGTTAAATTAGGAGAAACTAGATATTTGTGCCTTTCTTTCACTTTGTTTAATCTTTTACACTATTTTTCAGGCATTGAAGGAAATGATTTGTCTGCCATTTATACTGATTATCTAATGTGTAGAATGATAATAATGATTATTCCTTTCCCTACTACCAGTTTCCTTTAATTTTAATTTCACAGAAATGTATTATTCATGCAAGTGACCTTACACAAGTTAATTAGAGTTGTAACTAGCAATTATTATTTTTTTTTTTGACCTAGGGCAGCACAAACTGGGCCTATGGAAGGTATCATGTAATATGTCCTCAAATTACCATTTTAAAGATGAGATGCCAGCTCCTCACCCCCTACCTCTTGTTTGGAGACCTTAGGACACCTGAGGCTGCTGTTGGGTATAATTAGCTAGGGCTGATCTTATTTTAACTCACTTTTCTTGAATTAGGTGGTTAGTTAGTCTACTAAACTCTTGTTTTTAAGCTCATGAAGCAAGTTCCCTTTAAAATTCTATGTTCTAGGATAAAGCCTTTGTTGTCAAGCTCTGGCAATATTGTTGCAGCTGACTTATCACTGAACAATGATACATGACAGTGAAGATATAGAGAGTTAGGAATTTGGCTAAAGTCCTTTAATAATAGGCAAACTCCTATTTTGCCTGACCTTGAGTTAGTTAACATGAAGCTACAACTTAAATGATAGGAATTTATGAAATAATATTGCGTGCAAATGCTACTAAAATGAAATTACATGTATTCTGCATTTGTATGATAATGTATATGTATGTGAACCATTATTGATCCAGGTAGTCAAAGAACGGTCAGCTAGAATGAAAAAATCATGAATTTTCAGCTGGGAGAGACATAAGAGGCTATCTATTTCTGTCTCCTCAGTTTATAAATGAAGAAACTGTGGCTCAAGTAGGTTAAGGTGACATCAGAGGCAAGATTTAGAACCCAGTCTTCTTACTCCAGTCAGTGGTTTTCTTTTTGATTATTTAGAGTTCAAACACATTTTCACAAAGCCCTGAAATACAGAGTGCTCATAATTTTTGTCATACCATAGTCCAGCTCAAGTTTACTTAGCAAGGATGTTTTAGCAGCTCTTTCATATCATATGATCATAAAGTACTTGATTTGGAGATGTAAGTGTTCTCAATCCAATTCCCTCATTTTACAGATGAGGAAACTAAGTTCCTAGAACACTCTTCATTCAGTATCCTGCATTCCAGTATTTTTTGCTTAGCCCTTCCTTCCCTAGCTCACATATCAACTCTATATTTACACCTGGATTCACAAATAGAAGATAGCTATCATGTTGAAAAGAAAAAAAAAAAAGAACTTAACTTTGCTGTCTTTAGAATGATCAAAATGAAGATAATAAGGGCACAGTAGATGGATCCCTGAAAGTCAAATAAAATATGCCTTTTTAGGGCTTTAGTTTACATTTTATATAAGTTTGTTATAATGTGTGCTGAACTTCTGGGTTTTTATAATTATGAACCATTTGAGTACTACAATTAGGTGGTGCAGCCAGACGAAATTAAATGAACACATCATATCTATGCTAATAGCTTCTCCCAAAGGTAATCTTCCAACTTAATTGTGAATGATATTCTACTAATTTAAAACATGTGCTAGATTGACTAATCTCTGTATTTAGACTGGGATGTGTGGGCTTCCAGGATGCCCTTTTTTTTTTTTAAGTTTGTAGTTCAGATTGTTAACTTATGAGTTTCTTTCACATTTGACCCAAATCAGCTTTTTAAATTTAAATGAAATTAGTGGGAAAGTATATCTTTAACTCCAGCACAGATTTTCCTGTGGAAAAAAAAATGTAATATTACTCTTCTATTATTTATTTTTAAAATGGATAGTATATCCCTTAGTGCTGCCCAAATATGCAGTCTATTTTTTTATTGGTTTTGATGCCATTTTTGAAAACATTCATTTCCAAATTCCACCCTCCCCAGCAGATCTCGTCTTAGCAACAAATAGTAAAAATCATATTTATCTAGTACTTTAAAATTTTCAAAGCCCTTTACATGTTATTTGAACTTAACAACAGTTCTGTGAAATAGGCTCTATAGCTATTATTATCACTATCTTAAAAATGAAAAGACTGAAGCACGGTGGGGCTAAGTGTTTTGCTTAAAAGTCACACTGCTAATGAGGGTCTAAGGCATATCTGTGCTTATGTGATCACTCACATTGCAGTATTCATTTCCATTGGGTCTTCCCCTTCCACAAGGAAGGATGTGGTGCCTCAATGATGCTATAGAGTGTCACTCTGCTGTTGAACAGCCATTATACATTTCTAGAAAATCCTCAAGTCATAGGCAGGCTTTGAACTCAGTTATTCCTGAAAATGCTCTGTCTATTATGTTCTGCTGCCTTCCTGTATAACAAAGAAGTACCATTAACATATAACAATATAACATATAACAAAACAAACATATATTGAGGGAATATTATATGTGTCTTTCCAGACCTTTACCCCATTTATCTATTGAGAGGAGGTAAACATGTTTCATTACCAGTCCTTCGGAGTCCAGCTTGATCCCTTTGTTTTTCATTTATCTAAGTTCCGATGTCATTTCCTTTTTTTTCCCTTTATATTATTTGCATTATCAGGTAAATTGTTATCTAGTTTCTGCTTCTTTCTGCCTTAGTTCTTATGAATCTTTCTATTTCCCCGAATGTTTGTGCCTCAGGATTCTTGTTTGCTAAAGGATTTTTATAGCCATCACTATATCTCACTGTGTTTTCCAGAACATTGGAGTGAAGGGAAGTGGATTTGGAGTCAGTTTGAGTTTATATTTATTACAAGAAAGGAAGAGTATATAAGCAAATAGAATAATAAAACCTCCTAGAATGCATGTAAGGATAAAAATGTGTTTCTTGGGGAATATTTCCAATTTCCAGGTTCTCTGGCTCTCCATTCTATGTTTCTGTCACATTTTAAGACCAAAGCAATAATTTTTAATGACTCTCTTTTTCTATCAGGCTGAAATATTGTATATGGGAGAATACTTATAGCACTGGTTTTGAAATCATGTGACAAGCTAGATTAGGTAAGCTTAGACAAAGAAGGAAAGGAAACTTTAAACTCAAAGATATCTGTAAGGCTGTTGATGCTGTGACTTACAGGTCTGCCTCATCATCTATTAAATCAGCGTGAAGAATTTTGGAATGAACTGATAAAGCTGACAAGAAAGACTTCATAGACTACTCAAAAGATTGCAATTATGGAATTTAAATCCTCTCCCCCTTTGCTTATAGCACCATTTCGGGAGGCCAGTTGTCCCAGGACTGTAGGGAGATGACAGATAGAGTTGTCAAAGCCATTTATACTTTATGTTTCTTCAACCCATGACTCAGTTGACAGAGATAGAATGGAGTTACACTTGTTGGTGTTGCCAGAATCCATTTGTGTGACTGTGTTGCAATTCACCTTTAGGACATGTATCCATATAGTGACATTTTGTCTTCATTTATGAATGCAAATAGGTGATACTTATGATAATTCAATTTATGGAATTTCATATTTTGTGTTCCCAAACAACTGAAAAATAGGGATTTGAGTCAGAAGACATGAGTGTGAATTTTGGTTCTGTTGGTGATCAGTTTGTGACCCTGGGAAAGTCATTTGACCTTGCTTGGCCAATTTTGTTCTGGTTGTTCGGTCATTTCATGTTCAGTCATGTCTGACTCTTCATAAAGCATTTGAGATTTTCTTGGCAAAGATCCATTTCCTTCTCCAGTTCATTTTACAGATGAGGAAACTGAGGCAAGCAAGATTAAGTGACCAGCCCAGGGTTACATAAATGGTAAGTGTCTAAGGCCAGATTTCAACTCATGAAGATGAATCTTCCTGACTCCCACCCCAGCACTCTATCCATTGAACTACTGAACTATCTAGTTTCCTCCTCTCTGAAATAAAGGAGTTTGTATTATGTGACCTCTGACATTCTTTCCAGCTCAAAAGCTTATCCATCAATACTTTTTCAGCCCAATTTCCTCAAGAAATCTTCTCTTCTCATATATTGAATAATATGGATATTAAAATTATGGCATGTAAGTGGATAAAAAGATTTGAAAGTTAATGAATGCATCAAGTAATTTTGCAAATTTTAAAGAACTCTATAGATATATGATTATGTGTTATGGCAAGTTACAGAAGGATTGTTTATTGAAAATAACAAATATTAACTAATGCTTATAATGCTTCGCAGATTGCAAAACTGCTTTCATTTGCAATGACTCTCTGAGATTAATAGAATACAAGCATTATTACCCCATTTATATCCTCTTGATAAGGAAACAAAGATTTAGGAAGCTGTATTAAGGCATTTTTATAAAGTAGGGAACTCAAAAGAGCCTTTGGGCTACACAAGTGTTGTTTGTCCACAAAATAAGCAAGGTTAAAATAAGGAATTAGAGCCATTTTTTTCCTGAGTGTTTTCTTTCTGTCTCTCTTTCCTGCAGCACGGAAAAGGATATGCTAGTCAATTCTACAGGACTTACCTGACGCAGCATGATTTGCACAAAAAGTCAACCAACAAAAGCATCAACTTTTCAACTTCATTATCTTGGCCATCCAGTTCTGTGTAACTGAAAATTCGATTGCTGTTGGAGTCACCAGGGCCCACAATCAGACCGAATTGCTCTCAGCAGGCCTGAGAAATGAGTTGAAATGTGCAGAACTGTAGAACCTTCAGAGGCAACTGACCTCGCTTCTCTGATCAGTGTGTGCCTGTTTACAGCACTATATATCTTTCTCTCTCCAAAATGTCACTGAGCCCTCTAGATGTTTATATTCACCACAAGAAGCCAATCGTACAAGATAAAGGAAATTTGTGCATTATAAATGCAATATCACTGTTTTAAACTTGACTGTTTTATATTATTTTTGTGTGATCAAGTGTTCCCCCAAACTATTCCAACTTTACAAGAGAGATTGTGATCATGTTCTTTTCACCTGTGGGTCATCGAAATGTTGCTCCTCCGAAGACCCACAAAATATCAAAGACATTCTCTGTAGTTTATACACCGTGTTGCAAAGTGTTTACTGTAATATTTCAAAGCTTCTAAATAAATATAAAATATATATATTATATTATATTATATATAATTTTCCTGAAAATGTGGTACAATTTAGTTGGTTTTTAAATGGATTCATAGAGTTCACAGCATACACTCAAGCAAAAAGGTAATTCAGGGTCCCAAAGCTAACCTTACTAAGACAAAAACCATGTTAATGGCATTTCCCCAGTTTTCATAATCTTGATCAATTCCTGTTTTATCTTTTTTTTTAAACTCTAAGCAACAAAATTTTGTCTAAAACTTGTACTGAATTTTCAATGCCAAAGACACAGCTGTCAACGTTACCAGGCTGAACACTGACTATGTTGTCAAAGGATTGAACATTTACATTCTTTTGCTCCTATTTCTATGGTGTTTAATTTAGGATCATGTAGAATTTTGTATAAGGAAATCTATAAATTCACCTGTATATGTTGTTAAAAATGGAAACTAAAACTAAAAAAAAAATTGGGTGTCTGTACATTTTGCGATGTAAAATATGTAGCTGAAAAATACTATTTTAAAAAATTCTTCCCAAATCATATAAGTCACACAGACCTTTATTTTACAAAGCTTTGTGGAAACCTAACTATATAGAAAGTAATCGTTTTATAAATCTCTTTATATGACCTATAGAGAGATATATAAATACTATTTTGTCCTGATAAAACAGCAAATAAGTTAGGAAAACTTCCATTACAATTAATACATATGGAATTATGGACATGGTTCATTAAAAATTCACTTGTAGTTTAAATGTATTTGGAATGTTTTATTGATGAGATTAATGAGAAAAGTCTTCATGAAACCAAGCCTTGCAAAGTAAAGCTTGCCTTACTTTTATGTCATCAGAGTTAATGATTAAATTTAGTGAGATTCATTTCTCTCTGTTTTACATATTTTATCGTTGTTTTCCTATGGCTGTTTATTATGTGTTAAAACACATTATAAAAAGTGTCTGTGTTATCAGCAGATATGTTTAGAAAAGCAATTACTGGAGAGAGAAATTAGTTTTATTAGTCTGTGAGATAATCTTCAAGGAAAGATGGAAGCCTCATTCCTCACCTCTAGCCTTTAACTTCCTGTGCCCATGCAGAATTTTAGAAATGCTTTGAAAATATTTATCTTTAAATTTAACTGGCCCTATATCTAGTGTTTTGGTTAATAGTCCTACTTAAATGGGGAGCTGATAAACAACTAGAACAATTAACTGGTCTTTCCCATATTTAATTTACGAAATTTAAAGAGTACTATTTCTTGCCCATTACTATTTCAATTCAATTCAATATGTGGAAACATGTGCATATGGTTTATTATGTACACATAGGCAAAGATCAGCCATTTACAGATAAACTGATTATGAACATTTTATGTTTTTAAGAATAATTAGCGTATCTTAGAAAGTCTTTTCAGAATCCATTTTAGGTATACCTAAAACCACGAGTAAAATGATTCTCCTGTCTTGACAGTTCAGAAATGAATAAACAATTTGGACACCTACAACAGAACTATATTTATTTAGGCTTAAGTCATGTGATGAGTCGTGTATCTTGTTAGTTTCTTAAAGGATACACTTTGAATAAGGTTTGCAGTCTATTTCGTTTCCAGGAAGCTGCCCATATGCTGCTATTGCATATAAGGAAAGAATATGATATTCCTTGTTGAAAATTTCTACTTTACATGCAGGCCTTTCATGCATTAGTATCATTGGTCGGGGGGGGGGCGGTGAGAAACACAAATCTTTTTTTTTTGTTATTATGGGTCTGTTAAATTAGATTTTATCTTCTTTTTATTTATTCAACATACCTACTCCATGCAATTTGAAAAGAGTCAAAAATCATTTTTCAATTATTTGACCCTCTGCATGAACATATGTACTCTCTCCTGGGCCTAAGTCTGTGTAATATCTATTTATATTTTATTTATTTATCTTGATTGATGCCTTAGGGATTTATTCTCTTAGGTTGGACCTTAGTAATTGAATTCTGCCATGAATCTTAAAAAAAAAACTTCCAACAAATTGTATAATAGAATTTCATGATTGTAGAGATAAAATGACATAATTAGACCCCTAATCAACTGTCTATTTAAAGAAAGCATGAGCTTTCATGAGTCACTGCAGTTCATAGAAAGTGAGGAGTGAAGTCCATTGCCTTCAAACTTAGTAGTGAGCAGGAGGGAATTAAACTCACTTGATGAAATTTGAAGGGTTTTTGGTTGCTGTCTGTATTTCCTGAATCAATATATAGTGCATATATATATATATACATATGTGTGTACATTATTATATTACATAAACATTATATATAGTACATAAATGCATATGTATTATATTTAAATCTGGCTATACCACTAATCAGGTTATTCTCTTTCCAAATTCTCCCCTATATCTTCTAGCAATCAAATAAAAAAATATGCTTAGATAATTGAACAAAGTCTTCCATCATATGAAATTTTCAGAAGAGAAATAGAAAAACAAAATTCAGTTATTCATTTCACCCTCTCCTAGCTAACATGTATAGTCTTTTAGAGCAGTAAGGAATCAACAGATTTTCCTGTGGAAATAATGTCTTAATGTTTCAAAAGTATGTCAAATGACAATTTAAAAATATGTTTCATCCACTTGTAGACATTCTAATTTATAACTGGGAATCACATTGTGAAGACATTTTTAATTAAACACTGAGAATTTACACTAGAGTTCTTTTACAGGCATATTCATAACAAATATACATATAACAATGTATCCTCTTTCCTGGGGCTTAGGGAGACTACGTAAATATTATTTGGTGATGATATTAAATGCAAAGCCTTTACCAATACTTATTCTAAACAACAAAAAAAAGAAATTGAGATTGGGTTGATCTATTAATTTGGAGCCTCCTATTTCAGGTCTGAAGCTGACCTCTGAAGATGTAGAGGGTAGAAAAACCTCTTTGTTCCAACAAGGGAACTAAAAGCACTAGATCAGCGGACCCAGGTTTAAATTTTAGTTTTGCCACTTTTTACCTCTAATTCTTGGCAAAGTCATTTCACCTAACTGGGTCTCCAATTTTTCATTTTCAGAATGAGCAGACTCTTGATCTAGGATCCTTGGAACAAAAATCTCTTCTCTTTCTCATCACTTTTGCCAGGACTTTCCTATGTAAGCTGAATTCTACTTTTTGCTTCTGAAAATAAAAAAAAACAACATTATTGACAGGAATGAGCGTTTCCTTTAAATTAATTAAGCCCTCAAATATATTAAGTGCTATTTCTAATCATGACAAATTAGTCAGGTTCTTGACTGCTGATGATAAATAATAAAATAATACATTTATTATCTCTATACATCATTCAATTAGCTGTTGAGACATATTCTAAAAAAAATGAATATTCCTATATCAGTATTAATTTGATTATTTTAAAAATATCATACATGAGTTCTTCTGCAGTTTATTGGGTTCTTGAAATTACAATGTATTTTTCAGTGATGAAGGCTTTGTACTTAACATCCTTATTTTGTTTTCATTTTCCTTTCTAACATTAAAAAAAAATTTAAAAATCATATTTGGAAACCATGGAATAGACTATAAATTTTCATGTATTCAAGCTTCAGCCCTCTGATGGACAACAAAATCATTACATAGTAGATGATGAAACTGTTAAGAGAACTTTTTTCTTCCACAACTTGGCAAAGATTTTAAATTCTAGCATTCTATGAGAGTCTTGTAAGATGGGCGCCACTGGAGTATTGCAGGCAATAACATGACTAAAATCTTAATAATTTTAGTGTGCATGCATGACTTTCTAATCACTGTTCTTATTTTTTTAAGTATTTGTAAATTTAGCAAAAATGACTTTTGTTTCTTAAGAGCTAGTCATATTCTAAGTTTGACGTTTTATAATCCAGATGTTTTTGAGTGATGTGCAAATACTGCATTGACAATTCAAAAAAAAATCCATTTCTTTCACATTTGACTCAAGAATTTCTGAACAAATAGAACTCAAACTTTCAACACATTTAAACAAAATTCACCCTTGAGCTGAAAACAAGCAGGGAAATTGTCAGCTCTAAATACATTTTTGAGACAGTTATCTGTGAGTGAAAACAGGGTATTCTAATGAAAGATGAGTTTTAATTCTAACTATAGTGTTTGTTACTGTGAATGCTATAATACATAAATAAAAATATGAGTGTAAATGTAATATATTATTTTATACTGCTGTATACATATATATGTAATAAATAAAAGTAGGACACATATTCTGCCATTCTTCCATGCATGGGATTTCCACTGCCTCCTGCTGGGGCATTGAATAAAAACCAGTGGCAGGATATGGCCCAAAGATAAAACAAACAAACCAACCGCAAGTAGCTTTTCATTTAGTAATTTTAGCCTCGACATCATAGTCCTATAGTAACACTGCCCCACCATGGACTTCTTTTGGAGAAACACAACATAGGTTGTCCAAAACAATTTTACTTGGAATAATTTGAAGACTGGGCTGGACACTGCTTTCTGCACAACCTGACGCTCAAGTTTTAGAGATCTTTCTCTATGAAATTGTTCCTTTTCATTCTATGCCTTTCTTCTGTATAGATGTAAAAAAGGTACGTGGATATGAATACAAATACTTTTATTCAAAGTACATCTAGATAAAATCATGATAAAAAAGAGAAACAACTTTCTTTTACCAAGGTTTCTAGAAAAAAAAAATGCTTGCATATGTAGTGTCAATTGAAGCAATAGGGTGGGGTTGGCAGAGGGGAAACAAATTCAACCAGAAAATTTTTCCTGCCAGAAATCTTGAAATTCTAGCTGATGAAAACTTTTCTGAGGGGAGATGGAAAAAGACTGTGGAGGTCATAGAGAAGCTTGATTTATTCTGAAATGAAGGAATTGCCCCCCTCCTTTTCCACTGTATAGTTCCACAAATTCCATGTCCATATCTGACACTTTAAATCCAGGAATGGACCTTTTTATTTTTAAGTTATAATAATTCTAGATTGAAAAATGACAGCTGGCATTAAATTTTAAAGAAATTTAAGCATAAAAAAACGACATAAAAAGATAAAGATAACAATTCACTTCCTTCCACATTCCTATGTGGTTTAGCTTATTGGTTTTCTTTAGCTCCCACACCATAAGTTCCATCACCTGTATGTCCTGGAGTCCTGGAGACCTTACTCTGACTAGGCAAAATCCCCAAGCAGTTTGAGCCTGCCCTAAGTTTTCCCTTCTCTGTTAGCACTCAGTAAAAATTCCTATTCACTAAGTTCTCAGTTAGGAAACTAAGAGACAGCAACAGTAATAGTATTAATAGTGATTGATACTTATTTTGGAAATTATGTTCCATATGCTCTCTCACACTGGAATAAATCAAAATTTCATGAGTTTATGAATATTGTTACTTCTTTTACAAATGCCAGGGTCCCTCCATTTGTTCCTTAGTGGGGGATACTCATGAGTCACTTTGCCCAAAACTAAATATTACCTTTTATCTATCTTCTTTTGAAAACCTTTCAAAAATAGCTAGACTGCTCTTGTCTCACGCACACATATGTGTTTACATATATACATCTATCTATCCATAGTTAATCAAAAACTCTCTACCACTTCCTATTTGTGTGACCTTTTTTAAGTCATTTAACTTTTTCAGCTTGTAAGATGAAAAGATTGGACTTGATAGCCTTTAGATCATGAGATTTTGATCCTATGAAGCTTTCCATCTTGGTTGTACTTTCCAGAGTTTATTTACTACTGGCATAACCAGCCAGCACCAATAGCTAAGTATAAGTCAATATGATGCAAGAGAGCAGAACTCTCAAGTAGGACTAGGATTTAAATCCCTGGAGGAGGTTTTTACAGGGAGCTTGTTGGTCTAAATGAATCTCTAATTGGTGTATTTGCTTTTATAAGATGAATTTTGAATTGGGAGCCTTCATATCCTTTTTGTCTACCTAATATTTCCCCTTTTAACCAACAACTCCCCTCATCCAACACATAAAACATGAATTTCCAGGGGAGTTTAAGGTATAATCATAAGGTAAAGTATATATCTTTCCACCTCATGGGGCTCAATACAACAAAATTTCAGGTAAGGTAGATCAAACGACTTGTCTTCACAAACTGCACATATTTGCAACAATATATTCAGAATACATGAAGGGGATAGTCCTATATTTAGAATCAATACAGTAATGAGAACCAAAGGACTAATTTCATTTTGACTTCAGCACCCTATTGGTATATGTCTACACATCATGAAAAACTACTTCCTTTAAAGAATTGAAAATGAATATGATCCAGAGCCAATGGGGAAGTAAACTGTGGCTGTGATCAGACTTTAGTACTTTAGAAATAAGGGATTATGAAGAAATAGTGTGATAGAAAGAAGTGTAACCTCACAGATTAAAAAAAACACACTAAACTAAATGGTGAGCTTGAATAATGTTTATGTATAATATGTACATGTATGTGTGTATACATACACACATATATGGAGAGAGAAAAATTCTACAAAAACAAGTCATATATTAATAATGCACAATCCATAATGATAAAATATATAGGGAAATGACTAAATGGACAGGATCCAAATAATAAAGCAAAGGATTGATTAAATCAGAACATTTTGTGTAAAAGACAATAAAACCAACTTTGTTTCCTCCTCAAGTACCTATTTATATGATTACTTAAAAGGTGATTACCTAAGTTCTCTAAAGTATAAGATGAACAGGACACCCCTAAAAAGGATCTTGTCATGGACCTTGACATGACAGTTATTTAAGTCACAATCATATTGACATTACATAAAGCTCTTACCTTCTGACACTAGAAATTGCTTCTTCTGGTGAGAGAGAGCTAGGTTCTGTTTGGAGGAGGTAAATATCAAAGCTCTTAGTGAGCTGCAGGAATGGAGGTTTGGGAGATTGTTGGGTAGAGCTTAGAGTGGGGAAAGAGAAATTTGGCACTGGTTTTAAGTATAGCCATGCCTATTTAGATGACAGAATAATAGAAGACTGCAAGATGTGAGTAACTAAACATTAACAGCCAATTTAAATAAACTGAAAAAGGTTTATTTTCTTGAGCATGAAAAACAATACAGCAAACCTTGGTTAAGTGCCTACTACAGAGAGCGGAGGCAGTTAGGCGACTCAGTGGATAGAGTGATGAACCTGGAGTCAAGAAGACCTGTGTTTTAATTTGGCTTCAGACACTTGCTAGATGTATGACTCCGGGCAAGCCAACCTCTCTTTGTTTTAATTCACTGGAGAAAGAAATGGTTTGTTACTTCAGAATCTTTGCTATGAAAACTTTGTGGGTAGCTTTGGTGTCCTGTGATCCACAGGGTCATGAAGTATCAGAAATGACTGAATAACAACTTTAGAGAACTGTGCTGGAAGATGCAAAGTTTAGGTTAAAAAATAATTCCCCTACTTTCAAAGAGATTCAAGTCTAACAATGGAAAAGAGCAACAAGATCTACACTAAACACGATTCCATGATAAATGCATTCAAAGTGAATGGAAATAAGAGTAATGGAAAGAACTACATGAATGACAATAATTATGAACTTCCAGGAAAGAAAATCTAAGTGGATATATACTTAATCTTGCCCCACTCTTGAGGAAACTGAGAAGCACTGAGTACAATGTTTATAGAATATTCTGTGGAGAAAAACCAATTACCTTTTGATAGATTTGTTTTTAGAAAACCAGCTCCATAGAATAATTTTAGTGCTATTGTGTGCCACTGAGTGCCATTGCTAATTAATTATTTTTTTTGAGAGGGCTATTTGTGGGTGAATATTTTTCTTTAGTATTTTTAAAACCAATGAAAGAGGCTTCATTTTCCTAGGTTACATTAATTCCAGTTAACATGCATACACAGATATTTTTCAATGATATAAAATAATCAGTGAATGCATAGGCATATCTATGCACATTCCCTGCATTTGTAGCTCAGTTGAGATCAACAGGATCATTGACTGTTTCTCCATATATATGATACCCTCAACCCCAAAATACATACATCATGAATCAATTATTAACATTCTTACAGAAAAATTTTGTTTTAAAATAACTTTTTTTTGTATAAAGACAAATCACACAATAAAGTTACTAGATATATCCCTTTCCAATATTCCTCATTACTGTATAGAATTATGTACTTCATTCTGAAATTTCTTCTTTATACTATTATCATACATCTCAGTAGAATTCAACTTCCTAGAAGGCAAGGGGCATTGTCATTTTTATTTTTTATCCCCAGTGCCTGACAATGGTTTAATAATTTTAAAAATAATTTTTATTAAATTTTAATTTTATTTATTTAAATTTATTAAATTTTAATAAACAAGAGTTTAATAATCTTTTGAATTAATATTCTTAATCATAGCTAATATTTGTATAGTGCCTAAAGTTTGTAAAATGCTTTTCAAACTTTATTTCATTGTATCCTCCCAACAAACTTGGGAGATAGGTATAATTATGATCTCCATTTTACAGATAAGAAAACTGAGACACACAAAAGTCACTAGAGACTTGCTCAGGATCACACAGTGGGTAAGAGATTGAGACTAGATTTGAACTCACGTCTTTCTGACTCTAGGTTCATTGCTCTATCTGCCAGGCCACTAAGTTGCTAGAAATATGATACCATATTGAAGTATTTTATAAGAAAGCTAATGTATTCCTTGTTTCAATCCTTCTGTTCTTGATGGAAACCCTTCTAGTCCCTGTCTTCTATTCAATCCGTGATCCTTATTATAATGCTTAATCTTTAATAACAATGCTACTCTTTAATAATCTTCAAAATTAGTTTCAACAAAAATAATAAAAATAACTAAATAAATATAAAAATATAAATATAAAAATAGATAAATATAAAAATATAAAAAATAACTAAAATTTATATGGTGCTTTAAAGTTTGCAAAGCATTTTACATAAATAAACCTATTTCATCCTCAAAATAACACTGTAAGATAATGATGTTTTTACCATTTGTAAAGCACTTCACCTATATTATTTCATCTGACTTTCACAATAACCCTGTATGCTAAATGTTATTTTTCTATTTTACAGAAGAGTGAACTGAGGCTAGCAGAAATTAAGTGAGTTGCCAAAGGTAACATAGCTAGTAAACATCTGTTACTGCAGTGGTACTACTTTTATTGAGTCAATAAAAGAAAGCTTATGTCTTAATACTTTTATTCAACTATAAAAAATAATTTTATGATCCTGTGGGAAGAAATCTATCAAATATTAAACCTTAAATGGATAATAGTGGGAAGCCAGTTTGTTTCAAGACCATCTCTGTCTCATCAAAGAGTTCAGAATGAAATACAAAATAATGCTAGGTCATATAATGCATTAAAAGTTTTGCAGGATGTTTAACTCATTTGGTACCAAAACAACATTGTGAAGCCAGTATTTGAAATATAATTATACCCATTTTATATCATATAGGAAGTCGCATGAGAACTCCCTGCAAAAAAGATGAAGCAGGTTGTGAAGAGATGGTGTCTATGAGTGAGGAAAATAACTCTTGAAGGAGAACCCATGAAGCTTAGGGTTGCTCCCTATCCACCCCCAGGAAGGAAGAAGTAGTCATATTCAGTGAGTCATAAAATCATCACTAGAAGAGACTTCACAGGCCAACTACTCTTAGACTCTCTTTTAACATTTGAAGGAACTGAGAAGCAGGGAGATGAAGTTCTTTACCCAAAGTCACAAGGTAAGTGCAAGAGGCAAGATTTAAGCCAAGATCCTTTGATTCTGGAGGCAGTGATTATTTTCTATTAAACCAACCTGACCACCCTCCTCCCTGCTCCTAAAGTATAACTGGGCCTTTTGTGTGCTAAAAAATGTCAAAAACAAGAGCTATATATTTGGGAAAAGGGGTAAAACAAGAAATGTCCAATGAATAGCAGGGTCCGAATTGGAAATAGACAGGATAAGCAGCCATTTTGAGCATGTCCTCGATAAGTAGACACAAGTGGAAACATTTGGCAGACAGTAGGTGTTTAATAAATGCTTGTTGATTGTTCAAGTGATCCAAAATTCCAGTCAGGTTCAAATAGAGTCATGGCTCTATTTCTGGTTTTGCTTGATCTCATGGGATGCCTACACTTATGGTTCCAGGCTAAAAATTAAAAAAAAATATATTGATTGTAATATATGTCCTGCTAATCAGTTTCCCAGCATTAAGCTTTAACCAATGAATGGGTGCTGCCTCAGTCAGACTGAGACCTATTAATAGCTTGAAAAGGCCAATGTCCCCCACTATATCCTTGACCATCTCTAGATGTCCTGATCCATATCTGGTCACTATGCACATATGGCTCTGGAGGAGAAAGTGAGTCTGGTGACTGCACAGCTCTCCCTCACTTCAGTCCCATTCTCTTGCTTGTCATGGCATCTGAAGTCATTCTCTTCTTTGAGAACAAAGGATAAATAGCAAAAGCCTTGTCCTCATAATGGAGAAGTCCCAAACAATGAATAGAGCTAATGTGTAAGTTCAAAAGAATAGGAATTTACCTTTAGGGGTTTTCCAGTTGCACATAAAAGTAACTTTTATTAGAACTGTTTTTTCCTATTCAGATTTGTGATTTCATTGGCATATGGAATTCTTTAGCAATTCTTTAATGATCTACAGTCAGAGAATTCCTGTATCACTGAGAAATTAAGTGATGATTGACTGTATGTGTCAGACAGGACTTGAACTCAGGTCTTCCTGACCCTAAGTACAGTCTTCTATCTGCCCCTGATCATCTCTTCCCACCAAGAATACTAGGAATCCTAAGCCAGGATTCCAGAGATTTGACTCTCCAGCTAGGGGATTTAATCCACTCAGTTTGGGTATTTGTCCTATGACAGAACTGCCTAAATTGGAGGATGCGTTAATAATCTACCTTTACTTCAACCTGTTCTATTAGTCCCAGGACATGTTTATAGCCTGCAGCCATATATTAAATCACCAGGTCCTAATCAGAAGGCCATCTTGTCATCTATCTACTTGCTGCATGCATACTCCCTTTCCTCTTTTGCCTCTCTTAGTTACCTGAGGAAACAAAAATCCAAACAATATTATCACTGCTGCTGGAAAGGACACATAATCTTCTATTACAGCATTTGCTTTTTTGTTCCACTTAAAAATCTCTGTGACTACCTGGGAAAGTCCCCTTCCCTAGCCCCACTTGTCCTAAGACAGAGGCTCTGAATCTGGCATAAGGTACTGATATCAGGAAATCTGTGAACTTATATGGGGAAAAAAAATCTTTATTTTGACCAACCTGTAACTGAAATTTAGAATTTCCTCTAATTATTTAAAAACATTGTTCTGAAAAAGACTCTATAGTCTTTACCATACTTCTAAAAGGTTCCAGGACCCAAAAAGGTAAAGAATTTTCACCCTAGAGAATATGATATATGTCTCTAAGCTTCTTGAGGGGAGAGTGTAACACTTTTTTTTTTTGCTGTTTTGTTTTGTTTTTTTTTAATTTGAGTGTAGCACAGTAACTGGCATATAGAGATAGGGAATGGGCCTGTGATTTCTTTGGAATGGGGAATTTCTGATAAGTAAGCTGTCTTTATTAATGTAGGCTATCACCTTCTCTGCAATGTATAATCTTAGAGAATTGCTTAAAGCAATGAGAGGTTAAGTGAGTTGCCTTGAGTTACACAAATCCTATGTGTCAGAAGTGGGATTTGAACCCGGGTCTTCCTGGTTCCAAGTATGCCAGTGGCTACCATCTTCATTGCTACATTGCCTTTTGCCTGGCACATAGTAAGTAGGTGGTTAATATATGTTCAATTGATTATTGTACTCTACCATACTGCTTCATTAGAGAGAGTGTGGTAAAGTGAATGAGATAAAGAGGAAGACCAATGGTGAACCAGAACTAGTCTGAACTGACTTATGAGGGCAGATTGTTAAATTTTCAGGGTATTTGCACCTCAGAAATTAGCGAATGCTACAAATCAGTGTTTGATGTGTTGTTCTGTTATGGTTAAGAAGGCAATGGAGAAAACATTGAAAATTCATATTAAACTAAAAGTATACTGAGAGTACTATTTTTTTTTCTACTCTAGGGAACTCACTGTTAAACCTTTTTGACAACATAACTGGAAAAGCTGAGTTCAAATTTCACCTTTGACACTAGGACCATGGGAGATCAACTAATATTTTGAGTCTCAGGTTCTTTGTATAGAGCTATTAATGGCTTTAAGTCTACATCAGTAAATGAAAGTTGAGAAAATATTTAGACATCTGTGGCTCCACAAACATTTATTAAATACCCACTGTGTACTAGAACCTATGCTAGATACTGCATAGTATCTTCAGGAAAAACAGAAACAAAAACTTTAGTGTAGGATCTCCTGCCTAAAAAGTTCGCCAGCCTGAGAGTAGAAAAGTTCTCTCAGATAATGAAGGTGTAGTTCGTATGGAAATTCAGAAGAATGAGAATTTATCTTCAGAAATTTTCTAGTTGAGTATAAAAATTACGGGAAAAAAGAATCTCTCTAATGCCCTCAAGGAGCTTATGTCCTGTCAAAAGAAATACATACATACATAATATATATATGTAAATATGGAATTGATACCAAATAGATATACAGTAATTGAGAAGTAATTAAGGGGAAAGAAGGGAAATAGTAGCAGTTGGGGTTCTCAGGAAATCTCATGTAGAAAGTAGAGTTTGAACTGAGTCTTTTAGGGAACCAAGGATTCTAAGAAGTGGAAGTGAGGTCAGGGGTGCATTCCAGGTGTGAGGGCAGCAAGTGCAAAGTAATGATTTCTTATCTTTTGCAATGTAGACAGTAAATGGAAAACAAGTCTATACCATGTAGGTGCTCAAAATTATTGTAATTCTTTTTTAAATTTATTTTTATTCTAATTGATAGTATGCTTGATAGGCAATGAAGACTTCAATCAGCTGTGTTAAATCATTCTACATATCTAACAGTCATCCTGGAGCAGAAGAGAGCTTATTCCTTTTATTGTCCTTTAGGTCATTAATATACATATATGTATATATATACACACACACACATACATATATACATACATATATAACATAGACATACACATACATATATACACACACACACATATATATATATATGTATTTATGTATGTATATGAAAGTACAATTTGATGCTAGCAGGAGTCTTTCTCCCCCTTATTACACTGGGTGATTCACCAAATGATGTTAGTGTGATTAGTGTCTGAAACTTGTGTCCAAGTCATCTCAAGCTGCTCCAGCTTCGGTGGCTGAGGTCAATTTAATTACATTGTGCGGGACAGAAACCAGGCCGCGTGGGCATTGCCTTTGCCACCAGCAGTTGACACCTGAGTGTTAATGAGCTGGTAATTAAGAGCTGGCACAGATAGACACATTTTCCTGTTTGGGACTAGGGTTACCATATGTTGCTACATGGCTCTGTGTGAAATGCCGTTAGTTCACTTCTAGAGTATATGACTAGCATTAAAAGAAAAGAAAAGGCGTCAAAATTTTCTTCAAAATATTTTTAAAATCCCCACACAAATGCTTTAATGACTGAAAGAAATAATCTTTCTTCTTACTGGACATGGAATGGCGTTTTTTTCTTAAACTGGCAAAGATGTCTTTGGAGAGAAATGTACCTCAGAAAATTTTAGAACTGTTCAATATTACTATTTATAATCCCAGGGCACAAATTTTAGGGGCTTTGTTTTTGGAAGAGGAAAAAAAAACTTTTCTGTCAATTGTTTTATACATCGTTGTCATGAAAGCACATACGTGAGTGAGAAGGCTTGCTGCCTATTAGGATTATAATAGTCAGTACTGATGTGGGCGGCAGCCTGTTATAGTGACAAAAATACTGCATCTGGAAGCAAAAATACTGCAGGCAAATCCCAGCTCTACCACTTAAAACCTATGTGATACTGGACAAGTCATTTAACCTCTGTTGGGTCTCAGTTTCCTGAAAAGATATGTCTGTCTGTATGAATGCATGCATTTATGTATGGATGTAAGTGTGTGTAGGTAAAGGCATGTGTGAACATATGCACACACATATACGTATGCATAAAGCATAATACACATGCATGCACATGCATGCATATATGTTTAGAAACAGGCAGTATACCTATACATATACACATTTACATAATATACTAGACATGTATTTACATATACACACATATAATAATAAGGCAATAACATTGAAAGGTGGCTCTTGAACATCTCTGTGAAGATGCATGTGCACATATATGTGTATACATATGTGTACATATGTATGCACATGTATATATGATCTTTCCATATCTAAATATGTTATCACCTTCCATTCGTTCATGCCTATTCACTCCAGTCACTTCCCCCAAAAAACCTGCCACTGACTGACCTGTGACTTGGTTAATCTTTGGCTGTTCTCATCAGATGAAAAATGTATTAACTTCCCTGAATCTTAGTTGTGGGATTTACTTCTCATTTCCTTCTTTGAAAGACTTTGCTTTTTCTATGGAGCCCTCTGTAGGACATATAGCCTTTTATATGCAGATTGCTGTAATTATGCTTTGAAATAGCTTTAAATTCCCAATAGCTTAAACTGAGAACATGAAAGGGCAAATGTTATATTGAGCTGAAGGATATAAAAGTGGCACGTACATCAATCCGAAATGAGATATCGAAATGAACAGCTCTTTACACAGTGATGTCAGTTTTTGACAGTTATTGAAGGCCCTTTCCAACTACAGCGGCTGCCTTGGGTAGTGTGAAAATTCTGCCTGGGGACAGCCTTATCGGTTTGTATTTTTTTTTCCCTTTTTAATACCAAAAGGTGAGTAGATGTTAAGTGAAACAAGAGAAATCCACTCTGACAAAAAAAAAAGCTTTAACTCCCTTCCCCGAAGAGTGACACCTGGCCCCAAGTGGTAGAACAGGGCGGCAATCTGATGAGGGAATCATCTCCTCTATCTGTCAAGACACGACTGGCAGCAGGGATGAGGAGACTACATCTGAGGGAGGAGAGAGAAACCCCAGGCCGCAACCTTCCCATCCACAGAGAGCTGCCTGACAGTCGTGGGGCTCCTTTGCACAGGAGGGGAGCTCATAGTTTGGCTGACAGATGTGGCAAGGCTTTGCTTAATGCATCCACATTCTCCCTTATCATAGGAAGGAAGATAAAAGGGAAACAGAGGAGATTCTTGTCTGTTCCAAACCATAAAGTCCAATGCTATTAAAAACAGCCTGGAAATTCAACAACTTTACACTGAAAGAGTATCTCTTGTCATACAATAAAAGAACACAGTTTTTAAAAGCATTAAAGATAATAAAGCAATAACATTGAAAGGTGGCTCTTGAACATTTCTGTGAAAATGCATGTGTAAAGTGAGGCTGGAGAGGGAAGTTCATTTGTTCACCTCAAGGAACTAAGAGTTAAAAAAAGCTCTAGCCTGGCTGTCTGGAAATCTGGATTGTAGTCTTGGCTCTGTACTAACTTCTAGGGTGACCTGGGGCAAATCGCTTAAGTCCTTCTGTACCTTAAGTCCCATCAGTAAATTGAGGGGTTTGGACTCAAGCAAGGACTAACCAGGAATCTGCCAAGCTGTGTTCACTTACAAAAGATGGGACCTCTGTTTCATTATAATTCATTTTATTTGTAGTCCTATATATTCTATTTTATGGGTTTAAAGACATTATTCTGAGGAGTTCATCATACACACACACACACACACAGACACGCACACACACACACACACACCCTTGTTTTAGAGGCTCTGGAAGGTCCTTCCAAGCTCTTATATTCTAAGAGTCTATATCATATCAATGATCTGTGGTTTAGTTAGTGTGAAAAATGCTCTCTACCAAGCCAGAAGGGAATCTGCCCATAATTTAGTAGATGGTTTTAGGGCGAAGGAGTTCTTAATCTTTTTCATGTGATTTTGAACCCTCATCGATCACTTTTCTCATTAGTATTTATAAGTGCATAAAATAAAGTGCATAGAATCACAAAGAAAACCAATTATATTGAAATATATTTATCTATACATATTTTTCCTTTTAAAAAAAGTCCATGTCCTCCATTTTAAGGACCCCTACTAGAGAGTTTCTTGGGATTCAGGGAAAATAAAGAGCTTGCCCAAAGTTATACAGCACCTAAGTGTTAGAGCACAGATTTGAACTCATAATATCCCTATTCTACCTCCACTCTACCCAGTCTGCTTTCCCCTCCCAGACTGATTTTTTTTTCTTTTTGAGTAGGTAGGAGGAGGTCATTCTCTGCCACATTTCTTTTTTTTTTTCTCTTCGTGAGTTGAGATTTTACAGATTTTATTTTATTTTTATTCATTCATTCATTCATTCATTTATTTATCCATTTATTTATTTATTTAACTTTTTACATTCATTTTCACAAAACTTTGGGTTCCAAATTTTCTCCCCATTTATCCTCTCCCCCCACCCCAATACACCAAGCATTTTAATTTTCCCTGGCACCAATCTGCCCTCTCTTCTATCATCCCTCCCTTCTCTTGTCCCCATCTTCTCTTTTGTCCTGTAGGGCCAGATGACTTTCTATTTCCCATTAACTGTATTTCTTATTTCCTAGTAGCAAGAACAATACTAAAGAGTTGTTCCTAAAACTTTGAGTTCCAAATTCTCCTCATCCCTCCCTCCCCACCCATTCTCTTTGGGAGGGCAGGCAATTCAATATAGGCCATATCTGTGTAGTTTTGCAAATGACTTCGATAACAGTCGTGTTGTATAAGACTAACTGTATTTCCCTCCATCCTATTCTGCCCCCCATTGTTTCTGTTCTGTCTTTTGATCCTGTCCCTCCGCAAGAGTGTTGACCTCAAATTGCTCCCTTCTTCCATTGCCCTCCCTTCCATCATCCCTCCCTCCCTGCTTATCTCCTTCTTCCCCATTTTTCTGTACTGTAAGATAGGTTTTCATACCATAATGAGTGTGCATTTTCCTCCTTCCTTTAGTCGAATGTGATGAGGATAAACTTCATGTTTTTTTCTCAGCTCTCCTCTTTTTCCCTCCACTAAAAAGTTTCCTGCTTGCCTCTTGAATGAGATATAATTAACCCCATTCCATTTCACCCTCTCTCCTCCCACTACATTTCTCTCTCACCATTTACCTTAATTTCTTTTTAAGATATGGTCCCATCCTATTCAATTCACTCTGTGCTCTCTGTCTCTGTGTGTGCATGCTTGTGTGTATGTGTGTACATGCACGCATGTACATGTGTGCATGTGTGTGCGTGTGTGTGTGTGTACATCTGTGTGTGGTCCCACCAACTACCCAGATACTGAAACATTTTAAGAGTTACAAATATTGTCTTTCCATGTAGGAATGTAAACAGTTCACCTTTGGTAAGTCCCTTATGACTTCTCTTTGCTGTTTACTATTTCATGCTTCTTCTCATTCTTATGTTTGAAAGTCAAATTTTCTTTTCAGCTCTGGTCTTTTCATCAAGAATGCTTGAAAGTCCTCTGTTTCATTGAAAGACCATATTTTCCCCTGAAGTATTGTACTCAGTTTTGCTGGGTAGGTGATTCTTGGTTTGAGTCCTAGTTCCTTTGACTTCTGAAATATCCTATTCCACACCCTTCGATCCCTTAATGTAGAAGCTGCTAGATCTTGTGTTATCCTGATTGTATTTCCACAATACTGGAATTGCTTCTTTCTAGAAGCTTGCAATATTTTCTCCTTGACCTGGGAACTCTGGAATTTGGCCACAATGTTCCTAGGAGTTTCTCTTTTTGGATCTCTTCCAGGCGGTGATCGATGTATTCCTTCAGTACTTATTTTGCCCTCTGGTTCTAGAATATCAGGGCAGTTTTCCTTGATAATTTCATGGAAGATGATGTCTAGGCTCTTTTTGTGATCATGGCTTTCAGGTAGTCCCATAATTTTTAAAATGTCTCTCCTGGATCTATTTTCCAGGTCAGTTGTTTTTCCAATGAGATATTTCACATTCTCTTTGATTTTTTCATTCTTTTGGTTTTGTTTTGTGATTTCTTAGTTTCTCAGAAAGTCATTAGACTCCATCTGTTCCATTCTAATCTTGAGAGAACTATTTTCTTCAGTGAGCTTTTGAACCTCTTTTTCCATTTGGCTAATTTTGCTTTTGAAAGCATTTTTCTCCTCATTGGCTTTTTGAACCTCTTTTGCCATTTGAGTTAGCCTATTTTTCAAGGTGCTATTTTCTTCAGCATTTTTTTGGATCTCCTTTAGCAAGGTATTGACCTGTTTTTCATGCTTTTCTTGCATCTCTCTCATTTCTCTTCCCAGTTTTGACTCCACCTGTCTAACTTGGTTTTCAAAATCCTTTTTGAGCTCTTCCATGGCCTGAGCCCACCGGACATCCACCTCAGATGTCTGGGGTAGAGAGGTCCCGACCTCCACGTCTTTCTCTGATGACAGGCATTGTATTTTGTCATCAGAAATGAAGGGGGGAAGGAACATCTCTTCCCCAAGAAAGTAGCTCTCTATGGTCTTATTCTGCTTCCTTTTTCTGGGCATTTTCCCAGTCAGTTACCTGACTTATGAGATTTCTCTCCACCCCTGCCTGGATCTTCCCAGCTAGTGCTTGGGGTCTGAGATTCAAATGCTGCTTCCCAGTCTCAGGGCTATCCGAGGTGGGAGGAGCTGCTATTCAATGTGAGCTTAAATTCTGGTGCTCGAGTTGGGGCAGGGCCACCTCCCAGACTCAGTTTCCTCAGGGGCTTTATGCAGAGACCTTCAGTGATGGAGCGGGTGGGGGCAGGGCCGTCTCCCAGGCTCAGCTCCCTCAGGGTGTTTATGCAGAGACCTGAACTTCTGCCTGCTGCTTGGGGAGTCCCGGGCCACTGCCACTGCCTCTGCTGCTGCCTCCGCCGCTTCCTCCCGAGGGGGCCCGAGCTCCCCTCTTGGCCAGCCCAGACGTCTGTCTCACTGACCTGTAGCGTCTGTGGGTGGAGTGACCTTCCCGGCCGCCAGAGGTTCTGTCTCTGAAGCCTGCTTGGATCTGCTCCTCTGGGGCCATGGCCAGGGCAGCGCAGGTGGGGGCTCCGCTTTCCGGGGTGCGCGGACCCTGGGGACGGCTCTCCAGGGCTCTCTAGAATGGAAATCTCTTCCACCGTATTTCTGTGCACCTTGCAGTGATCCAGAATTTGTGGGAAGTTCTTCTTACAGGAAATTTATGGGCTTTGGATTCGGAGCTAGCATACATGAGTCTTTCTACTCCGCCATCTTGGCTCCTACCCCCACATTTCTTACCTAGCCGTAATCACTGAATGAGTGTTGTCTCAGTTAAACTGTCACCTGTTAAAAACTTAAAATGGCCAAGGTCTCCCACTGCATCTAGAGTCATCTCCAGTCATCCTGATCTATATCTTGCCACAGACTCAGATGGCTCCAGAGGAGAAAGTTAGACTGGTGACTTCGAACAGCCTTCTCTCACTTAAATCCAATGCACTTGCTTATCATGTCATCACCTCCTTGCTGTAATGGTTCCTTTTGAAAAAAAGACAAAACAGTAATAATCTACTCTACCACATGCTACTCTACATGCTCTATGAGTCTATGTTCAAGATTTCTAAATGAAAATACAAAATAAATTGCAAAATATTAAAATCAAACAGGTTTATTCAGAAAGGGGAAGCAGAGGAACTATTATTTCACAAAAACATTCCTGATATCAGGTGATTTTAAACCATACAACTACCAAGCAGGAATGATTAGTTTCCATGGAAGACATATAAATAGCTAATTTAGCCAGAATTGGGTAGGAAGTGACCATTAATCAGAATGTAAGCAGCAAAGGTTAAAGATTTTAAAAAGGCAAATCTTTGGTCCTCTGTCAAGTTTAGTATTTGGTAAATTATGGAAGTTGATGAATAATATGACTATGTTCTAGGTGCATCTGGATGGGGCAGGGAGCAAATTTCCTAATTAGCATGTATACTGTAGAGAGGGGCAGGGTTGTGTCATGCAGATTTACAAAACAGGAGCACGGCCAAAAACAGATTAAAATGGAATTGGGAAATATTTAACAAAATAAATAAAAATGCAAAAAATATAAATAATGTTAATATATGTTCTTTTTTCAAGTCCCTATGTTTCCTGTGAGGATTCTTAGGTGTAGTTCAGTGGTCTGTTTCTATTGGAGGTTGTTATCTTTGGAGTGGATAGAGAGCTGACTTTGAAGTCGGGTACACTTTAGTTCAATTTCTATCTCTCACGTATATTGGCTGAGTAATCGTGAACACTCAGGACTTTTAGTAACCCTCAAAGATTATACAGTACAAAGGAAGTGCTAACAGATGTTGGTAGAGTAAGCTTCATCAGTAGTTCCATATAAAAAAGAAATCATAGGTCCAGCCCCATGTATACTATAATTTTTGAGTAGCACACTAACAGACCAAAGCCTCCATTTAGAGAAAGAATTTTGATGACTTCCATTTATCATTAAAAATCTTTCATTTTTACATCTTATCAAATTTATGCATTTGCTTAGCACCTATCATCATCTTGAGTTCATCACTCAAGAAAATGGACCAGAGTCTAAATGAAATATGTATACTTACCAGCTGTATTATACAGCTATAGATGGGTAATTTAGTTGGATTCCAAATCACTAAAACAGAATCTTCTGCTTCTTTCTTCCAATTTGTCAGAGATTCAGGATTCTTCAGTGAAGGCAGACACTTCTGATACAGACACATCCATTTTTTTCTTCTTCTGAAAGTAGTCTTGTATCAGCTATGCCAAAAGAGCACATGTATCTCGTTGAAATTCAGCTGAAGTTTCTCATTCATTCACTCTGCACACATTTATTATGCACCTAATATGTACCAGGTCTCATCCAGCGATAACTGTATGTAGCAGCTTCCTCATTACCTAGTGTTGTGGGCTTATCTTAATGCTAGTTATTAATAACCTACGTTGTAATGAGTCAGGACAATAACAAATTCATGAAGAGGTAATGACTGCTACTAAGAGGACAATCAATTTGGTACCACTTAAAAAAAAAGATGAATAGGTTAGATTTTGAAGAGATTTTGTACGAGTGCAACTTTCTTTCCTTATAGGTAGTTGAGATACAGAGAGATGAACTGACTTTAACCAAGGTATCTTGGTGGCAGACTTAGGGTTTTAACTCATGTCTTCTTGCTTCAGACAGGATTTTCCCCACCTTGTACTATTCTATATCTTTGAAGAATTTTCCTTAAAATCAAACTCAAGACTCAAGATACTGAGGAATATTCAGTCAAATAAAGTTTATTTAGAGAAACCCAATCAATTAATCAAGAAATATTTTTATGCACCTCCAGACAATGTCCCAGACCCTGGGAATTGTTCTTCATCTTTTGTTTTCAAAAAGAACTAGTGACATCATGGGGCAATGTCTTGGCTTGAGGATGAGTTGGATTTAAGTGAGACAGAATTGCACAAAGTGGTCAGCTTTATCTCTCTTCCTGAGTCATGAAAGTCCAGTGGTAAGCCAAAAGTCAGGACAACTGGAAATGGCTCAAGATGCTTTAGATGACCCTAGTGTGCTTGATGTCTGACCAAGCCCTAAGTGCCCCACAGTGCCTGCTTCAGCTGCCTTCATGGCTATTTCAATAGATTCTTCTCATTTGCTCATTCCCTGGGGAGAAATCTTTGTATGCTTGGTGTTGACATACCCAAGTCACCAATGGGTTTGAGTCCTGTTGGTTATTCTCAACCTAGACCATCTGCCAAGATGGTTTTACCAGGGTGTGGTCACTGCTTGTAGCAATTTCCTGAGTTGCAGGTGAGAGTTGGGTGACAGGTGGACACCAAAGTTGAATGAGGAGCCCTGAAAAGGGCTAAGCTAGTTCTCACATCAGAGGTGCTAGTCCTGTTTGAACTCTTCATACACAGACATTGGGAATACCAGTCTAATGAATTACATGATTTCTTCTTACAAGGAGTCTACTTTATAACAACAATAATAAAAAAAAAAAACAAGTTTTTCAGGCTCCTACATTTTATAGGAGAATAAGGAAAAGAATAACTCAATCTAGATCAATAGAATTAAAACACTTTATGGGAACAATCAGAGCCTTTCTACATTAGCCCAAATGCTCTGTAGTATTTAGGGCTACAAGAAACTTAAAAGTATACCCTAGTTTATTATTCAACGTTAAGGCAGAATCCCACACAAACTCTAGAAAGTTGAATAGGACCTCAGCAAGAAAGGTTTTAAATTGCAGCTCAGCTGTCCATTTCTTTTCTTTTCTTTTTTAACAACTGGATTGGGTCTTTGGGACATAGGACTGATTATAGAATGATTCCAGAAGACATCATCCCATTGTGCAAACTGAGAGAGATTGCTACCACAAGGCAGGCAATCCCACTACCATCCAGGCAACCCCCATCCTCTTATGAATAACTTTGTTAGAGATGTTCCTTTGCTTCTGCCCTTTGAGAGGCAAGTAGAACAAATCTAATCCACTGACTATATGATAACCCTTCAGATATTTGAGGACAACCACCATCTTCATGCTAAGTTCTCTTTTCTCCTAGTGAAATATACTCAGTTACGTAAATGAATCCTTACATGACATGGCCATGAAGACTCTTGTCCTTCCTGAACACACTCCAGTTGATGGATGTTATTCATAAAATGCAGGCATGCTAAACTTTCTCTTCTCCCATAATTTTTAAATTGTCTCTCCTGGATCTATTTTCCATGTCAGTAGTTTTTCCAATGAAATATTTCACATTATCTTCCATTTTTTCATTATTTTGGTTTTGTTTTGTGATTTCTTGGTTTCTCAGAAAGTCATTAGCCTCCATCTGTTCCATTCTAATTTTGAGAGAACTATTTTCTTCAGTGAGCTTTTGAACCTCCTTCTCCATTTGGCTAATTCTGCTTTTGAAAGCATTCTTCTCCTCATTGGCTTTTTGAACCTCTTTTGCCAATTGAGTTAGCCTATTTTTCAAGGTGTTATTTTCTTCAACATTTTTTTGGTTCTCCTTTACCAAGGTATTGACCCGTTTTTCATGCTTTTCTTGCATCTCTCTCATTTCTCTTCCCAGTTTTTCCTCCACCTGTCTAACTTGACTTTCAAAATCCTTTTTGAGCTCTTCCATGGCCTAAGCCCATTGGATATCTATTTCAGATGTTTGGGGTACAGAGGCCTTGACTTCTATGTCTTTCCCTGATGGTAAGCATTGTTCTTCCTCATCTGAAAGGAAAGGAGGAAACATCTGTTCACCAAGAAAGTAACCTTCTGTGGTCTTATTTTTTTTCCCTTTTCTGGGCATTTTCCCAGACAGTTACTTGACTTCTGAGATTCCTCTCCACCCCCACCTGGATCTTCCCAGTTAGTGCTTGGGGTCTGAGATTCAAATGCTGCTCCCCAGCCTTAGGGCTTTCAGCAGTGGGCAGAGCTGCTATTCAGTGTGAAATTAAGTTCAGCTGCTGTGGTGGGGACAAGGCCACCTCCCAGGCTCAGTTCCCTCAGGGGGTTTATGCGGATACCTTCAGTAATGGATCTGAGGTCCTGTCTTCTCCGGGAGTTCCTGGCCACCACTGCCTCTGCCACTGCCTCCTGAGGGGGGCTGAGTTATGGAGACAACCCGCTCCCCTCTCAGAGGGACCTTTGGTGCCAGTTTTTCAGGGCTCTCTGGAATGGAAATCTCCTCCACTGCGTTGCTGCATGGCTTCCACTGCTCCAGAATTTGTGGGGAGTTCTTTTTAGAGGAAATTTATGGGTTGTGTGTTTGGAGCTAGCATATGTGAGTCTTTCTACTCCACCATCTTGGCTTCTCCCCCTAAACTTTCAAGTGAAATATCTCTAATTCCTTCAAGTCATCCTTATGTGAGATGGCCCTGAAAGCCCTTATACTTCTTGTGTGTTTTCCATTTTATCATTATTATTTCTAAAATGAGGGATTGAGAATTAAACATAATATCCAAGAATATTTTTTCTGAATGCCTCAAACACAAAGACTTCCCTCTGAAACTATGTTGTATGTACTTTGTATTTTTTCTCTTTATATTTATAGTCTGTATACATATACAAGGGTTAGGTCAACTAGGTGGCACAGTGGATAGAGCACTGGGCCTGGAATTAGGAAGACCTGAGTTCAAGTCCAGCTTCAGACACTTGTTGGCTTGACTCTAGGCAAGTGACTTGACCCTTTTTGCCTCAGTTGCCACATCTCTAAAATGAGCCAGAAAAGGGAATGGTAAACCACTCCTGTATCTTTGCCAAGGAACCCCTAAATGGGTCACAGAGTCAGACATGACTCAAATGACTGAAAAACAACAAAATTCTTATAGAAGTACTTACTGTAATGTATAATACAGATTAAAATGTAATATAGATTAAAATGTAAGCTCCTTGGAAGGGGGAAATTGTTTCATTATTTGTATTTGTATTCCCATAGAACAGCAGTTGGTTGATAGGAGGCTCTTAATAAATGGTTGTTGATTGAGTGCTGTTGCTAATCAGGGCTGATTGGAGAGGGGCCATTCCTCTCCACTGGACTCTCTACCTCCCTTAATGAATAGTTAGATTGCATCGGTTTTGTCGGTCATGTTACACTGTTGACTCAAGATGGCAACATACATTTTAGTCAAACTGGTAGCATATTAGAGTCTGGCTCATTTTCTAGCCTGTCATGATCTATTCAGGCCCTAACTCTGTCATCCAGCATACTAGGTATCTTTCTACATTTTGTGAAATTTGAAAAAAATAATGTCTCTCCCTTTAATTCATTTTGAAGTCATTAATGAATAAATACACACACTTATACTTACACATATATGTATCCATGTATTATGTAAGTATACCTATCATCCATCCATCCATCTCATCTATCCATTTCTCTCTCTCTCTCTCTTTCTCTCTCTATCAATCCTTCTATCTATCTATCTATCTATCTATCTATCTATCTATCTATCTATCTATCTATCTATCAAAGAAAATAGGGCCAAGCATAATTCCCTAGAGCACTCCATTAGATACACCCATCCTCTACTAGAAGCCTCCTTCTAAGTCAATATCAAACCATTATGGCAACTTTCCTCTGGACCTGCCCACTTAAGTTCTGTTCATTCACTCCTCTTTTCAACATAACTTCTGACCTCATCTCTTCTGCTTTCTCCGAGGTCACCAAAGAATGCTTTATTTGCATCCTCTTTGACCTTTACACAGCATGTAGCACCATCATCTTGGATAATCTCTTCCTTTCATTCTTGAGTTAGAATTTTTTCCGTTTTCTTCTTTTTACTGACTACCCCTACTTTTTCCCCTCAGTGGTTCACAATCCTCTTCTTTTTTCCTTAAATGGTAGGGTTACATCAAACTCTTCGCTCATTTCTCTTAAGCTTCTCTGTCTTTGCTTTTTCCCTTATTGAGTTCAGGTAGTAGCTCTATAGACATTTCTGCCAAATCAAAATATCTAGCCCTAATCTCTCATCATCTGAATTTCAGTCCTACAACTTTAACTAGCTACCTAAAAGTAGCTATATTCCAGCCACTACATCAAAGTCATCTAATCCAATGATGAATTCATTGTCTTCTCCCTAAACATTTCCCTCCTCTCAAATTGCATATTTTCTAGCAATATCACCATCTTTCCAGTCAATCATGTTGTAAATATTCCTGTTACTTCTGTTATTATCTTTTTCTCACCCCTGAAACTCAACAAACAACCCACTTCCATCAATTCCACTTCTACTCTATCTCTCACATCTCTCCCTTTCTTTCCACTCTGAAGATCATCAGCCTATTTCAAGCCCAAAGTTCCTTTCACCTGAGCTAATAGAATAGCTTTTCCACTCATTTTTCTGTTTTTAACTACTTTTTTCCTTTTTTCCTCTTCCTTCATACACTTGCTAAAATTATCTTCCTAATATTCTGATTCAGGTCGCCGTGCCATTCAAAATCTTTCGCTATTCATCTTTTACCTAAAGGAAAAATATTCCTTTGTTTGATATATAAGGTCTTCCACAATATCTTTCCAATTTTCATGTCATATCAATCCCTTCAATTAACCTTCCAATCAAATTGTACCACTAACTGCTTCCCCATTTCATTATACTATTTCCTGCTTCTGTCCATTTGACCAGGTTGGCCTTCATGCCTGGAATACATTTCATCTTCATTTTTTTACGTTAAAATCTATCTCATCCCTCAAGTCTAGGTTCAAATGCTCCCTTCTCCATAACAAAAGCCCATTGATTTCCTCAGTTGAAAGTGATTTCTCTCTCCTCAAAATTCCCTAGAACTCTTTGTTAGTATCTCTCTTTTGCCTTCAGTAACACTATATTTTCTATTATGCTTTATTTGGAGTAATGTTTCTTTAGTTATTAATGATAGATGCATATTGGTCATGTCTAGATTGTAACATATTACTATTAAGGAATGACTCAGTGCCCTAAGGATATTATCACAGAGATGCATTTATAGAAAAGAAGCTAGGTTGGTCATATAACAAGTGGAGTACTCCACTAATATACATATAATGTCAACAGATCTAGATGAAAGTCCTCAGAATTTTAATTGGACCCAATGTGAGGATTTTATCAGAGTATATGGACAGATTACACAGGGTGAGCAGATATATACATGGATTGTGATATGCACTATTGTATGGAAAAACCACATCTATATGAATACAGATCTATTAAAATATTGAAGTTCTTTTTTTTTAGATGGATGTGTTTCTTGAAGGCAAAGACTGTGCTGTTTCATTTTTTTCTCCTTCAGAATAGTTCTTGCACTCACTCTTGACAGATGACCATTCCATCTTGTTTCTATATTTCTTTTATGACATTTTTACATTAGTTATCTTTCATAATTGCTTGTTTGAAAATGTGTTGTCACATATACCTCAGAGCACTGGGTGAATATTGAGAAGAGGCAGATTAAGTTTTGATGTAAAAATTACCTTCCTAAAAAACAGAACTGTTCAAAATATGATTGGACACCCTAAGAAGTCATATATTTTGTCTTAGTGAAGGACTTCAAGCAAATCTGGGTGACCACTTGTTGAATTTTTAGAGAGGGATTTCTTATGAAAGTATGGGTTGCAGTGTTTAGGCTTTGCATTCCATTCCAATACTTAGGTCTTACAAAATCAGAAATTCTTTAAATAAAAAGGAACAGATTTTGCTTCTATTTTCTATAGCTTGGCATGAGAATTTCCATTTTTTTTTTTACGTAACTTGCAAACATTTTTAAGAACCATTTCTGATATACTGTTTATGAAAGTGCAATGCTGGCCCATATGAATGCATAATTCATTTAGATAAAGAAATGCAATGTATTTTACATCAACATATTATAACTGCCTTAAATTCCAAAATAAGGCATAACATAACAAATATATTGTTAATCAAAAGGCTGATAAACCATTTTTTTGGTTGGGAAAGCTATTTTGCTCCTTTACACATTTCATCCTTCAGTGATATTAGTAAATAGTAGTATTTATCCTGTACCAGGAGCACAGATGATATTCCTTGTTTAAAACAATTATCAGTAATCTTTCTATATGGATTTGAGTTCAATAAGGAATTATTTCAGAAGCTCACATTATTCTGAAGACTATTCTTGATCAAAAGGAGTTTGGATATATATATGTGTGTGTGTGTGTGTGTGTATTTGGATATATATGTATACATATGTATGTGTGTATATATTATATATATAGGCTGAAATGTTCTCATGTAAAGATTATGATAATTTCTAAAATATTTTCCCTTCATTTCTCATCCCCTCCCAATTCCATTATTTTCTTTGGTCATACTCTCACTATAAAGTATATCAATCCATGTACCTAGTCCTCAGTCTCTGAAAAGTTAATTCAAATATGGAGTCTTACACAATTCAATTGAAAATTGAATTTCACAGTCACCAAGGAAGCAACTACTTGAATTTAAATGATTTTGTCCCCAAATTTTGGCTTTTGGTTGTTTATTTGAGTTTTAATGTGTTTTATAAAAAATATTCTAATGTTATTTTGGCAAAAATAATATGTTAAAATGTAGGTACTGTCATATTGGCATGGGGTAAAAAAAGATTTTGAGAGTTTATCTAAACTAATGCACTTTTTAAAAAGATTCTTAAATTTTTGATGGATTGTGACCTCATCAGTAAGGACACTCTTACATTCTACTCTTTATAACAGTTCAAGTGCTATATTTTATGCTTTGAGGAGCACTTAATCTAGTTGGGGAAATTAAATATGCAAATGTGCATGAAAAGACAAAGAAAGAAACACATAAAAATGAAAATAATTTTAAATTACCTATACAACTTTTGCTAATTAATTTACAATATTTCCATTTTTTTGTACATATCTTTTTTATGCCTGTATTAAGTCATCATCAAACTCATGTAGATAGATATATCAGAGTGATGGACTATGTTGTTGATGGAGAATTTTGGATTAGAGGTGGGGGAATATAAACTTCTATGTTATGTATGGATAGATCATTTGAGTCAAACCAAATTAATCTTTTTATCTCCATTAAAGATTGGAGTAAGAGATAATTATTTAGAAGTTCCAAGGCATAGTGGATAGAATTCTGGATTTCAAGTCAAAAGAATTTGTGTTCAAATCCACCCCCACCCCCCAAATATACAGTCTTTACTAGCTTTACCAGTAAATCATTTATTTTCTTTATCTTCAGTAAAATAGGAATTGTAACAGCATTTATCTCAAGGGGTTGTTGTGAGGACCAAATGTATATAAAACATCTTAAGTATCTTAAAGAGTTATATAAATGCCTGCTATTGTTTTAACATCACTCTTTCATTTAACTGTTTTGTTGTAATAAAGTTGTGAATCCTTTATTTTGAATATTAGGTCACATCATCACAAATAAAAATCTAGTTGAAAAGTCAATGTTCCTATTAACCAACCATTTGCCCATTTGCAGCCTCTCCCTAATGGCCCTACCAAGTTATCTTTCCCTTCTCTCATAGTGATGAAATTTTACACTGTAATGTTGTGGTCAGATTCACCTGTTTGCAGATGAAATTGAAGCGATTGCATCGTCACAGGAAAAGTGTAGAACCTTCTAAATGTGATCCATAACTACTCTTTCCTTCTCATCTCAGATCTAGTCTCAAGGTTTGCTCAGAGAGGATATGTTTTTTAGATTTCATGGCTCACAACCATGATGTAACCAGAGTGAGAGGGGAAAGTATCCTAATACCATCCCACCTTTCCCCATGAGAGAAGCTCAAATAATACTGACAAGATTGCCAAATGAGAGAAGGAACAGAGGGCAGGTCACTCATTTCTAAAGATCTTCCAAGTACATGGTTCTTACAACTCAGTGGCCAATAAGGCAACTGCTTTGTTATTCCAAACATAAACCTTTTAGCTTTTAAGCACATATGCCTCTGGAAGTTTCCAAAGACACCCTTGCCTACGTCCTCTGGGGTCTCCTAGTACTATCACTTTTCCATGGAATACCAAGGATCAACATCACCACTGCTGTTGTTGCTTCCACCACAAATGCTTCCATGATGGGGAAGTGGAGGTGGGTGAAAGCCACATGAAGCTAATGCAGAAAAGCCATTTCTCATTTGTCAATGGAATGGACTGTTTCTTTAAAGCACTTTTTAATGGCAAGGAGTTTAGTTCTGAAAAGAGAAGAAAAATATATTTTAAAAGATTTGAACTAACTATCACACAATTAAGATATTATAGATGAACATCTTGAAGCTTGAAAGGAATAGAAAAGGACTTTTATTTAATAAAAACTGCTAAAAGAGGTATATAAAATTTTTTCACATGGAAATTGTATAGTTTGTAAAAAAAAATAATTGTGCCACAAATATGAAGACTAAATCATTTAATGAAAGATCATGCCTGGATTGTATGTGAATCACTGAATGTTTAAAAGAATGAATTTAAAAAAAATAATTATTAAAATTATGGAAATATGAGTACAAGGAAACACAATTTAAGGACACAAATCATTTGGAGAACCATGTCAGAAAATCTGAGCTTCAGGCTATTATGTTCCCTCAGCTCATTTACATAGAACTGCTTAATTACTAACAAGGATAAAGTTTAAAAAAAAAGTTATTACATAAACCTTTTGTTTACACAGAGAACATGAAAGAAGGGCTTTTCTGGTGTGCGTGTGTGTGTCTGTAAGTTTTACTAATAAATTTTACTAATAAATAGAATTATGCCTCAAAATTGGGGAAAAAATCCTCCATGGGAATCAAATCTCTCTTAGCTTCCCTATGTAAAGATTGATCTAGATAGCACTGTTAAGGGGAAGGGTGCTTGGCAGGTAGACAGCTAGAGTCACTTCCCTCAGATAAAGTTGCTTTAGTAGGCTTTAACAAATTTCCTTTCTCTTGTTGAATTTCCCAGGCAGTTCAAGGGGCCACATCTGTCCTTTCCTCCCCTAAGGTCCAGATGAAGGTGTTGTCTGAAGTCAAGTTACACTTAAGTGATATCTGAAGAGAGGAGCTCAGAAACATTTTTTTGTTCGACATATCCAACTATTTGCGACCCCATTTAAGATTTTACTGGCAAAGATATTAGAGTGGTTTTTCATTCCCTTCTCTAGCTCATTTTGGAGATGAGGAAACTGAGGCAAACAATATTAAGGGACTTGCCAAAGGTCACATAACTACATCAATGAGATCACAAATCCATTTTAATATTAGAATACTGCAGTAAGTATAGCTCCCATCAGAACTCAAACTCAAATGTATTAGGAATCTGAAACAGAAAATAGTATTGGGTTCCTTTTCCATGCCTAACTTTACAAACAGGAAAAAGAACTTTTAGAAACCTCTTTACTCCCAAGGAAGATATGTTAGGCGAAGAGTACTATCATAATGAAGGAAGCTCTCTATTCATTTTAATTCCAGCTAATTCTTTGCATCCATCTGCAAAACAATAAAATTTCCCCTTAGCATGGAAAAGAAGAAGAAAAACTTGATATGGGGGGCAAGATAGGAAATCTGGGAAGCTTTCCAAATTCTCCTAATTGGTTCTTTACAATGTGCCTTCATTATTTTGTTTGAAGCGAATTTTCAAGACCATCAGATGCTGCCTGTAGAGAAATTATATAATAATAGAAATGTTTAAAATTATTTTTACTACATTTTGATATGTTTGAGATTGTGTGTTAATATTTAAAAGGAAAAAAATCAACTATATTGTCCCTCAATTTGTGGGACCCTCCTTCAATATTTTAGCCATGAGCAAATCCTTTGTTTCCTCTTGCCCTCCCAGGATTGTCTTCTTTCTGAATTTAGTGTATTTCTGTTGAGTATAGTAATTGAAATGTGTAAATATAATAATAATAGCTACCACTCACATACATACATATATGTATATAAATACATACATGTACACACACAGATATAACATATTTGATCCTCACCACAACCCTTGGTGGTGGGTGCTGTTATTATAACCCTGTTTTGCAGATGAGGAAACTTAGGCTAAAATAGATGGACTTGCCCAGAGTCATAAAAAAAGTGTCTGAGGCAGGATTCAAACTCTGGGCTTCTGGACTCCAAGTTTAAAACTAACCACTGTACCTCACTACGCATTTAGAGAAGGATAGACCAAGAGTAGGAACCACCTTTAATAATAAACATGTATCTACACTGGTCTGATGGTGTTACTCTCCTCCTCAAAAACCTTCTATGACTATTCAAAGCCCCAAAAGAAACTCCTTAGACTGACTCTTAAGATCCTCCCAAATATGGCTGCAATACACTTTTCACAGCTTATTTCACATTATCCTCTTTGTCTTACGCTACTTCATTTCAGAAATAATTACAAATTACTTTTATATTACACCAATTTATTAAATTAGGTAATGGAGAAAGCTGAGTAATACTTCATCTAAGGATCTCAGCGTACAATTCTTGCTGACCTTTCATACCAGCCCTTCTTTCTTTCCTCTTTTTTTTCTAGATATTTCACATTTTAAATTAGATCCACTGAGCTACAGAATAAGAGGTGAAAATGAGATCATGCAAGTGTTCTTATAATTTTTCAGTTAGAGCCCTTTAAGGAGAGTGAGGTTAAACACCTTGTCCAAAGCCAGAGACTCAATTGTCACTGTCATTTTCCTTTTCTTCCTTTTATGTGGTTAAGGAAGGAAAATGAAACAGGACTATCCTTTGTCTCAGTTACTCAGAAAATTTCATCAATTCTCTGCTCCCTTTGAACTGTGGAGTTTTGACCAGGGCGTAGAAGTTTCACATCTGTGAAAAATCCCAGCTGCTTTTTCTGTGTCAGATTCACTATGTAACATAACTACTTATTTAAAAAAAAAATAGGGCAGTGAAATTTGGGTAAATGACCTATTTAAACATGAAGTTACATTGAATATTTGATAAATTAGGCATCTATTAGGTGGTATGTAATTATGGTAATACCCAATGAAAAGAAATGATTTGACCCTATTATTTCTCCTACAGTGTGCTGTATTGAGACCAATTCTACACCTCACATTAGGTGTAGGGATGCATTTTTCTTCTATGTAGTTTTCCATTTGTGCTTTAAAAAAATACAAGTTGTAAGTTTTAGCATAAGGATATTATTATAAGCAATTTCCTTTCAAGGACATAAGAGGAAGCCCATTTATTGGGGGAAATGATCTCAAGAAATGTTCAGTCATATTCTCCCCCCAGTCTATCAGTGTCAAGAAAGGTATTGTGACATTCAAGTTGATTGGGGATACATTATTTCAATTTAATTTCAATTAAATAATAAGAACTTCCTATGTGCCAGACAGCACTGTACTAAATATTAGGGATACAAAGACAAAAGTGACACAGTCCTGACCCAGAAAAAAATCATATTCTGCTGGGGAGCTATACAAAATGTATACCAATAAGCAAATACAGGATACATACATCCAACATAACTAATGTCAAAGAGGGACAGATTGCTAATAGCTGGGGGGATCAGGAAAACCATTGTGGAAGAGGTAGTACGTGGGTTTTGAAGGAAGTTAGAGATACTATAAATGAGAGGTAAGGAGGAAACATATTTCAGACATGGAAATCCATTTGAATAGAGAAGGAGGACAAAATAGGGGACAAAATGTCACATAGCACAGCGTGAATGAAGGGGGAATGATGTTAAGACTGCAAAAAATTGATAGGACTGTTTTTTTAAAAAAGCAATATATTATACTTAAAAAAAAATTACTCATTGTTCCACTGAATTATTTAAAGTCATGGTCACTGAAGAGTTTTCATTTAATTTGTCTCAATTGCTTTATCTAAAAATGGATGAAAATATCTTAACCTACTTTATTAGAACTTTTGCATAATGAAATTTTACGAAGTGCAAAGTTATTCCCCAATTAATAATATAATTTACAAAAATCTAAAAATCTGTCTTTTTCTCAGTTTAAGGATGGGGACTCCCAGTGTGGAAATTCTTTTTATAAATGCTCTATTACCTGAGACTTAGAAAATTTAAATGACTCAAATTGCCCAGAGTCATGTACTTAGTGTCAATCTACCTTAAGCTAAAGGAATTTGAATGCCTTACTTTTCATTCCTTTTATTTCACATCAGACCCTCTTATGATGCTAGTATCTGGTTTGTTTCCAAAACAGTGGTGGGGGTGGTTGGTTTCTTCTTCCACTAAGGCACATTTTCATTATGTATTTTTAAAAACATAATGAAAACATTTCTATTTTTATTAGGCTCCCTGACAACACCTTTTTCACATTATTTTATTTTTAGCAAGCTAAGTTTAGACTTGACAATGTGCCTTTTAAAATTCAAAGCCAAATAATCAGACCTCTTTCTTCTCATTTTCGATTAGCTAGAGGTTTTGTTACTTTCAGTAGAGAAAAATAGATCAATATTGGCTATATGCAGTCCTTCTCAGGCCATCCTTGAAGAGCTACCTTTCCTATCTGGCAGCATTGCAAATCTCCAATGAATTTGACCAGAGAGGAGACACCCTTTTCATCCAAGGATCTGTCACTCAGCTATCAATCCATTTTCATAAAAGAGAGGAAAATGGTAAAGCAGAAATCCTTCCTTCTGAAAGGTAATTTTCATCTTTTTAGGAAATACCATCCTATTGGGCTACATAGCTTGTAAGCACATTGAAGCAAGTTGTTTTGCTACTCTAAGTGTGAAAGGGACTGCTGAGGTCATTATCAGAGAGCCCGCAAAATCTAGTGGAAAAAGCACAGAGTCAGACTTCCTGGTTTGAGTCTTGGCTTTGGTTCTTCCTATCTATGTGATGATAGGCAAACATGATCCCACTGTGACATCATTAAGGAGGAGTCAACTGTTGGTGTGATTTCTGCCTGAACCAGTAGGCAGCAATCTGACCTTGCTGAGTTACACAACTCATGTAATCTCTCCTTTGCTCTCTTTATCCATAAAGTGGGAATAAACAATACTTCTACAGCCTTTCTCATGTAGTTGTACAAAAAAGCGTTCATTAATCTTAAAATGCAAAAGAAATAGGACCCATTATTACTAATTTCTGCATAATTAAGACTAAGGAAAACCTTTGCTTGCATTCTAAAATAATCTAAAGAAGTATGTATTTATCTTTGTTATTTAATTATAGCCACAGTCCCTTACTTTTTTCTCAAGATGGGAATTAAGGTGGATACCAAATGTGTATTAAAAGAAGTAGAATGTTAAATTCTCACCTCTGACACCTAACTGGTTGAGTGCCTTTGGACAAGTCACTTAGGCCCACGGCATAGTAGGGCCTGATTCACGTTGAAAGCAGAAATTTTTTCTCCAGGAGTTTCCTAAATCATAAGTCTTCCTCTCCCACGTTTCTACACCCCAATTCAAAATTACTCTAATTCTAATGTAATCTGTTGTGGTTGGGAAAAGCCTATGGTTCTTAAGGTCTAGTCTTTCTTGGGATACACTATTTCAGTTTTATGCAATATCTTTTCTCTTGCCTTATGCCCTAACTTTTTCCAAACTCTCCCAGAAGTCTTCCACTCTAGAAACCTCCATCCTTTGTGAAAATTCTGTGATTTTGGGTTCATAATATCTTTCCTGCTTTACTTCTTCCTGGTTTTATTATTGAGATGCTATTCACTCCATAAACAGTTTTTGATATAATATTTTATATTTCTATTTTAGAGAATGATTTGAAAGCTATTTTTGTTAATATGTTTTATTAGATGTCATTTTTTGCTGAGGACTAATTTTTATATGTTATTTTGTTGTTATCTTTGACATGTTTATTCTTTCTGCAATTTATTATTTAGCCAATTGAATATTCAAGATCATTAAATAACTTTCAGGGCTATATATTTTGTATACATTTGCTTTATTTAGTACTAATTTTATTGCATTGATGTCCATACAGAATGTACTCATTTTCTTCATGACTTTTTTATATCCTAGTGTATAGTTGATTTTTGTGACTGTATAGTAAAATGCTAAGAATTTTGATCTTCCTAAATATTCCTATTTGGTAATCTCCATAGGTCCTGACCAGCTCATTACTTGGAAGCACTTGTCTTACTCTTCCTTTTCCTTAATCAAGAAATGCTAATTTCTAATATCCTTCTATCTATATTACTGATTTGTAAAGGATGGGACAAAAATTTTTCACCCCAAATAGTTACTACTTTCACTTACTTTTCTTCTGTTTTTTCCTCTTCCATGTCATAACTTCTACTCATTAGATTCTCTGTGTCATTGGTACTCTATATGCCATCTCATTATCATACAGACAATACATAATTTCATTCCTAATGAACAAACACCAATAGCAGCATCAACAACAAGGCTGCTCCATAGAGGTTTTGTTACTTTCAGTAGAGTAAAATAGATCAATATTGGCTATATGCAGTCCTTCTCAGGCCATCCTTGAAGAGCTACCTTTCCTATCTGGCAGCATTGCAAATCCCCAATGAATTTGACCAGAGAGGAGACACCCTTTTCATCCAAGGATCTGTCACTCATCTATCAATACATTAAGAAGTACTTAACTTTCTGCTTTTTGTCCATTTAAAAAAATATACTGCTGATCTTCAGGTTCATTTGAAGATATGATTCAAAAAATTTTCTTTGACATTTAGAATCAATATTGCTGAAAATATTTTTTTTGGGGGAGTTGCTTGTTCTTTTTAAAATACAATAATTATATTTACTCTTGATTTATAGTAACAAAAACAATCTTGTTTTTTTTCTTCCTGATTAGTTCCCTTTAATGTTTTAAGAGTTTTTCACCTAGCACATCAGTTTTTTTCTTTCATTTCATACTTCTGAAATTTAGCTATAAAGCTTGTAGGTTATTTGAATTTGTGGTTTCTGTCTGTTGGTGTTCTATGGATGGTCTTGGTCTGGGTTTTAGGGTATATTTTCAAAATTCCTGGACAATGTTTCTGTGCAATTTCTTAGAACATGAAATCTAAGATTATTTCTCCCTTGTTTTGTGGATATCTCATTTTTTTTTATTCTTATATTTAAAAAAATACCACTCCATTACTTTTCCTTCTGAGCTATATTTTTATTTTTCCATTCTTTGCCTTTCTTTAGAGAAGCTACTATTATGGATAATATCTTTATCTTTTATTCTAAAGTTGTTTGTCTTTAGATCAACTTGTTGATTTCTTCCAGATTAGAGTTCTAACTTCTCTCCTGATTTCTTTCATATTTTCACTGAGTTCTTTAATTGTTTTTTTTTTTCCTAAGAGTTTAAGGAATTACTTTAAGTTGCTTCATTGTCATTTCAGAGATTTTTGGTGATTTTGTTATAACAACTTCATCTTCAGGGTATTGTGATTCAATTACTTATGTCACAAAGTATTGTGCCTGTCCTTTGAGATGGTTCTTTTGTTTTTTCCCCAGTCAATTCTTGTTTGTCTTAATTACTCTATAGATTTGTCTTTGTTGAAAATGTTGGCTTCCTGCCAATCCTTTCAGAAGGTACAACACTATTGGGTCTATCTTCAAACTCTTGTTACCCATTGTTTGCTCTTTTATACCAGTAGAGATAGGCAGTATCTCTTTCCCACAGAGAGTAAGGAGTTGTTAATTGGAACACAGATATATGAATACTTGGAATGGCCATTGTCTAGGTCCTATTCTTTATCTGTACCAATCACATACTTATGAAGCCTACTGTCCTTTCTCCAATTGAATTTATTCAGTCTCTATCTAGTCTCTGGAGGCTGGTAGGTAGTAAAGTGACTGGGGAGCATTCCTTAAGATATTGTGGAAAGGGGATACTCTGAGAAGCCTTTTAACTTGGGTATCTTTTTTCTTCTTCTTCAAATGGCTACCTTTCCTCCAGTTCTGAATTGTTCAGAATTATCTTCTTCAGTTATAAATTGTCATAATATCTGATTTTCTACTATATCTACTTTCTTATCCTCTTTCTCCATATTCATTTCCACCTTTTCTTTTCCTCAAATCTCTGGCAGATTTTTTTTTATTATTTGGCCTCAGTTTACTCTGGCAATGGAATTCTCCTTAGTTCACATGCTACATTGTTAACTACAAAAGTCAGTTTCCAAAAACTGTCCCAGATACATGGCAATTCAATTAGCATTGCAATTGCATAAAAGTGGGGATTCTGAGGAAAGAATGCACAGAGCATCCATTCACACTGAGAAAGAAGATCCCTTGGATAGACTACCACTAGGTTTTTTCTCTTAATCTTTACTAGGTACTTAATATGTGTCAAACCTTGTAATAAGCATCAGAGATATAAAGAAAAGAAATAAAAAAAAAACCACAGTACCTTTTCTCAAGGAGCTCACATTGTAATGCAGGAGACAACATACAGACAATTATTTATGTAAAAGATATGTACAGTGTAAATGGAAGGGAATTGCAGAAGGTGGCACTGACTGGAGGGGACTAGGTAAGGTCTTTGGTAGTAGGTGCCTTTTGCGATGAATTTTCTATGAGTCCAGGAAAGCCAGAAGGAGGAAGTGAGGAGGGGAAAGCATTTCAGGAATAAGGCACATCCTGGAGGGATTGAGTTGGAGAATGGACTGTCTTCTGAGAACAGCAAGAAGGTCACTGTTACATTATAGAACATATAGAAGAGATTAAAGTATAAGACTGGAGTTATAGGAAAAGAGTCAGGTTGTAAAAGGATTTAAAAGATTTTTTTTTTTCTGATCCTAGTGGTAATAGGAAATCACTAGAATGTCTTAAGTGGAGGATGTATGTGAAGGCCATACCCACACTTTACTAAGATTACTTTGGAGCCTGATAAGAGGAGAGAATGGAATAAAAAGATGTCTCCCCAAGTTGCTACAGCCATAGGCAGCATAATATTTCCCTCATGTCTGTAAGAACAGGGGAACACTGGGCACAAGTTCAAGGAAAGATAGGGTGCAGAAATGGAGAAAATACCAGGTTGATAAATTGATTTTCAAGGTTTTTTTTTTTTTTTTTTAAAGATTTACTTTGTGGGGCACTTTATTTTGCCTTTTCTCTTCTTTACTTACTTTTCCATCATTTGAGGTTCATTACATATAGTACAGGCAGCTAGGTTTTGCAGTGGAAGGAATGCATGTTCAACCTAAAGTCAAGTAGGCAAAACTTCTTGAGTTCAAATCAGGCCTCAGACATTTATTACATGCATGACCCTGGGCCAGTACCTTAACCCTATTTGCCTCAGTTCCTCATCTGTGAAATGAGTTGGACACTCCAATAGCTCTGTCAAGAAAATTCCAAGTGGAGTCACAAAGAGTAGGATAGGACTGAAAAAAGACTTTATAACATGTATTATTTGGATATTGGGGGTGGGGGAGAAGTGGAGATGAGATCTACTTCTGAGATAGCTCTTATTTTACTGTCTTCCTACATAATTTAAACAAAAGTGTTTTTTTTTTTGAAGGAATCAAACTATTATTAAGAGAACTACATGTCACTTTATGATGACAATACTGTGCTTATTATTAATTGCACATCTATTTGGAGAAGAAAACTTTACTAATTGGTTTAAAATTCTCCCAAAGTTTCAAAAGTACCAAATTTTGCTAGCAACAATCATTTAATTAGATTAGCTGAATCATCCTTCATACAGGCACTTAATCCCCTGAAGTGAGATTTAACCTGAACATTTCCAATGAAAGAGAATAGGTTGAGTATATTCTATAATTAGATTACTTGCCTGTCCATATCTCATCTTTAATATTTATTCCAATGGGCTTTTGCCTTGTTTATGCTTTTATATATTGCATTTTCTAGAAGTATGACCTTTCATATTAACTAAAATAAGCTAAATATTGAAAAAAAGTCCTAGCCCAATAAAAATAACTTTTTTCAGAGTGAGACCATCTCATTAAGATCAGAGAACTAGTGGATAATTCTATAGAATATTCAATTTGGAAGGGACTTTAGAAATAATTTAATCTAACCTTCTACCTAGTCCCATGGGGAAAACTACCTTCTCTGATATGGGTTGATGGCTGTCGGACCTCTGCTAAGTAATTCTATGTTGGAGATTACACTATTAATGATTGAGCTCATTCCACCGATAATTTGTATAGTGAACTGAAATGTATCTTCTCCCCTTTCTGTTTTTTCCTGTTTGATACTTCATTACAATTTGGTGATGGCTCTGAATTGTTGATGACTATCCCAGAAGAAACATGTGTGGAAAGATTTTTGACCACAATGCAATGTTGAACTGTCTACTCTTGGTGGGATCAGTTTAGCTGCCTGGTGAGATTCATCTTATTGATGGCAAGGTGATCATTTTTCAGCCACAGCTCAAAGTTTGGGAGAAGTGCAGGATTTTAATGTATTGACACTAAAGATGAAAGCATGACTCGTTAAAGTATTGAAACAGAAGACAACTTCTATCCATCAAAATGATTTCTGCTCTCTGAAATAACCTAGGAAATACAATATATAAAAGGGCGCTTCTGACACTTTTCCCACATGCTATTCCTTCAATTATCTGAAAGCAGCTACCTTATCTCTTTTAAGCCTTTCTTTTCTTTCTGAGTAAATGTCTCGAGGCTCTCTAACTATTGCACGTGTGATATGGTTTCTACCATCCAGGTTGCCATTTCCTTTCTGTACCTCCATTTATCAATGTCTCTTATAATGTGGTGCCCAGAGGTTAGCATCATACTCCAAACATGTAGTACTGAATACAGTGCTGAATACACATGCTGAGAACAAAGTCCATTACATTAATAATGCAGTTAGAGTTCAACTACAAACAAAGTTTATTACCCTGTATATTATTCTAAGAAATGACTCTGAATCAGTCAAATAATATAAAAAGAAAACTATGGGTGTTTCAGAGAACAATAATTTGGAAATACTATTCCTTCCTGAAGGAGGGCACCCAAAAGGGACTCTTTCTTAAAAGGGAATTATGCCCCAAGGTATATTAAATAACTAGCAGTTAGGCACACCCTCATCCAAAAGAGAATTATTCAGCAAAGTACAAACTAGATTATAAACTCCCCAAGATTGTATGTTCCCTTGAGGGTGGAAATTCTCATCTTATTCATATCCCTGACACTACTATCAGGATACATTGCATGTGGAAGGTACACAGTAAATATATGAAGAAGGATGAGAAGAAAGGAAGGGAGAGAAAGAGAAAGGAAGGAACAAAAGAAAGGAAAGGAAAGAAGAAATGAAAAAATGGAATGAAGGATGGAAGGATGATAAATTGTCTCATATGGAAACATTCTTCCTCTCATTAGAAATTCTGAAACCTAAACATCGCATTTAGAGATAAAGGGGAAAGTGATTCTATCTTTCACCGTCTATGGTTCCATATAGATATCCGTAAGTGGAGAGGTTGCCATAGAAGAGGTTATATAACGTCTTTCATGAATGTATCATTACCAGCACCATTTCAATGGGAATTGGACCTCATTTGAGACAAAGCAAACACAAATCCTCTGAATGTTTTTTTTTTCCCAAGTTTGAATCTATTACTATACCCAAATGCAATTTTATGATTTTTTTTTATCAGAATGATTAACAGGTTCCAGAGAGCAAATTTCTATTGACTGACTCTCTAGATCACATTTCAATTTCTAAACCTATTCATTTTTTTTTTTTTGCTTCTGTTCAAGTTTGGCCATAAACCTGACAATTACTGCTGTTCTTTTTAGAAAATGATCATAATGATAATGTGCACTTACCTTTGGTTTGGCAGCCCTACCTAGTGGTTAGATCTGAAAGTGAAGTCTTCTGTGTTCTATTCATGATTTCTGAAGGCAATTAGCATCTCATCTAAAATAAGCTCTTACATAATGAGACATTAATGAGTACCATTTAGTGCATTACTGTTACAGGGCGTAAAATAGTAGCCTAATCTGTTGGAAGAGGGAATGTGCCTCCCTGAGTCCCTGACTTGCTTCTAGGGAGTGATTTAAATCCTAGGGAGACTAGAGTACTTTATGGAATGAATTTCCATACATGTTCTAGATTGTTCCAAGGAATCACTGTGTGAAGCCTGAAATTTCCTTGGCAGCAGGAAATTTCTGTTTATTCTCATCTACTTCAGTAGAGAAGGGACTTGATAGAGATTGTTTCACTACAGAAATAAAGAAAATGAAGCCTCCTTCTTTTTCTGATAACATGTTAGGTAACCAACTCCTTTTTGCTATCGTGTAAGTCGAATAAAAACCTTCACATTTTATTACTTGAGTTATTACTACTTTCAATCCAGTTTTCAATGATTGGCACTAATTACTAATAATTGTTATATAGCAACTTCATTGCTTTATTGTACCTTTTAATCTACTTACATGGAGGTACAAAGACATTTCAAATTTCTTTCATTTGCAAACTTTCTATTTCTAACTTTCTTTTACTCGATTAAGTGAATGTTTCACAAAAAAGAAAAGTCCCTTATCACCTAAATTCACCAACATTTATTAAAGGCTTATTATAAGTAAGTCACAGAGGATATACTAGTAATGAAATGGCGCCTGCCTTCAAGGTATTGTGGTATTGCACATTATATGTACACACACGAAGATTAAAGGTATTGTAAATACAAAGAGGTTTTCTTTTTGTTTTTGGAGGGGAAAGAGTGAGTGTACTAACAAGAGGGGAATCAAGAGACTTCCTGTGTTAGAGGCAACTTTCTAATAAGACTCCTGGGTTCTAGTCTGTCTGCTCTGTTCTCCCCATAGGTACTAAGATAATCTGGCTAAAGCTCACCATGACCAGGCCGTTTGTTGACCCAGGAGCTTTCAGTGGTTCACTATTGCCTCTAGAAGAAAATGAAAACTTCTCAGCTTTTAATAACATTCATAATTTGGCTTCTGCCTATATTCCCAGGCTGATTTGACAATCTTGCTGGTCCTGCAATCACATTCCTACTCAAATGGCAGAAATGCTAGTGCTTTGGACTTGACCCTTTTCCATAGGCCTGGAGCTTTACCTCTTCAGTTTTGCTTATTAAAAGCCCCAATTTCCTTAAAGGCTTAGCTCTCTCCTTTGGGAAATCTTTCTTGCCCCCAATTAGGGTGCACTTTTACACCAAATGATTGTAACTGTACATAGGAATTTATGTGTTCTATTTCCTAGTTAAAGTAAAACCTTTTAGGAAAGAGGCGATTTTCTGTTTTGCCTTTGTGTCTGCAAGTTCTAGCACATATTTAGTGCTTAATAAATGCTTATTGTTTTCGTTGTCTTAGAATTTTTCTGCAGTACATCCTGTTCTACTTTTGTGGGAACTGATGTCTCTTGGCAAGCAAAAATGCGATTATTTTTGGTGCCTGTATCTGTGATCTTGAAATTGAGTTAACAATTTTCCCCTGTTTCTTTTGTCAGATAGGATCACAACCATTCCAAATGATAGGATCATTGATTTAAAAGTGGAATAAAGCTTGAAGAAGCTTTGAAGGCTTCACCTTGAAGGCAGCTGAGACCTAGTGAAGCTAAATGATTTTCCCAGAGTCACACAAGTCTCAGGGGGTAGAACCAGAATTTGAACCCAGGTCTTCTGATGCCAAATCCAATTTTCCCTTTGAGATACCATGCATTCTGTAATTTTGTTTTATTAATAACTGAACTGAAACTCCTGTAACTTCTGTGAACTTTTGAAGTTGGTTTAGATTTGGATTCTTAATTGTTATTTAATTTTAATAAATTAAACACTATTTTATTATCAATTCAATCATCAATATTTAATTATTAATAATATATTAATTATTAATTTATTAATCATAGATTCATTGAATGCTATAGACTGGGGAATTTAGAAGTCATTTTCTCTAGTTCTGTTTTTTAATATTCATCTACTCATCTAATATTTACTATTGACTATGTGCCAGATCATATGCTAGACTTTGGGGAAATTAACAGTAAAAAATAGTACCTTCTTTAAGAAGCTTACATTTTGCTGAGGGAAAGCAGATAAATACAATCAGCAACAACAAGGACAAAGCAAAATACATAGAGAAGGACATATAAAGTATGCTGAGAAGTTGCAAGAGTGTACTGGAGATCAGGAAGATCCCTGTGTAGAGTTCACCTGAGCTGCTACTTGAAGGAAGCTGAGGTCTCTACCTGTAGAATTAAGAAAAGTAAACATTTCAGACATGAGGGACAATTTGTACAAAAACACAAAGACTGGGGCTGGAATAACACCTACGTGGAATAGCAAGTAGGTCTGCTCTGTAGAAACATAAGACACGCAAGGGATCTAATGAACTAAAGAAAAGCTAAGGCACTGAGGCGCTGAGTCAGAGTGATTTTTCCAAAGGCCTACAGTTTGTGAAAGGCAGAGCTTGGACTAGAGATCTAGACCTCTATAATGTTAAGGTAATTTAAAGATTTCCCCTGCCCCTTAATAGGCTCATGCGATCTGCTTTGAGCTTTGGTTCAGTCCAACACTTAAGTCATATGAAGCCCATGATGGGAGGAGCTTGCTGAATGAGTGAAGAAAGAAGAGAAAATGAGGTGGAACTGAGAGGCAGCAGGCAGAGTAGAAAAGAGCAGCTAGCATGAGTGAGAGAGGGGCATTTTACCTAAGGGAGTTTGTTTGTGGGGAGGCCGATGGAGGCTTGGGGATGGTGGTCCTTTCTCTGTTGGTAATGTGTACAAACTTCCTTGTTACTATGGTGGAATTGGCTTTCTGGTATCTGAATAAATATTTTGCTTTTGTCTTTGAGGAAGAGAGTTTATATTTTCTGAATTTACCCTGGAAATACCCTTGCATATCCACAGCAACTGCTGTGTACAACCTCTTGTCTTCACTATTACTGTTGTGATTATTGTCACTGTTGTTTTTTTCACTATTCCAGGACTGTCTGCCACTGTGATTTCTGTCTGTTTCACTAATCTATTTTATGTAAGGAGTTTATCATTATTAGTAGTGATAGCAGTAAGAAATTAAATATATACACATACATATATACACAATATACTTTTGTATATATATGTATTCATGGACACATAGTATATACACACACCTATAAACATATGTGTGTTCATCCTTTGTTGCCAAAGAAGACAACGCCATCAGAGAAATGATGACATGACTTGCACTTGACTTTGTTTTGAGTAAGGGAGGGCTGTGCAGGTCACCAGCCTCACTTCTCCTCCAGAGTCATCTGAATCCAGTGACCAGATATTCCTCAGGATGACTGGAAATGACCCAGGATGAGGCAATTGGGGTTAAGTGACTTGCCCAAGGTCACACAGCCAATGAGTGTCAAGTATCTGAGGTGAGATTTGAACTTAGGTCCTCCTGACTCCTGCACTGGTACTCTATCCACTGCACCACCTAGCTGCCCCATATAAACATATAAATGCAAAAGTATATGCACATATGTGTATGTATATATGCTAAATATATGTATATATACACATATGTATAACTTATGTAAGATGTGTGCTATATAGATATGATTATTTCTGGGACAACCAGAAAATGTACAGCAAGATTCTAGGGGATATTGATCTATTCAGTTTTGGAACCCACTCCCTGGGCTGAACTGTCTTGATTTTTGAGTGAGTGAGCACAAAAGCAGTGATCCCACTATATTTTATCAGACTCTCACCAGGAGACAAGACCATGGTTCTTATACTTTCCAGCCATCAACCACCCTGTCCATTTTACCATCTTTCCTGTCTCTGCAAAAGTACCCTGCTCTACCAGCCCCTGTCCCCCCTGTAATAAAATCAATACCATAATAGCAGCATACTACAATTGTATTTGGAAAGTGGAAAGTGCATATTGACTTCTTTGTGGATCACATCACTATCCCTGTGACTTTCAAGATGTTCCCCTACATGACTGCCATTCCTGTATGAGCAGTGGTATGCTGATAAATGTGTAAATACCAGTTCTCAAAAAAAAAAAAAAATTGTAGTCACAATGCACTTTTCAGCTTGATCTGCTTTATTGACATTTTTTTCTACCATTTTCTTAATTCTAGAAATCAGCAAAACAGTAAATTAAGTCCTGATTTATAGGGTTTGCTAATTTCCAAAGCATAAATTCTTGCACTGAACAACTAGACCACAGGAGCTTGTCTGATCAGGCTCCAGCACATCCCTGTATTTCATTAGAATGGAAGTACTTTGAAAACAGAAACTGTCTCATTTTTGTATTTTAATTTCCAGCACCTAGCATAATACTTGTCAAATATTTTGTGGTTATTAAGTGATTTCTGATTAACTTATTCATAATATATTTTAAAAAATGGAAGGTCAGTTAGCCTTCACTTTATTAGAGAGCTACCTGCTTTCAACCATCTTTGTATGTATTGTAAGAGAATTCAAGGTCAAAGATCCTCAATTAGAATCCTCCCTGTTTAGTCCCAGACTTCACATACAGCTTTTAAATATGTTCTATGTTTAAATATGTCCTATTCCTCAATAGTACAGTGGAATGCCTTTTTATGCAGATAATTTTCCTGAAGCAATATTATAGAGAAATAGAGTCACATATATGGTAGCCTCAAGGTAGAAAAGGTAAACAGTCATCATCATATTGATAATGAGAGGAAACATTAAGAATAAACAAAATCATAAACTTCTTTCTGTTATAACCCAAGAAAGGACTAGAGATCCAGTCACATTGGGAATAATTGGTAAAGACAGTTCAAATCCATGTTTTCTGATTTAAAAAAAATATAAACTTGCAAAACAAATTGCTCGCCTTTTAAAATAAAACCAAAGCAATACAGAACACCTCATCCTCCCAAAAATTGAAAATAAAATATATCTTAAAAATACAAATTTATACAATTCTGGGTATACAAAGTATGTATATTAAAAAGCAAACCCCAAAGTAAAATAATATTCAGTGCTTTGCTTTTCTTTTTGTAGAGATATACCCTTTATTTAAAAATTTTTTAAAACTTTATTTATTGTTCATTTTCAACATTCACTTCCACATGATTTTGAGTTCCAAATTTTCTCCCCATCTCTCTTCTCTGCGCACCCCACAACATTGTGTATTCCCATTAGCACTTCACCAATCTGCCCTCCCTTCTATCATACCTCTCCCTTCTCTCATTCCCCTCCTCTACATTTTCCCATAGAGCAAGATAGATTTCTATCTTCCATTGTCTGTATGTCTTACTTCCCAAATGCATGTAAAAACAAATTTTAACATATGTCTTTAAAACCTTGAGTTCCAACTTCTCTCCCTTCCTCCCTCCCCACCCAACCCCACTGAGAAGGCAAGCAATTTTATATAAGTTATATATATAACTTTGTAAGTTATACATGTGTAATCATGCAAAATACCTCCATAACAGCCATGATGTAAAAGACTAACTGTGTTTCTCTCTATCATATACTACCCTCCATTTATTCTACCCTATCTCTTGATCCTGTTCCTCCTCAAAAGTTCTTATGCATAATTACCCCTCCTCTTATTTGCCCTCCCTTCAATCATCTCCCTCACCCTCTGCTTATTCTCTTCTCCCCTCTTTCCTGTAGTGTAAGACAGATTTTCATACCAAATTGAGTGTGCATGTTTTTCCCTCCTGAAGCCAAATCTGATGAGAGTAACATTCACTCTTTCTTTTTCACCTCCCCCTTCTTCCCCTCCATTAAAAAAGCTTTTTGGTGCCTCTTTAATATAAGAGATAATTTACTTCATTCTATTTCTCTCTTTCTTCTTCTAATATATTTTTCTCTCATCCCTTAATTTTAGTTTTTTAGATATCATCCCTTTCTATTCAACTCACCAAGTACCCTCTCTCTATATCTATATAATTCCTCCTACTGCTCTAAAACTGAGAAAAGTTTTAAGAGTGACAAATAGGATCTTTCCATATAAGAATATAAACAATTCAACTTTAGAAAGTCTCTTATGATTTCTCTTTCCTGTTTACCTTTTCATGCTTCTCTTGATTCTTTGTTTGAAAGTCAATTTTTCTATTCAGTTCTGGTCTTTGCATCAAGAACACTTGAAAGTCTTTGTAATGGCAAGGAAAATAGGATCTTTTTGCTGTTTTTCTTTTACTAAAAGTGCCTCTGATTGAATAATGTGAATAAGGAGGATCTTCCCCTCCCATAGATTGGCCTGCCCATTATGGAAAGCTTGATTAGGGGAGTGGTTTTGTAGGAGTGTCCCAAGTACCTTTTCTTTTCCTAATGAGGCACTGGATCACAGGGTTATGCCTTTTGACTCTAAAAAGAGTATAAATACTCTGAAGCTGAGGTTTTATTTTGGGGCTTATTGGAAGTGTTTCTTTGACTATAGAGACTCTGGGAAGCTACTAAGGAGCCCCCTAGCTAAAACCCATAAATTGATCCTTCACTCTCTGGAACTTTGTATGTATGTAATGGTCAGACATTTTGGAAACATGTCTGTTGACTTTTGATTTCTCTGAAATTTTGATTTTGATGTTCTGATACCTATGCTTGATTAAAGTGATTGTTAACCCCTTCAAAGTTGCTTTCCTTTTATCAAAGCAGATCTAAGAACATGTGGTAGCAAGTTCCCCTGTGTATGTTGGGGTATTTATCGTTACAGTCCTGTTTCACTGATCATTTTCCCCCAAAGTATGATACTCAGGTTTGATGAGTAGGTGATTCTTGCTTTTAATCCTAGCTTCTTTGACCTGTGGGATATCATATTCCAAGCCCTTTGATCTCTTCATGTAGAAACTGCTGGATCTTGTGTTATCCTGATTGTATTTCCATAATACTTGAATTGTTTCTTTCTGGCGGCTTGCAATATTTCCTCCTTGACCTAGGAGCTTTAGAATTTGGCTATAATTTTCCTAGGAGTTTTTGTTTTGGGATTTCTTTCCAGAGGCAATTGGTGGATTTTTCAATATCTATTTTTATCCTCCGGTTCTAGAATATCAGGCAACTTTCCTTGCTAATTTCTTAAAAGGTGATATCTAGGCTTTTTGTTTATGATCATGGCTTTCAGGTAGTTGAATGATTTTCAAATTGTCTCTCCTGGATCTATTTTTCAGGTCAGTTTTTTTCCAGTGAAATAGTTCACATTGTTGGCTATTTTTTCATTCCTTTGGTTTTGTTTTATTTTTCCTTGATTTTTCACAGTCATTAAAAATTATTTTCTTTAGTGAGCTTTTGGACCTCCTTTTCCATCTGGCCAATTCTGCTTTTTAAGGCATCCTTCTCCTCATTGACTCTTTGGATCTCTTTTGCCATTTGGGTTAGTCTATTATTTTTAAGGTGTTATTTTCTTCAGCATTTTTTGGGTCCCCTTTAGCAAGCAGTTGACTCGGTTTTTCATGATTTGCTTGCATCACTCTCATTTCTCCTCTCAATTTTTTCTCTACTTATCTTACTTGATTTTAAAAATCCTTTTTGAGCTCTTCTATGGCCTGAGACCAATTCATATTTTTTCTTGGAGGCTTTGGATGTAGGAGCTTTGATTATGTTTTCTTCTCTTGGTATATTTTGGTCTTCCTAGTCACCAAAGTAAAATTCTATAGTCTGATTCTTTTTCTGGTGTTTGTTCATTTTCCCAGCCATTTTCTTGACTTTGGAACTCTTTGTCAATGTAGGTTTCTGGTTCCAGTGGGGGTGGGGGAGTGTACTGCTAGATGCTTGTTATCCCTACAGTCTGTGGGCCTGGAAACAGTTTCTGTCTCTGGTCTGGGCTGCTGCTGTTTCTGCCATAGCCTTCTCTGCCCCCTTTGGTGCCCTAGGGCTAAGGCTAGACCACTCTACTCTCTCACACAGGTCCAACAGATTTTTTCTACTGACTTTCCAATTTGCCCTTGGCATTTTGGGGCTTTGAAGTCTGAAAACTGCCACAAGGTGCCAGAGATTCAGTTTCCCCCAATGTCTGCTCAGGTCCCATCTGTGGGGTTGGACTGCATTCTGCTCCTAGTGTGCCACAATAGAAGCTTCCTGTTGACCTTCCAAGCTGTCTTGGGCTGGAGATTTGCTTCACCTCATCATTCTGTGGGTTCTGCAGCTCCAGAATTTGCTTAGAGTAATTTTTTACAAGTACTTGGATTGACATGGGGAGAGCTCTAGCAAGTCTGTGCTTCTACTCCACCATCTTGGCTCCACCCCTTCAGTGCTTTTCTTGCTAGCAGTTATGCAATGATCTACCTACTGGTAATCTAGAAGTCATACATCTGCTGGGGCAGGAATGATCCATTTCAAATTGAAGTTAGATCCCAGCAAGAATTGATGAGAAGTTCATGTTTCAAAAAGTTCAGATGTATAACACTCTTTTTTTTGATCTTGTTATAAAATGCATTTTTTTGTGTGTCCTCTCTTTGCCTTCCAAATGCCTTTTCAAAGTGGCAGATGCATATCATTTATTAGTTTGAGTTTAATAATATGATGATGCATTTTGTTTTACATGTAAAGTTTAGTTTGCTTTGCTGTATTGTCTAGAAATGTGGAAGAACTCTAGGCTGAATGTAAGAAGAGGTAGATTTAAGTACTGACTTTGACAGTTGTTACCTATGTGGTCCTGAACCATTCATGTTGACTTTTCTGTGCCTCTGTTCTTTCATGTGTAAATGGACATCAGAGTTAGAATTCTTCCTTTTTTTTTTTATTATTTGTATCCTCAAGGCTTAGCACTATGTCTGGCCCTTAACTCTCCAAATGATTGTGCATTGACTAGACTTTCTTGGCTTTCATTGTCTCCTGTCTAAATGGGTATATGAGCAGGAACTTCCACTTTTGTATTCATATCTCCTGGTCTTAGCACTGTTCTGGGTTCATAGGAAATGCTTTAAAAAATTGTTTAATGACTAGTCAGTTTTGTCAATAAACCATTGACTAAATCACAAAAATGTGGAATAATAATAATAAAAATAAAGAACATAGAAATTTGTCAGCTATTGGGAACAATTGGGAATGGCTGTAACCTTCAAGAAGTAAGTGCTATTATTCATCCTACCATGGAGGTGGCTATATTGGTTCTCAAAAGCAATCCCTGTAGATTACTAGCTCAGATCCTTCCTGCCAGCCTGAGAATAATGTGAGTAGGTGAAGGATCTTATATTTTTGTGTCATTGAGGATCAAGGCTTCTTAATTCTGGAGCAACTCATCACCAGTTGGTACACTGAGTCACAATAACTGACAAAGACCACCCTCAGGGTCACAGAGGGTATATAATCTGTTTTCTAGGAGCAACATTTTACATGACCAAAATTTTATTTGTCTGGTTTTTTTTTGACATCTTAAAGTATTAGCTATAAAACAACATATTGTCTCATCTTTCTTATCTCTGAAGGCAATTTGAAACAAAATATCTTAAAAATTTCAAACCTGAGATTTTCTTTTCTCTCCCACATCTTAAGTACTGTCAATTTAAAGATTAAAAAAAAAAAACACTAAATACATACAATTGAAACCAAAATAAAAATTGAACAATCTGGAAAGGAGAATGGTGCAATGAAAAGACAAAATCACACATAAATATAAAGTGAATATACACAAATTTACTAAAATAATTTAAATACAAAGTAGCATGGAAGAGTACCCAGGTGTTGGGTTAGAGAAAATCTTATCCAATGTATTAATTTTTTTAGATGTATAAAATGAGACCAGAGATATTTATGTGATTTATCTAACATTACCCAGATTCTAAGTAAGAGCCAGGACATGATTTCAAGGCTTCTGATTCTACACTCAATGCCATTTCTCCTGTCCTATGCTGCTTTGAGTTCCAAGGCAAGTGACAATTTCTAGGGACAACTTTACCATGAACGTCTCAAAATAATTCTTTTGAGGTATATTGACTTCAATATGGTAATCAAATTAAAAACTAATCAGCTCCTCCTTTTGCTTAGATGGTAAAAAACCTCAAAACAATAGTTATTTTATGCCAGATTCTATAGTCATTTTTCGTTGTTAATTTATAGTTTTAAAGAGAGTTTTGCTTGTTTCCATGACCACTGGCCATAGCTAATTCTAACCTGCTGAGCTGAAAGAGCCTTTTAAGGTCACAAAATCTCATAACTTGAAGGTAAGCTGCCACAAGCCTCCAACTGATGACAGTGTAGCCCATTAACCAAAAACTGCTGTATCCAAAAGGCTTAAAAAGAGTTCAGGAATATTAAATAACATACTTATAAAACAAAAAGTGAACATATAACTAGGAAGGTTTTCACATGTTTGGGGAAAAGGTATCCTTAAAGAAGTTGGTAATTTTGTCTGGAGAGGAGGTGGTCAAGTCCTCCAGAGAATACAAAGTGCACGATCACAACAGAAAGTGCAGCAACATATGGTTTTCATATAAAGTACTTCCCCTTCCCCATGTTGGTGTTCTGGGACACAGTCACGTTTAACCTCATTCTGCTTATAGCTAAAAGAAACAAAGTAAAAGAGAAGAAATCAGGTAAAATTCTAAGTATGCTTATATGAATCAGTCATTGTATCAGGATTTTAAAATTCCATTTTCAGCTTTTGAAAAAAGTATTTATATCAATGATGCCAACTGTATCATGTATCTATAATCATTTCTCCAATGTGTATGCCTCCCTTTTCTGTATCTATGGTCATGTAGCTCAGTTCTATTTTGACATGTCTTATAAACCAGTGACGGTGTATATAGCCACTCTAAAAGACTTTTTCTCCTTCCTGCCTCCTGTGAATCAAAATAATACCTACTGTCATTTGTTCAAAATCAGCATGACTATTATAATTAAAATTCAATGAAAGCTGAAGCCCTCAGTAGGAGATGTGAGAGATGAGCAATTCATACTTAACAGGGAAATTAAAGCATATTCTCTCTTACTCATTTCTTAAGATGAAACACTTTGAAATCAATTCTCCACTCAAACTTTCATGGAAAGTCAATTCTCAGAAGTGCTAGGCAGAAGACAGCCAAGAAACTGAGGTTCATGAACTCTCTTTTCAGACTACTGGGCAAACTAGAGTATCTCACCAAGTCCTTCACTTGCTAGGAACTGTTTTTCTGCTTCTGGGAAAAGAAGATTAGGGAAGGAATACATTCCATTTATCTTTGACTTCCTCTCCTTTTTCTATAATCTTATCCTGTAAATCCAAGGAAGGAAAAATGCAAATAAAATGGGGAGGGGACAATGGAACCAATTCATGGCTACTTTAAAAAACAACAATCCATGGTCAAAGGGAAGTGCTTCAGAAAAGATTCCATCACTCCTGTCCTTCACCTTTCCCCCCATAGACAATCATTCCATTGGATATAGCCGAAGTCACTGGGGACCAATCAGAAATTGCCTGAGCCCTCTTAGCAAGATTCTAGAATGTCTATCTATGTATGTATCTATTCATCTACCTGTCATCTATCTATCAATAGATATATGGATACATGCATACATACACATATATGAATATATATACACACACACACACAAATACATCTATGCATGTATGTACATACATATACATATATTCATAGGGATGCCTTTCTGGTTCATGCTCTATAATCTCATCAAGTTGATAGAATTGATTAGGGATTGCTAAATGCTTCTTGTTCCAATAAAAGGAATGGAACATCTTGGAGGATAACAGTCCAGATACTCAATTCTAGATCATTCTCTGAGAACCAAAAGAAACTCTACAAGTTTTCTATTGGGCAAAGTTGTTGATTGCCTCCCGAGCCCTAATAAAATCATAGGACAGCAGTTTTTTAAAACTCCCCAACTTAGTGTTTTATGAATGCTACTGTTTCCTCAGTAGCATAGTGCTTAGACACTGCCTGCCACAAGTGTTTATCTGTATCAGCTTTTTAACTAACCATTGATTAACTGGTGATTACTTTCACCTCCAAATATATAATTGCAGAAATTCAACAAGTAAACCTCATTTAACAAAATTTACATAAACTACTGCTTACCTTTGGTGCTTGTCAGGGCCTGTCTCAAACCAAAATAATTAGTAATGAGTGGTAAATAAAATAAAAGAACAGTAAGCAAAGTTCTTTAGCACATTCCTGAAATACTTATGACAATACAAATGCAGATCTAGATAGGCTGGTCTTTACCCCTAAAGGAGGACGAGTGGCCTACCTCAAAACAAACAAAAAAAAAAAAACAAAATTCAGATGCCAAAGATATTGTTTATCCTTAGTTTTCCAAGAGAACCAATGACATCAGGGCAGGACAATGACAAAGTTGTCATTGACTTACAAGTGAATTGGATAAAGTTAAGCAGAATTGCAACCAAACTGTTAGCCTCACTTTGTCTTCCAGAGTCATTGAAGTCCAGTGGCAAGGCAAAAGTCAAGATGACTGGAGATGGCCCAGGATGCAGAGGATGACCTTTGGTACCTGATATCCAACCAGGAACTAAGTGCTCCTCAGATCTGCTTCAACTGCTTTCATGATCATTGGAACAAATTAATCTCATTCACCCAATTAGAAGAGGAAGTCTTCACACGCTTGGGGTAGATACCCCCCTAACTCATCAACAGGTTTGAATCCTACTGGTTATGCTCAACCTTGTTAAGCACATCTGCGTATATAATTTTACTGAATTTTGACTGCTACAGATGCTACAACTTCTTGGAGCCCCAGATGAGAGTTGGGTGGTACGGTGAATAAACAGTCCTGAAAAGTGCTGAGCAAGCCATCAAATAAGAGGTGCTAGTCCTCGCTGAACACCCTATATGCCCCCTAAAGATATGTAACCCCTCAAAAAGGTATATATATATATATATATATATATATATATATATATATATATATATTCATTAGCACCACTTTTATTTTAGTACCACATATTTCTTTGGGGGAGTTGAAAAATATAGGTAACACCGTGGTTTCCACTGATAGTGAAAAATCAATCTATAACAAGAAACAACAAATTTGAATCTAGGCTTTGCTAACCCATTTGCAGTGATTCTACATATGACAACTCTAGTGGAGCACAGGCATGATGCAGGATGCAAGCAATATTCTCTTAGGTTCTTTTAGTATCAGTCCCTCCCCCCTCTCCCAAATCTACACAGTTCATCCTATTACTGAATTCAAACACTAGCTAGAGGATATGAATGAGAATTATCTCAAAGAGTACTTCAACATCAAAATCTTACATTAATTAATTTCTTTCATTAATTAATTAGCTCTGATCCCATCCCCAGTTTATTAAAAAATGGCAAAATCTCTTTTCCCAATGTACCCTTTTCTCTCCTTCCCTTTATCTTGTCTCTCAGTCTCAAATCCCAGACTGCTAGGCTCAGACCAGCATAAATTCTACCAGTCATATAATTTATTAATAATAACAAATAACCCAAGAAATAGATAAATATTTTGACTATTGTCTGGGAAAAAGGTCACAGCTAACATCACCTTCTGAAATAAGGGAAAAGAAGCTTTGCTATAGTGAAAAGTTTTTCTGTGAAAAAACAGTAGAACCGTAGATCAAAAATTCTAATCTTTCTGGATTTTAGTATTCCCCTCCTCAGGAATTCTCCATTGAAAATCTTCTTAGGAGAGTGAGTCAAACTTAGTTCCCTGAAAATATCTCTCTAGACTCTTTTGAAGGTATTCTCTACATGCTTCTTCAGGAAAGAAGTTTCATTAGACTTCTCTGTCGCATTTTGCCTATCCCAAATGATAGTTAAAAGGTGATTGTCTAAGACTTTATTCTGCCTCTATTTAAGGCGTCATAACTAGAACCAAAGTTTGTCAGAAGCTATTTAGACTGGAGTTACTTGAATGAGTCAAAGAAACACTGAAAAACTTTTAAGTATTGATTCAGAATGAGGTGAACAGAATCAGGAAAATAACATGCATTATAAGTATACACATAAATAATTTGTATGGGGCAAAATAAAAAAAAAAACAGTAAAAAGAAATCAAATGCTATTTAATTATAATAACCAACTCTGTTCCTGGAGAAGAAAAGAGGAAATGAACTAGTCTTCTTTAGTTAAAGAGATGAGAAATCATGGATGTAGAATGTAATATTTATGTACTGTCAGAAACATTAGCTGTTTTGGTTGGTTTTGAAAGGGGAGGCTCTTCAGAGTAGACTTAAGGAAGAGGGAAATATTTGGAAATGCCTGTGCTATAAAAACAAAAGGCCTCAAAAGAACTTTAAAATAACTTGTTTAAAGAAATAAAATGTCTTACACTGCATTAACCATTACATTTTGATTGATATACAGATAGGTACCAATTAATATACATAATGAATCTAGTGAAGTAGTCTCATCATTCAAATTCACACTGTTTATTTCCATTAGACTGGAACCAATGATCATACTTTACATAATTATAACTGAATGCTGAGAATTTGAATACATATGACCATTTCCTAAGATTCATTATTTCCCTGATACAGGCCTAGATAAATATTTTATTTCTACAAATGGATTGGGTACTCCATGAGGGGAGAACCTTGATTTGTATTCATATTTTTACATTGGATAATTTGGAGCTAGGATTATGATCAGGACTGGGTCCTAACATAAGTAACTGTAACATAGTTAATTTTTCAGGAAATAGTTGCTGATAATATTCCTAGATATACTTCTTATTGGTCAAGAATGATTGATTGTTAGCAATTTTGAATGACAGTCATCAATATTTTTTTAACCATTAACGTTTAAAGAAGAGTCGTATCAAAATTGAAGTACAGTTTATTTCCACAATAGTTTGTCGTGATCAAATCATATAGGGAGGTACCATATTCAGTTTTATGTGCTACATTTAGGAAAGAGAAAGACGGAGGAAAACATACTGAAGAGGAGGAAAACAGGAAGAATAGTAGACAATAACAGTCAATGCAAGGATCTTCTGAAGGAACTTGGAATATGTAGCATGGGATACAGAAGATTTAGGAAAGTGATCCTACTTTCAAATGTAAGTTTCTCATTGGAAGAATGATTAGTTTTAGTCTTTTTTATCCTGGAGTGAAAAATGAGGAGAGATATAGTGGATCTATAAGCCAAAGAAGGTGAGCCTTGATATGAGGAAAAAAATTCCTAAGGATCTACCTTGGGTGGGGTCTTCCTCACTGGAATTTTTCAAATGCAACTTGCTGCACTTGAATGATCATTGTTAGATTGCAGAGGAGATTCTAGCTTAGGCATGAATTGAACTGGATGGTCTTTCTGGTCCCTTTCATCTCTGAGCTTGTATGATTTCATGGCTTTGCAGCTCTAGGATAATACTAAACCCTCTTACTGTAGCAGTGGTTACTGTATTAATAATGCATTTTTGTTTATTGTGAATGTAATTTTGCTTCTTAATGGGAAGATCTTTCCCATCCATTAATAGGCACATGTGGCCTGCTTAAGTCACATGGAAGCCTGAGTTATGTGATTCAATTCACATGGGACAGGAAGGGTTGGATCAGGAAGGGTAGAACAGTTCTAAAGCAGAGCTGAGAAGAAATTTGATTATAGAGCAAGTCAGAGCTTGCAGAAAGGATGCAGGCTGTTGGCTAGCATGAGTGAAAGAGCTTGTTTGTGATTGTGGGAAGCCTAGCAGGGAGAAGGCTTGGGGATGATGTTATCCTCTGCATTGTAATTGTGTATAGATTTTTGTTACTGTGATGGATTTGGCTTTCCAGTGTCTAAATAAAGGTTTTGGTTCTGTCTTCCATGTAGAGAGTCTGTTGTATTTTGTGATTCGGAATTGTACTGGGATATTAAGACTGCCGTAGGTGCTGTGAATATCGCATTAGTGCTACAATTACTAAGAGAAGTAACTTCTCTCTGGAAGTATCTAAGCAATTCCTAGACAATAATATATGAATAGATAATCAGAATAAATATTACTTAACAATATTAAAAAAATAAAACTCCAGTCTGGGAACCTGGGCCTGGTCTTACTACTTCTACCTTCCTCATTTTCTTCTGGTTATACAAAATTTTATCTACTTTCAATTATTTTCCAATGATTCAAATAGTTGTAAGAACTGATTCACAAGACAATTTGACACATGTATCCATCAATTTCCATCAATTAATTTGTTCATTCATTTATGTAACTGCAGAATTTAGAGCCATGAGGGACCTTGTAGGGCATCTACAACATGCAGAAATGCTTATGTGTAAGCTGATTCTTTCACTTTCTAGACAAGAGGAACAACCCCCCAAAAGGTCAACTGACCTGTCCAAGATCATGCAAATACAATCTAATCACATAGATGTTTATTACCAATTAACAGATGGTAAGAATCTTGTGCCCTAGCATGAAGACCAACTGCCCAGAATGCAGGAATTTATGCTGTTGCCTTATTTCTCTTGGGCAAATAGGTGGCTTTTTAGATAGAGCACAGGGTTTGGAATCAGGAAATCTCATCTTCACAGGTTTCAATCCAGCTTCAGACACTTTTGAGCTATATAGCCCTGAGCAGCTCACTTAACCTGGTTTGTCTCAGTTTTCTCATTTGTTAAAAGAGCTGGAGAAGGAAATGGTAAACCACTTCAGTATCTTTGCCAAGAAAGTCCCCAGATGGGGTCTCTGAGAATGGGGTACAACTAAACAACTTATTTTTTCTTCTTCAAGCTCCTATCAACCTGAGCTCCGGCTGACCAAGGTATGATCTCCTCCATTTGTGGCTTTATCACTGCTGTTGACCACATCAAACTATTGCATTATGTTGCCTGTGACCATTCAGTAAACCTTTAACAATTGCCTGTATTGGGCAGACAGCGTAAGAGGTACCAAAGAGCAACACAGAGTTAAAAGCAGATGTAATCCCTGCCCTCTTGGAGCTTATAGTCTCATAGTTTCCCTGCGTATTCACAAAATGAAACCTTTTCATGCTATGATGGGGAACACTGTTACTTCTTAACTTTTGTTTAACAATCACTGAAGACAGAAAAAAATTATATCAAAAATAAAATCTTCATTTTGAAGATCTAACATTAATTTATGTCTCAATGATGATCTTTACAGATACTCTTTTATTTCTTTACTGAGGCCACTATGTGCCATGGGAGAACAAATGCTGAGGCTTGGAATTAGAACAACATAAGTAGAAATCCAGCCTCAGACACTTCCCAGCTGTGTGACCCTGGATAAGTCATTTATCTCTGTTTATCATAGTTTTTTCTCAACTATTAGATGAGGATAATTATACAAGGACTGTTGTAAGGCTCAAATAGATAGTACTTGAGAAGCACTTAGCACAGTGCCTCACATGTAGCAGGGTGCTATATGTTTATTCCTTCTCCCTTCCTATGTTCTGAATAACAGATACAAAGCTAATTAGACTCAAGGATTCTGGCTCCAAATACCTGATTTCTTTGCCCTTTTGGCCCAATAAAATCAGCTGCCACTAAGGCTTGATGACTCCTTTCCATAACATTGAAACTGCATACTACATCTCCATCCTTTTCCCCACCATCTTTATTAGATGATTAAAATGAACATGTTGTGAAACTGTACAGGCCTTTTCTTCACTAAGACTTCAGTTTTAAAATCACAAAGGACTAGAGTTGACAGAGAAACTTCCTGAATTTGTAGAACGATTTAATATTCTTAACTAGACGAAAAAGGCAAACAGTAAGATGTTTGCCTATCTTTGATTTTCCTCTCCCCTTCCTATATTGAAAACTCAAATATTTAAAGGGTGCTTATTTTATGCTATTTCCAATGAGTACATATGTGATTAAAACATGTTTCTACATGAACCCAGAGTAAATTGCCTGCTTTGTTGTTTCTGACTTACTTTATCCTCACTGATATATAAATTTCCTTCTGATGGGCAGTATTGCATAATGGGTAAAATGATGGACAAAGAAGAAGAGAAATCTGGGTTCGAATCATGGAGTCAGGATAACATGACTTTAAAATCTCTCTATGGGTTTTATGATTTAGTGAAACTGGTCAAGTCACTCAACCTCTTCTATCCTCAATTTGCACATCATAAAATGGGAATAATAATAGTAACTGTCTCGCAGGGTTGTTGTGAGCAACAAATGAAATAATATACGGAAAGTACTTTGCAAGCCATAGAGCTCTAAGTGCTCTTCAGCCACTTAACTTCTCTGAGCCTCAATTTCCTCATCTATGAAACAGAGACAACTAATACTGTAGTATCTATTTCATAGGTTTCTTGAAGATCTTACTAAAATAAAGTATAAAAAATTTGCAAACTTTAAAGTATTATTTAAACATCAGTTTTATTTGTTATAGCAATAAACCAACAGGGACAAATAAAACCAGGAAATTTTTCCATAAACCTGGATTCATCTATTCTTCTGTCCCATTGAAATGCTAATATCAAAAGGATATTTGCCACAATGTGGGCAAAAAGTAAGGTGCTTTTAAGTAAAATGTTAATTTGGGTTTTCATATTTGAAAAAGAAGTTGCTAGGATCTATATAAATAAAACAATGAATTTAAATACAGTATCAATGGCACTCCATTCTGTATAGAAATAAAAGGCTAAGTAACTTTCAGAGAAGTTGGTGGCATCCTTATGGCTATAATCTCCTACCCTTTGTCTTTGCTTAGAGAATCCTCATCCATTCTCTAAAAACCAACACAAATACCATCCTCACCAGGAAATTTTCCATGATCCCATTGGATAAAGGATATCCTTCCTTAATCAACAACTCATGTATTTATTTGACATATTTCAAAGTATAAAAAAAGAAAAAAAGAAAAAGAATGTCCTTCTTCCCTCAAAACTTAAAAAAAACACTTTATTTTATAGTTCCTAATGTGCTTATCATGAAATGGTATGTATTATACCTGTTTTTTTCAATGTCCTTTACCCTTTATTAGATTGTTAGGTCCTTGAAGGGGAGGATTATGTCTTCTTGAAAGTTTGTATATCACTCACCCACTAGCACCACACTGCGTACATTTTTCTATGGAATAGCTTGTAATTCTGTTCATGTGGGTTGATCCCAGAATTCAGTTGTTCTGCAACTTAATAGAAAGTCTTTGAAAGTTACCGTGACTGCCTCCACTCACACAGATACCCTGCTGTCTTAGTCTCCCAACATTCAGCTTCTCATCATCTCTTTTCTAGGTTGTTGTGATCTCTTCCTAATTGTTCTCATTGCTTCCCAGCTCCCTCCACATCAATCCACCCCCCACAGGAGTTTTCTAAAACCAAGTTCGGTCAATATAACTTCCTACTCAAAAAGCTTAAGTGGCTCCCTATTGCCTCAGAAATAAAATGCAAATTTCCATTTGGCCTTAAAGATCTTCACAATGTAGCTTCACGTTACCTTTACAAATTTATTGTAAATGACTTCCTCTTATGCAATTTACTTTCTTTCCAAACTGACTTTCTTGAGGCTTATATACCTTAAGGCAGAGCATCCATATGTAAGAGCAGGACTCTAATTTGCAAAGTATCTTGGGATTTAGGGGCTATATATACATTTCCCTACTTATTTAAAGATTCTATTTTTTTTCAGGAAAAATGAAACAACTCTTTTGTCTCGTATACTTTTCATTTCTTGAAGTACATCTCTGAAAAACCAGACTTTTATAAAGCCTGTTGGGATTCAAATGGAGCCACTTGACTATGCTTTAAACCCAGATCACTCAGGATCTTACTGATTAGTCAAGGGTAGGTTCCAGCCCAAGCCTCACATGCTTTTTGTTTTGGTTTTGATGGCTGAGAGTGAATGTAAATAGCAATTTGTTTTGTTTTGTTTTAGCCAGAAACTCTGAGGGTCTTCCCCTCCCTGACTGATTTCATTTATTTATTTATCTTTTATAAAGGCAAACTAGGGCATCTTTTGCTTCAATTCTTACCTAGCCTTTAAAAGCAGCTCAGAAGAAATTCCAGACATACACATTTAGAAATTCTACCCTAAATGTTTACATGGACTATTTGTGACCAAACTGTGGTAGAGCATTCCAAACTTGTACTGGTCTGATCAGTCACAGTGTCACACACACTGTAACTTGACTCTAACATTGCGATGCCTCTTTGGCCCCCTTCAAGAAAGAAGAACCAGCCAACCAACTACTTAGCTTTTAACTACTGAATGGGTATTCCCTTAGACAAACAGACCTGGGAAAGACCTTAGCTTAAAAAGGACAAGGTCTCCCATTGCATCTATGTCTTGCTACTGGACTCTGACAACTTTCGAGGAGAGAATGAGGCTGATGCCTTTGCGCAGCTCTACCCCACTTAAATCCAATTCACTTGCAAGGTAAGACATCACCTTCCTGACATCATGGATCTTCTTTGAGAACTAAGGATGAACTAACAAGAACCTGATTCTTATTCCTTGTACATAACATTTCATCTCCCATCTCTATTTATTTGTCCTCTATACTTATAATGATCTCCCTCCTCATCTTTCTCTGTTGAAACTTCTTGCATTTGCTCTGTGTATATCTTATATTTACTTATATGTGTATATGTTGTTTCTTCTGAATGAATGCGGATTCCTTGAGGAAGGGAATATCTTGTTTTTGTTTCTGTATCCCTAATACCAAGTATGATGGATGGCATATAGTAGGTACTTAATAAATGCTTGCCAAATTGAATCAAACAATAGAAGGTTTAATCATACTACAATCAATCTGATGTCAAGTCTCTCTGAAATTTGCCAGTCTTATCATCAATCAACATAAGTGCAATTCATTATCTGGAAACTTATGGGATGGTAGGAGCTGCCAGAGCTTGTGCTCTACTGGCCCAGTTTTTAAGAATACAAGACCATATCCATATCACCACGAGGCTTCAGGTTAGGACTTCAGTCCTATTCACAACTAGAGACAACTATTCTTTGTTGTTGACTCGTGATTGATTAAGTAATGTTTTGCATCTCGTGAATTTCTTTGGGACTTGGGGAAGGTTATATCACTTCCTTGGGTTTTGTTGGATTAGAAATATAGAGTTGGAAGGGCCCTTAAAGGTTACTTTGTCCAATTCTCTCACTGACAGATGAAACTCAGGTCATCAAAAGTTACATGACTTGTCTCAGGTCATACTGGTTGTAAATGGCAGTGCTAGAATTTGAACTCAGCTATTCTGATTCCAAATCTAATATTTTTTTTCCATTTTACCACAGTGTTTTTCAGTTTCTTTATCAGTAAAATGAGAGGATTCGGTAAATTTAAAATCTAAGGTCTTTCTGTACTCTAAAATTATATGGGGTTATATATTTCCATGAGGTTTGGTGGGAGGGAGGAGGACTAAACTCTTTCAGCCACATTGACATTTTTTTTTCATGGGCACAGTGTATCATTTTGTAAATTACTGAAAGTTAGACACTTTTTAGAAGCTTCACTAACTTGAGTATAAGGAGGAACTAAATCAGTTAGGAAATCTTGTTCAGTGTTGAGGCTAAATTCAAAATAATATTTTCTCTGAGTATTAGCTATAACCAGAATATAACATACTTTTCTTACAGTGCCCCAGTCATTGATACAAGACTCTTCTAAGTGAGCCTGACATTCCATAATTAGGCAAAAAGAACCAGAAGCAAATAGGGACTTGAAATATTTGAATGGCATATTGAAATGGTAAGCAATTAAATGGAATTGACCCCAAAGTTTGATCTATCAGCTTTAACCACTGTCTTCCCATAATTCTGATTCTTAAAAATAGTATTCACTGAAGGGAAGCAATAGTAAATTTAGGAGAATATCTGAGAAGCATTACATTGCACATCAACTTAAAACAATCATTCTATCAGATAAAATGAGAATTCTAATTGGTCTAGAAAGTAATGTCTCATTAAAAGTAGAAAAAAAAAAAGAGAACAAGAAGCTGGGATACGAAAGGACAAATGGGTGTATGTAGGTATTTATTCATGACGATACCATTTAATTCAATTCAAGAAACATTTATTAAATGACTATCATATGCCAGGCACCATACTAGGTGCTAGAAATAGAAATAGAGTATAGAAACATGGTTGGAAAACAAAACAAACAAAAAGCCTTCTGTACCCTCAAGGAACTTATACTGATCTGGGTGTCCCAGAGAAAAAGGATGGTAGAATATGTACACAGGGTGGTAGAAGGCAAAGATCTCTATATTTGGAATTAGAAACATTTTAGCTGTGTGACTTTCGGCAAATCACTTAACTTCTCTGTGCCTTGGTTTTCTCAATTGCAAAATCAATCAGTTGCACTATTACCTAGCTCACAAGATTGCTATAAGGATCAAATGACTTAATAAAGTGTTTAGCAAACCTTAAAGTCATATAAAAATAATAGCTATTGTTATTTATACACTAAGCATAAAGTAAATGTATAAACATGTAGAAACAATAATAACTCACATTTCTAAAGTGCTATAAAGTTTACAATTTTTTTCCCCCGACAACTCTTTGAGATAGGAACAGATAACGTTAATACCTGATCACCCTTTAGTAGATGAGAGAATAGAACCAGAGAGAAAGATCAACTTGCCCAGGGGTAAATAGAGAATGTTAGAATCAGATTTAGAACCCAAATCACTTTTTACTCTGGGTACAATTCATTCCACTATATCTTGCTTTGTCTCAGTAAGAGCAAAATAGATGTTTGTTGAATAACTGGTTACACCAGAATGGACACAGCTGATTAGGCCCCTTTTAATCTTAGAAGTGTTTGATTGGATCACAAAATTTGAACATTTAAAAAGCGTAAAATGGATGAATTAAAATTTTTAAACTGAAAAGTTTTTCATAAACAATATTTACAGATGCTTGAATATATAAACTAAGGAAAAAAATACGTCCCCATAATATATAGAAAGTATTATTATTAGGTTGGAAAAGGTGTTTGTTGTTTCACTGGTTTTTAGTCATATCTGATTCTTGGTGATCTCATTTGGGATTTTCTTGGTGAAGATACTGGAGTGGTTTGCCATTTCCTCCTCTAGCTCATTTTACAAATGAGCAAAGTGAGGCAAATAGGGTTAAGTGACTTGTCCAGGGTCACACAGCTAGCATTGTCTGATGTCATATTTAAAGTCAGGAAGATGAGTCTTCCTGACTCCAAGCCTGGTGCTCTATCCACTGTGATACCTAACTACCCTTGGGGAGATTATCCAGATCAAGTATTTCCTTAACAAAATAGCAATAACAATGATGATGATGATAGTTGACATTTATATAGTGTGTTAAAGTGTGCAAAGAATGTTATATGTATATGTTATATGTATTACCTCATTTGAACCTATGCGATGGGTGACGTTATTCAAATTTTACAAATGAGTAAACTGTGACACTGAGGAGTTAAATGGCTTGTATGGTTACTTAGTTAATAAGTGCTTGAGGTAGTATTTGAAGTCCAATACATTACCCAGTTGATACAATGCTGTTTCTTTAGGGGAAAGTGTATGTAAACTGTCTCCAAGTTTTAGCTCAGTAAATCTGTAACTTAATAAAGTTGCCATGGAACTATATTTAGATTTTACAGGACTATGCTGCCTCTTAGAGGAAGACCATCACCTTGATAATTGTGTTAGCTTAGTTGCAAAGGGCTTCTAATATTAACAATCTGATTTTAATATTTCCATCCTTTAAGTCTCCACACATTTTTGGTGATTTTTTGGGGGGGACAGAGTATGAATAATAATAACTGAAATTATATAGTAGCAAGGTTTATAAAGCACATTCCAAACATCATTGAAGTTCGCAACTACCCCATAAGATAGGTTCCTAATTTATTAGGTATTATTATTTCCATATGGCAGTTGAGAAAACTGAGATCGAGTACTTAAATGACAGCTACTCAGTGTTGGAAGAAGGGTAGGAGCTCAAGTTACACCATCTCCAAGTTTAGTATACTAAGCTTCCTTTTTGGAATAAAATGCTAAGAAGTTGGATTTCTATTTCCATTTTATAAAAGTGGCTTGAGATGTCATAAAATCTAGAAGAAAATACATCCATACAGTCATTATTTACAAATAGTATGATAATTTCTTTTAGAATAAATGGATCCATAGGTAAAATTTTATGAGTTCTAAGATGTGGAAAGATGAAAACACAAATAAGAAATAGAAGACACAGCAAGGTCTAATAACTTCTTGCTTATTACAAACAAAAGGAAATCTGTCAAGGTGTGGAGGATTTTAAAGGGTCTTTGCTTTGAACAAACTACAGTCTTCAGCAAGTAAGGTGTTCATGTGAAGGAATTTTATGTTACACTTCTGCTTTCCAACTCTGAAACCAATTTTCCCTTTGGTACTAATTATACATCCTCTTGGGCACATATAAACCCTGACTATATAACTGTAGGGTACATAGAGGAAGAGAATTGGGCCAAGTATGTAAAGAAATGAATCTTTAGGGGATCTGGGAAATGCAATAAAATTCCTGCCAAACATGAACACTATACATTTTTACTGCCCTCATATTAGAAATCATTCTATTGATCTAGCAAGTTTTATTAAAATAATATGTTAAAGGCTCCAGGTAGAAAAATCCATGATTAAACTCTTCTCCTAGGTTTCAAGATGCATATTCAGTTGATATACAATAAATGAGGAAAATTATAAGGGCAGCCATTGCTTCTGTCTACATTACCAATCTGGACACTCTTTTCTCAATTTGAATTAAATTATGGAAAATTATAAACAGGGTGCCAGACACAGAACAATCACCAACTGAAGGCTGAGTTCAGCTCTGACCTTTACCTTTTAAAGTGATAACTCTCCAAAATTGTGAAAAGGTTAACTAATCTTTTCAAAGGTCACCTGTCTTTAAACAAGCTACAGTATATAAAGTCTTTCTTGGCCATTGTAGAACAATTCATCAATAACTCATTACAACACCACTGTTTCTTCCTGAGGGCTTTTATGTTTTCTTTTCAGATTAATTTCCTTTAATTTTCCTTACTCCAGAAATGAACTTATTTTCAAATCAATGAAAAAGATGATTAGAAAGTGTTAGGGGTGATAATGGGAGTCCCTCATCTATTTGATGAGCTCCCCTGATCAATGGACAAGATTGAACAGCATGGACTTTTGCCAACAGATGCCTCTCAAGGAAGGAAGAATGCATTTCCTCCACTCTAGCACCTCAACCAAGAGCAGAAAGTGGAGACTGGCAGGACACAGAAACATTGTGGGCAGCACATATGTGCTCAGGTGACCTGAAGCAGGGGAATAATAGATTTTCAGAGGGAAAGACACAAACATCCCTAAAAAGGAAGATTCCATGAAAATTTGAGTAGTCTTAAGAGACAGTTCTTTAAGAGTGAGATGCCATCTTATTAAAAGGTGAAAATTTCTCAAAAGTTATTCCTTGGGAAAGACAGAGGATCCTTAGGAGATTTCGGTGGAACCAGAGGAGGTCTAAAGTCATGCCTTGAGGCAAAAAAAGAGGGCAAGAGGAGAATAAGGGATTTGCACTTTATCTTTCTGTTTCTATGAAATTGTTTGGAAAGTGCAGGCCTGAAGTGAAGGGAGGGTATTTGTTCAGCAGTCAGAGGACTGCTTCCACTTCTGAAAAGTTTAGGGCTAAATGCTGTATGTTCCCATATTCATTCATTAGGTTTTATGAGTTCTATGTAACATGTATTTTCTTTAGTATATGAAGTATATAGGCTGTCCTATATCACATACTCTATGCTCATATTATACTGTTCCAGTGAAAAAACTGGCGAACAACTTTGAAGAACTAGAAATGAAACACGGCCAAGCTTTTTCTTTTAGAGACTTTTCCCAGAGAAAAACTGGTTTGGGACATTAGGCAAAGAAGAGAAAACTCAGCCTTATTAGTACTAAGCATTGGCCTGACCTGTGTAAGGAAAACAGTGTAAACAACACACAGATATGTGATAGGAGCAATATTGCTTTCTGGAGTCTTGACATGGGGTCTAAGACCCCACCCACAAAAGTTAGGCTAGTTTTTCTTTAAAAAGTATTGAAACTGTCCTTGAGATCTGATTGCATCAGGGGCTGAGGCCTGGGCTTTCTGGTCACCTAAAGGTGTAAAAGAGTACTGCTTCTGGGCAGGTAGGGACCTTCAGACAGAGGCCTACGTGCTATGAAACTGACCAGATTCATCAGAATCACAAGGGCTTGTTACACCTGAGTTAAGTAGTATGACCATGTTGAGTATCCTTTCCATGCTATAGCTAAGTAAGCCTCATGCTAAATGTTAGATATTTTATGATTTTCTTATTTCATTTCAATTTCAAACCAGGAGCTGAATTACGATAGCAATAATAATTACAACATTTTAAGAGAGTTTATTATGTGCCAGGTTTTATAACTGTCGTCTGATTTGGTCCTCATAATAACCTTGGGAGGCAGGTGTTACTGTGCTATTATTATCATCATTTTATAGATGAAGAAATTGATGCACATACCAGTTAAGTGACTTGCCCAGGATCACATAGCCAGTAAGTAAGTGTTTGAGGCTCAATTTGAACATAGGTCTTCCTGACAACAGTCACAGCACTCTATCCACTGAGCAACCTAGTTGTCCCACAAAGCAGATCACTCACTATCTATAAGGCATATTCAAAGGATGGTGAGTAAACCAAGATGGAAGAAGTAAAAAGTTGTGTTTAAAAAACAAAATGAGAATAAGTCTGAAAAGAAAGGTTTGGGGGCAGACTGTAGAGAGTCTTGAAAGCCAGGCTTAGAAATTTAGATTTTATTCTGTATCCATTTGCAGTGGGGTAGGTACAGTCATATGTATAAATAAACTGTAGTATATCTAGATATAGTACATTTCCTCTATGCTGGTGCAACCATCTTTGTGGACTATAGATTGGGAAATACAGATAAGTGGATACCAGATGGTACATCTCTGTATCCTTACCTCTTAGAGCCTTGACCCAAGTTTCTTTATTGATTGCATTTAGGCTTTAAAATGAAAAATCATTTTCAAATAAAACTTCATAAATTTATCAAAACTTACTCATATCTTCCCCACTCCAATTTCTTTGAAGGTTGTTATCTCCTTTCCAATTTTGCATATCACTAAAGTAAAATACATTACAAAGCAAAGTAAATTTGTTGGGTAGAATTAGACTTTTGATGAAACAATATTAAAATCCTTAAGTAACTGTTAGTTATGGCATTGTAACCCCCAACCCTATTCATAACTTTTCTTTTGCCAAGGGAACAGATATTCTGAGAGGCCCTTTGAAGAGGAGGGTTGTTGGCCATTCTCCTAATATCACAGTTATCAGATGGGAAAGACAGCCTAACCAGGTGTGAGTGCTTCATAAGAGTATAGACTTAGAATAAGAATGGACTATAAAGGCATTTAATTCCATTCCCTCATTTTACAGTCTTGCTCAGAAAGATGGTTAACTGCATCCTTTGGAATCACTGTACAAGTAGGTAGTGCAGTGGATAGAGCACTGGTACTGGAGTCAGGAAGACTTATCTTCCTGACTTCAAATATGGCCACCGATACTTATTAGCTGTGTTACCCATAGCAAGTCACTTAATCCTGTTTGCCTCAATTTCCTCATTTGTAAAATGAGCTGAAGAAAGAAGTGGCAAATCACTCCAGTATCTTTACAAAAGTAAGCTTCAAATGGGGGCATGAAGAATTGGGCGTGGTTAAAATGATTAAACAGCAAAAAGGAGTTCCTACTTCCTTATTTATTTATTTTTTTTAATAATCCAGAGATCACTGGTGGTCTCTCAGAAGTGCCTGATATGATTCTGAATTACTTCCGTAGCTTGAGCCCCCACAAGTGCATGCTGCAAACTCACCATACATGTTGTACCTCAGGTAGAGTTTTCCATACATCCAGGTGCCATGTGGTTCATCAAGTAGATTGTATATACTAGACCTAAGTTCTTCATGCCTGAGAGAGGAGGAAGTTCCCTTATTCTATTTTCACAGAGAGAGAGAGAGAGTAACTTCTGCTCCAAAACTTTTGCTCAGGAGTCTTATTGCTAACATCATTTCTCTCTGGTAGACCTCACTTCTGTGGTTGTATTTATGTGGTGTCCTGGTGTTGATCTCTTGTGTGGTTTCTCAGCTGATGAGACAAAGTAATCTCTCTTGATTTTAAATGTACTCTTCTTCTTAAAAATTAAATACCTTCCATTTCTTTGCTTTTGGGTGGGTAGGTGCCACAGTGGATAGATTTCTGAGTCTGGAGTCAGGAAGATTCATCTTTCTGAGTTCAAATTCAGCCTCAGACAATTCTTAGCTGTGTGACCATGATTAAGCCACTTAGCCATTCCCCCTCACTTCCTTATGTGTAAAATAAACTGGAGAAGGGAATAGCAAGCCAAAAAAAAACAGAAAAAAAATCCCAAATGGGATCACTAAGACATAACTTAAAATGATGGAAGAACAGTAACAATTTCATTACTTAACATAATTCTGAGTAATTCCTCTTCATGCCCTATATTTCTATTTTTTATTGTAAAAGCAAGCACTCTGACACATTCAGGATAGCCTGCTGCTGCAACTTCTTTGATCTGCTTTAATAAAGGAAAGCAACTTTTGAGGGGTCAACAATCACTTTAATCAAGCACATGTATCATTCACTTAGTTCAGGGGAAAAAGTCAGCACCCTGAACTTCAGAGAAAATGCAGAGAAACAAAGATCAACCAACAGACAAGGCTTCCACACATCACAGGTCAATAGGCAGGTCACTGTCTGACCAAACGTACATAGTTACCAGAGAGAGAAGTACCAACATCTGAGTTGTAAAAGCCAGGGGCTGCTTAGCAGCTGCCCAGAAATTCCTCTAGCCAAAAAACACTTCCAATGAGTCAGCCCCAAAGTAAAACCTCACCTCAGAGTATTTAAATGCTTTTCAGAGCCATTGGGCATCACAACCTTGAGAACCACTGCCTCATTAGAAAATTAACAAAAGGTGTGTGGGCCTTCCCTAATTCAGCTTCTCTTAAAAGGCAAGTCCATTAATGGATGGAGAAGACCTTTAATATCATTAGCATTACCCTTATCAGGCATAATAGAGACTATATGTTTATTGGGAGGCAATGATAAGCCTGTTCCAGTTGGTATTACGTCCTGGAGAACCATGGGAGAGGATTAGCAGGGTAATGTCACAAATAGGTTCTATAGTGGTGATATTAATTTTAATCTTAATTTAATGCATAAATGATAGACTTGATAAGACCTATCTAGGAAAGGGAAAATAATCAGGGACTGTTCCACAATAGAGGTAATATCACAATATAAGGATAGATTCAAGATACATTACAAAAGACAGATTAATAAAAAAAAATCAGTGACAATATAAGGGCATAAATTCTGAATTCTGAATCATAGTTCTGAGATAGGTTCTGAGCCAGTGGAATTGGGGAATGATGAGCCATCTTATTGACATAAAGAGAAGTAAAGAGGGAGAAGTGGGTTTTGAAGGGAAGATGATGGGTTTAGATTTGGATATGTTGAATTTGAGGTGACATGACAAGAAGTGAGAGCAACAGATAGATCTAAAAATTACCTGACTATAGATGAGACCTGAATTTGTGAGAATGTATAAAATTCCCAAAAGAAAATGAATATGAAAAGAAGAGAGGGCTGAAGACAGAACCTTGGCATAACACACACAATCCAGTGGTAGGAGAAAGGAAAGAAGACAGAGAGAGGTCAAAGTGGTAAAAAATTTAGAATGGGGAGGAAGATCACCCAAAGAAAGATGGAAGGGCTTCAGAAAGTGAAACATTACAGAGAGATTCTACCTAGGCAAGGCAGAGAGTGGGAGAAGCTCTCTTTAATCTCAGTTTTTCTCTTCTCCAGTTTGTGTCAGTTAGTTAGCCTTTGCTAGGATACCATCCAAGATTTTGTTTCTCCTTATTCCCTCCAAGTGAAAGCTCAGTTGACTTCTTTCATGGCATGCTTTTTATTAAGCATTTGAAGAGCATGTTGTGGGGTAATGTAGTTTAGGATAGGTTAGAGTATGGGAATGTAGTTGGAAAAATACTTGGATGTGAGCCAGAAAACAACTGACTCTTCAACTTAGGACCTGTTTGAAACCTTGATCAAGTTCCTTTTCCTCTTTTGGAATCCCGTCCTTTGTAAGTGAAATGAGGAGGACTGCACGCGGTGATTTATTTTCCTATGATTCTAGTATGAGATGAAATATCAGATCCAAAACCCAATACCCAGGGAATAAATACTAAGATAGAAAGAATCCGTGACTTACCATTTAGTGCGTTTTTATGTCTTCCAGTGTGGAGAGACATTTTTTTTTTATTGAGGTGGTACAATAACAGAGTCTCTCTTCCCTAGGAATTGCAGAAAGAGTGGTTTCTGGGAGGGCAAACTAGAAAAAAGAGAACCAGTAAGTGTCAGCTTCAAAACATAAACAGAAGTTTTAAAAGACTGACAATTCTTTCCAAACCAGGGAGTCTTTAGAAAGGTTGGTAACAGAGGAGCAGAAGGAGTTTAATTCTCTGACAACTTCTAGACTGTATCATTGAACTTGATCAGCTTTGGGAATGTTCCTAATCTATTGACCTTGCTATGTGTACACCCTTAAAAGAATCTTCCAGAAAAGGTCAGCTGTTTGTTTTCTTTTTTTCTTTTTCTCCTCCTTTTAGTTCATATTGATCTAAGGCTCCTCTGACTTTCTTGGAATGTTTGTTAAGAATTTTAAAATGCTTAGGGATAATTTTCAAAGACCTCTTTTCCTAATGTGTGTGATCATTTTGAGAAACAAATAAGATAAATTGAAATCTCAGTCACAAAGTGTAAAATTTGATTCACCCATACACAGAAAATTCGCAATTGCCTCAGCATGGGGCAACTCACCATGTGAAAAGTCCCTTAACTAAGTCAGATCACAGCTTTTATGACTTTAATAGATGAATTCTAGGGATTTGCGGGAGGAACATAGAAGTTCAATGACATAACTAGGTTTACTAAGGTAACAAGTATCAGATATGGGATTTGATCATAAAATAATAAAATTCTACTATGCCAAACTATTTTTTAAACTTAATTAAAATTGATTAAAAATGATAATCTCAAACAATAATACACATTATTATTGCTATTACTGTTGAGATAATGGAAATAAAGTAAACTAGCACTAGGGTTTCTCTATCACTAACATTTTTTATCATTCAAAATTACTTCATTCCCAACTAGTAGCATAGATTTGGTTTCTTTCTTTGCAATGTTTGTTCAGTCATAACCTATCTTTATGTTCTTCCTATGGTCTTTACTGAATATTATACCTCAGTTTCTAGAACTGTCACTACCCAATTCCTATTTTTTCCCCCAATTTCTTATTAAGGAGAAATCTAATTGATTATTTAAAGAGACCGTGTCTGCTTTTTTTTTTCCAGACATGAAATAAAACAGTACACTGACATAATCAAATGTATGATAAAATCAATTCCAAACCTACATGGAAATTTTTTTGAATTAGAAAAAAATACTGAACAAATATATTACATGTTTTAATATTGTGTCAGCTCTGTTCCGCTGCATACCAGTGATAACTTTTTACAATTACCAAGCTTCTAGAATTTTTTAAGAAGTAATACATTTCCAAGATAATGATATTAAATAGTCTAAATCTTACTATTTTAACTATAATTATTTTGGACAGAATTTTTCTTTTACATTGGAATTTACCTATTTTTAACACACAAGGATTTGAGCGTAATGAGAGAAAAAAACTCTTTCATTGGCCTCTCTATATGAACCAGTGTGATGTTTACTTCTACTATGTGGGGCCCATATAGCTTAGCATATACTCTAGTTATATAGAAGACGATGAGTACTGAACCCAGACATTATGATTTGTATGACCTCAAACAAGTAGCTTCTCATATTGGATATCTATGCCTCAATTGAGGGTATTGAACTAGAACTCTTGGTTGTGGGGGTAGGGTGGGGTGGCCGGCTAAGAAGAATACTTATTGATATATTGCCTACTCTGTTCCAGGCACCAAACTCAGTGCTTTACAAATATCATCTCATTTGATCCTGACAACAACCTTTTGTGGGAGGTACTATTATTATCTTCATTTTACAAGGGAGGAAACTAAGGCAGACAGCAGTAGTTAAGAGACTTGTCCAGGATCACACAGTTAACAACATCTGTGACCAAATTTGAATTCAGTTCTTTATCATTCCAGGTCTCCACTCTGTCTATTGTACCTCCAGCTTCCTCACAGTAAACTCTAAAGACTTTTCCAACTCATACACTCAGTAATTCTGGGAAGGAAGCCACATTTAGGAGTTTGCATATTAGGTAAAGTTTTACTTTTGTTCTTTGTAAGATAAATTTGTAATTAAGGCATTTTATTTGGTTAATAACATGATTCCTCCCCCAATCCTTAATACCACTCCCTCCCTTCCCCACATCCCCTTTGGAAAAGATTTGGTGATTTTTGAAAATTTACCTTTCTTTGTCAGGAACCGTATTTTATTCACATATACAATTCCTGACATCCAAATTCTGTCCACTGATGTTCATTTAGCAAATCTATTGCAATGTATTGTCTTATAAAGTTGCTTGGGGGCACTAAAGTAGCAGAGTTGGGAGCAAAAAGGGTTGGTTTGGAGGTCAAAGAAACTGAGTGGCTCAAATCAAAACTATCACTTACTACCTGTGTGACTTTGGGGAAGTGAGGTATAATGGACTAAGTACTGACCTTGAAATTAGAAAGACCTGGGTTCAAATCCCAACTCAGACACTTACAAGTTGTATGATCCTGGGCAACCTCTTTGAGTCCCAGTTTCCTCATTTGTAAAATGAGGGGAGTGATGTCAGTGACCTCCATGATTCCTTTAAGTTTTAAATTTATGATCCTATTTCAAGCCTTCCTGACCCAAAGTCTGGCCTTCCATCTACTATGTTTCACTACCGTCACAAGAGTATATAACAAAAAATATTCAATGTATTTAGCTATCCTTTGCCCCACTGTCTATGTATTTGTGGTTCTTTGAGGCAGAAGATACTTTATTGACCTACTCACCTAGAGAATTTGAGATGGAAACTTTAGACTAATCTGCAAGGGGAAGGTGATGGGGGGGACTTCTATATTTCTGGTGCATATCTGAGAGAAGTGATATAGCAGAATGCTAAAGGATTCCCCTTGGCATCAGAGAAACCTGGCTTCATGTCCAGATTCTGACCTGTAACAGCTATGTATGTGATCATGGCAAAAATCACAGTCAAATTCCTTGACCTCTGCCACAGGCTACTATCTGCAGCTCTGAGTCGTAATGAAGTTAATTATCTGTATTCTTGGAAGGAGGTTCCATATCAGGAAAGTAATATGCGAAGGAATGTGTGTGTGTGTGTGTGTGTGTGTGTGTGTGTGTGAGAGAGAGAGAAATATGGCTTTACTTTGCATACAATCTCACAAATGTGGGCTCATTATAACTGAATCATATCCACCCTGGGATTTTCTCACATCAAGAAAATCAGAGGTCCAGTGAAACTAGTCAAAAAGCATTTGTTACACAATTACTATGCGCTGGTCTTTATTGTAGGGATACAAAGAAAAAACAAAACAGTTCTTGCCCCCAAGGAGCTTATACTCTATTGAGGAAGACAGAACCTACATAGGAGCATATATTAAAATATGAATCCAAAGAAGAGAAGTGAAAAGACATCCCAACTCCATTCCACTGAAATAGGCATTTTTTTCATACTTGTTTTGATAGATCAATTAATTTTGCTGATTTTGTTATTTATCTACTTTTCTTTGAAAATATTATTTAAAATATGGGATGGGTCTCTAGGAGGGAAGAGAAGAATTACACTGGGAGAAAATCTGGTGATGTAAATAAAACAAAAGAAAAAGAATAAAGTGTACTTTAAGAAGGCAATAGAAAATGTGTACAAAATAAATATAAGGTTGCTTTTTATTTTTTTCAGGGAGGTACTGGCAGCTGGCAGGATGGGGATCAGGTGCAGATGTTTAAATTGCACAAGACCAAGAATTAAATTTCATCAGCTTATTCAGGACAACTGAACTTCCTTTGCCTCCTGCTTATGTGTTTGTTAATGAACCTTCTTAAAGAGTAGGATAGAGAAGGATGTTCAAGCTCTAGACTCTGCTTTCCATCTATCTGGAAAAACCAGAGGCGTGATCTTATTCTCTAACATATTCTTTCTTGACTTTATAGTGAGTTTTTACCTTTGAGTTTCTGCGTTGTCAACTCAACTCACTTTTACAGTAACTTTATAGTTTAAGGTATTAATTTGCCATTCTAACAGAGCAATAGAACCAGGGATTTGGACTCAGTAGTCCTGTAGGACCTTTGGTGGTGAGGCTGAATGTTTGAACCCCCCCAGGCCACTTACTGCCTCTGTGATCTTAGGGTCTTCACAGGTCTTGACCTCAGTTTCTTCATTTGTAAAATAAAGTACTGATCTAGAGGATCTCCAGGGTCTCTTCCACTTCTAAACCTATTATTCATGCAGTCTATGAATAGACCCTTTATCTTCCCATTTTTTTGGGGGGATCTAGGAAGATGAAAAGTTCAGAATGAATGAATGAATGAATGAAAAAAAATGCCTCCTCTTCCAAATCAATTTTTTCTCAAGGAATGCAAAAGTTGCACTAAGAATGAATGAATGAATGAATGAATGAATGAATGAATGAATGAATGAATGAAAAAGCATTAATTACACACTTACTTTAGAACAACTGAAGATATAGGTCTGAGCTGACTTTGAAGTTCCTGACTTTCATATTAGATTGGGGCAAAAAACCAAACAGGCATAGGAAGCCTCTGTGCAGCCTTTCCTAACACCTTTGGTTATTAATGGTTTCTTCCTCTTCAAGTTATCTGTTTACAGATTGTATCTTTTATCCCAGTTGAAATGTAATCTCTTTGAGGGTAGGTATTGTTTGCTTCTTTGAATTCTCAGGAATTATCATGGTGCTTTGCATATACTTAATGAATGTTTAACCACTAGATGGCGTTGTCAGCCACTCTGGAGATCCTTTTCAATAGGAATTATTGCTAGGTTTTGGTCCTTCCTCTCCTTACCAGGAGGTGATTGGAGAGAAGTGCTAAACAAGTCTGAGCTCCTGGTGGTTCTTAGTCAGATAGAGTACTTCTATCCATCCACTCCACCTCCCTCTATGAGGCAGAAGCATTGTTATGTTGGGGTAGGTGGATTAGGAAATGGATCCAATCAGAAAAGTTATGGAAAACTTATTCTGTTGGCCAAACTTCATTTCCTTCTTGAACCTGCTTAAAGCTGAGTCCTAGTGACACGACCCTGACACAATGGAACAGATTTTCCAAGACAGACTACAAGCATGCTTGGGTACTCAGTGTACCACTCACTCACTTACATATCACAGTAGCACCTCCCTGATGTCATAGTCCTCTTTGAGACAGGACAAACAACAACCTTTGTGAGTAGAAAAGGAGCTGCCCCACTAGGGGCACAACTGAAAACTGGCCAGTTGGGTAAAACCGCTTCCTCCCTACCCTCTTCTTTCCTTCTTCCCTCCCTTCCCTTTCTTGTTTCCTTCCTTCCCCTTCCCCCTGTTCACATAGGATATTATACCTTTATGTGCAGGTGTTCTACCCAAAGGAAATGTAAATTTTGAACCATTTTTTTCCTTAAGGACCAGCCTTAATCCAAATCACTCTGGCTCTCACTGATTGGTCAACAACAGGTTGCAGGTCAAGGCCTATTTGGTCATTATTTGATTATCTGATTGGCTCAGAGTGAATGTAAATAGCAATTGTTTTTGATTTTTTTTTTTTTTGACTAGGTAAAGAGACCATCTTCTGCTTCCTCTCTTACCTAGCCTTAATCACTGTGTACATGTTGCGTCAGTGAAACTGAGATCTGTTCAAACCTTTGCCTAAGAAGGCCAACGTCCCCCACTACGTCTTGGACGATCTCCAGTTTTTCTGGTCTGTATCTTGCCACTCATAGTGCTAATGCAATATTCACAGCATCTATAGCAGCCATGAACATCCTGGTGCAATTCTGCATCTCAAAATATAACAGACTGTCCACATGGAAGACAGAACAAAGCATTTATTGGGACACCAGAAAGTCAAATCCCAACAACCAAAAGCCAAATCAATCACAACAATAAAAATCTATGCACAGTAACAATGCAGAGGACAACACCAGCACCAAGCCTTCCCCTTGCTCGGCTTCCCACAAACCAGCTCCTTCAAACAAATCACAAGCAGGTTCCCTTTAAACAAATCACAACCAAGGTCTTTCACTCATGCTAGCCAGCTGCTTACTTGCCTGCATCCTTCCTAGCTCTGAGTACTCTCATGACCAAATATCCTCTCAGTTCTGCTCTTGCTCCCCTCTTCCTGTTCCACCCTTCTGTTCTACCTATTCAGCAAACTCCTCCTACCACAGGTTCCATATGACTCAGACTTTCATGAAACCCAGGCAGGTCACATGGACCTAGTAATGAATGGGAAAGATCTTCTCATTTAAATTACCATTACATCATTGGCCCCAGATGGCCCCAGAGGAGAAAGTGAGGCTCCTGACTTTGCACAGCCTTCCTTCACTTAAGTCCCATTACTTGCATATCATGGCATCACCTCCCTGATGTCATTGTCCTCTTCCAGAACAAAGGACAGATAAGGACAACTGCACTCTAAGCATAAAAACAATGAACAATGATGATTGCAACTCAGATGTTCTTGCAAATGAACATTTTAAATTCACTGGGTTCTGCATAGTCATCCTGGGCTAGGGGCAGAAGAATCTCTATTTAACACTAGCCTCAGGCTTCTATTGTAGGCAATCTTTAAGATACAGAAAAAAACTTTGTACTCAAATCAAAGAGGATCATTTTAAGACATGGAACTAAGGTTTTATGGCAAACTGGAACTTTTTTATCCAGATTTCCACTTTTTTTTTTTTTTTTTTTAATCAATGACGGGGATCTTGAGTCTGGTCTCACAACATGATGAGGAGATTCAGTAATTTCCCCTTCCCCTTATAATCTCCTCACACCATCCTACTGCCCTGTCTTACTTGCCCTAGAGTTACTCTGTCTTGCATTGTCTACTTCTTTTCTTGCTTTACCAAAAGAGCGTTATCCTGCCCTTCAAAGGGAGATTATGTGAAGGTGTCTAGGGATGTTATATCTAAAGTTGCTGAATAGGAAAATATTACCATGAAAATTCCCCTTGCTTTGGATGGGGTGGTTTAAAGGATGGACTGGAAGGGAATGAATCACAAGGTCCCAGAGTTAAAAGAGGCCTGATATATAATGTAGCCCTTCCAATACCAAAAACAGTTCGAATAATTTACTCTTACCTTTCATGGATGAAAATTCCAGTTGTTAAAAATATAATAATATTTAGCAATATCTCTTCTTAAATTTTTCATAGCTCTTTAGATGAATCTTTTCTTTGTATCTATCCCTTATATTAATATTATAATGGTATTTATATTCCTATAAAATTGCATATTACTTGAGGAATTGGTATTTTATTTTATCTTTGTATCTGACACAGTACATGACTTTTCTCTCTTTTTGTTTTTATAATTGTGATTATCTCAATGGGGGAGTTCTCAATGAAGAACTTACTTTACCAAGGAGGATTAATTGTTTGTCCTTTGTTTTGGGTGATGTCTCAACTTGTATGTGAATTGGATTTAAGTGAAGCAGAGTTGCAAAAAGTCATCTGTCTCAAACTCTCCTCCAGAGTCATTGAGGTCCAGTGGCAACACGAAAGTCAAGAAGACTGGTGACATCCTGGGATGCAGTAGAAAACCTTGGAGTCTTTGATGTCTGATGAAGTCTTAAGTGCTCCACAACACAGCCTACTCAAGTTGCCTTTGTTTTCTTCTGTCCTTTTCACCAGGGAAAGTCTTCACATACTTGTAATAGACATCCCCCTAATTCAGCCAGTTGTAAGACCTTTGGTTACACTCAGCCTTGTTTATACTGTCTAGCAAGATAATGTTACCGGAGTGTGGCCCCTGTACATGTTGCAGCTTCTTGGAGCCAAAGGTGAGAATTGGGTGATTATGAACACCACAACTATTCTTTGAATTATCGTAAGAGACTTTTGTCTGGGGCCCCTGGGCGTGTAAGTGGTTGGCCCAGGCCCACCATAATCAATATGCGTCAGAGACATGACTTAAACCTACCTAGGCTTTCTAGCTAAGTTGTCTCTCAATGTTGAATGTAGTAGGTGCTTAATAATGTTTCCTGATTTGTCACAGATGACATTTTAGTATTTTGGATATGAGGTAATTAAGGCTTAAACTGTGGTAATTTAAATGGGAATGGGAATGATAACTTACACCAACAATAATTCAAAAACGAATGTGGTTCATAGGATTATAAATCTAGAGCCGAAGAGGCCTTAAAGGACATCTAGCTGAAACCCTTCATTTTATGGATCAGGAATGAGAGTAAGAGAGGTTAATACTTATATAAAGTCACATAGGTAGAAAGCATCAGAAATAGAATTTGAACACAGGTCCTCTTACTTCATAGACAATATTCTTTTCCCTCTCTCATATTGCCTCAATTTATTTTCTATTAAACATATCTTTCATTGTGCCATTTTCTCACTGCCTCTAGGAATGGATCCTAGAGCAAATTAATTTCATTCACAATGTACAGTTTTCATTTAGTCTCATAGAAGTCGTCCCTATTTGGTTATTCAATTAATTTTTAATGACTATCCTGATTTGCATCTGTCTTTGCATATAATGTGACTGTGATGTGATGTCATATAAATTAAATGAATAGATTAAAGGCATACATTATTTCATATGTCATTGGGTCTGTGATCTCACTGATGTAGAAATTCCCACCAATGGCAGAGATCATGTCTCATCCAAGCTTGCCCACTCTGTTCTAGACTCATGTGGACCCATACTTGTCCATGCCCTGCAACAAATCCTCCAAATGAATGGGATAGCTATAGCATCTGGTGGATCCTCTTCCATATGTCTGGAGACTGCATGGATACTAGTGGAGCACATAGACTCTCCATAGGCTATGCCTTATTTACCCAAAACACCATGCTAGGAAGCTGTGATACGAAGAGAAGACAGGATGCACTCTAGCTAGCCTAGGCTCCGACACCTTCTAGGAACTGGACAAGTCACTTTAATTCTCAGAGCCCCATTTTCTTTACCAGTAAGAGGAGAACAACAATACTTGTAATATGTGCCCCACAGAGTTGTTAGGAAGGGTCTGTAGGGAACGACTAAGCCATTTACCTGTTATGTACCTTAGTTTTCTCATCTGTAAAATGAGGGGTTTGGACTATGTGTCCTTGGGGCCCTCATTTTATGAGGGGGACAAGAGGACTTCATTCCTTTTCATTTCTGACTTCTAGACTTCAAAATTTCCCCCAACCAGGTCTTCATCACTACGCTTATCCCCACTTCCTTTTCCATCCCTGTTCTTGGGTTATCTTCTCACATTTGAATGGAAACTCCTCGAGGGAAAGGATTGTCTTTTTTCTCACTTCTGTTTTTATATCCGGTGCTTTCCATAGTGCCTGGCACATACTAAGGTTTTATTAAACGTTTCTTTTTTGTCTTCCTTCGTCCATCCCTCCATCCCTCCTTCCCTTCCTTCCATCCTTCTTCCCTTCCTTCCTTCCTTCTTTCCTTTCTTTTCTCCACTTATCCTCTATGGTCTTTTTCAGCTCTAGAACTATTTATCTATGAGTCATACTATTTTATGGATACAAATGTTTCATAATTGATCTTGGATTGAACAGAGATGGTAGTTTGACTTGTTTACAATCACCCAAGTGGCAAGTGGCAGATTCAGAATACAGATGTAAGTCTTCCGACTCCCGATAGAACACTTAAACCGTATAGTTTGATGTAGAGGTAGAGCACAATTTTCTGAGGGTGAATCCATAACTTCTCTGAACAGTAGTTTCCTCATCTGTAAAACAGCCATCATAGGATCATAGAATTAGAACCGAAGAGACTTCAGAGACCTTCTTCTCCAACCTCCTCATTCTACAGATGAGGAAACTGGAGTCCAGTGTGATTGTTCATTGGTCCAGTGTGGAGTCAATATCAGAGTTCAGATTGAACCCATGTCCTCTGACACTAACAAAAATAAAAAGAAAGGGATTATTGTACCTATCAAATAATATAATACAATTCAACAAATATTTGCTAAGGGACAGTTCTTGCCCTCAAGGCACCTATACTGTGCTGAAGATAATAAATGTAAAAACACTTTGCAAACCTTAAAGTGATGTATAAATGCCAGTTATTGATATCATAATTATTGGACATTGTAGAATATTGGCATGATTTACACACTGAGAGCTAATGAAGTGACCATGTGATATCTTTTGAAAATACACAAACATTTTTGTGTAGTTCATAAGCTCAATCCAGTAATATGGAGATTTACTGTATATAGAAACACTATTAGTAGCTGGGGAACTTTAGCATTTTGCCTGACTGGAGTTTACACTGCATCAGCCATGAAATGAGCAGTCTCATTTATGAATGATTCTTAATCAGAAATACATACTTTGATGAAAGTGAAAAACCGAAATACGTGGAGAGATTTCTTTGTTTGACCTTAATAAGTGTATATTATATGAGATTCCTAATTCTAGCTAAATCCATTGTCAGTTTGAAACTTCATCTCATGTTCATTGAAAACCACTCTAAATTACTTCCCTAGATCAAACACACTCCCTGAGATTCAGATAAAAATAAGATTAAGCAAGCTCCAGTGAAAAGCCTAATTAGTGCTTTCCCCTTCACTGTGGAACAGGAACAGAGATATGATCAAAAACATATAATGGTCAGACTTGGGCAAGTTTGTGGGCATTATCTTTCATCTAATAAATCACTATTCTGCATTACTTTCTAAGGTCTACTGGTCTGGAATTGAAGGAGTTTGCAAATCATAGGATTGAAAGAAGGTTGCCAAGTAATAAACTTAAAACCTGATGCTTGACATAGAATTTTTATGATCCTAAGTGCATGTCTATACATAAAAGAGCTTTTGAAATGAAAGGAAATTATTCGAGAAATTTACATTAAAGGGAAAAGGGGAAAATTCAATTTTCCTTTTAAAATTTTATTATTAATTCTCATCAGGCCTCAGAGATGACCCTTGGTACTCCAAGGCTATTTCAGGGAAGAGTGCATGCTGACAATTTGTACTGAGCTGGAAAGGCTTTGAATACAGGTGTAGTGATGGATAATGTGCCTATTATCTGAGAGCTAGCCCAGCTCTACTCAAAGAGGTTCATGACTAGAGTGGTCACAAAGGGATAGACTTTTCAGCCAGAATGAATTTTACAAATCATCTACTTAGAGTTTATGATCTGTGTGAGAGGAGAGACTACCCACTCAGGCCAAACACAAAGCACAAATATTTGTGGAATTGAAATATCATTTTAGTCACTAATGTCAATGGCATAGTATCAATTACTAAGGAAGGTGGGGAGTACAGTGGTTAGGAATTCAGGAAGTCAGGAAGACCTGAGTTCAAATCTTGCCTCAGACTTATTAGCTGGGTAATTCTAGGCAACACGTAGGCAACACATAGTCTGTTTCCACATCTGGAAAATGAGGATAATATAAGCACCTAAGTTACAGGATTGTTATAAGAATTAAATAAGATAAAGAAAAAGAACTTTGCAAATCTTAAAGCACTGTCAAAGTACTTTCCTGTATACTATCCTAATCTTTGCTATGGTTTGAGACTGATTAAGTCAAAATTCAGATCTATTACGAAAAGAAGCAGTGTTTTAACTTATAAAGCATGGCTTAATGGATAAAGCTTTAGAAGCAGGAAGAGCTGGGGTCAAGGCCTTCCTCTAACACATGCTGTCTGCCTGACCCTGCATGAGTCCTTTGAACCCCCTCAGGGCTCTAAGCAGTTCTCTCACATGGTAAGTTACAAAGCAACTACTAATGTAGGAGAATTCTTTACCTGAATGAAATTACAGGTCTGAGAATTACTTCTGTCTCATCCTAACAACAAAATCATCTTCAAACATTAAACATTTTTGAACAAAATTTTAAAATTGAACTTTTGAAATTCTCTGACCTGATAGAGCATTTAACAAAGTCAATTGTGGTTTAACTCTGCATAATTACAGAATTTACCATGTACAGTACAGAATTTTAATCAGTGATCTTCATCTACAAAATTACTTGGAAGATTTGGTGCCTATAGTTATTGCTTGGTTATTGTGCGTTGGCCTTCCCATGGTTCTCGCTCAGCAGGACCTATGAGCTATTTCTAGTGATGGTGGCTTATATTGCAATACCTTAGTGTTGACCCTTTCATCAAGGATTTATAAATATTGCCTTGGGAGCATGCTACAAATTTGAATTTCAGGAAGCCAGAGAGAGAACATTTTGGAGAGCAGGCCCTTGCCTCTGGAAATCTTTCACCTGACCTCTTTAGCAAAACCCATTGACCTTCAGGGCCTGGTGCAATACTAATCCTTTTGCTTTGACATTTCCTAGCAGGAGGTCAACAACATTTCTTCTTTGCTGAGAATTTTAACTGTGGAGATTAGGTAAAATGCTGAGTTTGTGTTTTGTATGTATATTCAGGGGCCATAGAGACTTGGGTACCTTCAAAAAATTCTTAAAAATTAAATTCTTCAAATATTTAAAGATCTATAAAACAAATGTCTTTCCAACAGTTAGAATTGTGTAACAACTGAACTGGCTAACTCATTAGGTAATGGCTTTCCTGCCCTTGTAAATATTTGAGAAGAGATTTTGTTATCATGCATGAAATGCACTATCAAGTTGAGTGGGCCCCTTGGGAAGGATTTATAGTAGGACATAGACAAGAATTTTGAAGAGGTGATGAAATGAAATGAATAAATAGGGATAGGTTGTGATTTTGAGCACTGGAGGGAGTGACCACATAGATGATTGCTATGAAAGTACTGCAGTTCTGGAATGTCCCAAGCAAGTACTCCACAGAACTTCTGAGTTCTTTCTAATAAGGATGACTTGGAATCCAAAGCCTGATCTCATTATATTACTCCTCTATTCAAAACTCTTCAGTAGATTCCTTTTAGTAACTGAAGATTATCTACATTCTTTACTGGCAATCCATACCTTTTCCAACCTTGTGCTGTTTTAACTTTTAAGATTTATTTCACATTTTTTATGTTCCATACGTGATATAGACTGAATGATGACTTTCCATTTCTGTACGTGTCCTGTGATCAGCTCAATGACATATCTTTCATGAAACCTCTCCTGTTTCTCCCAGGCAGTAATTATCTTCTTCTCAAACCTAAGCTCTTTATTTCTATCACCTTTATGCAATTATCATGGGCTGTTTTAGATTATAATTATTTGTATATAGATAAATGAATCACTTATTAAGTCCCTACTATGTGTCAAGTAGTATGGCACAACAGATTGAGAGCTGGTCCTTGGACTAAGATGTATGTGTTGGTCCTTCATTGCTGAAGAAGACCATGCCATCAGAGAAATAATGACATGACTTGCACTTGATTTTGTTTTGAGTGAGGGAGGGCTGTGCAGGTCACTTCTCCTCCAGAGCCATCTGAATCCAGTGACCAGATATTTGTCAGGATGACTGGATATGACCCAGGAAGAGGCAGTTGGGCTTAAGTTACTTGCTCAAGGTCACACAGCTAGTGAGTGTCAAGTGTCTGAGGTGAGACTTGAACTCAGGTCCTCCTGACTCCTGCAGTGGTGCTCTATCCACTGCACCACCTAGCTGCCTTTGGACTAGGAAGACATGATTCAAATCCTTCCTCTAATATATATTAGTTCCATGACTATGGAACTTTCAGTGTCCAAGGCCACTCTCTTAGATTATAAATTGCAGAGATGCTTTGTTTTGCATTAGGAGATGGCTTTCCTCATCTAGGAGTTCCTCATATCAGTGAAATTATAGGTCTAATCTCTATCACTTTGTGCTATGCACAATACAAAATATGTACAAAAACAAAACTAATAATTCCAATTTTCAAATACCACATCTATTTCTTCTTTGTATCTCTTCTAATTCCCAGCATCTTGGTCTGTATAGATTATTAGGAACTGAAATTCCTGTTGATTTTAAGGCTGAGTAAGCATTTGTTAAAGATTTAACTCAAGGACTTCATTCTTCCAATTGGACTAGAAAGCTTCTAATGTTTCTTCTTGCTCTTAGATTTTAGTATCCCAAATGTGAGACACACATATATGTATATGTATGTATGTGTATGTATATGTATATATGAAATATATATCAAGAATGTATACATATATACACATATATGTATGTATGAAGTATATATGTGTATATATGAAATCTCCATATCAAGAATTTATTTTAAGAATATACACCCACGTATATATTTAAGGTAGGGTCAAATCCTTGAGAGATTAATGTTGCACAAGTGCACATTTTAACTCTATGAAAAAATTCAGAGACAGAGTTGTCCCATGTTGTAATAGGCTGCCTTTGTGAGGTACTGAACTATCTATCAATAATAGTATTCAAGCAATGATTGAATGACCTTCACTTCACTGAGTGGCAAATTAGGTTAGATAATATCTTAAATCTCTTCGACAAATCAACTCAACAGATATTTTTCAGTACTTTTTATTTGGAAGACATGAGGATACAAAGAAGAAATAGGACATGATTTGTTCTCTCTGGGAGTTTATAGCTGAGCAAACCAGTTCCTTCTAGTGTTTAGATTCCATCACTTGGTGCTTAACAGAGTATTCTACGTAAAGAAGATATTAATAGATGCTATTTGTTGTGAATGATGATGGTCAGAAGACAAAAAGACAGGCAAGGAAGAAGTTTAGAAGGAAATTTAATTGAATAAACAAAATACCTTTAATTAGTTTCTCAAATAGTAATGGCTTTCATGAGAACCACTTATTGATAGGAATAAATGGGAAGAAAGACTTAAAAAATAAAGTCTGGAGAAATGTTCTTGGAAAGAATGGTAATCAATAATGCAATCTGTTTCAGGAGAGTAGAGAAAAATTGTTTGGATCTTTGTGAATGAATAGATGCAGGTAAACAGAAGAAATGACGGTAGATCTGGATTTAAATTCTTCCTAAGAGTCTTTGAAATTGCCACATACAAAAGAATCCTCTCAATTTGTTCCTTGAACATAGTAGGAGAAGTCAAATTTCCCCAAATGATTTTCCAGATAATTCCTTGGGGAATACATAATCATTCTTTGACTCAACAAGAGACAAAATTATGGTACAAATCTTTCCCTCTGTACCAACTTTCTGTCCTTGTTTTACTCTCTACTGCTGAATTAAATTCAATTCAATATGCACAAATCATATTCCCATTACATACAAGATAGTGTTTTAGGTGCTGGGGAGACAAAATCAACAGAGGAATAATCACTGCCATCAAAGAGTTTAGACTCTACTGGAGATTCATTCTATTCTGAAGCTTAAGAGACTCTGTAACTTGAAGAGTGAGCTTAACCTAATATAAATGAATTATTTTGGGGCTTATGGTACAATTTAGTGTTTTCTTTCGGAGTCAGAAAAGTATTATTTAAAGTCGTCTGGCATGAAAAGGTTGGAGTTCAAATCTTGGCTCTGCCTCTTCCTACCTGTACACTTTTGGAATAGTTATTCAATATTTTGGACTTCACCTTTTTCATCTGTTAAAAGGTGGGGGTTGAATTATATGATCTGAAGACTCCTTCTAGATCTAATTTTATGTTCCTTTGCTCCCTAGGAATGCTGGGATTGGATTATTTCATGTCCCTAGTTCATAATTGACTCTGTAAGGCTAATTAATGCCTAGCAGGGGACAGGATCATTTCAGGACATAATGTATTACCAGGGAAATAAGAACGGAAATTAAAATTAAAACTTGTGAACAATGCCTAGTCATGCAAGGCTTGCTGCAATGATTTCTACGCTCACATTCACACACACACATATGCACACACACATAGATTCAGCACCTTTCCCATATATTATGCTTGGTTCTTTCCCTAATACTTACAAGTGGGGAGAGAAAGAGGAGAAAGGGTGTTCAGGGAGAACTAGCACTTCTGGTGTGTTTTTCAGAGCTGATCATCTATCTTTGCTGTTCGCCCATCACTCAACTTTCACTTAAGGCTCCAAGGAGTTGTAGCATGTGTAGCAGCCATACCCTGGTAAAACTGTCTTGGCAGACAGGTCAAATCAGGGACTGATAGGCCTCTAATCCATCTTAGTGAGTTAGGAGGATATCTACCCCGATCATGTGAAGGTTTCCCCTGGCAGAATGAGTGGATGAGAACATTTGGTTTTGATGGTCATGAAAGCAGTTGAAGCAGGCACTTAGAGTTTGGTCAGATATCAAAGATGCCAAGATCATCTGTTGACTCCTGGGCCATATCTGGTCACCTTCACTCTTGTCTTGCCATTGGACTCCAATGACTCTAGAAGAGAATGAGGCTGATGACTGTACAATTCTGCCTCACTTAATTCAATTCTTAGACAAGTGGAGATATCACTTGGTGATGCCATTGGTTCTTCTTGAAAACAAAGGAGGGACAACAGCAACCTACAAGCAACTGAAGCCTTTCCTACCTTCAAAACTTCCTACCACCTTCTACCATCCTACATAGTTCAGTCCTCTCTTCTATTTGTGAACCAAACTACTTGAAAAAACAGCCTGTTCTTATCTTGCCTCCCCTTTTCTCACTCTTTCTTTAATCTGGTCTCAAACTTCTTCATTCAACTGAAATTACTCGCTCCTGATTTCCTAATCTCCTTATCACCAAATTATCATTATTGATCCCAAATTTTTCTGCTGCATTTGACACTATTGCACTATTGATCACCTTTTCCAAGTGGATATTATTCCCTCTCTGTTACATTCTCTTCTCTTTTGGTATACTGCTCTCTTCAATGTTCTTTTCGTACCCATCTGACCATTTCTCAGTATCCTTTATCGTTCACACTAATTACGAGTATGTCTTGTAGCTGGTCATTTTCCCTCTTCTATTTTCTCTGTCTATTCTTCCTTGGTGACTGCCTACACTCCCATGATTGTATTATAATCTATATGGTGATGGCTCAAAGTTCTTTATATCCTATCTCAGTTTCTTGCCTGAGTTTCCATCCCTTGTTATTCATGCAATCTAACTAAACTAGTGGTTTCTTTTTCTTTTTACTTGTGACACTCCCATCTCTTATCTCAATACTTTTGTCAGAAATACTCTCTTACACAGTCCTTACTTTAAGATACAACTCAGACAACTGCTTCTTCAAAAAGTGTTCTCCATTCACACTTCTCACGTCTCCCAAAAGCTAAGTGGCTTGGTATATAGAGTCCTGGGTCTGGAGTCAGAAAGACCCGAATTCAAATGTGACCTCAGACACTTATTGCTTGTGTGACCCTGGGCAAATCACTCAGTTTCCATCAGTTACTTCAACTGTAAAATGAGGATAACAGACCACTTACATTGCAAAGTTGTTCTGAGGATGAAATGAGATAATATTTGTATAGCACTCAGTATGGTGCTTGTCACGTAGTAGGTCCTATATAAATGCTTATTCTCTTTCCTCATCTATCTCTTTATCTATCTGTCTGTTTATATCTATCTATGTCTATATCTGTCTATATGTATGTTTATAACACTTACAGTAATTGATTAATTAATCACCAACTACCTATTGTGTATTTATATAGGATATGTAGATATAAATAAAAACTCAACATTCCAAAGCTGAACTCAACCATTCATTCTCCAGAAATTTATTTCTTTTTCTAGGTTCGGTTAATAATAAGAATTTCCAGATAGACACAATTCAACTTCTCTTCACACATCCTGAGACATGTGCACACACAAACATGGATACACACACACACACACACAGAGTCCCTGCCCTCAAAGAGTTTCTATTTAAATTGCCCTTGGCTTGTTGTAGGCCCCCAGTCACCTTCACATTTTAGAAGCCCTCCAAAACTTTCCTGAATCACTTTTCCCTTTGGAAAGTCTGCTGTACAAAGGTCATGCAAAACATGAATACAATTCATGGAAAAGTGACTAAAAATAAAACCAAATCAAAGGAGTGATTTTTTTTTTTTGTTCAGTTCATTACAAATGGAGTAGGATATTTTTTCTCTCAATAAAATTCAGTGAAACCATCACCATTATTTCCCTCTCATTAGATTTTTATGTAATTTGGCAAATAGTTTCTCTAAGGGAAAAAAAGGTACTTAAAGTTTACACATTGCCTTCTCTCTCAGTTCTGTTACATCTAACACCAAAAAAGGCTTTATCTTTGTATTTCTTGAAAATATCATTGAGTTTTTCTAGTAGCCATGCATATTTCTGTCTTATTCTTGTTTCCTGAAGGGAAGTTTTTGAATTACTTCATTGTATTAGAAGTTCTAAAATAATTTAATGAAATTAAAAATTCATGTATGCATGCACAAAAGAAAAAAACAAAAATCACAAAAGCATCCCAAGAGTGTCAAATATAGTGTCAATAATATTATTAGTTGAAATCTCATTTTTCTCACTGAATATATATGGTTATATTATATGCAATATATTGTCTCCCATGTATGCAAATTATTAAGGAATGCCTATAGTATTTGTGTGTGTGGCTATATTCTATAATGTCATTCCTCTTGACCTTACTTTCCATCCTAGGTCTGCACCACTTAGGATCTGAACTGAAAAGTAGACGCTTGGTTTTGTAGCATTTTTTTAACCTCTCTTTTTTTCCCTCACTGTATCTTCCTGAATTGTGAATTCCATATTGTATCATGTCTTGACAGGTCCAAATAGGCCTACAATGGGTTGATGTTGCAATATGAACATATATACAAATATTCACACAATTGCAAGTGTGCTTATATTTCCATGTCAACTTTATATTTTCCACAGGATTGCAGTCATTTGAAAATACATTTTTAAAAAGGGTACAAAGAAGAATAGATGTTATAACAGAAAATCCATTTCCAAGCTACAATTGGTGGCTCATGGCCATAGTACTTGGCTGTTCTCATTTCAATGGGTTTGAGCAATTTTTACTATTCTCATACTAGTTACTAATCAATTGGACAAAACCACTGCTTTAAAATGTAATGGTATGCCTAGAATCACAAATTTAGTTAGTTGCAAATGCAGGACAAGAGAGCAGAAAATTTTCTGTTAGGCCACCTTGGCACTATGACTTTAGTACCTAATAAACACAGTTTTTTGTGTATATATATATATATATATATATATATATATATATATATATATATATATATATGTTGACATTTATATTATGCTAGTAAGTTTTGAAAATGTGGAATTATTTAGACTAAAAAATATATTAAATGTAGTTTAGAAAGCCTGTTGTGATCCACAACTGTGGTTGTTTTCTTCTTTGTTTTGGGGGTTACCAGTGGAGGAAAATGATCACCTCTTGGTGGCTGACCTTATGATGAAATTCTCTGACATTAGAAGCTGAATCTGTCACAAAGTTCTTGATAGAAGTCTTTGTAGCATTATCAGATAATGAAAAGAGCCCTGTATTTGGAATCAGAGAGCCTGGGTTTGAATTGTAGCATTGCTACTTACTGGCTGTGTGACCATGGGTCACCATGAATAGGTCCCTTAATTTTTCTATTAACCAGAATCTTTCCATTAATTTCCTTGTCTTTATTGCCTAGACTTAAGAAAATGATGACAAAGTGTTAAAATGTAGATTAAGCTTAAAAACATGTCAGGTGCTTTCAGAGAGAAGTTTGTTAAACATTTACTAGTATTTTTCTATGACTCCTGGGGGAAAGGAACAGAAGAAATAACTATAGAATTTGGAATAAAGTAAGGAGAAAAAAGAAGAGAATAAACCTGAACTGATAGAAAAAAGAGTTGTGGAATGTTAGATCTGGAAGGAACCTTAAATAATATATTATTTTACCTCATTTTACAGAGAAAGAAACTAAGGTTTAGTTAAAGGACTTGGAAATCAATCATTAAACTTTCTGGGCACCTAATATGGTCCAGGAATTGTGTAAGGCATTGGAGATGCAAATATAAAGACTAAAATGTATGTAATATTAAGTTTGGGACTAGAGTTTATGTTTTATGTAACACAAAGGAAAAAAAAAGACAAAGAAGATATCCAATTTAAGAATTTCTATACCAGCATCAATTTTTAGAGAAAGTTTTATTAATGTCTTTTGCTTTATACCACAGTCATTTTGATATGCAGCCACTTTTCCCAGGTATTAGACTTCCCCAAGTAAGAAAAGGCGGTTTAAAATAGCCAAATGGCATTGTCCCCCTATCTGATGGTTACTACAAGATTCTGCTATTGTTCTGTAGTGAATAGAGCCCTGGTCTTGGAGTCACCAAGATTTGAGTTCAGAGACATTTAATGTGACCCTGGCTTACTTGAGTGCTTTTTTCTCTCAATTATATAATTTGCAAAATGGAAATAATTTAGACAGCTACCTTATGGGGTTACTCTGAGGATCAAATTAGGTGATGTAAGAAGTATTGTAAACCTTAAAAGAGGATTATCAATCAACAGATATTTAATCAATGCTTCCCATGTGCCTGGCATTGTACTTTGCTCAGGGAATGCAAAAAGAAAAAATGAAACAGACCCAAGCCACAAAGGTCTTGCATTTTATAATATAAATGTGAGATGCTGGTGATGATGAGGAGAGGGAAGTTTGTTTCTTCATCTGTTTTCTGTAGTTACGATTGTTTATTATAATTGTGGAGAGATAAAAAACCCTAATTAAATATTTCCATTATTTTAGTCATTGTATATACTATAACTCTTGTTCTGCTTGTTTTGCTCTATCAATTCATACAAATCTTCTACTTAGTATTATGTGTTAAAATATGAACACACATATGCATATATGTGCATTTCAAAAAAGGGAGCAAATTTTACCTCATTAGACATTGAAAGAATATCACCCCCTTTCTTTTTTTTGTAAACAGACATCCATAGTATTAATATTTTTGATTGCAGTTGAATACACACCACCCAAAGCATCATTTTTTAAAGTTTCCAGTCCATATGCTTTTCTAAACTTTGTTTAAGAAAGATATGACAATAACTCATTTTTTTTAAAGAAATACAATTCAGTATATTAAAAGAAGGGGAAAATACAGACCCAGAATGACATTTGTGGAACTGTTGGTGCTTTCCAACAAATAGAGAACTCAGAATAATCCAAGGTAGCAACTAGTCTACTTTCTGATGCCCTGGACATAGACAGAAATCCATAGATAATTGGGGGTTATGAACATAAATTCCAGGAGGGCAGAATCTGGGCTAAGTTATTTTCCTTTTGAGGTTTTGGTTTTCCCATATATTCTATTGTATAAAAGAGGAAGAGGGGGTTCTTGTTATAAATGATGTTTTAATTCATGCTAATTTCCATTGCAGATTTTAAAAGTATTATTTTTCATGACTCAGGACAAGAAAAACCTCAGCTCAGTGATGTACTTTTGTATAATAGTTTATCTGGCAAATATTTTTAATGTTCTTAAAGGATAATTTACCTGTCATTGCTGCTTTACCCTGGCATACAAATTAGGGTCTGCAAAGAAAATATTTAAGTGCAGAAACAGCAGGGGTATTAAAGAAGTCAGTAGACTCTAGAAATGGTTCCATTGTATATCTGCAGAAAATGCAAGTATGTACTCCTGGTCCAAAGATGCTAGAATTTTTCCTCCATTCTGTGGAAACATCAACTGAAACGCATGCCTATATCCCATAGGAATAGATACCAGCTGCATGTTACACAATGAGCTATCAAACTAATAGAATACCTTCTAAAACAATAGCCTGTGACTATGGAAATAGGAGTATCTTTGTCATGGTGAGATGATTCATCTCACCCTCAATTGTGCCAGGGGCACTTGCTTCTTGGTGTACAGAGCTCCATTTCAGTTTATTTCATTGTACTGTCAGTTGGTCTAGAAACAGGCTGCTCTCTGTTTCAATGTGTTGTCATGTACTTATTCTAGTTTGATGTCAGGCCTAGCTAAATCATGGTGTAGTGGCAGTCACACAAGTAGATTGAAACCTGGGATCATTAGAAGGTCATTGATTTCAGGCCAGATTGAGTCATCAAAAAGCAATTCATTTTTCCTTCAAGCCATAATTATGTATAACTCAAAAACATCTGGTAAAGTTTAAAGCAGATTAGGTTAATTAAGGGGGAAAATTCTAATTTGAAAGTGTTCTTCTATTTCTTTTCCTGTGGAAGGGAAGCCAAATGAGGTCACCACATTTCAAATTCATGTTCAGTCACAATTTCAGGTGAGCAAATCTGATCATTGGTGTTCCATGGCCTTCATTTTTATGGTGAATACAACACTTGCCCCAGGAATGTCTTTGAATATTATTTTATAAAAGCAAGAATTAACCTAGTTGCCAAAATAACAAAAACACCTATTTCCTATATATTTTATTTTTATCATGATATAAATCCTTTAAATTGCTCAAATCAATTTACTTTTCTAAGTTTCTCTGGACTCTTGTGTTTGCATTTCTCAGTTTATATGTTCTTATCTTTTCACTAGAAATGCTTGAAGGTATTCTATTTCATGAAATGATTTAAAAAACTTAAGGGGTGAGAAAAAATGCACTGGGGAAAGGGTAAAGGGAAAGGTAGAATGGCATAAATTATCTCACATAAAAAGGTACAAAAGAGCTATTACAGTAAAGGGGAAGATAGGGAGTGAAGAAAGTAATAAAATTCAAAGTAAGAAAGCTATTGAACTAATAAGTAAAACTAAGAGCTTGTTTATTGAAAAATAAACCAATACAACAGGTAAACCTGGTTAATTTGATCAAAAAAATAGAAAGCAGAAGAACTGAGTCAAATTTATCAAAATAAGAGCCATTTCCTAATTGATAAATGGTCAAAGGAAATAGGCAGTTTTCAGAAGAAGCTATCAGTTATCTATAGTAATACGAAAAAAATGCTCTAAATCACTCTTGGAGAAATGCAAATTAAAATAGCTCTGAGCTATCATCCAGACATGTCTGATTGGCTAATATGACAAAAAAAGAAAATGACAAATGTAGGAGAGCATGTGGGAAAATTAAAACACTAATGAGGTATTGGTGAAGTTCTATACTGATTCAACTATTCTTGAGAGCGATTTCGAACTATGCCCAAAGGGCTATAAAAGTGTGCATACTTCGTAACCCAGCAATGTCACTACTAGGTCTGTATCTCCAAAGGATTAAAAAAACCCAAGAGGAAAAGCACTTATAGTTGCAAAAATATTTACAGCAGCTCTTTCAGTGGTGGTAAAAAAATTGGAAATTGAGGGGATGCCCATCAACTGGAGAATGGCTGAACAAGTTGTAGTATATGATTGTGATGGAATACTATTGTGCTATAAGAAATTACAAGCGGGATTGTTTCAGAGAAACCTGGACTTACATGAACTGATGAAAATGAAATGAGCAGGACATTGTACATAGTAACAATAACATTGTATAATGATTTACTGTGAATGACTTAACTGTTCTCAGCAATACAATGATCCAAGACAATTCCAATGATGAAAAATGCTATCCACCTGTAGAGAAAGAACAGATAGATTCTGAATGCAGATCAAAGCATACTTTTTATTTGATTTTTCTTGAGGTTTTTGTCTGATTTTTTTTTACAACATGACTAACATGGAAAAAAAAATTTTGCATAACTTCACCTGGATAACATATATTAAAGTTTCTGCCTTCTCAATGAAGAAGGGCAAGAGGGAAAGAGAGAATTTGGAACTCAAAATAAAAACAAACCCTGAATGTTAAATATTGTTTTTATAAGTAATTGATGAAAAAATAAATTTTAAAAAGAAATTATTCTATTTCTTTAAAGGTCTATTCATCCACATAAGAATAAACTCAGCATTGTAGTACAAGTAATTCTTCGTTGTAATTCTATGTCTTTTGCCTTCTGGAGTATTATATTCCAAGATCTTTTATTTTTGGTTGAAATTTGCAGGTGTTGTGGGATATTGACTGTACATCCTTGATGTTTAAGCTGTTTCTTTCTGGATACACACACACACACACGTGTGTGTGCGCGCATATACACATGTGTATATGTATAAACTAATCTATATCTATATCTATTTATCTTTGACATGGGAGCTCTGTATTTTGGCTATGACATTTCTAAGACTTTTCCATTGATGAATTCTTTCTGAAAGTGATTGTATGTTCTGTGTCTTTTCACTTTTACCTCAAGTTCTACTAGAACTGTGTGTATTTCATTAATTTCTTGAAATATATTGTTCAGCCTTTTATTAAGGAGCTGAGTGCTTTTTTAAAATCATCCCACTTTGACCTGTTCAGTTATTTCTGGTATCAGCTAACTTACATTTTTTAAAGTTTTTTTTTTCAGTCTTTTTATGGAAAACTTTTCTTGCTGCTTTATAGAGTCATTGATTTCTTTTTGGTTTATTCTGCTTTCTCTTTTAAGCTGCTCATTCTCATTCCAAGTCTTTCCTTTATAGATTTTATGCCTTTTTTAAATCATTTGTTTCATTTCACTATTTTTCAGTTTCTGCTTTCAATTTTGTTCTCCCCTTTCTAAATTTGCAGTGTTTAAAAAATAATAAATTGATGGCTCTATTTTTAATTTACCCATCTCTTCAGCTTTCAATAGATGCCTCATGCTGAATCCAAGCTCTGTATGTTATAGTGTTTTTCAGTGATGTGGTTGGTCATGCTTGATCTCATTCCCAGTCTATTGGATTCTTTTTTATTTTTGTAATTATTTATTTACATTTAGATTTCAACATTCACTTCCACTAAATTTTGATTTCCAATTTTTCTCTCCATCTCTCCCCTCCCTGTACTCCATAATATGTTGCATTCTGATTACACTTTCCCTCAATGTGCCCTCCTTTCTATCATACCCTACTCTTCCCTTATCCCTATCTTCTCCCTTTTCTTATAGGGCAAGATAAATTTCTACATCCCATTATCTGTGTTTCTTATTTCCAAGTTATATGCAATAATAATTCTTTTATATTTTATATATATATATATATATATCTTTTATATATATATAAAAATTCATTTCTAATACTTTGAAGGCCAACTTCTCTTCCTCCCTTCCTCCCTACCCATCCCCACTGAAAAGGCAGGCAATTCAATACAGGTTATGTATATGTCATTTTGCACAAGACTTCCATAATAGCCATGTTGTGTAATACTAATTATATTGTCTTCTATCCTATCCTGTCCCCTTTTTTTATTCTTTCATTTGACCTTGTCCCTTCACAGAAGTGTTTACTTCTAGTTACTCCATTCTCCCATTTGCCCTCCCTTCTAAAATCCCCTTCACCCGCTTGTCTTCTCCTCCCCTACTTTCTTGTAGTGTAAGATAGATTTTCATACCAAATTTAGTGAGTGTGTTATTCCCTCCTTAAGCACTATGTCAAAAGAGTAAACTTCACTTTTCCCTTCTCACCTTCTCCTTTTTCTCCTCCACTGAACAAGATTTTTCTTATCTCTTTTATGAGTTATATCCTGTCATATTCCATTTCTCCCTTTCTCCTCCAAGTATTTTTCTCCCTCACCCCTTAACTATTTTTTTATGGATATTATCTCTTCTGATTCAACACAACCTGTACTCTGTCTTTATGTGTGTGTGTGTGTGTGTGTGTGTGTGTGTATAATATCTCCACCTACCCAAATACTGAGAAAAGTCTCAAGAGTTACACATATTATCTTTCCATGTAGGAATGTAAACAGTTCAGTTTTAGAAAGTCCTTTATGATATCTCTTTCCTGTTTATTTTTTCATGCTTGTCTTGATTCTTATGCTTGAAAGGCAAATTTTCTATTCAGTTCTTTTGTTTTTTCATCATGAATGCTTGAAAGTCCTTTGTATCATTGAATGACCATTTATTTCCTTGAAGTATTATGCTCAGTTTTGCTGGGTAGGTGATTCTTGGTTTTAATTCCAGTTCCTTTGACTTCCAAGGCCTTCTATCCCTTAATGTAGAACCTGCTAGATCCTGTGTTATTCTGATTGTATTTCCACAGTACTCAAATTGTTTCTTTCTAGCTACTTGAAATATTTTCTCCTTGACCTGGGAACTCTGGAATTTGGCTACAACATTCCTAAGAGTTTCTCTTTTCTGGTCTCTTTTAGGAGGTGATTTTTGGATTCTTTCAATATTTATTTTGCCCTCTGGTTCTAGAATATCAGGGCAGTTTTCCTCGATAATTTCATGAAAGATAACGTCTAGGCTCTTTTTTTCATTATGGCTTTCAGGTAGCCCCATGAGTTTTAAATTGTCTCCCTGGACCTATTTTCCAGGTCAGTTGTTTCTCCAATAAGATGTTTTACATTTTCTTCTATTTTTTCAATCTTTTGGTTTTGTATTCTAACTTCTTGGTTTATCTCATAGTCATTAGCTTCCCTGAACTCCATTCTCTCTTTCAAAGAACTATTTTGTTCAGTGAGCTTTTGAACCTTCTTTTCCATTTGGCTAATTATACTTTTTAAAGCTTCCTTCTCATTGACCTTTTGAACTAATTTTTCCAATTGAGTTAGCCTGTTTCTGAAGGTGTTAGTTTCCTCAGCATTTTTTTTTTTTGGTTCTCCTTTAACAGGCTGCTGACACACTTTTCAAGCTCTTCTATGGCCTGAGTCCCTTTCATTTCTATTTTGCTGGTACTAGAGGCAGAGGCCTTGAATTCCTTTGACAGTATGCCTTGTTCTTCCTCATCTGAAAGGATGGAAGGAGACACCTGTTCACCAAGAAAGTATCCTTCTATGGTCTTATCTTTTTTCTTTCTTGAGTATTTTCCAAGTCAGTTACTTGACTTTTGAATCCTTTGTCAAGAGGAGGTTCCTAGTGCACCTCTTCTCCCTAGTACAGGGATTGTACAGGTTGAGATTCAGATCAGCTGCTGTACTCCACCAGGGGCTTTAGGTGGGAGTGGGGCTGCCACTGAAGGCTAAGGTTCAGGTCAGCTGCTCAATTCTGCCAGAGGCTTTAAACTGAACTGCCTGGACAATGGACCCAGGTTTGTTCCATGTAACCATCTGCCACCCGCTGATGCTGCCACCACCTTGGGCTAATGCTGTGGGAACCCCCTTCCCTCGTTGCCCAGTTGAGTGACCCCCTCCCCACTGACCTTTGGAGCTTTCTTTTTCACTTGTGGGTTGAGGGATTTGGGACCCTCCCTGATGGGAGTTCTGTCCCAGAAGTCTGTTCAGGTCCTGTTCCTCCCAGTGATGCATAGCCAGGGCTGGGCTCCACTCTGCTCAGCTTCCTGTGAGATAGACTTTTTCTTTGAGCCTTTCAAGTTACTTTGCACTAGAAACCTCTTTCACTCTGTTGCTCTGTGGCTTCTGCTGCTCTAGAATTTACAGGTATTTTGTGAGTTGTGGGGGAAACACTAGAGTATATGCATCTTTCTACCCCACCATCATATGAATGAATTCTATTGGATTCTTGCTTTGGCCCCTAAATCCTGGCTCTAGGATGGATCTTTGAAGTTCAGAAAATTGAATCCTTAAGGCACTTTCTGTTTTCTTAGGCTAAAGTGTTGGGGACCTGAGATCCCCTGGATCTGGATTGCTCTGATCAGCACTACAAGAATCCATAACACTGGTTGGGGTTCTTGATGACCAGTTCTTCAAAGGTCTCCCAACCATGGGCTTTGTTACCATCATGGGGCTTTTTTTTTAGTTATGTATCCCTCTAGATACATAACTTTGGGTACAGGTTACCCAAGGCCTTTCTCTTATTGTGCTTACAAATGGTTTGATGGGCATAATTTTCTATTGCTAGGGGTGGAAAAACTACTTACTGCAGTTGTAAATTGGATTCTTGATAATTACTCAGCCTGGCACAAACTTCAGAGTTTTTCTGGAGTAAGTACATGCAAACTGGTCAGAGTCCCTACTGTTTAGGCAGCTACCTTGTAAAAAACCTCCACCTACTTGTGATGATGCTAAACAGTATTATAATGATATCTGATTTTTACATATACCTTTAAAATATGAGAACACTTTAGATACATTATTTCATTTAAGTCTCCCAACAACTCTGCAAATTAGGTATCATAGGTCTTCTTCATATTTTACTCATGAGAAAATTGAAGTTCACAGAGCTTAAATGACAATTCAATTCAGCAAATACTCATTAGATGCCTGTTAGAGTCAAACACACTGGACAATGCATTGGGGAAACAAAGATGGTAAACTAAATGGTTTCTGCCCTCAAGAAATAGGTAGTTACAAAGATACGAACAGAGTAAACTAAATAGTCCCTGTCCTCAAGGTTTTTTGAGGATGAAACATAGCATGTATATAAATAATTAAATATTGAGTAAATATAAATTAAAATAAATTAATTAGGTGAATACCTGGAGATGAAACAGGTAAGGTTATGACTATGTGAGATCCAAAAGGCAAGAAGAGCTATCATAGATCTATCAATTGGAGTCACTAGTGTAGTTTGCTTGTAGTAGCTGTGGCTGAATCCAGGTGAGAGTGATGACGAGTGAAGTTTTTGAACAAGTCTTGTAGTTGATTGAACCAGGAGGAGAATCACAGATTACAGTAAAGTGCTATTCCCATTGAGCAATACAGAGAGATTTGTCCATCATCAGTGTCACATCAGGGACTTGGAAAAGACTCTTAAAGGGAGATAAGGACTTCTTAGTTTAAGAGTATCATGATATACCTCAGCCTTATGTATTCCAGGACCTTTGTGCTTCAAGTTTGAGCCCACTCTCCCCAGGGACCAAGTATGGGCAAGATGGAGAGAATGTACTCAGTTTGAGGAGAATGGAATATTTTTTTATATTTTGCTCCTTGCTACATCTTTTCAGTGAATATCCTTTTATTGAAATTAAAGCTGAGGAGGGAGGGAAGAAGAAAGAGAGCGAGTAAGGAAGAGAGAGAGAGAGAGAGAGAGAGAGGAGAATGAATTTCTACCTAATGCTTCTGATCGACCTCTTTCTCTCCATTGTACCACAGTGAGCTTTTCAGTAGTCTGAGCAGAAACTCATCCAGTCTGCAATCCTCAGTCACTCTGGTATTTACTTGCAGCTGAAACAATTATCCAGGACCAGGGAGAGAAGTGACAATGGAGATAATCAGTCTCTCAAGGCCATAATGTACTCTCTATATGCATAGTTACAAGTCAGAATGGCAGAGAAGAACACTGAGGCTAATGCACAGGGCACCTGCCATTACAAACCCATAAAAGAATGTTACAATGCTTCAACATGATTTACTAAATGGATGGTGCAGCGAATTTCATCAAGTTTAAATCTAATTGCTCTAGCCTTTGTCACTCTAATGGAGATGCTGTTCCTGTTACTGCTGATTCAGAAATAAGGTCTCGTTTACTTCCATGTTGGCTCAGCTTCAAATTAAACTGAAACACCATCCTGGGTGATATGGATACAAAGTCTCCTCAGTTCATGAAAATTCATAATCTTTCCCCTCCACTTTAAAGCACTTCAAGTAATAATCTTATATGGTACAAAATTCATTCTGTAGTAAAAATATCTAGTAAAAAAAGAATTAAAAAGGGAACAAAAATTGCCATGGATGCAAAATTCAGTGGAAAGAAATTTGAGTTTTGAGTCAGAGGACCTTGGTTTGAATCTTGACTCTTCTGGTTAGGGGTGGGGGCTATTACTGAAGTTTCTCTGAGCCCCAACTTCTTCATCTGTAAAGTAAAGAAGTTGGATTAGATGATCCCTGAGATCTCTTTCAACTCTAAAAGTGTGATCCTATGATATGTGATCTTATGCTCTGTGACCTAGGTCTATTGTGACTAAGTTTATATGTAGGTGTCCTCTTGTTAGCTTTCTTGATGATTCAAGACCATCCCAAGGGATCATCAACTCTTAAAAAACTCTATAACATTACAAAAAACCCTCAAGTGCAGGAGCTCTAGTTTCTGACTTTCTATCCTATTACCTACCACATTGCCTTATGTTTGCTGAATTGAATACTATGATGATTCTGTGACCTCACTGATATGAACTCCTTCCATTGTTGCAGATCAAAATACAGTCAAGTTTGTTCAATTTGTGTGGCAAAGAAAACAACAAATATTTAATGTATATTTTATGAACTTTGAGATTTGTAAAGTGCTTTACATACATTGCTGCCACACCCATGCTGGGGGCCTTCTGTGAGAGAGAGAGAAAGAGAGAGAGAGAGAGAGAGAGAGAGAGAGAGAGAGAGAGAGAGAGAGAGAGAGAGAGCAAGCGAGCAATAATAATGTGAAGAGAATGTTTTGAAAGAATTCAGAACTTGATCAAAATATTGTATACCAGTGACTCTAAATGATAGTATGATTTCCAATGCAACTCACTTTAGGGCAGAGATGTGGTGGACTGTGTGTATTCGTCTTTTGTTGCCAAAGAAGACTATGCCATCAGAGAAATGATGACAAGACTTGCACTTGACTTTGTTTTGAGTGAGGGAGGGCTGTGCAGGTCACCAGCCTCACTTCTCCTCCAGAGCCGTCTGAATCCAGTGACCAGATATTCATCAGATTGACTGGAGATGACCCAGAATGAAGCAGCTGGGGACCAAGGTCACACAGCTAGTGAGTGTCAAGTGTCTGAGGTGAGATTTGAACTCAGGTCCTTCTGACTCCTGCACTGGTGTTCTATCCACTGAACCACCTAGTTGCCCCAATGTGATGGACTAGAGAATAAAGTAAAGACATTTTCAACCACAGACATTGTATTAATTTGTATTGTTGTATTACATATATTGGTTCCAAGTGAGTACTTCTATTGGAAGACTGTAGTTTGGTGGGCAATGATAGATGTGCAGAAAAAGAGCATATATATATATATATATATGTATATATATATATATATATTTGTGTGTCTATATATATACATATGTGTGTATATGTATTTATACATATACATTTCAGAGATAAAAACTAAAAAAAGTACATAAAGATACTGTTTTTTACTGCTTTGTTCAATTATATGTATATATGTATACTTAAACTTTATACATTTCACAGTTTACATGTTATCTTTTTGCTCCTTATATATCATAATTTGCATTGAAATAATTGTATTTATTGATGATCATTAAGTATCCAGTTTAAAACACTCAGAGAAATTCCTTATACAACTGTAAAGTTATCATTTAGTAAAGATCTTCTCTCAGTTACTACTAACAGAGGAGCCACCATCTCTGTAGTGGTGGAGGAAGGAAAGAAAGGGGCAATGATATGTTCCTGTCATCATGAGTTGAATCATTGAATAGATTACTACAAATAATGTTATAACTGATGGGGAGATTGGGTTGAAATAGGTTCTCAGCTACTAAGTTGAATCTATTCATATCCACAAAATACTTTAGTTCAGGAACATGAATGAAAATGTTCGTCATTTTGAATTGTAGAAGTGACAAGTACCACTTAATAGACATAGAAAGAAGAAAATGAAACATGACAAATTTACAGTAAATAAGGAAGACAAGAAGCAAATTATGGTGAAGAAATAAGCACAATACAAGAGATCCTGTACCAAGTCCAAAGATAAGAAAGATTCCTTATAGTTCAGCAGTTATCAAAGGGTAGATTGGAAACTCCCAGTGTCCACAAAATCCTTTCAAGGAGTCTGAGAGGTCCATCTTATTTTCATTATCACATCAAGATATTTGAATTCAGACTTGGCTGTCTATCTACTGAACCAACTGGCCACCCATTTAGATAGATAGATAGATAGAAAGATAGGTAGGTAGGTAGATAGATAGATAGATAGATAGATAGATAGATAGATAGATAGATAGATAGATAGATAGATAGATAGATAGATAGATAGATAGATAGATAGAAAGATAGGTAGGTAGATAGACAGATTAGATAGATAGGTAGATAGATAGATAGTTTTTAGAAAAAATATACAGATAATCTTCCATCTTTGAACTAGTTATGCCAAGAAAACCCTTTATGGGATTATGAAGTGTCAGACAAGATTGAAACAGCCCAAGCACAACAACAACAGACACACACACAGATATGCACACAAATACATACATATACAGACACTCAACTTGGTAGAGAAATCTATCTTCCTCAATAGGGAAATAGAAGGGGAAGGGGGTAAGAGTAAAGGGAGAATAATAAAAAGGAGTGTAGATTAAAGGAAGATAGTGGGCAGAATCAAAAACAGACTCAAGGAAGAGCGGGGTAAAAAGAGAGAGAAGAATAAAAAAGAAGAAAATAGAATGGAGAGAAATAAAAAGTTAGTAATCATAACTGTGAATATGAATGTTATAGACTCACCCATAAAATAGAACTAGACAGTAAAATGGATTGTAAACCTGAATCCAATGATATGTTATTTACAAGAGACACATTTGAAACAAACAAAAAAAGACTCAGTTAAAATAAGGGACTGGAGGCAGAATCTATTATGTAAATTAAAACAGCTCTGAGATATACCCATCAGATTGACTCACATGACAAAAATGGAAAATGACAAATGTTGGGAAAGGATGTGGAAAAAAAATTGGGATGCTAATGCACTGTTAATGGAGTTGTGAATTGGTGAAACCATTCTGATGAACGATTTGGGACTATGCCTAAAGGGCTACAAAACTACTCATGCAGTCAAAACTTAGTAATTCCATTACTAGGTCTGTATCCTAAAGAGATTAAAGAAAAATGAAAAGGGTCTATACACACAAAAATATTTCTAAGAGCCCTATTTTTGGTGGTAAAGAATTGGAAGTTGAGAGCATGCCCATTAGTTGGGGGAATGGCTGAACAAGTTGCAGTATATGATTGCTATGAGTACTATTGTGCTATATAACTAATAATGAGGAAGATGGTTTTGTAAAAACATGGGAAAACTTTTATGAATTTACAGAAAGTTAAGCGAGTGAGCAGAACCAGGAGATCATTGTATACAGTGACAGAGATATTATAATGATCATTAACTGTGAAAGATAACTAGTCTGATCAACAAAATGATCTAAGACAACTGTCCAGAGGACTCATGATGAAAAGTGTTATCCACCTCCAGAGGTAGAAATGAAATTGAAGTATAATTAACTCATTTTATTTTTCTTGTTTAGTGGCACAGTGGATAGAGAGCCCAGCCCAGAGTCAGGAAGAGTGATCATCTTCCTGTGTTCAAATCCTGAGTTCAAGACACTTAGTAGCTGTGTGACCCTGGGCAAGTCACTTAACCCTGTTTACTTCATTTTCCTCTTCTGAAGAATGAGATGGAGAAGTAAATAGCAAACTATTCCAGAATCTTTACTAATTAAACCCAAAATATGGTTATGAAGAGTTAGATATGACTGAAATGACTGAACAATGATTTTTAAAATATGGAAATATGCTTTTCCATGATTTCATATTTGTAATTTATACAACACTGCTTTTTTTCAGTGGGTGGGAAAGGGTTTAGAGAAAGGGAGTAAATTTGGAACTCAAAATTTAAAAAGAAGTAATATAAATAATAATTTGAAAATATAAATACATATTTTTAAATAAAATTGTACAAAATAATAATCAAAAAGAATATAAAGAGATCTTGGGATCAAAATGTTTAAGAACCTCTGTAGAGATGATAAATTATATTCACATATATCTGTAGGGCTTATCAAACGTTCTTACAATAATCAACCTTGAATTAGATAGTTAAGTACTGCCATTTTCATTTTACAGCTGAGGAAATTGAGGACTCATGACTCCAAATACAGTGCTCTTTAAGAGTATTTTGCTGGTGATGTCCTGTACGTCTTTCTGGTTCCACAGAGCTCTGTAACCCTTCCACGATGAGATCAATAGTCACTCCAAAGAGATCGGACAAGGCACATGCAGTTGAAAAGTACAGTAAGTGAATGATACCTTTTGCACAAATTAGAGATTAGGAACTGCAATTGGATTGCTAGTTCGAGTTAGTCTTTTCCCACAAAGATAATGGACAATGTAGTTCGACAATGAATTAGTCCTACAAAAGTTAAATTTAAATTTTTATTAGTTGTGGATGCCACAAAATTCCATTTTTTAAGGAAATTTTGGATGAAATAGGCCTTTGTGGTATACAATAGGAACTTAATAACTATGTTTTACATCCCTGCAATCTACCCCTTCCTCCTTTAACTGAGAGAAAGCATTCTGAATTTTAAATAACTGACATAATTAACATTGGGAATTCAAGCTATTCTTAAATTGAGGACTGCTTGTATATGTATAGGTGTCTTGAACACCAACAGTAGGCATATAATGAATATTTATTGAATGAATAGATGAATGGATGGTGGACATTAGTGTTGCCATTGTGATTAATAACAAAGCCAACAAGAAGTCAACGATTATTTCCTGTGATAACTTTAAGGTTTATAAGAATATAACATAGAAATAAAACAATGAATATTAACACTATCTGCCATATATGCTGTCTCAAGAAACAAATCATTCAATAAGAATTGGTTTATGTGGCAGTCACTCTTCTGGGCACTGTAAATATAGAAATAAAAATGAAAGTCACTGCTTTTGAGAATGTACATGCCACTGATGAGAGAAAGCATGTGTTCTTCATTATAGTCAATTGACAGATCTTGTATTTGCATATCTACAATATCTTCTCATATGTGTCTACTTTTCTCCATTCATACAGCCACTCTTCTAGTTCAGCTTGTCAACAGTTCTTTCCTAGTCTCTTACAACATCCATCCAACTGATCTCCTTGCCACAAGTCTCCCCCCATTCCATTCCACCTTCTGTACTGCTACCAAAGTGACTTTTCTAAAGTGTAGAACAATGACTTCACATGCATAATGGCTATCATATCACTTGTCTTCTCAGTGGGGAGGGAAAGGAGTGAATTTGGAGCTGAAAATAAAAATAAAAAAGTAACATTGAAGTGCAAACCATTCCACCACTATCCCCACCTACTCATTCACCATCTCCCACTTGCTTTACTTCTGTGGCTATTATATCCACCATCAAATAGAAATTTCTTTGGCATTAAAAGCCCTTCATAATATGACCCCTTCTTATCTTTCCAATTTCCTTACACACTATTCTCCTCCAGTCCCTCTATAGCTTAGCTCTCCTGGTTGACTTGATCCCTACACATGATACTCCATCTCCCATCTCTTTTACCTTTGTACTTACTCTCTCACATGTATGCCTGGAGTATGGTTTACTCCATTCTCACTTGTACCCGCTTTCCCCTTCCCTCCCCAGTTCCCTTCAAGACTCAACTCAAATGCCACCCTCTGCAGAAAACCTTTTCTGTTTCTTCAGCTTTGACTTCCTCCTCTTAATTGCCCTTAATGTGTATCTTGTACTTACCCACTTATATGCTTACTTTTTCCATTAGAGTATGACAGCAGGGACAGTGTTTTCATTTTATTATCAGTGCTCCTCACAGAACATAGCATCTACGAGGTATTTAATAAAGACACTGCTTGATGGTAATGATAGTTCATGATTAAAAGTTAGTAGAGTCCTTTCTCTATAGCAACCTAGGAGCTAAGTAGTGTTGTCATCTTGATCTCATTTTTACAGCTCAGAAAACTGAGGTTCAGTGACTTCTCTCACAGCTGCTGAGTAGAAGTCAAGATTCAAAACCAGGTCTTCCTAGGGCAAAGCTATTGCCTTTTCCACTATTCTGCATTGCTTTCTTTACAAGGCTTTGTGAAGGGGAACTAAATTTTGAGTGAAAGGGCCTAGTTTGCATTCTTGCTCTGCCACTTATTATTTACATGATATTGCTCATCATTTGACTTCTGGAGGTCTTATTTTTTGTAGATCCCTCACGTATCAGGTGAATGGTCTCTAAAATCCTTTCCCGGTCTATGATTTTCTCACATCACATTCAAAAGAGATTATTTGCTTTGATTGAGCGTGACAACTCGCCATTCTAGTGCTTATTGCCAGCATGGCTTAATAGAGGTAAGGGGTAGGTGCTACGAGTTTTGGAGCTGGAGGCAAAAATTCTGGGGAGGGGATACTGGTTCTTCAGGACACCAAGCCTTATAGTTGGAGACCCTGAACAAACCTAGTTTAAAAGAAAGTCATTATTGGAAAAAAGGAATAGGTCAAGACTGAGGCTAGTAGAAACTCATTAGGCATGTGGCCCGCATTGGGAGATGCAAACTAGTAACTAATTTTAGCAATGATTATCACTAATTATGTACTAAGCTTAGTTGTTTCTCTCTACTGATGACAAATGCTGTCAACAACCCCTAAATTTAGATACCCTGAGGTGAAGCCCCTGTTTCCCCATCTTTGTTATAATTCTGACTTGGCTTTCAATTTCTTTTTTCTTTCTTTCTTTTCTTTTTTCAGAAGGACATTGCCAATTACTGGTACCTCCAATGAATGAATATCTTCTAATCTCTGAGAGAATTTCCCAAAGGATACTTGTGTTGTGCGTGCTTTTGGCCTTTGAAGTATTAAGGTATTAATGATTACATTAGCATCTTAGCCGGGATGTGTAAGGCATAGCAGATGAGGAAATATTACATTCGTTCTGATGCCAGTCTGAATAGAAATACAAGACGGTACTTTTATCCCTGAAACACAAAAGCTGCTTTTTTCCCCTCCCTACAATCTTTCACTGGCAACACAAATCTGTGGTCAGCTAACAATTTTCATATAAATTTTCTAATCTGTTTGGAAAGCACTGAATTATGTTCTCAAAATAACAGCTTTACAGAAAGAAGACTATAGAAATTCTCTAGGATACGTTTGTGGTTGGCTTCCCAAATACACTCCCCTCCCCTTAACCTTTGTTCTAACTTTAATAAATAAACAAGAGGGGATGGTTTTGGCGAGGCTTTTAAGAAAATCTCACTGCTTGCTATGAATAAAACACCAAGCTCCCCTTTCACTTGCTGCCAAAGATGTTTTCATTTGGTGCACATATCCCATGGCTACCTTCAACTGGAGGCAGAGTTATTTAAGGATTCATCGTTATCTTCCCTGGGCATGGCATTCCTAAAGGCCTGATACGTTATTTTTTTAAAATGTAAACCCTGCTATTAGTGTTGACGATTGCATCTTTGGATTTATAGAGTGAACTGAAGTGCAGTGCTTTTGTACTGAACTGGATTTGCATGATTCTTACTTCTGGAGTTTGTTACTCTAATGCAGTAGATAAAATCTTAAAAACGTGGTCAAGAGTAGACCCTTCTGCTTTCCACCAAATAATCCATTACTTTAATATTCCACCCTCTTAACACATTCTAGGATGGCGATATTTTCTGATCCAGGAGGCTGCTTATTTTGTGTAGCCTTACAGAAGCACCTAACATTCCTTCACATTCCAACACTTGGTGAGAACATGTACAAACCACGACAGTGAGTGAATCATTATCACCATGTGCAATGGCCCTCAGTCTAGGAATTAAGGAGGAAAAATATCCAAAACCAAACTAGCTCAGTTACCCTTCTTCATATAGCATTATTTGGACGCATGCAGGTTCTGCCTATTGTCCTCTGTCTGGCTCTGCACGGTGTATTGCTAAGGAGGCGAAGGAGCAGTCTCTACTCCATGTAGGTTTATTGCCCAGCAGAGAACCATTGATCAAGAGCTAGCAACTTCATCTGTGCTCAATATCTCCACATCATTGTTTGGTGTCTGAATAATGTTCACTGAAGTGACATGCTTAATGGGGAGTTAGAGATGAAAACCTTACTCCCTACACAATGCTCTATATTTGCAGATGCCACATTTCTATATTTTAGGAAAAAGAAACATGATGATATAAAGAGAATTACTCTAGCTTCAAGAAGGCAGTTTTACATTATCCCTTCTTTAAAAAAAAATACAAAAAACAAACTAAAAAGACAACAGACTCTTCCTCATAGCATGCTCATAGAAACTTGGTATTTGGTCCACAAGTTAGATAATCAACTCATTTTTAATATGGAGGCTTCAATCAACAAAATATTTATAAAGTTCCTACTATGTGTTACCTTACTGATATTAAGTGCCTACCAAGATGGTGGGGATTCATAGACAAAAATGAATCAGTCTCTCTCCTTAAGGAGCCAACATTCTACTGAATAGACACAACAATTATACATGCAAATGAATACTTTTTTTTTGTTTTCTGTCATTTGTTTCTGAAGAAGACTAATGATGCCACAGGATGATGTCTTGATGTCTCTGAACAGGACTTAAGTAAGGCAGAGTTTCACGAAGTCATCAGCCTCACTTTTCTGTGACAGCCACAGGGGCTTCTCTCTCTTAGTCATTGCTAGCAAGATTCATGCCAAAGTCTTCTTTAATAGGCTGATGTTTACCTGGCAGATGATCATCTACCTGGGAGCTGGGGTGACTTCATAAAGGGCCAAGGATCAGTTGATGTGATATTTATTACCCAACAACCCCAGAAGAAATGCCAGGAGCAGAGCAAAAGTCTGTATATAGAATTTGTTGATCTGACCAAGGCCTTTGATACCATCAATAATAAAGGCTTTTGGGAGTTGGAACTGGAGTGGCAAAATTTGTTTGAACAGAGAAGTTCATCAGCATTGTATGTCAGTTTCATGATAGCATGCTTGCAGTAGTTCTGGATAATGGGTGATACTCTTGCACTTTTCTGGTCACCAGTGGAGTGAAGTAGGGTTGTTACTTGTTCCCATGATTTTCAGCATGAAGTTTTTAAGAAGGTGGGCAGATGCCTTCAATGAGGATAAAAACAGCATCAGAGTCAGTTGCCAGACTGATAGTATGTTATTTAACATGAAAGGACTACAAATCAAGACTTGAGTGCAAGGAGAGTTGGTGTGACTTTTTATTCACAGTCGATTGTGCACTCAAAGCAGCCTCTAAGGTTGAGATGCAGCATAGTATGGATTGACTTTTTGCTGCTTGTTCTAATTCTGTCTAACAACACCAAGAAAACAGAAGTTCCCCACCAGCCAGTGCCACAACATCCATATGTGATTATTGCAAAAGGAGAAACATTAAATGCTATGGATAAGTTTACTTACCCATACTTTCCTGAGTTGTACACATAGATGATGAGGCTGAGACATGCATTGCCAGAACTAGGTCAATGTTTGAAAGGTTCTAAAGGAAAGCATGGGAAAGAAGTGATATTAGACTGCCTACCAAAGTGAAGGTCTGCAGAGCCATTGTGCTGACCCCATTATTGCATGCCTGTGCAGCCTAGACTGTATATCAACACAGTGCCAGAAAACTGAATTGCTTCCATTTGAATTGTCTTAGGAAGGTTCTGAAGATTACCTGGCAAGGTACTGAATGCAAATTTCCTTTTTCATGCTTAACTGCCAAACATTCAAGCTCTTCTACACACTATTCTATTGTTCTAACATGTCTAGGTAATTTTCTTTAATGATTTTTGAAATATTATATCCAGATCCTTTTTTTCTTAAGGATTGCATGTAGTCCTCTGAGCTTGAGTTATCTTTTTCTTGATTTGCTTTCCAGGTCAGTTATTTTTGATATGAAATATTTTACATATATATATATATTTATTTTCTCAATCTTTGAGTTAAAGAATTCTTACTATGTCCTATAGTCATTGTCTTCTATTTAATTTATCTTTATTTTTAGGGAGTTTTTACTAGAGTAAGGTATAGCACCTCTTGTGTTAAGGTACTGATACTTTTTGTAAGTCTCTCAACCATGTATACTGTTGTTTTAAATGATGACATCATTTCTTCCTCAAATTCTTTTCTTCTTATGCTTAAAATTTTTTTTAAAAAGTTTTGATTGTAGGCTTTTTGTTTTAGTTTTTACATTTTCTTATCCTGATTTGTAGCTTGCTCATACCCTGTAGCATAATAAGCCTTTTCAGTAGGCTACTCATTTTCATTACTGAGTCTTCATGATCTGAGTTCCAGTTTCTCCTTACTGGGTGAATCAGACCAAGTAGGGTTATTCCTTCATCTAGCTAATGGGACTAATTATCTGATTAAATTAGATTAAAACTTCTGTAAAAATTGGACAATAATTTGGAAGAAGTTAGATTTATATCAACCCTTCACACCATTTGCCAAATTGAGATTGAAATGGATGCATGACCTAGATACAAATGGTCACATCAAAAAAAATTAGAGAAATATGTAAAAAAGTGCCTGTCAAGCCTATGGATAGAAGAAATGTTCATGACCAGACAAAGATAAGGAAGACCACAGAATATGAAATAAACACACAAATTAAAAAAAATCATAAACAAATTCAATAAAGTTAAGATGAAAAGGAAACAATTTAAGGGCAAAAAAATCTTCATAGCAAATTCTCTGGTAAAAGGGTTGCTTCCAATAGCTAAAAGGAATTAATTGAAATTCCTAAGAAAAAGGCTGTTCAGTAACTGATCGATGCTCTAAGGCTGTGAAAAGGCAGTTTTCAAGAGAAGAAACTAAGGCAATCTAAAGCCACAGTTAAAAAAAAAGTTCTGAGGGGAAGAGCTAAGATTGAGGAATGAAAATAAGCGACTTTGCCTCAGCTCCTGCAAACCTCTTCTTCAATGGCTTATAAAGTGTGCCAAACTGAATCCTTAATAGGACAGGAAACAAAAATAAGTCATTTTCATAGCCCACAGAGGCTAAGGAATATAGAGAAGTTTGCCAACACAAGGTATGGGGGTTAGCTGGGAGAGCAGAACAAGAGTAAGAGCAGCACCTGGCTGTGGCAGTGGCAATACCCAGGGAGAGTAAGGGCACTGAACATTGGGGAAGAAAGAAATCCCAGAGAACCTCTGTACTGCCACTGGAAGCAATAATTGTTGTGAAGTAGAAGCTCTCTTGATAATTAATTACCCAGTTCTGGATCGCAGTTCTAGGACAGGGGGGACCATGGGAGGAAGGGTCCTACTTGTGTAAGAAACAGAGTGAAAAACTGGAAGTAAGTTAATAGACCTCTTCCTGGATTATGTCATGTTGAAAGTAAAACAAGTAAACAAACAATAAAAACAAAACAAAATAAAACAGGCTTCCAGCCTAGGATGTAGAAACAGCAAAAGAAAATGGACTGAGGTCTGCCATGCCTGCCTCCTCTCCCTAAGAGGGGAAGAGCGATCAGCATAACATAACATTCAAAGTCAACAATGGGATTAAAAATGAGCCAAAAGGGGAGGAGCCAAGATGGTGGACTAGAAAGACTCAAATATGCTAGCTCCGAACCCACAGCCCAGAAATGTTCTGTAAAAAGAACTCCCTGGAGTTCTGGAGCAGAACAAGCCATGCAGAAACACAGTGGAGGGGATTTCCGTTCCAGAGAGCCCTGGAAAGCCATCCCCAGGGGTCCATCTCACACTGGACAGTGGAGCCCACCCCTGCGCTGCCCTGGCCACGCGACCCCAAGAGGAACAGATCTGAGCAGGCTTCAGGGATGGAACTTCCGGCAGTCATGAAGGTCCCTCCACCCACAAGTCAGTGAGAGAGACTTCTGGGCTGGCCGAGAGGGGAGTGGGGTGTCTCCATGGCATGGGCCCCCTCGGGAGGCAGCAGTAGACGCAGCTGCAGAGGCATTGGCCCAGGACTCCCAGAGCAGACAGGAGCTCCACTCCATTACTGAAGATCTCCCCATAAAGCCCCTGAGGGAACTGAGCCTGGGAGGTGGCCCTGCCCCTACCTGAGCACCAGAACTTAAGCTCACATTGAATAGCAGTCATGCCAGCCACCGAAAGCTCTGAGGCTGGGAAGCAGCATTTGAATCTCAGACCCCAAGCACTACCTGGGAAGATCTAGGCAGGGGTGGAGAGGAATCTCAGAAGTCAAGTAATTGGTTGGGAAAATGCCCACAAAAGGGAAGAAAAATAAGACCAGAGAGAGCTACTTTCTTGGGGGACAAATGTTCCCAACTTTCATCTCTGATGATGAGGAACAATGCCTACCATCAGGGAAAGACATAGAAGTCAAGGCCTCTGTATCCCAAACATCCAAAATAGATATCCAATGGGCTCAGGCCATGGAAGAGCTGAAAAAGGATTTTGAAAATCAAGTTAGACAGGTGGAGGAAAAACTGGGAAGAGAAATGAGAGAGATGCAAGAAAAGCATGAAAAACAGGTCAATACCGTGCAAAAGGAGACCCAAAAAATGCTGAAGAAAATAATACCTTGAAAAATAGGCTAACTCAATTGGCAAAAGAGGTTCAAAAAGCCAATGAGGAGAAGAATGCTTTCAAAAGCAGAATTAGCCAAATGGAAAAAGAGGTTCAAAAGCTCACTGAAGAAAATAGTTCTCTCAAAATTAAAATGGAATAGATGGAGGCTAATGACATTTTGAGAAACCAAGAAATCACAAAAAAACCCCAAAAGAATGAAAAAATGGAAGAGAATGTGAAATATCCCATTGGAAAAACAACTGACCTGGAAAATAGATCCAGGAGAGACAATTTAAAAATTATGGGACTACCTGGAAGCCATGATCAAAAAAAGAGCCTAGACATCATCTTTCATGAAATTATCAAGGAAAACTGCCCTGACGTTCCAGAACCAGGGGGCAAAATAAATATTGAAAGAATCCACTGATCACCTCCTGAAAGAGACTCAAAAAAAGAAACTCCTAGAACATTGTAGCCAAATTCCAGAGTTCCCAGGTCAAGGAGAAAATCTTGCAAGCAGCTAGAAAGAAACAATTCCAGTATTGTGGAAATACAATCAAGATAACTCAAGATCTAGCAGCTTCTACATTAAGGGATCGAAGGGCGTAGAATAGGATATTCCAGAAGTCAAAGGAACTAGGACTCAAACCAAGAATCACCTACCCAGCAAAACTGAGTATAATACTTCAGGGGAAAATATGGTCTTTCAATGAAACAGAAGCCTTTCAAGCATTCTTGATGAAAAGACCACAGCTGAAAAGAAAATTTGACTTTCAAACACAAGAATGAGAAGAAGCATGAAATAGTAAACAGTAAAGAGACGTCATAAGGGACTTACCAAAGGTGAACTGTTTACATTCCTATATGGAAAGACAATATTTGTAACTCTTAAAACTTTTCAGTATCTGGGTAGTTGGTGGGATCACACACAAACATACACACACACATGTACACACACGTACACGTGTGCGCACACACACATACACACATGCACACACATACAGAGACAGAGAGCACAGAGTGAATTGAATAGGATTGGACCATATCTTAAAAGAAATTAAGATAAACAGTGAGAGAGAAAAGTAGTGGGAGGAGAGAGGGTGAAATGGAATGGGCTAAATTATATCTCATTCAAGAGGCAAGCAGGAGACTTTTTAGTGGAAGGAAAAAGAGGAGAGCTGAGAAAAAAACATGAAGTTTACTCTCATCACATTCGACTAAAGGAAGGAATAAAATGCACACTCATTTTGGAATGAAAACCTATCTTACAATACAGGAAAGTGGGGGAGAAGGAGATAAGCAGGGTTGGGGGGATGATGGAAGGGAGGGCAATGGGAGAAGGGAGCAATTTGAAGTCAACACTCGAGGAGGGACAGGATCAAAAGACAGAATAGAAACAATGGGGGGCAGGATAAGATGGAGGGAAATACAGTTAGTCTTACACAACACGACTATCATCAAATTCATTTGCGAAACTACACAGATATGGCCTATATTGAATTGCCTGCCTTCCCAAAGGGAATGGGTGGGGAGGGAGGGATGGGGAGAATTTGGAACTCAAAATTTTAGGAACAACTCTTTAGTATTGTTCTTGCTACTAGGAAACAAGAAATACAGTTAATGGGAAATAGAAAGTCATCTGGCCCTACAGGACAAAAGAGAAGATGGGGACAAGAGAAGGGAGAGATGATAGAAGAGGGGGCAGATTGGTGATAGGGAAAATTAGAATGCTTGGTATATTGGGGTGGGGGGAGAGGATAAAAGGGGAGAAAATTTGGAACCCAAAATTCTGTGAAAATGAATATAAAAAGTTAAATAAATAAATTTATATTAAAAAAAATAAAAATGAACCAAAAACATAGAAAAAGGGAACTTATCATAAAAAAGCTATGGTGATGACAGGGAAGTTCAAAACTCAAACTCAGAAGACAGTGATTTGATATCTATGAGAAAAGCTTCAAAGAAAAATGAAGATTGAAGCTAAAGAAAGAGATTTAGAAGTAACAAAAAAAGATTTTAAAGGTCAAGAATGAGCTGTAAAGGAAGAATTAAGGAAAGAAATGAGTTATACAAGAAAAAATTATGAAAATAAATTAATAATTCAGTTAAAAAAGGACAAATACTGAAGAAAATAATAAAATAATTCTTTAAGATTCAGAATTGGACAAATGGTCAAAGATGAAAAACCTCAATGAAGAAAATAATTTTCCAAAAAGCAGAATAGATCATTTAGAACTAATGACACCATAAAACACAGCAAAACAATATAACAAAATTTTAAAAAATGAGAAAAAAAAGGAAATACAATATAACTCATGGGAAAAACAACTGATCTAGGAAATAGATTAAGGAGAGAAAACTTAAGGATCACTGGATTACCTGAAAGTCATGAACATAAGAAGAACCTATTTCAAGAAATTGTTAACTTTCTAGATATTTTATTTTTTTTTACAATCATCAATTTATTTATTTATTTTTAGATTTCAACATTCATTTCCACAAAATTTTGAGTTCAAATTTTTCTCCCCATCTCTCCCTTTCTTACTCCCTTTAGTACCTTGCATTCTGATTACACCTTCCTTCAATGTGCCCTCCCTTCTATCACACCCCACCTTCCCTTATCCCCATCTTCTCCCTTTTCTTGTAGGGCAAGATAAATTTCTCTACCTCATTACCTGTGTTTCTTATTTCCCAGTTATATGCAATAATAATTCTCAACATTCATTTCTAATACTTTGAATTCCAACTTCTCTCCTCTCTCCCTCCTTCCCCATCCCCACAGAGAAGGCAAGCAATTCAGTACTGGCTATATATGTATCATTTTGCAAAAGGCTTCTTAATAATCATGTTGTGTAGTGCTAACTTAATTGCCCTCTATCCTACACTGCTCCTCTCTTTTAATTCCCTCATTTGATCTTGTTGCTTACCAAAAGTGTTTACTTCTAGTTACTCCCTTCTCCCATTTGTCCTCATTTCTATCATCCCCCTCACCCCACTTGCCCCCTCCTCCCCTACTTTCCTGCAGTGTAAGATAAATTTTCATGCCAAATTTTGAATGCTATTCTGCCCTTGATCCATAGGTAAAGAAAGTAAGCTTCACTTTTCTCCCTCATCTTCTCCCTTTTCTCCTCCATTGAACAGGATTTTTCTTATCTCTTTTATGAGTTATTACCCACCCCATTACATTTCTCCCTTTCTCCTCCCAATATTTCCCTCTCTCACCCCTTCATTTAATTTTATTTTTTTATGGATATTATCTCTTCAGATTCAATTCAGCCTGTGGTGTGTATGTGTGTGTGTGTGTGTGTGTGTGTGTGTGTGTGTGTGTATGTGTGTGTGATCCCTCCACCTACCCAAATACTGAGAAAAGTCCCAAGAGTTACAAATATTATCTTTCCATGTAGGAATGTAAACAGTTCAGCTTTAGAAAGTCTTTTATGATTTTTCTTTCCTGTTTATCTTTTCATGCTTCTCTTGATTCTTGTGTTTAGAAGTCAAATTTTCTATTCGGTTCTGATGTTTTCATCATGAATGCTTGAAAGTCCTCTATGTCATTGAATGATCATTTTTTTCTTTGGAGTTTTGTACTCAGTTTTGCTGGGTAGGTGATTCTTGGTTTTAGTCCCAGTTCCTTTGACTTCTGGAATATCCTATCCCAAGCCCTTCTATCCCTTAATGCTGAAGCTACCAGATCCTTTGTTATCCTGATTGTATTTCCACAATACTCAAATTGTTTCTCACTTCTTGCAGCATTTTATCCTTGACTTGGGAACTCTGAAATTTGGCCACAATATTCCTAGGAGTTTCTCTTTTTAGGTCTCTTTCAGGAGGTGATCAGTATATTCTTTCAATATTTATTTTGCCCTCTGATTCTAGAATATCAGGACAGTTTTCCTTGATAATTTTATGGAACATAATGTCTAGGCTTTTTTTTTTTTTGATCATGACTTTCAGGTAGTCCCATAATTTTTAAATTGTCTCCCCTAGATCTCTTTTCCAGGTTAGTTGCTTTTCTTATAAGATGTTACACATTATCTTCTATTTTTTCAAACTTTTAATTTTGTTCTCTAACTGCTTGGTTTATCTCATAGTCGTTAGCTTCCCTGAACTTAATTCTCTCTTTTAAAGAATTATTTTGTTCAGTGAACTTTTGAACCTTGTTTTCCATATTGCTAATTCTGCTTTTTAAAGCCTCCTTCTCCTCATTGGCTTTTTGGACCTCCTTTTCCAATTGAATTAGCCTCTTTTTAAAGTGTTATTTTCCTCAGCATTTTTTTGGTTCTCCTTTATCAGGCTACTGAGATGCTTTGAAATCTCTTCTATGTCCTGAGCCCATTTCATATTCATTTTAGGGGTACTGGAGGCAGAGGCCTTGACTTTCTCTAATAGTATCCATTGTTCTTCCTGATCCCAGAGGATGGAAGGAGACACCTGTTCACAAAGAAAGTACCCTTCTATGGTCTTATTTTTTCCCTTTTTTGGGCATTTTCCAAGCCTGTTTCTTGACTTCCAAATCCCTTGTCAAGAGGAAGATCCTAGTGCTTCTCCTCTCCTCAATACAAGGCTGAGATTCAAATCCGCTGCTCAATTTCCTTGGGGCTTTGGGTGGGGAAAGGGCCACCACTGAGGGCTGAGGTCCAGATCAGCTGCTCAGTTCTGCCAGAGGTTTTAAGCTGAGCTGCCTGGACAGTGGACCCAGGCTGCTTTCTCAGCTGCTGTAGCTGCCTGCCTCCTGATGCTGCTGCTGCTGCCTGGGGCCACTGCTGTGGGAACCCTGTTCCCCTCTTGTCTAGCTAGGAAAGCCCTCTCACACTGAACTTTGGTGCTTTTTTTTTTTCACTTGTGGGTTGAAGGATTTGGGATGGTCCCTGCTGGGAATTCTGGCCCAGAAGTTTGTTCAGGTCCTGTTCCTCCCAGTGCTGCATGGCCAGGGCTGGGATCCTCTTTGCATCCCATGATATAGACCTTTCCTGACAGCCAGCTGGGTTACCCTTGCCTGGAAACCCCTTTCACTCTGTTGTTCTGTGGCTTCTGCTGCTCTTGAATTCATTGGGAGTCATTTTTTACAGGTATTTTGTGGGCTGTGGGGGAAATGCTAGAGTATATGTGTCTTTCTACTCTGCCATTTAAAATCAGAGGACAAAGTAGAAATTGAAAAAATCCTCCAGTTACTTTCTGAAAGAAATTTCAAAATGAAAATTCCCAGGAATATCATGGACAAAAGTGTATAGTCAATGTCATGGTTTTTCTAGTATCAGTGTATGACTTTGAGAGCTGGACTATAAGGAAATCTGAGCAACACAGAACTGATGCTTTCTAAATGTGACACTGAAGAATAATTTTGAGAGTCTCTTAGACAGCAATGATATCAAATCATTCAATACTTAAACAAATGAATCCAGTCTCTTTACTGGAAAGTCAGATTCTAAAGTTGAAGCCTAAATACTTTGGCCACGTAATAAGAAGACAGACCTCATTGGAAGAGACCCCAATATTAGGAAAGATTGAAAACAAAAATAAAAGGAAATGTCAGGGGATGGAATGTATAGATATTGTCATGGAAACTAGGAGCATGAAGTTGGACAGTCTCTGAGAGTTAGGGGAGAATAGAAGGGTCTACCGTGCTATCGCCCTTCATTAAAAGTTGGACGTGACTGAAGAACAATAATGAAATGTAGAAATAGACATTTCTTGACTTAAAAATGTTCCAAATCCCTAATAATTAAAGAAATGTAAATCAAACCAATGCTAAGCTTCTACTTCATACCTATCAAAGTGTAAAGATGATAAAAATGGAAAATGAAAAATGTCGCATCATCTATGGGGAAAAAGATAGGTTGATGCCTGTCAATGAATAGTTATTACCATTCTAGAAAGTAATTTGGAGTTATATACAAAAAGTTACTAGAGAAAACTTTTCCTTTGACCTCACTTTATCACTTCTAGACCTGTACAAAAAAAAAAATAAAGAGAGAAGGCAAGACCCTTTACAAAAATATCTAGAGGACCTTTTTTTGGTGGTGATAAAAACCTTGAAACTACAAGTACGTTCATCATATAGAGAATGGCTAAACAAACTGAGTTATGTAAATGTGATGGAATTATATTTTGTTGTAAGAAATAAGGAACTAGGTGAATTCAGAGTCATAGAACAACTTGTATGAACTACGCAGGGCGAAGTGAGTAAAACCAGAAGAACAATTTATACTATAACTTCAATATTATTAAACAAACAATTTTGTATTCTTATTAACTGAAGAAAAAATGAAACAAGGTAAACTAGGAGAATAGTTTATACACCAACAATGACATTGTAAAGACAAACAACTCTGAAAGCTGTAGAAACTGTGATCAATACGGACCATGCACAATTTCAATCAGGCTACTCATCTACTGACAGAAATATGATGGATTCAGTAGAATGAGACATTTTTGAGCATGGATAATTAGGATATTTGTTGGTATTATTTGCATGCATATTTTAATATTTGTTGGTGGGTTTTTGTTTTTTTCTTTTTAATTTAATGGGGTGGAAGTGGGAAAAATAGATTTCTGCTAGTTAGGATTAAACAAAAAAAAAATAAATAAAAAGATACTTACAGCCTGAGCAGAAGAGAGAATGCAAATAGGAAGGACAGTCTGTGCAAAAGAATGAAATTATGGGGGATGGACTAGATGATTGATTCTTTATAGCGATGATGACTAAGTTTTTGTTATTATTCTGTGAGCAATCATAGACTAGCAGGGGCCATTGAGTTCATCTATGCTAAGCAGTTCTTATACAAAAATCCCTTCTACAAAATCCCTGGTATATAATCATTAAGCCTCTAATAATGAGGAACCCACTATTCACCAAGGCAGTCCATTCCACTTCTGGACAGTGTTAATTGTTGGGAAGTTTTCAATGCAGAGATCCAAAAATGTGCCTTCCATAGCTTCTGCCTGATGCTCTATCAGAGGCGAGGAACCTGTAGTCTTGAGGCCAATTGTGGTCCTCTGGGTCCTCGAGTGTTACCCTTTGATTGAATCCAAATTTCACAGAACAAATCTCCTTAATAAAAGAATTTTGTTCTGTAAAACTTGAACTCAGTCAAAAGGCTTCACCCAAAGACCTAGAAGCCCACATGTGGCCTTAAGACCACAGGTTCCCCAACCCTGCATTTAAGTTCTGTCCTCTGGAGCCAAGCAGAAGTTTAATACTTTCTCCATATGTAAGTACAACAAATATTTGAACAAAGTTATCCTATCACCATTATTAAGTATTCTCTTATCTACAATAAACATTATCTTTTTACTGATATTTTTATTAATGGAGCCTAAACTCCTGTTACCTTTTCAAGTTTGGGGTTTTAATTTCATATTTTTTAGTCATATTGAACATTTCACCCATTAAAAACCCCAGATATTTTCCCATAATCAGCTGTTACTTCATACTCCTATTTTCTACTGGAGTACTTGATTTTGGAACTTAAATTTAGAAATTCACAGTCTCACCCCCCCCCCATTTTATTGGAGTCATTTTATTACTTTATCTTATTGAGATATTTTTGTTTCAAGAATATGTCATTTGGCATGACAATTCTTCTTGATGTATTTCATATTAGAATTGGATAAGCATGTTATATTTACACTGTTATCCAGGTCATTGATCAAAATTGTATCAATGGATAGTCGGCTAATTCAAAAGGCATTTTATAAGAGAACTCTTTTTAGGTTGAAATTGATCTATGAAAGTCTCATATTTTATTTCAGTCATTAAAGCAGTTCCTGAAAGCATATAATACAGCAGTATCCACAACTCCTCATTTTATCCACAATGGTTATAAGATTTTTTCAAATGCTTTGATGACATTTTGCACACATGTCAACATTTCCCCTGATGTGTTAAAAATAGAAGGGTGAATTGAGAGCCAAAAGGTAACTCAGTGGTCATCTTAATAACCAACTTTTTGATTTTACAGATGACGAAACAAAGGCCTCAGGATCTTAAATAACTTGCATGTGGTCACATGTGTAATAAGTTTCAGAAACAAGATTTAACCCATGCATGTCCTCTGATTCTATAGTTAGTGCTCCTTACTAGCCTTATCACTATGGGAATGAGCTAAGTTTAGTTTGACCTATTATTAAAGAAAATATGAGGGATGGAGCCAAGGTGGAAGAGGAGATTCAACCACCCAGCTGAACTTTTCTAGCATCCCTGTAAAATTACTTTTAGAATAATTTCTCAAATCAAATTTTAGAGTGGCAGAGCCAATGAAAGGTACAAGTGACACATTTTCCATCCTAAAACAATTTAGGAGACTGGCAGAAGAAGTTTGTAATTCTGGAGTGGATGCCTGCCCAAAAGGTACCTGGCAGCAGTACCAGCAATGGCATTCGAGGCAGTGGTGATAGCAACAACAGTAACTTTGGGAGTTCTGTCTGTCTGTCTGTCTATCCATCTATCTATCTATCTATCTATCTATCTATCTATCTATCTATCTATCTATCTATCTATCTGTCTGTCTGTCTGTCTGTCTGTCTATCTATCTATCTGTCTATCTATCTATCTATCTCTGGATGGTGGTGGATATAAAAGAATTTAGAACTTAATTTTCATAAATAATAACATTTTAAAAATTTAATTAAAATAGATAACAAATTTGCTTAGAATAGTATTCTGGACAAAAGAAAATATGATGTTCCTATTGATCACTAATTCCCTTTCAAAGTATTTGAGATAAATATGGAGCAGCTCAGTTGATCTACTCACTAAACATCCGGAGAGAGGATAGCATTGATCATTCAGACTTTAGTCATTTGATTATTAAGCCCATGGGAGTTGATGAGATCACCAAGAGAGAAGCAAAGAGAGTCTAGTATAAAGTCTTTATGGTCTTCCAATATTAGGTACAGGAAATGGATAATGATCCAGCAAAACAGACTGAGAAGACCTACGGTTGGATGAGTGGGAAGAGAACAAAGAGAGAGCAGTGACAAAACAAGAAAGGAAAGAGATAATTTGTAGGAGAAGAGGACATTTAAAGGTTCAAAGCAACAGAGAGTTTAAGAAGGGTGAGGCTTGAGAAAAAAGCATAAAATAGAGTAAGCAGGAATTTTATAAAATGATTCAGACTGAAGGGAGCAGAACCAGGAGAATAATACATGTTCTAACAATATTGTAAAGATAAACTGTTTTGAAATACTAAAACAATGATGAAATATGCTTCAGAGAAATGAGAGAGAGCAAGAGAGAGAGAGACAGAGAGAGACAGAGAGACAGAGAGATAGAGGAGATAGAGAGATAGAGAGCAAGAGAGAAAGAGAGACAGAGAGAGACAGAGCTAGAGAGAGAGACAGAGAGAGAGAGAGAGAGAGAGAGACAGAGAGAGAGAGAGAGAGAGAGAGAGAGAGAGAGAGAGAGAGAGAGAGGGAGAGAAGGAAAGAAAGAATGAGCTTGAAGGGACAATGTTAGAAGGACCCGTTGAATCTAGGATTCTCACATAAGGACTATTTCCACATGGAGCTGGTAGCATTAACCTCATGAAGTTGAGTGAATTAACCTGATTAATGGAGTTATATAACGCTTTGTATTTAAATAATGGCAAAAGTTTTAATCTTAGTCTATTTAATGCTAATATGTTCTTTCAGACTATAATTAGCCAAGAGATTTAGTTGCTTTGTAAGTGTACTCCAGCACAGAGATAACAAACTCATATCGTTGTCATAGAGGAGAATGCTTATTTTCTTGCTTTATTATATAATTCTCTGGACCAATATGCCAAGTTGTTTAAGAATAACTTTAAAAGAAAGTGAGCTACTTCTCTTTGATACCATTTTGAACCAGGGTTTCATCCCACTCTGATTATAGATATAATGAAAAACATCATTACACCATGGATTCAAATCCTGCTTCTAACAAGAGTCAATGTGTGAACCTATGGAACCATGGAAAAGTTACTTAACTTTTTAGTGATCTAAATAACTTTCTAGGGAGCTGAATTTTAGAAAAGAGGATAGTTTGAATTTTAGAGGGAGTTTTCTTATCTAGGAGTTCTCATTAACAGTGATATCCCAGGTCCATTCTCTATTTCAGCCCTTAACCATAATATAAGTAGAATCAGGACTGAGCAAAAGGACTGTTAAGAGGCTTAGCCTGTGACCACTATAGCTCTATAATGTATGGATTTAGAAACAAAACAAAACAAAACAACTCATGAGAGGTTGACAAATGTTCTAAGATGTTATACTCAATTCATGCCTTGATAAAATTAAACAGAGCATATCACAATCATAGAAGGAATGATTATATGTAAATCCTGCTTGCTTATCATCAAAGAGATTATATTTAGAGATGTAATCTTTCAGTTTATTGATGAGAAATCTGGCAGAGAGTTTTAAAGGGATTTCTTTTTTTTTTAATGAAAAAGTATTTTATTACTATATACCAGGCACAGCATTAAGGACTGGGGATACAAATAGAAAAGTGAAAGAATCCCTGATTTGGTCAAGCTCACATTCTAAGGGGCAAGCCAACACAGGACAGGGCTCAGGAGTTCCACATAGGTAACTGTTTCCCTAATTACATCATCAATGGAGAGACTGAAAGGGTCGATAAAATAAAGCTCATTCTAATAATTTTGTTAAAATGTTCACTCTTTTGAGGGGTCTATTAACAAACTTTAAGGGATCTTTCCTAATATTTAAGTCAAATCTATCTTTCTGTAATATCTGTCTCTAAATCGTAGCTATGTCCTTAGATTTTGCACAGAATTAAAATTACTTCTAACTCTTCAATATGGCAGTTTTTCAAATATTTGAAGACACCTATCACATGCCTCCTAAGATTTTATATATCCAACTCAATATCTCCAAATCCTTAACGTGGCCTTCTTCTTACTCAATTTTTCTACCCTTTTACTTCCTTGGTCATCCTTTTCTGGTTGTACTCTAATTTGTAAATAACCCTACTTCTTAACATATGGTACCCAGAATTGAACAAAATAATCCAGGAAAAATTTGGCCAGCATACTGTAGAGTGACATTAATGCCTCCCTTGATCTGGGTCCTCTACTTTTATGACTATAAGCCAATATTAAATAGCTATTAAATATGCATATGTATCCATGATCTCAAACTTCTTTTGGAAGTTTTCTCCTATGATTCAAATTAAAACTCCCCAATACCTGCCCATGTTATTTGCCTTCATCAATGACCACTCAAAGAGTAATATAAAAAAAAATAAAAAACCTAGGAGAAGCCCCTATCATGTTGGGTAGACTCTCTGTAAAGGAATTCCTGGAGGACTTGGACAGGAGTCTCATAGATCGTGAATGTTTGGATAGGTTGGGGACTACAATGTTAGGGGGAAGTGTCATATTAATGATATCATAGATCCCTTGAACCATGATGTAGGAGGGAGAATGGCTTTTTTATAAAGCATTGGACTTAGAAGTCATGAAAAACCAGTGCTGAACTCAAGCCTCTGGTGCTTACAAACCCTTGATCATATTCAAGTCATTTAAGTTCCCTGATCCCAAATTTCTGTATTTGTAAAAGTGAGATGATAATAATTGTAAAACAGAGTTGTGAGGCTCAGCAGAAATAATGCCTGTGTATGTATAGAATTATTACTCTGAAAACTTTTAAGAGTGCTCTTCATGTTATTGATTGTTGATGATGTTGTAAGAGGTCTCTAATAACATTATAGATATCCATGTTTGATTGCGATGTTTCAGTAGGTAGCTTCCCTGCAAGACTCTTGCTTGTGACTGTAGTTTGGGTCTATTGAAGCCCTTTAAGCTTCTAATGCTGTTTGTAGTGGCTCTTAAGGAAACAGTGATACCTATAATATTAATCATGTTGTAATAGAAAGCACTAAGCATCACATGATCTATTGTATTATGATACATTCTGAGGTGTGAAGTGAACTCGGATCTTGTAATTGCTACTTCTGCTATGATTGAAGCACTTGGCCTTATGTGTGATGGAGCACTTGAAGGGCCTATCCATCCCAGGAGAACTGACATGCTGGCACGTTTTCCTCCTTAACTTTATAAGGGAATGAAATAAATTCTCTCAATTCTTATGCTGTATAAAAAAATTGCAAATAGTGGATACATCAGCCTATGTGCTTCTTTCTTATTTTGCATTACTCTTGGATTAAGAATGCTGATTTTTAATGGTATTTATTTTTTTCCTCACTCTGAGCAATACAAGAAATTGATTGAGTACAAATTTCTTTTGATATATCCTTACTCTTATATTAAGTTTTCCAACAATTATCATAAGTTCTTTTCTGATTGTATTGAAATATTTTCATTTACATTTTTGATGCAAATAACTGTTAATTATTTGATCCACTTCTAGTTAGGAAGAATGTACAAAATTTAGTTAGGAAATGCATTCAGTTAATCCAATAATCCAATAATGGATATTTAGTAATCTTATAAAATGTAGAAAGTGATGTGTGTGTGTGTGTTTAAATGTATTCTGAAAAGAAGAAATTAATTCCAAGTAAAAATGTTGGAGTAAAATGCAAGTGTAATCTTTATCAATTAAAAAAATGGTGCCAAAGTTCATCAAGTAAGAATCTAGGGACTTTCCCCCTAGATATTACATGATTTAGGGCAGTAGATAATCAAGCTGTGCCCCATTTCCATCATAACTGAGGAATATAGACAAGAAAGTAGACACACATAAACAAATACCCTGCATTCATTCATAATGTGTAATTCTCTGGAGAGGAGTAACTAAGTTTCCTGAAACAGAGATTAATAAGGGCTTAAATGAATTGAGTTGCTTTCTCCCAATGGAGCAGTGATCCAGAACAGAGTTATCTTGGAGTCCTTGTCCAGGTGACTGAGATTATTATTAGTCTGATGAGAGTTGATTTTGTTCCTCCATAGAAAAGGACGTAAAGGAAAACTAATAAACATACGAATCTTTAGAGAGATCATTAAGTGGATTTCTTTTTCCCTAACTCCCATATTTCTATTAATTTAAGACTTCTCATAATCTGACACCAAGAACATAATCTACGAAAACATGCATTAGATTTTGAATCAATGACCCAAGTTGTTCCATTTATTATCTATATAATTTTGGACAAAGTCCTTAAACTTTCTGAGCCTTAGTTTCCTCAAATGTAAAATAAGTAGATTCAATTAAATGACTTTAAGACTCTTCCATCTATACTTTCTCAGTTTTTTTTTTCTTCCAGATTCTTTTCAAACACTCTATGCTCTAACAACTTAAAGGAGTTAGTAGGAGGAGTATGAATCCATGACTTGGTTGGCATTGAAACTCCCTCCACTAATGCAGATTAGCAATTCCTCACTGAATTTTATTCCTAAAGGAGGAATTCTTAACATGAGATCTGTGAACTCAATTAAAAAAAATAACTTGCTTGGTATAATTGATTTCCTTTGCAATTATATCCATTTTATTTTGTGCACTTAGAAACATTACTCAAAGAAGGGGACCATAGGCTTTGACAGATTCCCAAAAGAATCCATGACACAAAATAAATGAAAAACTCCTGTCTTTAAATGGATGTTTTGTTTGTTCTAGTTTTACTTTATTTAGCTTGGTTCCTTGCAACTAAAGTTTGATTAAATGGAGGGAGGGCCTTAATAGTGTGTGAATTACTGAAATATCTTTTAGAGAATAAATTGCATTAACCTAAGCTTCAAGAATTCTGTTCCCTTCCTCACTATCTTGGGCTTTTAATGAGAAAGGCATTCTCTTTACTCTTCCTTAACTGATTATCTAGCACATTCTCCCACAGAGGCTGTTCTGAAAGTGCATTTTTTTAACCCTCACCTGAGACTGTCAAAAACATGTTCTTTTCACTCTCTTTCAGTAGAGGACTTCTCATGTTTTGCTAAGAAAGCGAAGTCTAATGCTCAAAACCTCTACCATTGTACTTGACCTATGATTATCAGATCATACAGTCAGCCAGCCAGATGTTATTAGCTCTTAGAAAGAGGTATTGACTGAGGCGGTATAGTAAGAAGTTTGCACAAAACAAGCACTCTCACACAAATATAATCAGATTCTAGGCAAAGTCAGGCTTAAGTGTATTAAGTATATATGGCATAGGGATGGCTCATGACTCTTAGTGTTTGAAAGTCTATTGCCCCCTAACTCCTGGTGGTTGGAATTCTCTTTCTTCCATTGATGGAGTAGTCACGACTTTCCATGGAAATCTAATTGGCTTCTTGTAGAATCTTTAAGCTGCCTTTTCTCAGTGTGTTTTGTTTGTCATTAGATCCCATTACAGAAAATATCACCACCCACTGATGACCTAGAGATGCCACAAGGACACCTCTCCATAATTTACAAAGTCCTCTTCTTTGGGGAGGAGACAGTGGTTCTACTCCTTCCCTCTGCTCCCAGCAAGCAATACCTTTCTAGGTTACTGAAAATGCAGTATCTGAAAATGCTTGCCTGAATATGTTCTCTTGTAAGGTTTCAGAAATTAAATGCCTGGGTTCCAACCTAGCTTGTTACTTGATATAAAACTCACAGAGCATGTTACTGAGCCCACACCACTGTCTATGATTAACATGAACATTACTGCCTGAGTCAACCACTATGTTCTCAGTTGATAAAGATATAAGAACTAGAATATTTGGGTAATTGCTTTCAGTGTTAGAGTAATTATTGACTCAAATGACCATAAATTTATACCTAAATTGTTCTTGAAAGCAGATGCTGTTTGGTTTAGTGTAAGTATTCCTAGCACCCTTCACAGTGTCTGATATATAGTAGATAATTAATAAATGATTGCTAATTAATTGCTTTTAAGAAGGTAATTTTTCATTTCATATCAGTTTCCAATTGTGTAGGTTTAGTTTAGAGGTCATAAAGTATTAATCATAATTTTGTGAATGTGTCTACATCACAAGAGTAGCTAGCACAGCACCAACAAATCTAATATTTCTCTACTTTGTTCAACAAGCGTATTCCTTCTAAATACTGCAAAGCGACCCAAGGGGAAATAGAAGGACAAATATGAAATATTGTTTATCATCAATTTACCCTGGACCTAAAATGAGAAGAGCTGGATTAATTCTGGTTCAGATGCTTATCACTTAAATTATTCTGGGCATATTATTTGTCTCTCCAACTCTGTTTCTTCCTTTGTAAATGAGGGGGTTAGATTATGTGATTTATAAAGTCCCATTAAGCTCTTAATCTGTGTTTTATGATCCTATAAAATAGCTTACATTTTAGTAAGGGAGGTAAAATATGTACACAAATAAACTGTAACAACACAATGACTGTTTAAATACAGTCTGGGCAAAGTTCTATGAGGGATATTAGGAATAAAAAATTATTTCCAATTGAGAGGATTAGAGAAATGCTGGTGAAAAAGATAATTTTTTTAAATAGAATTTCAAAATCAAAAGATGAGGGAGAAGGCAATTTAGGCTTAAAAATGACATTGGCTGGTAATCACGACACAGATTTTTGAAAGGGAGGTGATGGAAGATCCTTAGCACTGCCTTCTATAACTTTCTCAGCTAAGAACCTTACCTCATATTTTTTTGAAAAAAACATATGACCACATACATTGATCCTATAATTATTGTCTGTGCTTTGAACTTTAAGAGTCTCCACTTCTTAACTAGAAAATATTTTTTTGAAAAAAAAAGCCCTGTTATCTGAAGTATCTGACATTTGCCTATTATGATTTATATTTATTCCCAATTGCTGTAGTTCTCCTGTGAAATCAGAATTCTTGGTAAAGTGTAGATAAATTCTGTAGGCAGAAATCTTAGTCTGTATTAAAACTAAGCCCCCCTCAAGCACTAATCCCACATTTGCACATGATCTTTATTGCCAGTCCATTGTCTACAAAATGCCCTTGCTATGCATGTAGAGGCCCCCACATTCAAAGAGATCGCCGACATTCTTCTTATAAGTGGATTTCGGTTCAATCATGTAACCCTTTCACTACTATACATATTTCATCCTAAAGTTTCCTTAAAAAATAAAATCATATATCCTTTTTATTTTCCCTGGGAGAATTTGGTATTTACTCTTGGGAAACAGTTGTTCTTGAACTTATCCACAACAGATGTCATTTCCATGAAAGTAATCATTCTCGTGATTTTTATACTCTGAGAGCAAACCATTGATGAAGAATAGGAAACACTCATCATTAACTCATGAAAGCAAGAGACACAAACATTACCTTCCTAAACTAGATGTATTAGGAGAGAAAGAGAGAGACAGAGAACAAAGAGAGACAGAGACAGAAAGACAGACACAGTGACAGACAAAGACAAACAGCAAAGAGGTAGTCCAGATTGAAAAATACCCTGCCAGAGCATCTATCAAAAATGATACCCAGTTTCAGAATTATTTCTGCCTTTGGCTCTGATTATAAAGACAAATTGCATGGAAAATATTTAATAAATATCTCTCTTGTGAGTAGAGAAACTCATATATATAATTACAGCGAGAAAGGGGAGAAAGACAGAGACAGAGAAAGAGAGTGTGAGAGAGAATGAAAGAGACAGAGAGGAAAATAGGAAGGAGAGAGAAAGAGAGAGAGAGAGAGAGAGAGAGAGAGAGAGAGAGAGAGAGAGAGAGAGAGAGAGAGAGAGAGAGAGAGAGAGAGAGAGAGAGAGAGGGATGTAACTGACCTGATATGGAACTTAATACCTATTTACCTATTTCAGGAGAGCAATGGGTCTTCTTCATTCACCAGCATCCTCATAGTATTTCCTTGCTCTTTTCTTCTAATCTAGGTTGTTGTGCAGTGGGGTAAATTTAGAAAGCTATTGCCTTAGCCCTGTGTAGAAGAGGTGTGAGTTTAAATTGAGTACAAACCTTCTAATTATCACCTCACTTCTATGCATTCCTTATGCTTTTTGCAAGAAAGAAATCTTACCTTAGCTCTCCATGAACACTGGCATGAGGTCATTGGATCAGACTTAAAGCTCTGAAGGGAATTTTGAGGCCATCTAGAGGCCAACTCCCTCATCTACAAAAAGAGGTGTGAAGGATCCCATAGCTAGTAACTGACTAAAGAAAGATTTAAATCCCAATCTCCCTGACTCTACATCCAGCACCCTATCTAATGCTTTAGATGACCAACATATTCAGAACCCATTTATGTATTCAGGAGCTTAGTAAATATCTTCTGAGGAAAAGAAAATAAATATTCAACTTAAATTCTAAATAGGGAGCTTATACTCGAATTTGATGCCAAGAAAAGAGTCCGTTTTAGAAGTCTAGACTAACATATCACATAGACACACAAACACACACTCATTAATTTATTTATTGGTTCCCTTCTTTATTCCTGAAAGTTTCCTCAATGTGTCTCTAGATAGTGGCATTCTAGGAGGCCAGATTAAAAAATACCCTGCAAGAACATCTGTCAAAAATGAGACCAAGTTTCAGAATTCTTTCTGCCTTTGCCTCTGATTATAAATGTAAAGTGCACTGAAAATGTTTAATGAATTACTCTGTCTCATGAGTAGAGAAGACACATATGGATACTTACAGATCCTTCTTCCAAATTGTCTTCATAATCAAACATCTTTCCCTCAATCATCTGGTCCACTGCCCCCAACTCTTCCTCTTTACACATCAGGAAAATTAGATTTACACATGATTTACAAACAGAAGAAATTTCATTTTAGAGACTAGGAAGTTGAATTACAGAGAGGTCTTAAGATATTTGATTCAGTACTGAAAGGGAGCTTATATGTTATCTATTGTAATCCGAATCCTTCTCTTTCATATGGAGACACTAGGGCAACTTACCCATGGCTACTTGGGTTTTAAAGATAGAATGTGGGCTCACGGACTATGGATCCAGATCAGTACTCTTTCAATTACTATCACACAGTCCCTACCAAATCCCACTATACCAAAAGCACAGCAAAATAGAATTTCAGAATTAGAAGGAAATTTAATGGCCATTTGGTTCAGTCTATGCCTACAAAATGGATCTTATTCACAATATAAATAATTAGTGGTTATCAAGGCTTTGTTTAAAGACCTCCATTGAAAGGTGAATCCATTAGCTCCTCACTTAGCAGCTCTTTACATTTTGTGATAAGTACAATCTTCAGAACTTTCCCTCTCCTTGTCTCAAGCCTAAATTTGTTTTCTTTTTGAGACTTCCATGCATTGCTCCTATTTCTGCCATGTAAGATCAAGAGCAACAAGGTTAGTTACTTCTCCACATTATAGCCTGAAAAGACAACAATTGTGACCCTCTTAAGTCTTCTCTTATCTCGACTAAAAACTCCAGTTCTTTCAACATGACATGACCTTGATGCCCTTCGACATCTTGTTGGTCTTCCTCTGGGTACTCTTCAGATTATCAATGTCCTTCCTAAACTGCGTCAACTAAAATTAAACACAATAATTCAGATATGTTCTGCCCAATGCAGAGGATGGCTTCTTCACTTTCACTCACACTCCCATTTTCCCTCTCCAATGAGTTTTTCTACTTCTATATGAGGTCCTTATATATTGGCATTCTGAGAAGCCCTAGCTCCGGGTCCAGCCTAGCCTATGGTTTATATCATATGTTGGATTGCAGGTTGGGAACTTTCCCTCAGCCTTGATGTTAGCCTACATATAATAGTATTGACTCCATGGAGCTTGTAGTCCACTAAAACATCCAGATGTGTTCATGGTAGTGTGTATTCATCCTTCATTGTTGAAGAAGACCATGCCATCAGAGAAATAATGACATGCCTTTGTTTTGAGTGAGGGAGGGTTGTCCAGGTCACTAGCCTCACTTCTCCTCCAGAGCCATCTGAATCCAGTGACCAGATATTCATCAGGATGACTGGAGATGACCCAGGATGAGGCAATTGGGGTTAAGTGACTTGCCTAAGGTCACACAGCTAGTGAGTGTCGTGTCTGAAGTGAGATTTGAACTCAGGTCTTCCTGACTCCTGCATTGGTGCTCTATCTACTGTACCACCTGGTTGTCCCTGTTTATGGTTAGGTCAAGTTTCAAAGAGGCAAATTTAGGTTTTATCTCAGGAAAATAAACAAACAAAAAACATTTTCTAGTACACAGAGTTACTCTAAAGTGGGATAGGCTGATATAAGCAGTAGAGAATTCCATTTTATCTGCGGTCTTCCAGAAAAGTCTGCATGACCACTTGTTTCCTATATTGTAGGGAATCAGACCAAGTGATCACTTATGCCTCTTTCAGCTTTGAAATTCTGTGCAATTCTATATTGTATCTTTATTATAGCGGGGAGGGAAGTTTAGAGAAAAGGGGGAAGAGTTGACATCTGATTTGATTCTTGATAGCAACATAAACAGGAAAAGAGTCTGAAAGGTGCTGGAGTCAGTCTCCTCCACATTCCTCCTAAAGATGAGCTTACTGGGACATCTTTGAGTCCTCTTTATGTTCCAGGTCAAGAAGACAATCATGTTTTTTCTGTCCCCTATTAGGATATGAATCTGCAGTTCAGGAATAGTCTCTAAAACACTCCTCTTTCTCCTCTCATCTTTCTAACTGTAAGACCTAGGTTGTTATCTACCAATGTCTCAGTACACTTCTTGAGCCTAGAATCGGTCAGGTTGAGAAACTGAGCAACGATATGATCCACTCTCTAGTGGAAAGTTTCTGAATGTTAGTCTAATTATCATGGATCATGCTATTTATGGTACAAGGTGGTCAAAGAAAAATATATTCATAGCAGAACATTTTGTGATAGAATGATCCTCCCTAAATTCCACCCCTAAATAGCTGCCAGAAATAAAATGGATGCTCAGTTATTGGAAATAATTGAACAAACTGTGGTATACAAAAAGTAAATATTATTTCACTGTAAAAATGATGAATGGGAAGGTTTTTTTTTTTTTAATGGGAATATCCATATGGCCTGACCCAGAGTTCATTTAGGAGAATCACGAAAACAATTTCCATTGTGATGACAATAATGTAAATCAAAACAACATTAGAAACCAATTCAATTCTGATTATTTGTAATGTCTTTGTCCTCAAGGACAGGTAATGAAATGCTTCTACACTGTAAGTGTAGAATGATACATATATTTCATCTCAGCATCAGTTTTTCTTTGTGAACTAGTTTGCTTTGTATATGTAAGGAATACACTGGAAAATGACTTTATTTTAAATGTGAGTCCCATCTAAAACCTTTAAAAAATAACATCACCTTATTTAATTCCAAAATAGAATACTGAAAAAAGGACTTGATGACATTTATAAAAAGACTGTCATGTATAATAGCTAGTTGATGGCATATCTATGTGAGAAATGCTCAGACAGATTAAATAGGTATGTAGACCTGGTCATATAAATAAACAGAATGTTATTCAGTATTAAGGAAGGTAGATTATTTTTTCCTTTTTTGTTATTGTTTCTGACCATTAAGTCTCTTTATCTTTTATTGAAAGATAGGATAACCTGTTAACCTGTCAATTTTGGAGGCAACTTTATACTGTAATAGAGAAAGACAAAACATAAATAGGAAGCAGAAAATGGGAAAGAAGAAGAAGGAGGTAAAAGGAGGGTACTTGGCTAGAGGCAAGGCAGCCAACATGGAGATGAAGCAAATCCAAAAGCCTGCTGGAAGAACTTGGGAGTAGCACTTGCTCTGAACCTTGGACGTCCTCCCTAATTGAGACCCTTTACTTAAGGACCTCAGAGGCACTCTAAGCAGACAGTTTGCTTAAGGGCCATGCTCAGAGCCCAGAATTCCCCTCTTTTTCCTATGTCAAGGCTGCCGCACACTGCATTGAAGAGATGGTTCCATAGAATATTGTTTCTGTATTTGTATTTTGGTGATTACATTGATAATCCTTTCTCAGATACTAGTGTATCCCTACCTTGGCCCTGGTATAAGAATTGGTCACATATGCCAGCTTTTGTTTTCCTGGATATTTACTGTCAGAAATTTTGAATGGCACCTCACTTTATCTTTACCTTTTTTCCAGGAGTGCAATGACTCATATGTTAAGACTGTAAACTCCATGAGGGTAGGTACTGTCTTTTGCCTCTTTTGTATTTTCATCATAGCACATAGGAGGCAATAAAAATTGATTGATTGATTGCAACACAGAAGTAAAAGGAAAGGTCATAGTGGGAAAAAAGTGGAAAGGAGGATGACTCCTGCAGTTGAAAGGAAAGGGACTGAAAGAAGGTAATCATAAGCAAGGAAAACAGAAGAAATAGTTTAAAGATTCCCTGAAACACACCGTCTTTAATATTTCTTAATTAATTTTTTTGTCGTAGTTCACCATTCACTTCCATAAATTTTTGAGTTTTTAATTTTCTCCCCTTCCCTTCCTTCCTCTTCCCCAAGATGGCATGTAGTCTGATATAGGTTCTGTGTATACACTCATATTAAATAGATTTTCACCTCAGTCATATTGTAACAAAATATTAGAATCAATGGGAGAAACCACAAGAAAGAAGAAAAAACACAATGCAACAAAAAAAGAGAACAAATAGTATGCTTCAACCTGCATTCAGACTGTGTAGTCTTTCTTTGGACATGGATAGCATTTTCCACCATGAGTCTTTCTCGAGCTGTCTTAGATCCTTGCATTGCTGAGAAGAGCTAAGTCTATGGAAGTTCATCATTGCTCAATGCGGCTGTAACTGTACAATGTTCTCCTAGTTCTGCTACCCTCACTCAGCATCAGTTCACATAAATCTTTCCAGGTTTTTCTGGCCTGTCTACTCATCATTTCCTGTAGCACCATAGTATTCCATTACATTCATATACCACAACTTGTTCAGTCATTCCCCAATTGATGGATGTCCCCTCAATTTCCAATTCTTTACCACCACAAAAAGAGCTGCTATAAATATTTTTGTACATGTGAATCCTTTTCTAATTTTTATGATCTCTTTGGAATACAGTCCTAGAAGTGGTATTGCTGGGTCAAAGGGTATGCACAGTTTGATTGCCCTTTGGACATAGCTACAAATTGCTCTCTAGAATGGTTGGATCAGTTTATAACTCCACCAACAATGCATTAGTGTTCCACTTTCCCATATCTTCTCCAACATTATCATTTTTCTGTTAACTAATGTTACAGGAAGCACATGGTCTTTAGCAGAGTGACAAGACTATGGATATATGAGAAGTAAAAGGAATGGAAAGGCTGGCTTAGCCTGCAAAGGGCTTCTTCTTTTCAATCAAATGCTTTCAGTCTAGGAGACAAAATCACAAATAATCAATACGTATTTTTTAAGCAAGACACGATGGTCTTGGACAGTCCAGTGCCCAAGGCTTCTGATCCTATAATCCAACTATCCTTACCTATAGAGATTCTAATACATGATCAGATTGTACCAGTTTGGAAAATGAATAAGTATAGTGATAACTATTTTTTATGTGGAATCATAGAACTGGGCCTGGAAGGAATCTGAGAGGTCATCTAGAACAATTGTCTTGCCCCCTTTAGGATTTAATGTAAACACTTTCATCTGACATCTTAAGCCCTTCAACTTTACCCCAACCTAGTTCTCCAGTCATTATTACCCTTCATGAAATTCAAAGTCCATTCCAAACTGTCCTTGTTTTATTTCTCATACATACTTTATCTATTACCTCTTACGCTTTTCGCTGACTGTGCCCCATTCCTAGGATGCACTCCTTCCTCATTTCTATCTCCTGCCTTCCTTTAAGACTCAGTTCAAATCCTAAGAAACCTTTCCCTGTCCTCACTGCCTCCTAATCACCTACCACTTCCCAGTGCCTTTCCTTGAGGTGTCTTCCATTTATACTCTATCTTGTATTGGTCTAGTTATTTGCATGCTGCCCCCTATGCTCAGAACAGTGCCTGGCATGTAGAAAATATATAATACATGCTTGTTGATTAAGTGAATAAAGCTTTTTTTTGAGTCCAGACCTTTGATTTCTTCGGAGCAGGGGATTCTCAGTAGGGGACATTCCTAACGATACATATTGGCAACTTGTGCATGTGTGAGAGAAATAAATTTAAAGAATTGTCTGTTGACAATAAGAGGTTATAATTTGATCACATAATTAGTATGTATTGGAGACAGGAGTTGAATCCATGTCTTTTGACTTTGGCAAGGATGGACTTGAAGAATTACTTTCTAACAATTAGAACTATCTGTAAGTAAGAAGGGCTATATTTGGAGTTAGTGACTTTTATAAAATGTCAAGCAGAGCTCTAGTAACCACTTGGATATATAATAGTGGGAGTTCCTTTGATTTATGGATTAGACTATGTGGCTGCTAAGGTCTTACCACTTTCAAATTCTGTAAATCTGAAAAATGAAATTATTAACAAGTAGAATGATGATTTTTGTCAATCTGGTCACATCATCATTTTGAAATCAAAATATGTCTCTTCTTCCTGTTTACATTTTTCAAGGAGAAGAAAACCTCAGCTGGAAAATTGGCCCATAATCACAGCCTATTAAGTTTTTACTGATATTGCAATAGGAGTAATGGGTTTTTAATGAGCTTACCCATTTGAACATTTATATAATTTATTAACCTTTTTTTCTTCCTTTCTATGTTTTATGTATTGACTAATATCTTTGGTTTAATTATTTTTCTTTTCAGAAGTATTGAACACTTAACAATCAATGATAAAAACAGTAAAATATCATGCTAATTATTTATCATTTTTATTAAGCTTCCATGACATTCAGTATCACTATTTGCACTTGGTTTCCTATGGCTGTGATACTGTAGAATGATTGCAAGGTCTGACCTTCAGTCAAGTGACTCTCTTGTCAAAAATCAAAGTTTTCAACTTTAGAGCTACCCTACCTTTAGAAGTAAAAGCAAAGTCATTGCCTCCAGATGACATCAGCTGAAATACATCTGACAATGAAGAGTGCTTCCTCAAAGCCTCTGTCCAATAAGCTTTTGAAGACTTGGAAATAATGAGATATTTAATCTTAGTGTTTTTGGTTTGCAAAGAGGAAGCATAAAGCACCTCATCTGACAGGATTTAGGTTCCATATGATGAGATATATACACATATAGGTATATATGTATATTCATATATAACACACACATATATATGTTGGAAGCAGCATGATATAGTAAAAGACGCGTGATCCTGTCTTGAACATTTCAAAGACCTGGGTTCAAGAGGCTTTGATACTTCCTACTTGATTGACCTTTGACCTGAGCTGTCTCTTGATCTTTTTGGACCTATCTTTGAAACTATTTTCTGCAATAAAATAAGGCATTATCCAAGTTTCTTTATACTTCCAAAACTTTAGGATCCTATAACATGGATTTCTTGGGAAGTTAATTAGAGGACAGTGTGTCAAAAGAGAAGGGGGAGAGTATTGGGGATTGTGAGCAAGGAGAAGAAATGTTGCCTGTTCACATACACACACAAATACATACACACCTATACACTTAATCATACATACATGCATATGTGTACATACATTTGCATATACATACAAATATTCTTCTACACATTTAGAGTGAAACTCAAGCAATACATATCTTTGAAGACATTTTTAAAAGAAAGAAAATATAAATCTTAAATGTTAATGAAATTTTGTGATACTTGAGATTATAAGTAATATATAAGTATATAATTATAAGTAATTTAGGTATGTCTCTAAGAATAACATCTAAAACCACTCAAACTATTTTTAAAATAAATTCTCTCAGAAAGGAATGTATATTTTAAGATACTTTCTTTTGATATGTTCTGTCTAATTATCATGTTATTGGTCATTGAATATAGGCCACTGAGTCAGAAGAATTGGGTTTGAATAGAGGTGAGCAATTTGTGTATATTCGTCCTTTGCTGCCAAAGAAGACCATGCAATCAGAGAAATGATGAAATGACTTACACTTGACTTTGTTTTGAGCAAGGGAGGGCTGTGCAGGTCACCAGCCTCACTTCTCCTCCAGAGCCATCTGAATCCAGTGACCAGATATTCCTCAGGATGGCTGGAGATGACCCAGGATAAGACAATTGGGGTTAAGTGACTTGTCCAAAGTCATACAGCTAGTGAGTATCAAGTGTCTGAGGTGAAATTTGAACTCAGGTCCTCCTGACTCCTGCACTGGTGCTCTATCCACTGCACCACCTAGTTGAGACCAACAATTTATTCACTGCGTGAACATGGTCAAGTTACTTAATCTCCGCATCTCAATTTTCTCTAAAATAAGAACTATAATACCTCAAACTACGTACCTTATAAAGCTATTGTAAGACTCCTATCAAAAATGAGGAACATTCTATGAATTTGAACAAAGGTAACAACGATGATGGTGGTGGTTGTGGTAGTGATGGTGATAAAGATACTTCAAGGCACTGACAAGAAGATAAAAGACAGTTTTCTAAGGAGCTGAATTGTTTGCTATTCTGGTAAAACTTTTCTATATGGAATAATTCTTTGTAGTTAGCTTGGAATCCAAGTGATTTATATCATTAAAAATTATTTTTTTTTACAAAAGATATAAAATACGAATTCTGTTTTATCATCTCTTCTCAAAAATCAAAGCAGAAGAAAACAAAAACAACTGAAAGTGTTTTATTAATCTCCACTTTATCCTTTTGTGATTGGTAAGGAGAATACATGATTGTTCACATTTTGCATATTGGAAAATGGGTTTTCCAAAACTAACCTCAGGTTCTACAGGTCTCAGAAGTATAGCAAGGAATGGTACCTCACATCTCTGTCTCTCTCATTCTAGCATAGCACATTTTCAGCTGTCTCTCTTAGAACCAAAATTGCATATTGCATAGAATGAAGGAAGCAATAAAATTAGTCACTGAAAATGTTTTAAAACATCTCAGTTACTTTTAAACTTACATTCAGAAAAGCCATCACTTCAACCCTGAATCCAGATGTTCAACATCATTTACATTTTGGAAGGTACATTGATCATGATGGCATTTATTTAGAAAATGAAAATTCAAAAATGTTTTACATACATGACCTCATTTGAACTTTAAAATCATCTTGTGAGTTAGGTCCTGTAGGCATTATAATCACATTATTTTTAACAGATGAGGAAACTGAGGCTTAGATAGATGTTAATTGACTTGCCCAGAAGTGTTAGGGATGCAATTCAAACCAAGGTGCTCCTCATTCCAAATTCAACATTTTATCCACTGTAATATTCTGTCAAATTATACCTTCTGCAATGTGAAATAGGGTACTTGTTGCAAGACAAAGAATTCTTGGTTAATTCTAGCAAGGGCAAAAGTGATCCGGTTTCCTGGGATGACTAATTCTACAGGCAGTTTCATGGGCCAGGTGTTGAATTTCCCTTGAGAGCAGCCTAATAAATCTTTGCAGCCCTTCTATTCATTCAGCTGTTTGCACCCTTTCAAGGCCACAGCATGAGTCATTGGCCCCATCTTAAACTGTGTGAACGGAATGCTCAGGTTTTGCCCTGTGCAGATTCTTTTCTGATCTGAGTAATCAGATTTGCTCCAGTGTGATTTCACAGCTTGTGCAGAAGCACTGACAGCAACTCTCTCAACACCGTTGTTAGATTTAACTAAGCCCAAGAGAGAGGCATAAGTCACTAATCATGTACTGTAAGTTGCATCTTCAAAGCCAAAGCCTCCTCATAGATCTTCATTTAGTGACTATTTCTAAGTAAATTTGAATTTGTAGAGTCCAAAGCAATAAGAAACCTGGTGATGACGTGCCAACTTCTGCTAATGTTATGGGGTTCTTTCTAAAAATAGCAATTCAAATATACATAGAAATGGAGTCGCCAAAGCACTTTGTACAGTTTTCTATTTGTGATGGTGATACTAAAGGACAAATAGTAAAAATTTAGGACTGTTTAGAAGCTTTGATAATAACCTCATTTTACAGTGAGGTACAGTGATTTGTCCTAAGTCTCACAGATATTCGTTGGCAGGTCTGGGAATCAAACCTATTACCCTCTCTCTTCAAATCCAGTGATTTTTCTATCATATCATACTTGCCTCTCACAATAGAGCTAACATTTATATAGCACCTACCATGTTCCAGGCATTGTGCTAAGTGCTTTATAATTATTATTTCATTTGATCCTTATATAATCCTGGGAGGTATGTGCTATTATTATTCCCATTTTATAGATGAAGAAACTGAGGGGAAAAAGGGTTATATGACTTGTTCAGGGTCATATAACTATTACTCGTCTAAAGTTAGATTTGAACTCAGACCTTCCTGACTCCAGGTCTAGTGCATTTTATACTATGCTACCCAGTTGCCCATTACAAAACAACTCCAAATTTCTCTTAGTATCCTTTTTTTAGCTGAGGAAACTGTGACTCAGAGACCTAAACTGATTCCCACATGGCAACACAGTGAGTGATGGAGTCAGAGTTCAAACCCAGGTCTTGCTGACTTCATTCTGTCTGCTCTTTTTGCATTGCCCTTGATAAAATGTTGTCAAGGGAAAGAGATAGCTATTTTCATTAAATAATGCCATCACTTTAGTAATTTAAAGATGTATTTGGCTTTAGATTTCTTTTTTCCCCTGGTCTTGTCAAAGGAAGGGTTTAATCTCATTGTCTTAATAAATTCATAAACAAATACCATTTTAAACAGTGTTGTCTCAGATCCCTCATAGCTTTATTTATGATATTATATTTTAAAGTGTGTTTGAAGAATTCAGTAAAGGAGTTAGATGAACTGTTCATGTTGGACAAATCATTTCACCTTTCTGGATGTCAGTTTCCTCATTTATAAAGTCATAGAAATGGACCATGTGGCACCTAATGTTCCCTTTGAACTCCAGTATTTGCATGAGCTCTCTTAAACATGAAGAAAAAAACATGCTATATTTGCAATCAGAGTCTGTGTATGAATGTAGGATTTTCCATTAACTAGTTATTGACCTTGGATCCTTTCCAGAAGCAATGAGCAATTGTAACCATTGATTCAATTCTGCTCAGCAAAGAGGTAGAAAGGGATCAGGCAGATGACAAGATGTCCTGGGTGGATGATTGGATGAAATTGAAGCATGGTCTAAGACAAGTTAGATATAGTGAACTAGGTAGATTTGCTCTCAATCATATTGGGCCTCAGAGCAAGAGTTATAAAAATAATTGGATTAAGATCTCCAGAAACTGTGGACTTGGATTCTAGAAATCTAATGGGAAGAGTGCTAGTCTGGGTGAAGAACAGTGTGATATTCATGGGGGGGTAAATGGTCTGGGTTCATGGCTGGTTGGGATATGAAGATGAAAAAAAATCTAGAGTAATGGGGACAAATGCCAGATTGAAACTGAAGGAGTAAGAGGGGTCATGAGTGGATTAGAAATAGATAGGGAGGGGAGAGGAGTAAACTAAGTAGAGAGCAAGAGAGTGATGCTTGGTGGATAAGTGGAAAGATAGGATGAGGGGAGTAGGCTGGAAACACACATTGTCATGGGAGAAAGAAAGATGATGAATTTTGCTATTAGAAGCTTGAAAAGATCTTCTTAAATTCTTCCTTTTCTATGAAACATTCACCATTTTCTCTGGCCTGCTGAGATCTTACATTATGGAGACTATTATAGGACTTATATTTTTCTGTCAATTATAGCCAATCTTGCTTTGTTATTACTCTTAAACTAATAGTGCAATGACTCAATACAACTTGACTGCCAGCTCATATTCTATAAATTTTCTTTTCCCTCACAAAATATCTGTGTACATATTATATGATCATTTTATAGCTTGGAAAATGGAGGCCCAGAAAGGTCACACATTGGTAAAGTCAGTAATAAAATCCAGGTGTTCTGACTTCAAAGCAAGTCATTTTTTCCAGGAAACCACACTTATATGCTCTTTCTCTCACTGAATTGTGAACTCATTAAGGACAGAGGCTCTCTCTTCTGTGTATCTCCAGCACCTCATCCCATGCCTTGCACACAGGTGCTCAATATTTCTTTGTTGGTAATGGCTGCACAAGAGAAGCAAATGCTCTCCAAGGTACTTCATTCCAAAATTTGATGGTTTCTCCATGTTATCAATGTCATGTGTGTCTTATTATTTTATATGACATGAATATTTGGCATGATAATTATACAGTATTATTCTTCAATGAAAGTCTGCCAAACTACCCACATGCTTTCCTTGAAAAGAGATGATGAAATAAAAATGGCTCATCAAGATAATTTATTCATCTACGCTAACCACTCATTTATGTGTTTAAATCCAATAATAGTGCCAGGAGTTGCTTGGCTATGAATTATGTATGGGAAGTATTGCTTTGAATTAAAACTTCAGATGTTGATGGATAACTACAAAGTGAGTAGATTTCACTTTTCATAGCCTCATTTATGTTTCTCTCTCTGTGTCTCTCTCTCCTCTTTGTCAAATACACACACACACACATAAAAGTAGGGGAATATATACACATATAGTCATATATATATATATATATGAACTCATACACATATACTGTGTATATGTATATGTGTGAACACTCAAATATTATACACACACATATCTATGCATTATATATAATTTATGTCTTAAGAATTCACTTTTAAAAAGGGGCAAAACTGTTTTTCAACAATTAATGATCTTTTGTTCTAATATTAATTGATTCTTTGATTCAAGTTTAGTTGTCATTTTGACTTAATTTATAATACTATCACTGAAATCAGAATCTTTGTAATACAATCATTTTACTTTTCACTTCTTTTTACTCAGAAAATTGGTGGTAGACAAATCTGGGACTTTGACTCAACTAATATCTGGTGAGTCTTTTTAAAAATCCTGCTTCTGATACATATTGTCTGTGTGACCCTCAACAAGTCACTTAAACTCTCAGTGTTCTAGAAAATTCTGCAACACTATAAGTTATGGAGAAGGTGCCAATTTGCATTGGTAAAGGGAATTTTCTCACTTGGAAGTTCACTAAGCCCATAAATATCTCTAGTGCCATTAAAAATATTACATATTAGCTATGAAAATAGTTTTCAAATTCACTCAGCATGCAGAAGTTTAATTGGTCTCCATAACCTAGGTTTCTAACATATTTTTATAATAGCCATGTTGGAATAGGGATAATTAAATCTGGTTCTTTCCTCCTTTGCAGTATCTCATTGTTGATGGGAGTATATGGGGTAATGAAATCCCTTTCTCATTGCATCCCTGTCTTTAGCCTTGCTTTATATTGTATTTCTTTTAAAATCTTATTTGATATTTTGTTTTCCCAGTTACATATAAAAAATTTTTAACTTTCTTTTTGTCAAATTTTGAGTTTCAAATTCTCTCTCTCCCCGCTTCCCTCAAATCAAGAAGGTAAGCAATTTGACATTTGTAGTCATGCAAAACACATTTCCATCTAAGTCATTTTGTGAAAGAAAACACAGAAAGAAAATCCAAGAAAAATAAAGAGAAAGTATCTTTGATATGCCTTCAGATTCCACCAGTTTTTTCTCTGGAGGTAGACAGCACCTTTCATTACAATACAGAATTGTATTGTCTTGAATTATTGTGTTGCTGAGAAGAGTTAAGTCTACCGTAGTTTATCATCAGTGTTGCTATTGGTTAGCATGGTGCTTTCCTGGTTCTGATCACTTCACTCAGTATCAGTCCCCATAAGTCTTTCCAGGTTTTTCTGCAATTTGTCTGCTCATTTCTTAAAGCAAAATAGTATTCCATTGCAATCATATAAAACAACCTCTTTAACCATGTCCAAATTGATAGACATCCTTTCAATTTCCAATTCTTTGCCAACATTAAAAGAACTCTCACCCTGGTGCAACACACCTTTCCCTCTGACCTTCTAAGTTGACTTGGGCTAGAATATTTTTTCACTCCATCTTTGTGTGGGTTTCAAAACCACCCTCTCTAGAATTTGTTTAAAGCCATTATTTAAAGATATTTGAAGGAGTTTGGGGGAGAGCTCAGGTGAGTCCCTGCCTTTAATAAATCATTTTGGTTCTGCCTCTCTATACCACTTTTTTTCTAGAAATCTCTAAATTCAAGTAAGAGGACCTCAGTGTGAATCTTATTTCTGTTTCTCGGTCTATGCTGACAAGTCACTTCACCTTTGAAGCTATTTCCTTATGTGTAAAATAAAGAACGTAGACAAGATAATTTCTAAAGATCCTTGAAACTCATTATCCTGTAACTTTGTTGTGCATGTGTGTGTGTGTGTGTGTGTGTGTGTGTGTATTCCTCTTTAGTGACAGTGGCTAGTACTTCTCTTAATATTCATCTCAAGTCAGGCATAAGTAGCAAAACTTTTCTAATGCAGCAGGATAGAGGAATAGGATATTCTCTGGCATTTCATCATAAATATATGTATATATACATATATATATATAATCAGCCATCTTCATTAATATAAACCTACTTTTAGACCACATGTGTATCATTTTCCAAAGAATTAGCACAATATTCAACACTAAAATTACATTAGATATTATTTAAGATTTAATTATAGAATCTCAGAATTGGGAGTTCGGTGCCATCTAGTTCAACTCTAAACTAAAAGAATTTTTTCAACAACTTAGCAACAAGTAATTATCCAGTCTTTCCTAGAAGATTTTCAGTGATTTTATGTCTCCTACTTTTGAAAATACTCTTGTTTCACTTAGGGGTCCCTATCCCTCAATGCCACCATTTCAGATATCAATATGATTATTAGTGGTGTGCAGAAATTCCAGTTAATGGAAAATATTTCCTTCCTAAGCAAAAGGGATATGATAAAAAGCACATAGAGTTTGATTTACTACCCAATCAAGGCAAAAAAGCATTTATTTAGCACTTAGTGCAAGACCAGTGATGAAAAAGACAAAAAGAAAAATGATACCCCTACACTCAAGGAGCTCCACTTCTATCACATATACCTAGACACATGAGGAACAATACTTCACAATGGAAGAGTCTTTCAGCCTTATGTCAATCTATTTTGTCTATTTTATCACCTATTTATTCCACATAGATATTATATGTACCTAGATATGTATGCATTTTCTCCCTACAAGGAATGTGAGATTCTTGATGGCTAGGACTATTATTTTTTAAGCCTTTTTTTTTTTGCATTGTCATTTTTTTAGCCTCATTCTTGGCACAGAGTAAATGTTAATTTTAAATATTTAATTGACTAAATGACTATTCAAGTTCATATATGGACTCATGATGGAAAATCTACTTCAGTATCTCTAAAATGTTAACCGTCACCTCCTCTTTGGGGTAGTTCTAATGACTGGGGATAAGGGGAGAGGAAATGCAGTAAAGATGCAAAAAGGCTTGTAATTCTGTGTTAGGTGGTTTTTCTTTCCATTCTTAGCTCTAAAAGGTTTAAAGCCCTTAGGTGAGATTGTCAAAGAGCGGAGAGGAAAAGATAAGGTTGCTAAAACCAAGCGATCTTGGATAAAACAGTGGGGAGTCTCCCATCTGACTGCCTGTAATTCTGCTTGGGTGAGATTTATTAAACCCTCCTCCCCTAATGAATGTGGTAGTCACCTCCATTGTCTGCCACATTGCTCAGAGGATTATTACAGAACAGTAAGAAAGTGAGTATGCCTGCAGGGAGTGAGAAAACTGAATGGCTATTAATGGCTAACTATTACTACTTGGCGGGTCTCAAGGGGTCCCATTTCTCCTCTAGATGTAATTATGCTAATGTTTAGTCAAAAAGAGCAGTGAGATTCCAAGATAGCACAGATAGTGTAGGAACCTGGCAATTATAGTTCACCTGTTGTCTAAGTAGGTGTTTTTGTTTACACAAGTTCTCAGGGATAAAGTAGAAATTCCATTACCCAGAACTGGGCCCAAAATTCTAGTATTATTAGAAAAATAAGTTAGGGTTTTCTTTCTACTTGAATTTTATAGAATTGTCTATGTAACCAGTAGTCAATTTATCTTACATAGGTATACTCTCAATTTACTATTAAGAAAGTTGCTATTTTGTTTTCGACAAAATAACCCAGACTGATCTGGTTTACAGAAAAAAAAATAGTTAACTTTACCTTTATTCTGATGATGTAGAAGTATTCATTGAAAACCAACTATATGTCGAGCATCGCTTGGCTATGTATTTAGGTGCATCATTTCTATAACGTGACAAAATTAAGTTGGTTTTTTTTTTCTGGTTAGTACTCTTGTTCTGTTTAACAATATACATAAATATCTTTATCTACCTATTATCTGTAAGGTCTTTTAAAACTCTAAACTACACCATGTGAAGAGGGTGATTTACCTTCCACTACTGAAATCCAGCCAATTAAGGAAGTCATTAAGGACAATTTAGCTTTTAACTCAGAATCAAGATTTTGATTGATAGAAGTGGTATTTTACAACTAAACTGGAGAATGCCATTAACTAGGGGTACACATTTTGCACAAACAACCATTTAGCTCACATGGATGATAAAAACCCACATCCACCAAAATTGCAACTGTCACTAAACTAAACAAAGAAATGAATTGTTTTCATAAGCTGCTGTGTGGCTTCAGTGGCGTTGGCTCTCTTATCCACTTAAATAATCAACTGTTTTCTCCATTAGTGTTGTAAAGGGAGGAGAAAACTAGTAATAGATTTTTAATTTTCACCCCAAAGTAAAGCTCTACAAAACAGCTTGTTAGAGGAAATCACTAATTTCTTTATCAGCTCCTAAACAAGTGATAACAATGTAAATATTCTTGTACTTTCAATTAGAACAGAGGGGTGACCCATAAGAAATTATGACAGTCCCATCAATTCTTGTTTCAATTTAAATGATTGGAGTGGGTCAGATTTACACACATTTGAGATGGTTATTGAGGTGAAAAATGTTTATTATGCTTTGAAAAACATTATTGCATTCTGCTGCATTAGTAGCCCTATTATGAAAAAGAAATAAGAAAGTCCTTGTGAAGACTTCTAGGACAATGTCATCATCATCATCATCGTTATTATTTTCATGAAATAAAGTCATGTTATCATCGGGAAAGGAGTAGTAGATTTGGACGTGAGGAACCTAGGTTTGAAACTTGGTTCTTCTGCTTACTACCTGTGTGACCCTGGACAAGTCATTTAACCCCTTTGTTGTTCATCTCTATAAAAGGGGGACTTGAACTTTATGACCTCTAAAATTCCTTCCAGACCAAAATCTGTGATGTTTTTGCCCCAAGCTCTATAGCTTTCCTTCCATATTCAGAGATTATAGCCAAAGTTTCACGTGTCTTTTGCCTAGACAACAGAAAACCTCTTTGGAGAAGACAACTACATCATATTAAAATTGCAGTTTCTCATTAATGTGAATATTCTTTGTTTTTTTTAAATTTCAGTTTAATTTTTAATGTTAATATATGTACTTTAATTTATTACTTATTTGAATTTATTTTTTATTATTTATTTATACATTCTTTTAAATTTTGAGTCCATATTTTCTCTTTCCTTCCTACCCCTTCCTACATTTGCAGAAAAAGCAAACAGTATGATATCGATCATAAATGTGCCAAAATATTAACAAGGGGCATTTACATTAAGATTTGAAAAGAACTCTGTGTACAATATTTCATTTATTCCTTACAGGTATTTGAGACATTGATATTCTCATTTAATTGATCTGGAAATTGAGGCCTAAAGGAATTAAGATACTTGGAATTTGTCACAGATGGTAGGCACAGAAGTGTAACTCAAGAACAAATCTCTTCTGACATTAAGATTTTTATTCTTTCTGTTTAACTACACTGTCATGTAGTGTTTTATGAAAGGTATCGTGTATGGGATTGCAGCAAAGGGAGGATTTCCTATCGATCATGGCTTTCTCTAAGTGACCCTTTTTGGAGGTAATATTAGATTAAGTGTTTAAAATCTCAGAATATTGAAAAGTTGTTGGTGAAATCAATTTTGTTTCTTATCAAGCTAACTATAATATATATATATACATATATATGTACATACATATGTACACACATATGTATAAACATATATATACACACATATATATGTGTATATAAACAAGGTGTATATATATTTTATATATATATATACATATATATATACACACACACATATCAAACCATACATATCGGGAAATCACAATGAATTAAAAAGTTCTTGCCTGAATTATGAGAACTAGAATGGTTAGTTCTTCAAACCATATGCATCTATGCATGTTGGCCAGTCACGAAATATAGGAAGCAATCTGGAAGAAGAAATCTGGCTAGGCTAAGTTATAATTGGGAAATAATTACAATGTTTTCAAAAAGTCCAAGCTACTTCTTAAACTCAACACCTATCTTCTTAGCCTCAATATTCTTATAGTGTTATGTGACTATAAATCCATGGGACCCCATGAAGAATCCAAATTTCAAGGGATGCAAAAGGCAACAGAAAGATGAATGTTATGTAGAATTGGCCTAGCGCATGTTGCTAAAGATGATTTGTACCAGAAAAGTGCCATGAAAGACATTATTAAAGATGTATGATTGGAAAAGGACATGAACTGGATATATGGTGAGAATGAGAAATTTTAATGTGTTATAAAGAATATCACATGAATGCCTCTGAATTAGTAAAGGAATAAATTGATAGGGTCTTTCACGTAGTGTGTTCAATGTGGATTATTTGCTGAAATATGTAGGAGAGAACAGTGTATGATAAAAAGGCATGGAAGGACTTTAATCTCAATCAATAGAGAAAACAATCCTAAGGAAGACATTACAATTTTGTCTATATAAGTGAAGTCATCAGCTATAGCTAAAACTTTACTTTCGGTCTATCTTCCCTTCCCAAGTAAATCTGAAAGTCCAAAAAATACGGTCATATGGTGCTGAGATGGTGTCTCTGGTAAATAAGAGTCAGGTCATCTGTAGCTTTACTCTAGACAATTTCACTGCATGAAAAAATTGTCACTTAACTATCAAGAGAATCTACCCATTTCTCAACAAACTCAGTTCACTAAAATGGCACAGAAAAATGTGAAAAATTGGATCAGTCAGTATACATTTATTGTGAATGTGCCAAGCAATGTGCTGAGCACTGAGTATATAGAAAGAGACAAAAGAAAATCCTTGCCTTCAAAGAATTCACATTTTAATGGAGGAGATAAGTAAATATGTGCAAATAACCTATATTTAGGATAATTAGGAAATAGTTAAGAGACAAAAGAACCAAAATTAAAGAAAAAGATTGGGAATGGCATCCTACAGAAAATGGGATTTTATTTAGAAGTAAAAGGAAGCCAAGGAAAGTAGTAGGTAGAGATGAGGAGAGGCAGAATTCCAGGCATGGGAACAACCAGAGAAAATTCCCAGAGGCAAGAGAATATGGAAGAACACAAAATTGAAAATCAGTGGATCAAAGAGTATATGACAGGGAATATGGTCTAAGAAGATTGGGTACTGGGAAGAGTTTGGGTTATGAAGGACGTTGAATGCCAAATATTAGATTTTGTATTGCATCCTAGAGGTGATTGAAAACCAATGGAGTTTATGAGGTATGGGGGTGGTGTGGTTGGACCTGAACCTTAGGAGAACCACTTTGGTGACTGAATGGAGGATGGATTAGAGTGGGCAGAGACTTGAGACAGGCAGCCTCACCATCAGGCTATTACAGTGTTCCAAGAATGAGCTGACAAAGGCCTGTACCAGAGTGATGACAGTGTCAGAGGAGAGAAGGTGACGTACTAGAGAGATGTTGTAAGGGTGAAATGGATAGACCTTTGCAACACATAGCACATAGGGATTGAAAAGTAAATGAGGAGTCAAGAATGCACCTGCCTTTCCAACCTAAACCACTGAGAGGATGATACTGTCCTCAATGGAAATAGAGAAATTAAAAGTGGAGGTGGGCTTAGGGGAAAAGATAATGATCTCAGCTTTGGACATGTTGAATTTAAGATGTATCCTGGACATCCAGACTGAGATGTCTGAAAGACAGTTGGAAGTACCGGAGTGGTCAGCAGAATGGTTAAAGTTGGATTGACATATTTGAGAATCATAAGCATAGAGATGATAGAACTTCAATATTCAGTTACATATTGAAGCAGTCCCACTTGTCTATGATTCTGACTTCTGTTCTTTTCATTACTTTTTATGGAAGAAAGGAAACTCTAAACCTGGCTCACATCTTTCCCCATTTCTCTCCCCCAAATTAACACAAAACAAAACAAAAACCCTTTTAACAAATATGCATAGGCAAACAAAATACATACCCACTTGGTCGATATCAGAAAATGTATGCCTCGTTCTCTGCATTTTGAGTCTGTCCTTTCTGTCAGGAGGTGGGCAGCAGGTATCATCTTTAGTTTCCTGCTATCATAGTTCATTTCGTTGATGAGAGTTTAAAGCTGTTTTGTTCCTTACAATGTTTTTCTTATTGTATAAAGTTTTACTACCTTCCCTCAGGAAAATGACCCATGCATACACAGATGTCTACTGTGGCTCTTTTTGTAGGGGCAAAGACCTGGAAATTAAGAGGTATTCTTTAATTGGGGAATGACAGAACAGATTATTGCACCATATTATTTGACTATATTGACTAAAATTGATGAAAGGAATGGTTTCATGGAAACCTGAGAAGACTTGTATGAACTGACGCAGGTTAAAATGAGCAGAACTAGAGGATATTTAGAAGAATGGGAATATATTTTGGAGGAAACAAGGAAGACAAAACCAGCATGGTGTGGTGGAAAGAAGTCAGAGGACCTGGGTTCTCTGTTGCTTACTACCTTTATGACTTTGATCAAGTAATACAACTTTTGGGGGCCTCATTTTCTTTCACTACAATAAGAATAAATTTAAACTCAATAAGTCCCATGCTCCTTTTCAGCTGAAATCTATAATTCTATTATGTTGAGAATCAGAGTAGGATTAATTATCTTTCTTTTTTCCCTTCGATCTAGAGGATCAAGTCATATCATTAATAACAGTATAAGAAACATAAAGAATTTTTTCCTGAGCCAGTCCTGTGTGAAATATCAATATTCAAGAGATACAATGCAAAGAAAATTATTCGTTTGGTTAAAATGTGTTCATATGTTGAAAGAGCATTGTGAAGACTGAAATAAACTTATCAGGAATGAAATGAAGACAATTCTCTTTGCGTTTTCTTCTTTTACTTTCTTTTAGCTTCTTGTACTTGAAAACAGAATCACAAAATTTTGACCCTAAAAATTCATGCAACTCACCTTTGGTGAAGTAAAATTTATATGTCTGTAGGGCTTGTGGGATTGAATCCATACTATACCGTATATGTGGTGAACAAGACACTTTTGAGTGATAGAACTGAGGGTCCTTAGGAGAGGTCTTCAATGGAATCACATCAATAACTACCTTCAGAACAAATATTTGATGCCAATTATGAGAAGTCCCATATAATGAATCCCCCATGCACTTTTCAAGCAGTTTAAATTATGAATCCTTAGGACAAAAGACTGCATAACCATATCTTTTTTTCTGCTTATATGCATGGACAGATTTTTACATGTATAGACTTTAGATATACTCAATTTGAGTCTTAGAACATGCTATGAAAAATCAAGATTTGTTTTCTAAATATATAATTTTAAAATGAATTTATAGCCTGCTATAATAGGATAATTTCTTTCATTACACTAAGTTAAACCTATGTTAAAAATAAAAGAAAAAAAATCACATCATAAAATGTGTCCTTCAGGCTCTGTTCATAATGTGTTTATTTATTCCAACTTTTCACCTGAAAGGTGCATAATTTATAACAGGCGCTTAAAAAGATTTAAAACTAAGGAAAGGGACATTGATTCTTGCATTATTTTTCTTATTTTCACAAAATGTTAAACCTCCTTAGCCAGTGCTCATTTTAATTCCACCCCCATCTTAAAAAAACAAAAACAAAAACGATGCAATGTTCAGTGCTACAGAACTAGGAAAAGAAATTTACCATAATCAGGATTTTTAATTGTAAGATCTTAAATTTTCTCCTTGTCCAGAAGTACTAATTGTATTATTTGAATGTGGAGTTCAAGGAGCAGAATTTTAGAAGTGTAGCACTGACATTCTATTCCCTCAAATTCAATATGGCAAAAATCAAAGACTTTCTTCTTCATTTCTGAAACTATTCGGATCTTTTCAGCTCAAAGTCCCAGAGAATTCTTTCTCCCGTATAGTCCATATCAAATCGACTACCAAACCCTGATGATTTCATTCATTCCTGTTCTGTCTTTTGCAGTTTGTCTCTCACTTTCTATTGCCATGGTTGCCAACTTAGTTCAGACTTATCAACTCATGCCAAGATGATGAGAACCTAACTAATCTCTCTCTGCTACCATCAAGTCTTCCTGACACTATCAGGTGAAATTGCTGCTTAACTTGACTGCAACAATCTATTGCCATGGCCAAATAATTTGACCCCAAATAACTGATGGAGTGTTCTATATTTAGGAACAGAGAATCATAGATTTTGATCTGGAAGGGAATTCACAAGTGATCTAGTATATCTCTCATTTTAGAGATCATTGGATTATAGATCCAGAGTTGGAAGGGCCTTTTAGAAACCTTCTAGTTCAGCCTCCTGATTTTCATAAATAGGAAATCGAGCTGCACAGAGATTAAATTATCTACCCAGGGTCATATAGGTACTAATTATAACTACACTAGTCCTTCAAAAGAAGATAGAATCTATCATCAAAGATGATTTCAAAGCCTACTTTCAGACTTTTTGGCTTGATAGAATCTGCTAGGGGCAGCTAGGTGGTGCAGCGGATAGAGTGTCAGGTTTGGAATCAGGAAGACCCATCTTCTGAGTTCAAATTTGACCTCTGACAATTACTAGATGTCTGACTTTGGGCAAGTCACTTACCCTGTTTTCCTCAGTTCCTCATCTATAAAAATGAGCTAGATAAGCAAATAACAAACTACTCCATTTTCTGCCAAGAAAACCCCAAATCACTTCACAAAGAGTCAGATAAGGCTGAAGAACAACAAAAAAGGGAAAAAAAAAAATAACTCCACCAATAAAAACTCGGATCTTTAGAGTTTTCAGGTAACCAACAATCCAGTCCAATGAGTCTTTTTAAAGTATCTGCCTTGTATTAGGCACCGTCAAGTTGATCCTGGAAGATGACCTAGCCCTTGCTCTCAGGTAGCTTACCATTTCCTGGGTAGGAATGATATAAGTATATGACCAATATATTGTTTGTCTTGTTTTTTTGTAATATTAGATTTAGCTCAATTGACCAAATCCTAAAACACTATTATACAGATCAGTGAAAGGTTATTAAATTTTGCTATGCTGAGATTTCTCAATAAAATGTTAATCCTAATTAGACTACAAAATGATATTCCCCCAATGAAATGACATTACTGATATTGGATTATTCCCCTATGGAACATTCTTATAGTGCATTTATGCTAAGTTAACGAGCGACTATTTTTAATTTTCAGTTATTTCTTGCCTCATCCACATTTTATTTTGAACTTGATTTGGGGGTAAACCAATTCAGTACTCTGAGCCTCAGTTTCATGATCTATAAAAGATGGAATAATATTTATATTACTACCAGAGGGCTGCTGTGCGGATCAAGTAAGCTAACTGGGAGAAAAAGAGTTCTGTAAACCTTAAAATAATCCATCTGTGCTGACTACTATTACCTATTTTCTTAAGTTTATTTTTCAGATGCACTTCTAATTCTTTCTTTTCATTTCATACTTAATGTACTTCCACCTGTAAACCTTCCCCTCCCCCCTACACCACCTTTTCAAAATCTTAATCTCCAAAAAACAAATTTTGAAAAAAAATCATTGCAGTAGGCCACAAAACAGTCTAAATTCATCAAAATCCCTTGGCCCTAGGACTCATATTTCATGAAACAAGTCTTTCTTAATTTATACAGATGTTTTTGAGTAACCTAACAAGCCTAGGATAGGATAAAGAAATTGATTTAGAAAAGATTTAAGTGAGTATTTAAACACAGTGAGTCATTCAAGTATTTGTGATATAAATTGGAATATATTTAAATGTATTTAACCAGGTTTTTCATAAAATTCTTGTACACTATTAAACTTTAATCACTCAAACTGTAGCTTTGATAGAAAAAAAATCTGCATATGACCTTTTGCATAAAATTTATCATAGTTCAGAACAACTCCATTATACAAGGGATTCTTATTTCAGATACTGTGTCTTAGGGCTACATCCAAGTCCATTTCTTGCATTTGGATATTTAAGAGAGGCTTTCACTAAAGATACAGGCCATTAGTGCTCAAAGAAACAGGTCTTTATCAGTGAATATTTTAACTTACTTAAGGTAAAGATTTAGGTCTAACATGAATGTGGAACCAGGCATGCTAGGGCACGTAAGAGAAAGATACAGTCAAAGATGCCATCATTCCACAAGTCTTTAATACTCAGCAGGAGGAAGAAGAAGGTGGCAGTGGTAGCTTGCAAAAAAAATACAGTTAGACCTGGTTCACTGAACTTAGCCAGCTTTTCACTCTTCGTTGGCCATGGTGGGTAGGGTTGATTGGTAACGTCTTATAACTTGACCAACCACGCTACACACTGAGTTAGGTGAAGTGCATGAGATTTATAGAGAGGAGGCATCTTCTTTCTCAGGTCCATTTCCTTGCTTACTTATGTTTAAAAAAAATATTCAAAACAGTCAAAATTTGGGAAAATCCTATTTACTAATTGAACATTTTGGATCATGGCATTGCTTAATGCCATATGGTTGGACACACTTTTAAATAATGGTGTATTGTTTCAGAGTAGAAATCAGAGACAAACTCCCAGATCATATCCTCATATCTATATCATCATATCATTCACGTTTCCCTAATTACCCGTCCTACCTTAAACATCTTTCTCTCCTGTCTTCTCTGTCTCGTCTGTCTTCCACTATCCTTCTTTCTCCCCTTGCCTCCTTCTCTCCCTCCTCCTCTCTTTCTCTCCCTCTTTTCTCCTACTCTTCTCACTCTCTTTCATTCTTTCGCTTCCTTCCTCTTAACTTTTTTTCTCTCCCTGCTGCCATCTCTCTATCTTTCTCTTTGCCTCCTCCCTTCCCTCTCTCCCCTCCCTCTTTGAAATGCCCTCTTATGTCCTTCTTTCTATTCCCTTCCTTCTCTCTTTCCATCCCCTTCTCCTTTCCTCTCTGTTTTTAATCTCTCTGACTCTGACTGTCCCTCCTTTTCTCTTTCCATTTCCTCATTCTTTCTCTCCCTGTCTTCTTTCTCACATACAGATGTTAAAGTCTAACATGTACTAAACTCCAAGTTGTGCAGTGGACTTAAAGACTATGGTTTCATATAACAATCCAATCGTTCACTAACAAAGTCAGCTCAGAAAAGTGACATCCACTCTGGGCTTCAGTTTCTTTATCTATAAAATGAGAGAGACATTTTCAAATAAATGACTGAAAAAGTCCTCTTCATCTCTAAATCTGTGACCTTGTAAAATTTGAAATCAATTAAGAAAAAGAAACCTTGTAAAAAAGTGCTCTTGACATAATAAAATTTATACAGAACATTTCCTGAATAGTTTTGTCTTATTAATGAAATGAAAACTATGCTTCTAATTGTATTAATGCAGTACAACTGCTAGACATTTTAATATATGCATCGATGAGCTATTGAAAAGATTCAAGACCTCTTTGTAGGTCCTATATACTAGATGACAAAAGAGCATTATAAAAGTTACATTCCTAAAGCAGGTGGCCAATATAGAACATTTTAAATGGATTGTTTTTTGTTGAAAGATACTGAAATATATTAGAAATTAAATTCTCAGCATAAATATATTATAGTAGCTGCTTGAGAGATGAGTTGCCCAAGAGCAGATCTCTGAAGTAAATTATGAGCTAAACATGCTTTCCAGTTTTAGCTTTAATTTTTTTTGCTTCATATTACTTATGAGAAATAACTTGGCATAATAGTTAGAGATCTGTTCTAGAATCCAGGACAACATGGAATCAAATTTTGCCTTTGAGGCATACTTGATGTGTGAGCCTGCATAAGTCATTTAATCTCTCAATGGTCTGTGCAACTTTCTAAAACTATGAGTTGCAGGGAAGGCATTGACCAGCATTGGTAGAAGGACTTTCTCACCCAGAAGTGTATTCCACTACTGAAATCACAGTCCTCTCTATTTACTAATGTGATGTCAGGAAGGAATATTCATAGTCCCCCAAAATGTTAAGTTGATGCCTGTGGTAGGAGGATGCTGACAAGAGTCACATAGAAGAAATGCCTTGTTGAAAGAAGTGCTTATATGCATGATCTCACACAACCACTGCAATGCTCATTTTTTTTTTAATTTGGCCCTTGTTTAACCTGAATGGAAAAGATAGCCTAAAATGTTCTTCTCTCTCCTTTCCTATTTCCTGAATTTTGCTTATCCTTTCCAAACTCAGAGAAAATGTAAAGGATAACTATAGTAGTTGTATTTTATTAATAACTGCCACTGATACATCCTTTCATCTGAGCCCCATCTCACAGCAACCCTTTGAGATGTCTTACAAAAATTATTTCCCTTATTTTCCCAGATGAGAAAGCCGAGTTTAAGTGTTTTAACAATAGTCATGAAATTGACAAGTTTTGAAGGTAGAACCTTGATCTCAGGTCTTTATGACTTGAGGTCTGGCAGTGTATTAATCCATGTTGTTTTACTTAATATAACTAATAGCTTTTTGTCATTTACCTCCTACTAGACAAGTCCTACTGGACCAAGGATGGTTTAATCTTTATACTCCCCTACCCCTCCCCTTTACAAAAGACAGCTTTCTACACAGGATAGATGCTAAACATTTGTTGAATGAATTTGGAGTACTTTTGACTCAATGTGTATTTATAGTAATCCCCTCTTCCACCAACATATGCCCAGCACAAGAAAAACAATTAAATGCTACCTTTGGTACTCAGCACTTGTATTACTGAGATAAGTCACTTAATATCTCTGAAACTAGGTCTTCCATAGAATAAGTGACTTGGACTAGATGACTCTTATGTTCCGTTCTAGCTTGAAATTCATAGAAAATAAAAAAGGTATTTGACACACACTTGACTTCAATGAATGCTCATACCTTCAGAGTCAAGACATATAACATAAAATAATCAGAATATAAATCAAAACAGGACACAATAAAGGGCTAAATTAAATATAGAGTTAAGTTCCAAAACCCACAGCATAGACTTGAAGTACCTTCAATGGCAGAAAGTTGTACAGATCAATATTTTCTAGACCTATTTGAGAAGTCTTCTTTGGGGAGATAGAAATGGTAGGGGAATAAGAGGAGATGTAGAAATGGTGATTCAATCCATTTCTACAGTATATATGAAGCACCCACTCTGAGCTTCCTTAGGTGCCAGGAAAATAAAAACAAATGAGTGTATCTTGTTTGAGAAGAAACCAGCCTGATGAAAGCAGAAAGTCAATGAGAGATTTCCTAGTATTGTGAATAATGTGGAATTTGGAGTAAGGAAGATCTGAGTTTGAATCTTGACTCAGACGCTCATTAACTGGGTGACCCTGGGTCAATCACTTAACCTCTTTGGGGCCTAGCTTACTTCCTATCAATGGGGAGAGGTTGACTTTGAGGACCTAATTCCATGACCCTATAATTCTAAACAATAGTGATGATGATGGTGATGTAGTAAACCCATTTTACAAATGAGAACAGTGATAAGTTTGCAAAGATAATGTAGAACCATATTATGGAAGATCTTCAATATTAATCTCTTAAGAGCTGCAAGGGACTTGAAAGATCATTTAGCTTAATGTCCTCGTGTTATAGGTCAAGAAGCCAAGGTTCATAAGGTTAAAGGATTCAAATCACTTTGTAATAGGATAATGGGTGTGTGTGTGTGGGGGGGGGACAGGAGCTCCAAAATTTCTATGCAGTGAAATTTTCAATAATTAATAAACATTTATGAAATACATAATTTGTGCCAGGCACTCTGCTAAGTGCTAAGTTAACAAAGGCAAAAAATAGTACCTGATCTTAAAGAATGAAGAGTCTGATGTGTTTATTTATCATCTATTGTCTCTTCAAAGATGTCTTCTTGGGATGAAATGACAAAGTCCAATTACCATACTCTTTCTAGCATTTTAGATATTAAGTGGAATAAACTGCAGAAATATGTGTTCCATAACAGGCTCTTTTTGGGGATAATGATCACTCAGTCAGCAGCCTTCAGGAATATAGAAAAGTAATAGATGACTTAAAAGTTCAGACCTCATTTTTTTCACCTTTGCCCAACAAACATCACCACAGTGATAATTGCTAATGAAAAACCCTTCTGTTTTTCAGAGAGTGGAGGGACAGTGAGCAATTGTATATCATCAGGTCAAGGATTTTCCTTGCTAGCAATATTCAATACGGAGCTTAAATAAAATTAGCTCTAGCCATTACAGAGCTTCTAAACTTTGTGTGGCTATAAAACCCATGTCCTCATTCCCTAGAAAAGTGGATTTTTTAATAAAAGCTTTTTTTTTCTTTAGGGCTAGAGGGTCAATTGGTGAGAACATATAATACCATTAAGCTAACTTTGGGATAAAGAAGAGGAATCGGTGAGCAGATTTCAGAGTTAATGCTATCCAAACGGCTCTTCCTTCACAAAGGGACTTATACAAGAAGGGGTTTACAGGGTTTACAGTTTTTAAAAGGGTAAGGGACCCTAGAGATCATGGAGTTCAACTCCTTTTTCTTATAGACAAGAAAATTAAAGCTCTGAGAAATCAACATAGTCACAGAGGCATTAATTAACAGAGCTAAGATTCTAACATTCAAAATCTATTTCTAGATCCACTGCCTTTTCCAGTATACCATATTACCACTGTGCTCACAGGAGATTTATTTTGAAATTAGGAATTTTTTTGGGCGGGGTGAAAATGAGTATATATAAGGATATTTAGTTAAGTGTCAAATATTATGAGAGATTTTGGAGCCAATCTATTAGAAATTTTTTTTTTTTTTGCTACTATTCAATACTCATAGTTACTTTTATTTAGACATGTTCTTATGTGGAATTATTAAGCAGATTAAACTACTTTCTGCTCCCACTGGATAAAAAAATCTATATCCATTTTTTTTGTGTGTCTGTGATATTCTAGAATTTTGATTTGAATGTCAAAGATCTGAACACAACTGTCCTTCTTCATTGCATTGTACATTATTATATCTATTTATATGTTCATTCTGAGTGCTTCAAATAGATTGCTAGTACTCACTGACATTTCCAGGCCCAAGGGCACATAGGCACAAGACAAGGATATAGAATCTTTAAACCGGAAGGTTGATGTCATTTCAGTGTTTCTGGAATAGGAAGAATCAATTTACATGAATGTGAACAAAATGTAAATTTGAAGCATATATGACCAGATAGTCTCTCCAGGTGGCAGAAACTGCTCCCCAGAAACATTTGGCATTTGGAAGGCTGCATTAACTCTTCCAGGCCACAAGAGCTTAGGAAACACAGAAAATTCCTGCATCATTGCTTTGACTAGTACCTTTGTGGGTTGAAAGAGTTAATGCAGGGAAACAGTTTGTCTTCAGATAATTTGGATAGAGAAATAATAACAAAAAAGAAATTAAAAGATTCACCAAGGCTTTGAGATCCAGTTTGTTTTTTAAACATGATACATGTCAGTCACATAACCAATTAACTAATGTGATGATCTTTGCAATTTCAGAAAGTGACTAAAGAATGTATTTTTACAAATAAAATCATCTCTTTTAGTATATATAGATCCCATGGTGGATAT